>CM047881.1:21019637-22219637 GCA_026212405.1 Petrea volubilis
AAAAAAGATATTCGATTTATGTAAAATAACATTTACTCTAAATAATTTTCAATGCAGTTCAATAGTTAAATAAGTAAGATTTTTCTTATATTTGAAGTTTTTAATTATTTTAAAAGATAAAGGTATTTGTCATGCAAAAAAAAAATCTAAATATGTTATCAAAACTAAAGTAATAAATAAATTTTTTAGATATATTAAAGTATGAATGATAAATTATGAGCTATTCTACCAAAAAAAAAGATAATTATGAGCTACTCTAAGTTAATATATTACAAAATAATGGATTATTATGCACATTGGAATACGTGACACTATTTTTTTTTTTTTTGATTATCAAAATCAATTAGTAGTTTATTATATATACATTGTGGTTTATTAGACGTAAACATTTTATAATGTACATATGAAAGTTTATACATCTAATGAACCACATAATGATATAGTACAATCCATAAGGAGGCAAACAACAATATATAGAAAGTTTATACATCTCATTAATTAATTTCTTTTTTCTTGGTCCCCTCAATTTAGGGGTCATATATCAATAAGTAAAAAATAAATAAACACCATTGTAACCATGTAATTATATCTCAAAATAATAAGTATTATTTGTGCCAATATTATATCTCATAAAAAAATCATAGTTACATGACTCATAGAAATACATACATCTATAAAGAAATTTTGATGAAAAAAAGTGTAACTAAGATGAAGATAACTAAAATAAATTAGAGAATTAAGAATTGTGCAAAAAAGAATCAAAAATTCCTAAAATATAATATTAAAAGAAAAAGAAAAAACTACTAAATTCTTAGGGAGAAAAATTCTACATAGTGTCAAATAACAACCATAGTAAAATTGAAAAAAACAAAAATAAGTGAAAATATTATATATATCAACTTTTACCAAATATATTTTTATAGAAAAAAAGAAAGAAGAAGAAAAATGCAAACCTAAAAAACGAAAATAGGTGAAAATATTAGATGTGTCAACTTTACCAAATAAATTTTTATACAAAAAAAAAAATAAAAAAAGAAGAAGAATACAAACCAATAAATTCGTATAAATTTTTAAAAAGTAAAAAAATCAAATACAATAAACGTCAAATAACTAATGATAAAGTAAAATGAAAGCAAATTAAATGAAATCAAAGTACAAATCTATAAGTAAGAAATGATATTCAATATGAATAATTCCACAATTTGAACATAAAATGGTGCTAAAGTACTTGTAAGATGGAGAATGATACCGAAATAAATATATATATAAAACTATGAGAAACAAATAGTAATTGGATAACAAAGATAAAATAAATCATAAAGTTGAATAAATAATAAGAAAAAAAATAGTAAAAATGTAGAAAAAGACGATAATTCAAGATCCATAAAAAATAAAATTACATACCTATAAATCGAAAGGAGAAAAAGAATGGATGATAAGTGAGGGAATGTGGATTTTTGTACATTGTTGAAGAATTATAATGGATTTGAAGAAGTCTTATAAGGTTGTTTTGAAGGGGGGGGGGGAGTGGGGAAAGAAACAACATATTTTAGGGAATAGTTATAGATAATTAATAATAATACACATTAAGACACCTAATAAATTCAAAATTGAATTTTTAGGAAATCAAGAGACTCCATTATACCCCGTGCTACGCACGTATTTCATAATTTATTGCTGCGTAAAAAGATAAAAATAAGATATTCTATTTATGTAAAATAACATTTACTCTAAATAATTTTCAATGCAATTCAATAGTTAAATAAGTAATATTTTTCTTATATTTGAAGTTTTTAATTATTTTAAAAGATAAAGGTATTGTCATGCAAAAAAAAATCTAAATATGTTATCAAAACTAAAGTAATAAATAACTTTTTAGAGATATGAAGTATGAATGATAAATTATGAGCTACTCTAAGTTAATATATTACAAAATAATGGATTATTATGCATATGGAATATGTGACACTATTTTTTTTTTATTATCAAAATCAATTAGTGGTTTATTATATATACATTTTGTGGTTTATTAGACGTAAATATTTTATAATGTACATATGAAAAGTTTATATATCTAATGAACCACATAATGATATAGTACAATCCATAAGGAGGCAAACAACAATATATAGAAAGTTTATACATCTCATTAATTAATTTCTTTTTTCTGGTCCCCTCAATTTAGGGGTCATATATCAATAAGTAAAAAATAAATAAACACCATTGTAACCATGTAATTATATCTCAAAATAATAAGTATTATTTGTGCCAATATTATATCTCATAGAAAAATGATAGTTATATGACTCATAGAAATACATACATCTATACATCTATAAAGAAATTTTGATGAAAAAAAGTGTAACTAAGATGAAGATAACTAAAAATAAATTAGAGGAATTAAGAATTGTGCCAAAAAGAATCAAAAATTCCTAAAATATAATATTAAAGAAAAAGAAAAAACTACTAAATTCTTAGGAGGAAAATTCTACATAGTGTCAAATACAACCATTGTAAAATTGAAAAAAAAACAAAAATAAGTGAAAATATAGATATATCAACTTTTACCAAATATATTTTTATAGAAAAAAAGAAAGAAGAAGAAAAATGCAAACCTAAAAACGAAAATAGGTGAAAATATTAGATGTGTCAACTTTACCAATAAATTTTTATACAAAAAAAAAGAAAAAAAAGAAGAAGAATACAAACCAATAAATTCGTATAAATTTTTTAAAACGTAAAAAAATCAAATACAATAAACGTCAATAAACTAATGATAAAGTAAATGAAAGCAAATTAAATGATAAATCAAAAGTACAAATCTATAAGTAAGAAATGATATCAATATGAATAATTCCACAATTGAACATAAAATGGTGCTAAGTACTTGTAAGATGGAGAATGATACCGAAATAAATATATATATAAAACTATGAGAAACAAATAGTAATTGGATAACAAAGATAAAATAAATCATAAAGTTGAATAAATAATAAGAAAAAAAATAGTAAAATATAAAAAAAAGACGACAATTCAAGATCCATAAAAAATAAATTACATACCTATAAATCGAAAGGAGAAAAAGAATGGATGATAAGTGAGGAAATGTGGATTTTTGTACATTGTTGAAGAATTATAATGGATTTGAAGAAGTCTTATTAAGGTTGTTTTGAAGGGGGGGGGGGAGTGGGGAAAGAAAACAACATATTTTAGGGAATAGTTATAGATTAATTAATAATTAATACACATTAAGACACCTAATAAATTCAAAATTGAATTTTTAGGAAACCAAGAGACTCCATTGTACCCCGTGCTACGCATGTATTTCATAATTTATTGCTGCGTAAAAAGATAAAATAAGATATTCTATTATGTAAAATAACATTTACTCTAAATAATTTTCAATGCAATTCAATAGTTAAATAAGTAATATTTTTCTTATATTTGAAGTTTTTAATTATTTTAAAAGATTAAAGGTATTGTCATGCAAAAAAAAATCTAAATATGTTATCAAAACTAAAGTAATAAATAAATATTTTTTAGAGATATGAAGTATGAATGATAAATTATGAGCTACTCTAAATTAATATATTACAAAATAATGGCTTATTATGCCTATTGAAATATGTGACACTATTTTTTTTTTTATTATCAAAATCAATTAGTGGTTTTTATATATACATTTTGTGGTTATTAGACGTAAAACATTTTTATAATGTACATATGAAAATTTTATACATCTAATGAACCACATAATGATATAGTACAATCCATAAGGAGGCAAACAACAATATATAGAAAGTTATACATCTCATTAATTAATTTTCTTTTTTTCTTGGTCCCCTCAATTGAGGGGTCATATATTCAATAAGTAAAAAATAAATAAACACCATTGTAATCATGTAATTAATCTCAAAATAATAAGTATATTTGTGCCAATATCTATCTCATAGAAAAAATGATAGTTACAGGACTCATAGAAATACATACATCTATACATCTATAAAGAAATTTGATGAAAAAAAGTGTAACTAAGATGAAGATAACTAAAATAAATTAGAGGAAGTAAGAATTGTGCAAAAAAGAATCAAAAATTCCTAAAATATAATATTAAAGAAAAAGAAACTACTAAATTCTTAGGGAGAAAATCTACATAGTGTCAATAACAACCATAGTAAAATTGAAAAAACCAAAATAAGTGAAAATATAGATATATCAACTTTTACCAATATATTTTTATAGAAAAAAAGAAAGAAGAAGAAAAATGCAAACCTAAAAACGAAAATAGGTGAAAATATTAGATGTGTCAACTTTACCAAATAAATTTTTATACAAAAAAAAAAAAGAAAAAAAGAAGAAGTATACAACCAATAAATCATATAAATTTTTAAAACGTAAAAAAAATCAAATACAATAAACCTCAAATAAACTAATGATAAAGTAAAATGAAAGCAAATAATGTAAAATCAAAAGCACAAATCTATAAATAAGAAATGATATTCAATATGAATAATTCCACGATTTGAATTATAACTGGTGCTAAAGTACTTGTAAAACTGGAGAATGATACCGAAATAAATATATTATATATATATATATATATAAAACTTGAGAAACAAATAGTAATCGGATAACAAAGATAAAATAAATCATAAGTCTGAATAAATAATAAGAAAAAAAATAGTTAAAAATGTAGAAAAAGACGACAATTCAAGATCCATAAAATAAAAATTACATACCTATAAATCGAAAGGAGAAAAGAAGGATGATAAGTGAGGGAATGTGGATTTTGTACATGGTTGACGAATTATAATGATTTGAAGAAGTCTTATTAAGGTTGTTTTGAGAGGGGGGGGGGGGAGGGGGAAAGAAACAACATATTTAGGGAATAGTTATAGATTAATTAATAATTAATACACATGTTAGACACCTAATAAATTCAAAATTTTGAATTTTTAGGAAACCCAGAGATTCCATAGATAACTAATGACAATTTTTTTTAATTAAAAAATTCAAATTCTAGAATTTAGGATTTGGTCAAAATCAAAGATTTTGGGTCAAATACCTTTCTCAAATATATAATAGTATAGATATATATTTCACACAAAATGTAATTTATTTTTCTCTGAATAATATTAAAAAATCGAGTCCTTTCAATTAGCTATATTATCAATGGAAAGATACATTTGTATTATTCAATTATCATGCTAATATAAATAGGCTTTTTTTTTACCATTATAATTTGTTAATACTAACAAAAATATGTGCATTTCACATAGACATATATATTATGATAATGGAGCGGAGGCTATAAATTCTGAAGGATTTTGAAAACTCGCTTTCAAAACTTCAACAATTTGAGAGACATTGGAATATAAAAATAAAACATAGTTTATTCATATGAGTTATGAAACTAATAAATTCTAATTCTAGTCGAAATAAGACATGATTGTTTCCATAAGAAAATAAAAAAATGCTCAATTTGATCCGAAAGTAACATATTAAACTAAAAATATTTGTAAAATATATTAAACTAATAAAATTAAATTATGTTTCATGAACTTTTGGAGTCAATTAATTCTTAAAATTAACCAGCTTTTTGTTCTACGTCACCATCCTAGTCCTATTTCAAGTAATCCTAGAACGTCCTGGGCTGTATTGTCATGTCCTGGCGTCGATGATAAGTGATTATTTTATCTAATGCTTGAGTTAATAGTTAATGCTCATTCCCATGAATTTATGATCATACTGAAATTGAGTGGCTGACAGTCAAGTGGAGATCATTTCATCTTTCTTTATCGTCTTCAATAATTTCCTTCCAATAACAATAATGCTAGTTGGATTATTGCACGCCGAAATTAGCAAATTCATTTTCAAGTCTTTTCAAAAATAAAGAAAATATTTTTTTAATTATTCATGGATCAATGAATTTCTTTTTCTACTAATAATTGAATCAACCAAAATTAATTTGCATCACTTATATGGGGGGAAAAAAAACCGTAAATCGGAAGTGGATCACTTGAAATTATAAAATGCAGTCTGGCTAAAATTAACCAAAAATAAAGATCCTTATTCTGAAATAATTATGGGAAAATAGAATTTAACAATGAGAAATATCATGTAAGAATATAAGTGAAATAACTGATGGATTTATAGGCTTGAAATAATAACCTTCCGACCAGGCCTGATATTTAATATGCAGAGAATAGGAAGTAAACCAATTATCACATCCATTTTCGAGCTAATAGTGTTGCTATTTGCCGACTTCTTCTGTTTTCACTCCTCTCAACCTTTTCAATCGATTATTGCACAACAACGACCCTGTGATGTGCGTACATGAATACGACAATACAAACACCATATAACATGAACACGGCGATACGAAATTTTCAAAAATCTTATGACATGATATGTCTCCACACAACATTATTTACATAAATGTTTTATATTATTTCAGTGATACTATGGCATAATATGTATATACTTACATATTTTATATATAAATAGTGTAAGATCATATTACATATTGATATAAGTACAAAATGTAGAAATTCATGTCGGTGATTGTATCATAATTCTTTTTTGCTTAATTTATGGAACATTCTACTTTAAAAGCAAAGAAAGTTTCGATTTTTTTATAGAATTGAAAGTACAATATGAGAATAAATTATTGAATCAAACAACAATAGTTCTCAAATCAATTTAGAAAATTTTCATTTCAATTATCTTTCGATAATTTGAATACTCTAAAAAAATATGTGGAAAAAAAACTCTACATGATCAAAAAGTGTCAAACACATTTTTAATATTTGTCTAGTACACCATTAGAAATATAGGATTTATTTAATTTATGGACACAGTACGTGGAGCGTCGGACGCATGTCAAAGGAATATCGTGTCCAACACTAAACGGCTCTAATTCGAAGAATGTCCGTGCAATATAGCAATGACCCCTCGTATGTGTGAATTTGTTTCAAGGAGCTATTTTTATATTGCTTTAATTGATTGCATCAATCTATTAAATATCATATTGTATTATTATTATTATTATTATTTTATTTTATTTTGATACAATTCTATAAATGTCAACCGAAAATACCCCCACACACGCACACACTCATTCAAAGGGAAAGGGGGTAGAGGGTAAGAGGATTCGAATTCAAGACCTCCCTGGTACCACGTTCGAACCCCCACCACTTGACTCTGAGCCCAGAGGCAAATATCAGATTAGTTAATTGTATCATGAACTTGGAAAACAAATTATTACGTGCATTAATTTATAATAAACAAAACAAATTCAAAATTAAGTCAAAGATTGTACTAATAACACATCTGAAGTGAATACTTTATCTTTCAAACCAATATTAAAATATCAGATGATTTGAATGAGAGAAGACGTTAGACGTAGTAATTTGGTTTATAGATTCTGAATTAGTAATACTTAATCTTGGTTTCATTTGTTTGTGCGGACTGAATTCAACTGTCGCAGTATGATAATTGTGGTGTTATCCTAAACTTTATATATATTTTTGTGCTGATTGTGTTTGTTTTGAAATAATACATCAAATTAAAAATTGATTTTATCCATGTACCCTTTATTTAAGGCAAAGAATATAATTTGCCAAGAACCTGAAGGACATAGATGAAATATTTGTGTAATCGATAAATTGGAACATATCTCTTTCTTAGAAAAAAATGAAAGTATAGTCATAATATAATAATTATACCCATAATGAAATCGATAATTTCGAATTTGTATCCATAATATGAAAATCAATTCCAAATTCACACGATTCAAATTTGTTTATTGATTAAGAAAATCGGGGTCAAAATCTTTCCCCCAGGCAGCGATGACATCAGACACAGATTATATATTAATTAATCGCCTGTTGTACCTAGAATTCTCCCTGTCATCTCAATTAATTTCTCATTCTGTTATAATAATTAAATTTACCTGTCACTAACTTGAATTCAATTACCACCAACAAGTTGGCCTCAATTTCTTTGTTATAAATAAAGGGAGAATTACACTTAGACCCCCTGATATTCAATCAAATTACAACTAAATTTTTTTAGGTATGAAAATTACACATACCTCCCGTGAGGTTAGGATCTAGCTAACAGGTAGCGCATTCCGATCATTGATATATCGTGATTTGCTTATGTAAGTAAAAAATTATAGCAAAACTCCAATTTTACCATTTCTTTTTTCAAAAATTCAAACTTTTTGTAGATCATAATACTCTTATTGGAATTGATAATTGTCATCAAAGAAGTAAATAAACTTGTCATTTTACATTTAATCTGAATTGTGGATTTTTTTTTTTTAATTTTTTCTTAACATCCAACAAGGATAATAAAGTCATTTGATTATATTTTCCTTGAATGTTAGTCGTACCGAAACCTCAAGAGAAGTATATAAAATTTTCCATACCTAAAAGGATTTAAGTGTATCTAAGTGTAATTTTTCCTACAATAAATTCACTCATCCAAAAGTGGCGCTAGTTTGGTACGAAAATGGCATTAGATTTCTCGCGAAACCCAAAAGCCAAAAAGTAATGCTACTTGTACGTAACTCTGAAGCTACACGTATGTCATCAAGCCCTACATGTTTCTCACTATTATCTTTTTTCAATAATAATAATAATAATAAATTAGATGTTCATTGTACACTAGATAACGATAGTAACAATAATAACGATTCTAACAATTCAAACCACTATCAAAATTAATAAAAACACAGTGAATAGCTTGCTTTTGGCTTGTTTTGAGTTGTTCACTTATCAATATGTATCATTGAAGGTAGACAAAAATGGAATCAGATATTTTTATGTAAAAGGGGAACGATCAAATTTCAATAAAAATACTAAAAGTATTTTTATTATTTAGCGGAAACAAAGTCTGAATTGCCTGAAAGATGCATACAAAATAGCTGATATAAACTTGAGGGGAGGGGGCTACTGCAGCTTCTACCCATCCCTAGCTCCGCCACTAACGGTGAATAACCATAATTTTGTTAAAGTTATAATCATTGCTATGGTGTGTATCAATTTTCTCGGACACTATCAACGAGGTTATCATTTCCTTCCCTAGTGTTTATAGTAATTTCAAATTCATTATCTCTTAATATAAGGAGTAATAGTAATTTAATTATTGAAACTTGAAATTTTGTGACTCCCAAATCAATTCGAATCATTTTGCATTCCTCTTTTTCCGCCAATAAATGTAATAAAGAGCATCCTAATTTAGCTTTTTCCATGGCCCACATGGGATCATCCAAACTTTTAACAATGTGATATCATAATAAAAAAGTTTAGGAATATTAAATTGATTTTGTTCAAAAAAGCTGGAAAAAAACAAAAATTTCTCTTGTAAGAAATTTTTTTGGAAATGGGACAGGACGGGTAGCGTCCTTTTCGCTGAGGGCAAAGCACATGCCCGCCCTTAAATTTCTCGTCCTACGCCGACGTGGAATTGGGACTTTGGCATGTGACTTGGAATGTCGAAGGTCTTGGATTCCACGTATGCATTCAATAATTATAATTTATTTATATTATGTAGCTGAATATTTTCATTGAATGTGGAGTCAGGAAGCTAGAGGGTACAGTAGCCCTCTTCAAATTTTCATCGAGATAAAATAATGTACATATATTTTTCCTTTTTTTTTTTTTTTGAAATTTTAAAGTTTATCACCTAAATTATAGAAATATTTTTAATAATTTATTAAAGTTTAATCTCACCCTACCAAACAAAATGTTTTAACTTTGTCGTGAATTGAATCCGTGTGGAGCCCAAGACCTAAACCTAGACCCAGACCCAGACCCAAACCCAACCTATAGAAGAATTTCCGCCTGGAATGAGTAATATTTATATCTATAGGGTAGGCACGTAAATGTATAGGGAAATGCCGACCTGGACTCAGATGCTGTTGCCGTTATTACAGTTGGGTCCAGTCATATTTATCATGTGCCCTGTTTCTGCTTCTTAGCTTCAACTAGAGAGAGAGAGAGAGAGAGAGAGAGAGGCGTAGTGGAGGAGCACAAGACTTGGAACAACCACAGCCAAATGATTTTCTAAGACTTGGAACAACCACAGCCAATCGAAATGGGAGATTGGGAGTTTCTATTTGCTCTTAAAAAACAAAAGTATAATTAATTCTATTACTTTGTGATTTTCGGGTACTTAGGACTAATTTGTGACATAAACAAATTAGTTTTCATCAATCTTGCACCTCGAATCATTGATTTCATTTAGTTCGTTTGCTTGTTTTAGATTCGTCTGTTAGATACAGGATTTTAATTAGTAAACAGGAAAAGATTCAAGCTTTGGTCAAATTTTAGGGAATTTTGTGTTGTGAAATTAAATGACGTCTTACGTACCCTCTAATTTCCTCAAATTAATGGGAAACTCTAGCCCAGACCCGGCTTCGTCGAACCAGTGCTAATTATGTGGCGAGTATTTTACACTTACCCTATGAATGGTCGATAATTTAGAGAGAGTGACCAATCACTTGACAAGTACAATACACTTGCTATATGATTTGTTGGGTTCGGCCAAGCCAGGTTCGGATTAGAATTTTCCCAAATTAAGTTGGGATTTACTATAACGTTACTAATGTTTCATAAAATTTAAACTTAATTACAATAACTTTATTCCTTGTAGAGTCCTTTTGGCTTATTTTTATTAATTTCAACTTTTAATTATACTTCTAGTCATTTTCTTTTCTTTTCTTTTCTTTTTTCTTTTTCATCACTGGCTATAAACGAAGGCCTTTTCTCCTCATTTTTAAGAATTTAAAGTACCATGTTTTGTTGATGTGCCACAATTAGAAAGGAATAGTAATATTCCCACTTGTTTCTGCTGTATTGAGAGAGAGAGAGAGAGAGAGAGAGAGAGAGAGAGAGAGAAGTGCAATTAGATGTGGAAATTGATGATGATACGCTTCAAATAAGCGATATCGGGTGAATTTTGGCTGCATATTTTATCAGAAGGATTGAAGTGTTATTCATAAGGTCTAAAGTGTAATTAAAAATTTAAAATGTCCGAATTCGCTTCAAATAAGTGTCTATGAATTTTGATTGGATATTTATCAGAAGGATTCAGTGTTGCTAATTTATAGGGACAAATGCTAAGCTTGTCCCATTATATATTGTCTTTTTGAATTTTGTCTAATTTCTCACATTATGTTCTATAAATTACTAATTTTCTCAATTTATGTCATTTCCGTTAAACCGTTAATGGTTTGAACACGAGACTCTTGTGTGGCCGTTAAAGAGGGAGCAAAATTCGTGGATTAATTGCATTTTAACCCCATATCACTTGATTTTTTTTTAAAAACACTGTATACAAAAAAAAATAATAATAACTTTCCTCCACCACCCAACAACCTCTTCCTCTCACATATACATATATACATATACATATACATATATATATGTTTGAAATTAGAGTTTGTGTTAGAGGGGGAAGGGGAAAGGAGGCAACTTGGGCTGAAAATTGTGGTGGGGCGTGGTGGTTAAGGAGAGAAATAAAGGGATGACGGGTGGGGAAGAGGGGTTTTTTGCTATTTTCTTTGTGTAGAGTGTTGTTTTAAAGATTTCAAGTAATATAGTCAAAATCCAATTAATCCATAAATTTTCTCCCCACTATAATAGCCACGCGCAAGGCATGTGACTTTTCCAATAACAATTTGACGGAAATGATATAAATTGAGAAAATTGACAATTTATGATATATAATGTGCAAACTTTGTAATTGATAGAATAAAATCCCCCCAAAAAGGAAGCACTGCCATATGAGACAAACTTGGCATTTTTCCACTAATTTATAACACTATAAAGGATTGAAAGATAATGATTTGAACTTTACTGTAGACTTAAAAAGATCATTAATGCCATTATCCTTAATTGGGACCATTAAGCTACTTCTGAAGGATTACCCCCCAAGTAAATTTTGCAGTCTTTTCATGTCAAAAAGACTCCACTATGTTGTGATGCTTTCTCAAGTTCACAACTCTATTTCTTTCTTTTTCTTTTTTTCTTGACAATATATATATATATATATTGGGTAACGAATCATTGCTGATTTTTAACTAGTTTTCCATAGTTAATTGGAATCCAACAATCTTAGGTACAAAAACTTACCATTACACTTAAAAAAGTATGATTATCAGAAGCCATTTTAGGAAAGATAGAAAAGCAATGCCCTATCTATTGTCTAATCCATGCATCGATGATGCCCCGAAGTTGAGTCACACCATTGCTGCAAGATACCATGAGCAAATATGGCAAGTGAATTTGATCCCTTTTCAGTGCTTGAAATGGCACAACATTACTGTTTTTTTTTTTTTTTTTTAGATTTGTGATTTAGTGATTGCAGTATGAGCCGCGTGGTCCTCTTTTTAACATAGACTCTCGATCCCTTCTTTTACCTCTCTCTCTCTCTCTCTCTCTCTCTCTCTCTCTCTCTCTCTCTCTCTCTTCTTTTCCAGGTAAAGAATTCAACATTGATAATTATTGATGGCCCCCTGTTTCTCTCTATAAACATCTATCCCCTCGAATCATCCTGGACACCAATCCTACACGCATTACGCTACTTTGCGAACCCTCTCCATCTCAAAAGCCCTTCTTTTGTTCTTCTACTCTCCTCTCTTTTCAGTGTGAGTGCATATTACTATAACCTTCTCTCTGTACTTAATTAGATTTTATGAATGTTATCTCATGTTTTTATTACGTAGTAGTTGCGTTGAGATCTCATTTCTTTATCCAAAACAGAAGTTTTGACAGCTTCTTGCTTGTCGTCTTTACTCTTAAATAACTCGCAATTTATTATTGCATATGTCTCTTTATTGACAAGGAAGTATTTGCTTCTTTTAGCATAGCATACGGAGTTATTATGCCTCTTAAATTAAAAATTTATGCATTTATGGAGTTCAACAACCACCTGGTTGATCCTGGAATAAGTGTTGTTGCACTTAAACGAATGACTGGTACTATTTACGAAGATATACATTAATGATATGATAAGTGTAATTGATCACTTTTCGTTGAATCCAATGTGGACTAAAATTTATCAGATATGCATATATATATTTGTTCATGTATTTTTTTTTTCATATATACATTTCTAATGTGAATCACCATGCAACTTGATAGTTCGGCAAGAGTGGAAAATTCTAGTTTAGACTCGATTCGATCGAAACAATATTAATCAAACAATGAGTGTTTTATATTTGTTCTGCGATTGATAAATAATTTTAAAAAAGTGAAATTACATGATAAGTATGAAACACTTGTTGTATAATTTATTGGGTCCAGTTTAAATAGATTCGGATAAGGATTTTTAGGCTAACAATATTGGGAGAAAGTTTGTGAATTGTGATGAATGATACGTGCAGGCTGATAAGGACCACTTGTAAAGTTGCCAAAATTGACGACTTGACCTTCAAAAATGCAGATTAATATCAAAGTTTAACTGCTACAAGTGAAGATATATACTGAGATGGTGGCGTCTATCAACGATTCCGAGAATCTAAACCAAGTAAGCTGATCTTTATCTTAACATAGATTTAAGTTGGTATTTTTTTATTTTTATTTTTTTATCGTGCAACTAAATCTGAGACAACAACGTTATAAAACGTGCATATTGTAAGAGTAAAAACATGTGGTGTCGTACACTTTTTGTTAAAAACCGCACCGATAAACATGCTTTCTTAACAGACATGTTAGTTACATGTGCACCAATAGTGCTTCTTGATTGTTTTCTTTATTCTTTTCTTAAGGAGTACAAGTTCCGAAGCTATGCTTTTATCTGTGGGTTGGGGGGGCAACAACATAAGCTGGTCAAAACACTGTCTTATAATTTGTTAATATTATACATATACAGATATACTTGACTGATATATATTATACATATATATATTCTTGATTATAATTATATATTATAAACATATATCTGCAATTCTCGATGGAGTCTATAATTTGGCGACCGCCCTCGTGGCTTCCCATAATTCAAGAATGATATCCGCTATGTCATTCCTATATCCCCCACAAGGGGGAAAAAATAATAATAATAATTTAAAAAACAAATTATATAACAAGTTGATTGTACTTGTCATGTAAATCGGGTCTTGATAAATTATTCATTTAACACCTTCACACAGAATCAACACGGGGTATACGGTATACCCCCCCCCCCCCAACACACACACAGAGACACACACTAAAGAGGACAAGCCATAACCTTGTCTTCGTCAAAGGCGTGCAAATGGAGAGAGACAACACAACTTTTTCATCGACGACAAAACAAGAAACATAGGCAAATATGCTTTTCACCATCTTCTTTCTTGTCAATTTCTCTTCTTCTCCTCCCCCACAGAAAATACCAATCATTTATAGGGTGATTAAATCAACTTCCTGTTAATTTCTATTCACGTCTGATAAATATGTAAAATGCTTGTGATTCCTCGTTTCAGCCCGTAAGAATGGAAGAATCATCTGACCCGCCATTCGAGAAAACACACAAGAATCTCTTCAACAACCTAACCGGCGGTGGTGGAGCGCCGCCGAAGAACCTGCCGGAGCTCTCGGCCGTGGAGGAATGCGAGCTGCCATTGATCGATCTGAACGGGTTGAACATGGGAGAATCGGAGAGGCGGGCATGCAAGAGACAGATTGCTCGAGCTTCGCAGGAATGGGGTTTTTTCCAGGTGATAAATCATGGTATTTCTCGTGAGGTTTTGGAGAAAATGAGGGAAGAACAAGTGAAGCTGTTCAGGAGGCCATTTCGCGAGAAGGCGAATTGCACGGGTTTGAACTTCTCGGCGGGGAGTTACCGGTGGGGGACGCCGTCGGCGACTTGCTTGAAGCAGCTGTCGTGGTCGGAGGCTTTCCATGTGTCGTTGAGTGATGTGTTGGGCTCGGGTGGCATCAACACCCTCAGGTACCATACCAATTACTTGCTTTATCACACTGTTATAAGTTTTGTCTGAGTTGTTAAATGCCCCGCGTCGTCGATAATATACAATAATGCGATCTAGTTTATAATTTACTTGGATAATTTTTTTTAATGAGTTAGTTTTTGAAATTGATTTTGGTTTAAGTCTATGTCTTCAACATGAGAAGGCAGATTGAGTTTTTATAAAATATGAACATATTTTTATTAATTTTGAATGCAAAAATTATCAAATTTGTAATTTGGATTTTTTGAAATATTTTCATTTAATATCTTTTCATATGTTATGTATATTGATAAATAGTTGAAATTAAAAAGAAAAAATTAGTTGTTTTAATGCTAAGGTATTTTGGTGAACGGTTGAAATTAGAAAAAAAAAAAATGAATTATATGAAAAGACATTACAGAATCTCTCTTTTTTTTTAATCCCAACTACCCATCAATATATTAACGTAGCTTGTATTAACGAATATGATAGAAGATGTTGTACGAAAATGTTCTAAAAGATCTAAAGTAAAAATACAATTTTAGGACAGTAACTTGCACGTTCTGTGATTTTATAACATTAACTTTACCCGTTTCAATTTTAGGACATGAATTTGATAATTTTTGATACATTTAGGACAAATGGCCGGAAAATAAATGTGGCATATTAATGCATTGGTGGCAAATTGAGGTGGAAATATTTTGATTTAATATAAAATAAATTTTAAAAATAAAGCTTAGGTTGCAATGTTTTATATTTTTTCAAAATTTGATTTACCATTATAATTTTATTTATTTGTTTAGTTATTTTTTAATGTGAAAATAAATAAATAAAAATCCAATTCAACCCTCCCTCCCCTCTCCCACCCCCACCCCCACCCCCACCCCCACCCTTTCCCTTCCCTTCCCTTCCCTTCCCTTCCACCCCCAGCCCAGCCCTCCCCAACCCCGTCGTCGCCCCCAACCTACCTTCCCAGCGTCGTCGCCCCACCCCACTCCTCCCCTCCCATCGCCGCCACCCACAACCACCATCCAGTGCCACCGCCCATTCAGTAGTGCCCCCACGCCTCCCATCCAACGCCGCCCCCCTCCCTCTCGGTCTCTCTCTCTCTCTCCCTAGGTTACTCTCTCTCAATCGATCTCTCTAGATCTGGCCCCACCCTCCCTCTCTCTCTTCTCACTGGCTTACTCCCTCTCTCTCTCTCTCGGTGGGTTTGGCCGGCGGCGGCGGCGGTTTGTGTGTATATATATCATATTTGTGTATATATGTAATATGTATATATGTATTGTGTGTGTATGTATATATGTATTTATATATATATATATATATATTTGTATTGTATTTATACACAAGAATGCTAAATAAGCAATTTCATCCTATTTGGATTGCCAAGTCAAGTAAAAATGTCAAATAAGCTACATGTCACATATTACGTGTTCAACTTTACTAATTTTTCAACCGGCAACCATCAATTTCAGGCGAAATTGCGAATTACGATGCAAATTGTTCTAAATGTGTCAAAAATTGTCAAATTCTTGTCCTAAAATTAAAACGGCTAAAGTTAATGTCCTAAAATCACAAAACGTGTAAGTTATTGTCCTAAAATTGTATTTTTGCCAAGATCTAAACTATTAGCTTTGTCCTACATATAGGAAATATCTTTAACATTTGTTTTCACTGTAATATTGGAGAAAGATCTTTGAAAATCGGGAATATCCCATATGTGTGAAAAAGAAAATATATTTGGATGAATGAGTTGAATAGTTTGACCTCAATTGATATCTCGTAATTGACATTTCAAATTGAAATAACACGTACTTTATTTTACTTGCTCTAACGAATGTCTTGCTCATTAATTTCGACGGTCCATAACAATAACTTGCTGATACGATGCTTTTGGCATTTCTGGAGAAAATGAGCAACACAAGAAGAATAAGATAAGCAAATAAATGTCTAAGGAAGAGTGGTTATAGTGACCTTTGCATGTTAGAGAGTAAAATTAAAACACACATAGGCGACAAAATTATTAATTAGTATCCTTGTCAAGTGACATTAGTGAACCATAACATGATACTCTAGCATCTATGGCTCATCAATAATTGCATTTGACTAATA
Organism: Petrea volubilis; assembly: GCA_026212405.1. NCBI lineage: Eukaryota > Viridiplantae > Streptophyta > Magnoliopsida > Lamiales > Verbenaceae > Petrea > Petrea volubilis. The sequence goes on from CM047881.1 coordinate 21,036,691, forward strand.
AGTCTCATTATTGACCTCTAATACTCTTACTTTTGGTATAGTGCGGCTTTAGGATGATTAGACATAAGTAGGGAAGTAGAATTTTTTGGAATGCATAGGGCAATTGTAGAGGCTAGTTTTTGGACTCAAATGAATGTGTGTGTATATATATGAGTGTGCAATATATTCTTATATACCAACTATCAGTTGGTCTAGCGGGATGAGGTGCTAGATTCCTTAAACAATGTTTAGAGTTCGAATCCTGGTGTTGTGAATGGAGCAACTGGATTGGGAGGGTCACCTTCATAATGGGCCTCTACAGTACCTGATCCGGATTAGTGGGCTAATGAGTTGGAACCGAGTGGTTAAGACTATATATATATATTCTTATATAAATATAGGTATGTTTATTTTTATCATTAGCAGTTCCTCTATATTTCGAATATCAAATTACTTGTTCTAATTTAATTTCTATTCGATTCATGTATTTCATTAGGTTGATTTGCATGGCGCATATCCATATTACATTTTACTTTATATATATGTCATGAATTTAAATAGAGAAATATAAAATGAAATACAGAAGATAAAACAGAAGATTTGATCCGCAATTATGGCCTCCCAAATTACACAAGAATTTCATATCCGTCCTGATACAATGAAACCAAATCTTCATATTGTTCATATCTGTTCGGTATAAATCTAAATCTTAGGGGATATTTCTCTTGTAAACACACACACACACACACACACACACACACACGTAGAAGCCAGCTTTGCGATGACATATTTTACGAAATGTTGGGAATCTAATTTACATGGTACTTCATGTGTCGATGGACATGAGTTGTTTCTATTAAAATTGTTTCGAAAAACGAGACATGACCAAAAGGGCATTGTTCCGATTGTGCCTAATCCCCAGACATGCACTGCATAATGCTGTGTACGTGTCCGCCTTGCATGCATGTTCCCCCTTGATTCATTGAAAGTGTAAGAAAAATATAGAGTGAAAAACCAAATTGATGTATTTAAAAATTCTTGTCCAAATTAGGATTCATCTCTAGACAATTGACGAGTCATATTATTTTTACTTTTTGATTATAAATTTTGAAATTTAATCTTGCACCACTCATTTCTTCTCAAATTTTGATTATTTTCACCTTTTTGTTGTTAATTATTATTATTATTATTATTATTATTATTATTAACACATCAAATATCGGCTGTCTACCAATAACTAAGTGTATTACTCCATAATTTCGTAATTTGAATTTATATTACAAGTATACATATCTTTTAATGACCGGCCTATGGTAACATGCTCCGGATCAGGACGCTACATTAAATGTGATGGATTTATTTATTTATTCCTATTTGAAGAGCAAAATTAATTACTTCAGCTCAATAATGGAGCAATTCGCGGTGCTGGTGTCGGAGCTATCACAAAAGTTAGTGGACATATTGGCGGAGGAAATGGGGGAAAAGTCGTGTTTCATAAAAGAAACGTGTTTGGCGAGCACTTGCTATCTCCGATTGAACAGGTACCCAGCTTGCCCGATATATCCTTCGATGTTCGGAATAATGCCCCATACAGACAGCGACTTCATCACAGTGTTGCAGCAAGACAATCACATCGGGGGCCTGCAATTAGTCAAAGATGGCAAGTGGTTTGCTGTTAAACCCAATCAACACGCCCTCGTTATCAACATCGGAGACTTGTTTCAGGTACATGTAATTTAATTTAATCCATCCCTTTCTTACCGAAGAATTATCTCATTTGTCTCACAATATAAGCATTTTTTCAGTTATATCCCAAGAATTACAATTTTCTATTATTATGTCACATAAAATACAAATTTTCTCACATTATGGTGGTGTTCTGAAAAACTTTAAAAAAGCACTCTGCTGCTTTTAGCTTCAAAAAAGTTACTTTAAGTGTTTGATTTTATAACTTCTGCTTAAATTAAATTGAAAAGAAGCAGATGCTGAGGAGTTGGGAGGAAGTTGCTTCTAGAAGCTTAAAAGTGCTTCTTGATATTTTTGTAAATAAATTGAAATTTTTTAACTGTTTTCTACCAACGTTTGGCTATTTTTCACTTTTATTTCCAAATACTTCACATTTTTACTATCAACTTTTAACTTTCATTTTCAAACACCGCCAACTTTTACTACTCAACTTTTTTTTAATTTTTTCAACAACTTCAACTTTTTCAAAAGCAAAAGCAATTCTAAACACCGTCTATGTCTCACTGACCAATTTTCGTCAAATTTGTTACCTACCCCGGCCATCCCACCAACAATTTCTGTCAAATTTGTGCCCCATCCCACTAGCCACATTTGTGTTTTCGTTAAAAATTTGACAAAAAATTAGTCCGCGGAACATAAGGGGTGAAAATTTGCACTTTATGGGATAATTTGAGAAAAATCCTATTTGTTAGGATACAATTGGAAATAAAAAACCTACATTATGTGACAACATTAGTGGTTTTTTCGTTTTATTACAAATTAACCCGTAAATTATAAATATTGGGGGTTGCTTCGTAATTAAAGTTTCTTATAATGAGGGGTTGACTTGATACATGTAATTTATAAGGGATAAAGACGTCATCGAGTATAGTATTGTAGACAAGGACGAGGGCTGGACAGTGGATTCCCTCCCCCTTTAAGTTTATATCGAGTTGATATTTGCATGTATTTTTTAAAAATTTTAAATTTTCCTCTCCCAAAAAAAAAACGTACCTTTGATATTTTATAAAAATCTCACTCCCTCAAACAAATTTTTTTGGTTTAGCCATCCCTAATTGCAAAGTCTAACCCACCCTAATAATATTACATGATCAAGAAAAAAACAAAAAGTAAAAGAATAATCAACGGATACAAGAGATGAGTAATCAAATCAAAACACTAAATGCAATTATTTTACGAGGGTGATAATAAAAATTATTAATAGTATAAATTATTATTCAACAATTTCACATTTGTATTGCAGGCTTGGAGCAACGATGTGTATAAAAGCGTAGAACACCGAGTAGTCGCTAACCCGCTTCATGAGAGGTTCTCAACAGCGTACTTCTTTTGCCCGTCTTACGACAGTGTTATAGCGAGCGGGTCGGAGCCCCGTGTTTATAGAAGCTTTACCTTCGGAGAATACAGGAGACAGGTCCAAGAAGATGTCAAGATTTTCGGACACAAAATCGGACTACCCAGATTTCTATTTACAAACTCAGTAGACACGTAAAGTTTTTGGTCGATTTAGGCCAACGATTAAAGGTATAACTAGTTAATGTAGAAATAGGGGTTGTGCATGGGTTATATATTTATTGAGATTAGTGATTTTAATATTATATTATTGTTATTGATATAAATGCCACATGTATGGCAATAATTTAGTGGCATTAATAGTACAAATAATATTATTACGGATAATTATGTTCATTTTTATATAATTGTCACTAATTATTAATAATGATAAATTTTGATTAATTATTTTCTCATTAATTTTTAACAATGATAAGTGATAACTTATAATTTTGGTTATACTTGAAATTTTGTTAGAGAGAGAGAGAGAGAGAGAGAGAGAGTTCTTTCTTGCCTATAAACTTTAGTTTTTTAACTTGATGTTTTACTGCAAATATACCTCATCCATGGACGAAAATTTGTGACGAATAAATTATGTCACAAATTGAAGTTATTCATAATGAATTTCTAACCTAATTTTATTAATTTAGAATTAAAAAAAATTAATGGCAATTCATTTATTAAGGAATTTGTGATATATAAAATTTATGTTACATAATATAAATTAATGACATATTTCATTAAATTTAAATTTGTGATAATCATGAAATGCCTCCCCTTGTAGCTAGGATCGTTCGAATGCTAATTGGCCGGGGTTATCGTAGGGTTTGGTTGATATCAACCCATATCTATATTGATCCCATTTTTTCCTTTTCCTTTTTTTATTTTTTAAGTCATACTATACTTTTCATATCATCAATGGCATAGAATGACTTGCGTAAGATTAAGAAAGTCTTTGATTAAGCATGTTTGAGATATTTTATAATTTTCTACATCTTATATAAAACATTAAGAGCATGTAAAATATTGAATTTTTTAAAAAAAAAAAATTATTAAATCGTTTGGATGAATAAGATGGTGCAAACACAAACTTATAAGATAGGCAAAATTACATTTTTGTCCTACAATTTAGGATTCATTACATGCTTAGTCTTGTAACTTACGAAATTACACATTTAGTCCTAAAATTTAGATAAATGTTCCACTTATTGTCCTAAATTGACAATGTTAGTCTTGTGGTAACACATTTAGTCCTATAACTTATTGTTTTTAAAATTTCAGCCAAATCGACGATTGGAATAGGGGCGTGAGTGTCACGTGATCTTTTTTACTATTTCTTCCAATAAATGTTCAAAGTTTCTTCCCCAAATTATTAGACAATATTAGGTTTTCCAAAATCCATGATAAACGATCTAATTGAGAATCGCATAGAAATGACGTAAAAAAATGTTTAATTACATAAATTAAAAAGGAATTTGGCATTCGAAACTCCTGTTTTTTTGCTTTTCAAACCATCATTTCTCAACAATGTTGCGGGCTAGCGACACAAATTTATACCCCTCCTTATTATCGTAAGGGTCACTTATTTCTTCATTTTTATGTGTTTTGTTCTCTTTCTTTAACTCTATCAAATCACTTGACTTTGCAGCACCTACCTCTCAAGTTCAAATCTCAGTTGCAAAAAATTAGAATAAGGTTAGGGTTTTTAAATAGAAAAGAAGGCCTAAATTTTACCATTACAAATATTAGATTTAGACGTTGGGAAAAACGATAACAAAAAAGGCATGTGATCGGCACGCCCCCACTCTAGGGGGCAAATCGAATGGAAATCATTGAATGTTCAATGATGAAAAGTTATAGGACTAAATGTGTCATTATAGGACTAACATGGCCAATTTTAGGGCCATAACAATGTCCTAAATTCCAAGACTAAATGTGTAATTTTGTAAGTTACAGCACTAATCGTGTAACGATGTCTAAGTTATAGGACGAAAAATGTAATTTTACCTATAAGATATTAATTAGTAAAATGATCGTAATTAATTTAAGTCAATCATGAAACTTGTTAGAGTGTTCATCAAAATAAGTTAGTAACTCCTTGTTTTTTCCAAAAAAAGCTTATAAGTTCATAAATATCTTATTTTAGGGGTTTTTAAGTTCAATCAAGAGTCTATTATTAATTGGATCAAATTGAGCGAACCGATATAATCTACGATGTCAACAAGGGAATTATGAATATCTTATTTTAGGAGCTTGTAAGTTCAATCATCTATTACTAATAAGATCAAGTTGAGCCAACCGATATAATAAACGAAGTCAACAAGAAAGTTATGAATATCTTATTTTTAGAGCTTGTAAATTCAATCAAGCATCTATTACTAATTGGATTAAATTGAGCCAAATAATGTAATCTACGAAGTCAATAGGGAAATCATTATGTATTCCATTATTTTTGTTGTCTAATTAGAGGTATTTCAAGTGTTCCAAACACATCCATATCAAGAAATGACTCCAATAAAATATTGACCAACTGTAAACATAGCAAACATGGAGGGGCAACATGCTGGGTGAATCAGAGATCGAAAGCTGTATACTCGATGACGAAGTTAGATGAAAATTTATGTTGAAATATGATGAAAATTTTGAATAATCCATGAGTTGTGCACCAATCATCATAGGATCATTTTAATATTCTATAGTGATTTTTGGGACTTAATGTCAATTGTCACATCCCGCTACTAATTGATAGTCTTAATCTTGGCCTGAACAATCTCCCAAGTTTTGGTAAGATGTCCAAAGCATGCATCTCTTATCATAAAGTGAGTGTTAATTTTTGTGTGTGCGTGTGTGTGTGTCTATATATATATTTATTTTATTACATAAATGTAAGTTAAATGGGATGATTTCAACTGATCCTACATCGCTACGTGGATCTGAATAATTCGAATTTGAATCTAATTACATAATTTGATAATCTAATTACATAATTTGATAATCGAATTTGATTTCAAATTTTATATATAGGATCTAAATTCCATGTAAAATCGAGTCTGATTACCAATAAAATAAATTTGAAACTAAATAAAAAAGATGAAAGTGAAACATGAAAAATGATTACCAAAAATTAATACTACATTTGTGAGTATGCATTATTATTTAAATTTTAAAACAAAGTAAACAAGGATGGACCTTTAAATAACATTTAGAATTCGAATTCTAAAATTGTGAATGAAATAATTGGGTTGGGAGGATGTCTCCCATATTAACCTTTGCAGTATCCAAATCTAAATTAATTGATTAGTATTGGGTAAGAATCCGATGATTAAGACAAAAAAAAAATCAATAAAACAGTGACCATGTGTGCAGTAATAATAAAAGGTGTACTACCAAGTAGATTATACATTATATTTGTCATTATACATTCGAATAACGACTATTTAATATTTGAAATAAAATATTTTGATAGAAAAAAGTGGATTAAAATTTTCTAACTTTTAATGGACGAAGTTGTCTAACCCAGTTATGGTTTTACTCCTTTAATTAAGGTCCACTTTAGATTAGGGTATCCAGTGATTTGGGCTTCAACCCAGTTACGGGCCTGTGGCCTAAAAATATCCAAAACTGGACAATCGTAATTGGACTGCGGGGCTGTCAATACGATGTCTGATCTTAATTGGCGTTTGGTTGGAAATTTTGCATATTCAATTTATTAATACTAGCAATCATCGCATTCGGTCCCGGCTGCGTATAACGTGGTTTAAATATTACGATCACTATGCCTAATTATCCTTTATTGATGAAAATTTGATATCATATATATTTATACATCAATAATTTTGGTAACGAATTTTTATGTTATTCAAACTGTGTTAACTCATCGACTTTATTATTAATCAATCTAATTTTTTAAAATCAATTAAATAATATAAAATATTGTAGCTTGTATTGGATTTGATTTCCCTATATACATGGATAGAAGGAAGAATTTTTGAGAAATCTTTACCGTGAGGCAAAAAGTTAGATTGGGAGTGGGAGGACGTTTTCTTTTATTGGATGCGATGACTAGAAAGATATGGAAAGTTAGTTTACAAGCTTACAATTTTGCTTGAATTAACTCTTCTTTTTTCAATAGAAATCAAAAAGGTAAAAATAAATCTATTTTAATCATTATCAATAACGATAAAGAAAAGAATTTAACCAAAGAAATAATTTGATTTTTAACCATCTATGATATCAGCGGAAATCTTTAGATAGAATCCCAAATTTGTTGTAGTTGCAAATACACACAATCATATACATATATATTTTATTATTTTTTTAAAGAAAGAGGAAGAACATAAAAGAAAGAAAAAAGTAATATTAATATTTTTTTTATTTTTATAAAATTTCACCTAAAATTTAATTTTTTTTTTAAATTCAGCCAAAAATCAGCCAAATTTGATTTCCGTATATACATGGACAAAATGAAGAATTTTTGAAAAATCTTTACCATGAGGCAAAAAGTTAGATTGGGAGTGGGTGGACATTTTCTTTTATTGGATGAGACGACTAGAAAGATATGAATAGTTAGTTTATAAGCTTATAATTTTGTTTGGACTCTTGTTTTTTCAATAGAAATCAAAAGGTAAGAATAAGTATATTTTAATCATTATCAATGATGATAAAGAAAAGAATTTAACTAAAGCAATAATTTGACTTTTAATCATCTACGATATTAGTGGGAATCTTTAGATAGAATTCCAAATTTGCCGCAGTTGCAAATACACACAGTCATATACATATTTATTTTATTATTTTTTTTAAAAAAAAGGAAAGAAAATAAAAGAAAGAAAAAAGCAATATTAATATGTTTTTTATTTTTTTAAAATTTTGCCAAAATTTTAAAATTTAAATTTTTTTATTCTTTTAAAATTTCACCGAAAATCAGCTGAAATTTTTCGGCGGAGTATTTTGCCTAAAATCTTGTTTTTTTTTTTTGTAGTGAATGGAAAAATAGCATAAAATATAAAAGCAAAAACACAGATTGTAACAATATGTTTATTGTTCTCCCATAAAGTCTACTATCTTCAGCGCCACAACCCTTGTATTTCAGCATGGATTTTTCAACAATATAATAAAATTATCGTCAACAAACAAAAACCCAATATAAACTTATTGGCGGTATCTACAAAACCAATGTCAACATGAAACATCCACAGAAGAAAAAGATGTGAAAACATTAAAAATTGTAAAGTAATTACTATATTTACCTTGTTGTATATCACTCAAAATTTATAATGCAGCTTTTCAACGGCCATTCAACATCCCTTTTAATGTTGGTGATACCTTTCCAATGTCCTTGGTCCTTTTATGAACTAAAATCCAAAGAGAATAATTACAATCTATAAGATAAGTAAAAAAATATCTAAATAAAGAGTAGAAGAATACTGAAAGAAAGCCACACACACACACACACAAAAGACAACAACAACAACAAATCATATAATCCAAGAAAAGAAGAAAATTTGAGTAGAGAACAACAAAATAGCCTACTTTTTCCTTTACGTCACCACCGGCAAAAGTGGTGCTACACCCAAGTTAGCCGCATTGAAATTGTTTATTGAAGAAGAATTGATAAGGTGTGTAAAGGGAATGATTCAAACTGTGAGGCTTTGAGATTTAATTCAATCGAAAGAGATGAATATAGAGAAATAAACATTGAGAGAGGTTATAGAATGTGCAGATAATCATGATTTAGTGTTACATATGATGGGCTTCTTAAAATGTGGATTTAATTCATAGTAACATATTATAATTTTAATCTCATTTCATGGACAATGTGGGAATGTAGAAGGATACATTTTGAAATTATAAAAATTGGTATCCGAATTGATGATAATTTATTAAAAATATAATTTTGTTCTCTACGTTATATTTATATTATGATTTCACTAATATTAAAGGGTGAAAATCATAAAATGGAATAAATAGCTGTCATTTTAGATATAAAAGTAGTTTTTTTTTAATGATAGTATAGATATTCAATGGATCGAACTTAATTATAAATATTTGTAATGCAAAATAAGTGGAATCAAATATGAAATAAATTAATCCAATTCGCTAAAAATCTAAATCGAATTTTAATAATATTGTTTATTAAATTATAACTATATGTAATATTAATAAAGAAAAACTTAGATATAATGTAATATATATATGTTAGTATAACTAATAATACAATAGTTGTCCTTGTTTGCAATTTATTTCACAAAATAAGGTAAAATTTGTAGAAGGATTTTAAATATTATACTGCTTTATTAATTGTTTAAATCGGATTTCAAAACTTTTGGCAAGGTCGGACTCGATAATAATGAATACGTACAGATCTGACAACATTTAAGTCAATTTGGAATATCGAGAAATTTAATTAGGTTCCAATAAAAATTTCTAATATTTGATCCACCTCCACCGGAAATATAAATTGAAGAACTTGAAGGGGGAGGGGCGGGAGAGAGAGAGAGAGAGAGATTAAATCAATGTGCAACTTGTGTGGTGGTCGGATTGCCCACGTGTTTGCTAAGAACTATCTCGAATTAAAGTGATTCAAGTATTCCTACATTTGCTTTATCATTGATGTACTCAAACATTTCTAGTGAAATGGCATGTGATCGGCACGCCCCCGCTCTGGCGAGCAAATCAACTGGAAAATATTAAATGACCAATGATGATTAGTTATAGGACTAAATGTGTCGCTATAGGACTAACATCACCAATTTTAGGAAGAAAAATGTAATTTTACCTATAAGATATTAAATTAGTAATCATCGTAATTAATTTGATTGAATCATGAAACTCGTTAAAGTGTTCAAAATACATTAGTAATTCATCGTTAGCATTTTTTTTGTTAAAAAGAGTTTATAAATTCGTAAATATATTATTTTATAAGTTCAATCAAACATCTGTTACTAACTGAAGCAAATAAGAGAATTATAAATATCTTATTTGAGGAGTTTATAAGTTCAAGCATCTATTACTAGTTGGATCAAATTGAGTCAATCGATAAAATATACAAAATCAACAAGAAAGTTATAACTATCTTATTTGTGAAACTTGTAAATTCAGTCGAACATCTATTATTAATTGGATTAAATTGAGCCAACTGACATAATCTACGAAGTCAATAGGGAATCATGAAGTATTCCATTGTTTTTTACTGTCTAATTGAGCGAACCGATATAATCTACGATGTCAACAAGGAAGTTATGAATATCTTATTTTAGGAGCTTGTAAGTTAAAGCATCTATTACTAATAAGATCAAGTTGAGTCAATCTATATAATAAACGAAGTCAACAAAAAAGTTATGAATATCTTATTTTTGGAACTTGTAATTCAGTCAAGCATCTATTACTAATTGAATTAAATTGAGCCAAGTAATATAATCTACGAAGTCAATAGGGAAATCATTGTGTATTCCATTATTTTTGTTGTCTAATTAGAGGTATTTCAAGTGTTCCAAACATATCCACATCAAGAAATGACTCCAATAAAATATTGCCCAACTTTTAACATAGCAAAAATGGAGGGGCAACATGCTGGGGGGAATGAGAGATCGAAAGCTGTGCAGTCGATGACGACGTTAGATGAAAATTTATGTTGAGATATGATGAAAATTTTGAATAATCCATGAGTTGGGCACCAATCATCATAGGACAATTTTAATATTCTATAGTAATTTTTGGGACTTAATGTCAATTATCACATCCCACTACTAAATGACAGTCTTAATCTTGGCCTGAACAATCTCCCAAGTTTTTGTAAGATGTCCAAAGCATGCATCTCTTATCATAAAACGAAGTAGTTAATTTTTGCCTGTTATGTGTTGCTTCTAGACACTTCTCTTTAAATATCCACAATTGCTATAGCCCTTTGGATTCTTAATTTGTTTTATAATGTCTTTTTATTTTATTGCATAAATACAGGCTAACTGAGACGATTTCAACTCATCTTACGTACTTATATGGATTTAAAAAGTTCAAATTTGAATCTAATGACATAATTTGATGGTCGAATTTTGAAATTTTATAGGATCTGAATTCATTAATACTGATTTCAAGTATAGTAAAAATTCGAAAATCCAATACAAAATCTATCATGGTTACCAGCAAAATAAATTTAAAACTAAATAAAAAAGATGAAAGGGAACATGAAGGATGATTACAAAAAAGTAATACCTACTGTCGTGGGTACGCATTATTTTTTGTCCCTAACGATTGTTTAATATTTTTGAAATAAGATATTTTGATAGAAAAATGTGGATTAAAATTTTCTAACTTTTAATGGATTTGAATTATAAATATTTATAACGGAATTTGATTTATTAAATATTTTAATCGGTTAAAAAATAGTTAAATTTGGATAAGGACCTGATCGAATTTGCATCCTAATTACTTGGCCCAATATTTTGTTATTGCTTTAAGCCTTTAATTAAGGCTCACGTTAATATTTTGTTATGGCTTTAAGCCTTTAATTAAGGCCCACTTTAGATAAGGTCGGCCATTGATAAACGCTAAAACTTTTGAATAAAGACAATTTGGGCTTAAACTCTGTTACAAAACTGGAGAATCGTTATTGGACTGTAAGCCTGTTAAATTCGGTGATTTTATTTCAGAATTCGATTTGAATTTTTGTATATTCAATTGATTAATATATATCAAGCCACGTCCAGAATTCAAATCTTGATGTTGTGAATAAAGCAATTGAGTTGGAAGAATTGTCCTTATATGGGCCTCTGCAATACCCGATCCAAATTAGTCGGTCAATAAATCTGCACCGAGTAGTTAAGACAAAATAATAATAATAATAATAATAATAATACAAAATTGATTAATATATTCAATGGATCGAATTTAGTTGTAAATATCTGTAACGCAAAATACATGAATCAAATACGAAACCAAATAATCCAATTCGTTAAAATTCAAATTGAATTTTAATAATATGGTTTATTAAATTATAACTATATATAGTATTAGTGTAATATATATGTTAGTATAACTAATAATACACTAATTTTCATTATTTGCAATTTATTTCACAAAGTAAGTGTAAATTTTCTAGAAGTATATTAAAATATTTTACTGCCTTATTAATTTTATTTTTTTACATAAGGCTCCATGTTTTTTTATTGGTGATTTGATTTTTAAAATATAATTTTTTTTAATTATTATTTGGGTTGGAATCTTTTACATCAAATTAAAATGACTCGAATATTTCTACATTTGCTTTGTTGTTGATTGCTCAGACATTTTTCAGTTAAAACAAAATCTTTCATCGTTCTTTAAAAAAAAAATATATATATATATATATATACACAACTTGTTGATTCTTTAATTTATTATAACAATTTTTAAAAATAGTTTAAAAAATATAATAAATATTAGATTTTATAACAATTGAAATATCTGAACAAGAATAAAAAAAATTCTTTTTAATAATTTAGAAGTTTCTTCGGCCAGCAGCCGTCGGAAAGTTTGGAACAAGGGGCTAGAAAAAGAGAAAAAATTAATAATAATAATAAAGAAAATCGAAAATGGAAACGATGATCTCCACCTCAACCTTATCCCTGTCGAACATCCCACGTGTGCCGTCGCCGACCACCGTTCAGGCCTTATCCGATGACAAATCTATCCCTTCTTCACAGACCACCTCTTCAGAACCCCCTTCATCTCCTCCCGAACCTCAGGCTCGGAGAATCAAGTCAAGCCCTCAGCTAAGCCGTTGGTCCCGGGCTCGCGCCATACGGTCGGGTCGGAAATTGGGCCGCCCGGTTCAGCGGACTAGGAGTGAAATGAATTATTCTGAATCTCCGATGGGGGTTATGGTAGATAATAACAACAGTAATGGAAGCGATCCCCAGATGCTCTCCCCTCGAAGCGACGGCGCTAGTGACGGTGAGTGTGTGGCGGACGTGACGAGCGGCACTAAGGCCATTTATATGGTCTCCGACGGGACGGGGTGGACGGCGGAGCACTCCGTTAACGCGGCGTTGGGACAGTTTGAGCACTGCTTGGTTGATCGGGGTTGCCCTGTTAGCACTCACTTGTTTTCTGGGGTAAGTTAATTCATTTTCACATTTTAGTTTACTGGTTTTTGTATGTATTAATGATCACTCGAATTGTCATGGCTTAGTATTCATTACGCGGTCTGTGATTGTCTGAAAATATATAATAGTGAGACTAGTTTTCAGCTAATATTGGCTGCCTGAAATTGAAAAATCTTCCCCATGAGTGTTTGGTTTTTCTTATGCTGGTATAGCCTGCCTGAATGCCTATGGTGGGTATATGTTGCTAGTTGCTCTTATGTGCTCAACGAAATTATCAAGCACCTTGAGATACCATTTGTTGTAACTAAATTCTTGGTACCGGTGGGCGCTAGTCTGTTGATATGCTCAGTACAGTTAGAGATTTTATGGAGATTTTGAGTAAGTGATGGAGGATTGTGATTTCTGAGTTATGATTGATAAATTAAGCAATTAATGTGAGATGGGAACTCTTCTTATGCTTTCGGGATTTCGATAACGGGGATCCTTCACCAATCTTTTGTGCTCTGAGCTTGTTTTTTGCACTTCCTTTAATTTATATAGTGAAGTAGTTCATTGATCATGTTATATTTGATACAATCCTAACTTGCTTTCGTTCCAATGATAACACTTGACCCTATAATTATTTTTTCTCTAAGATTGATGATGTGGAACGCTTGATGGCGATAATTGCTCAAGCAGCCAGAGAGGAAGCATTAGTCGTGTACACTCTAGCTGATCCATCCATTGCCGAAACAGCCCGACAAGCATGCAAGATTTGGGGCGTAACATCTCTTGATGTGCTCAGCCCCATAACAGAGGCAATTGCTTCCCATCTCGGCGTCTCGCCTTCTGGCCTTCCCCGGTGGGCCGCCGGCAGGAACAGCTGGCTCGGGGAGGAGTACTTCAAGAGGATTGAGGCAATCGAGTTCACCATAAAGCAAGATGACGGGGCGTTGCCCCAAAATCTGCACAATGCTGACATCATTCTTGCTGGCGTATCCCGTACTGGGAAGACGCCATTGTCTATTTATTTAGCTCAGAAAGGGTATAAAGTGGCGAATGTTCCAATTGTGATGAATGTAGACTTGCCCAAGAGTCTTTTTGAGGTCGACCCTGAGAAGGTGTTTGCCCTGACTATAAACCCTGTTGTTTTACATACAATTAGAAGGGCGAGAGCAAAGAGCATGGGGTTTAGTGAAGAAATACGGAGCAACTATTCTGAGATGGACTATGTGAAAGAGGAACTAGAGTATGCTAGTAAAATTTTTCAACAAAATCCCATCTGGCCAGTGATTGGTGAGTCATGTAGATTTTTGGGATTCTATAATTGTGATAATCTCGATTCTAAATTCGTTGGTTTGCTTTGGTTTGCAGAGGTTACAGGGAAAGCGATTGAAGAAACAGCTGCAATCGTGCTGAGGCTGTACCACGACAGAAAAAATAGATGCTCAATGCCGAGAATTTCCAAACGCTACTAAACCGAAGTACCTTTTGTTCTCAAGAACAAAGTAATTACCAGGATTGTACTGATGAAAATTAAACAGTAAGTTGCAAAAGAAAAGTTGTGACTGTGTTGGTGTTTCGGGTGTATTAGTTTGCACTGGAATTGTTGTAAATATCCTCTCTAGTTCTGTATCTTGACAGAAAGATATTAGTCTCTTGACACAAGCTAATAAATTAGATTCTATTCATCTTTTGACCAAAAGCTAAAAATGTGAAATGCATGTTGATTTCAATTATTGCGGGTACTGTGTTCCCAGATTTACATACAAGTTCAGTATTTCTTGATTTCTGTTATTGCTCCTACAATAGTTGGAGAATTTTAGAGATGCCGAGTCAAATGTCCATTTTCAGCTGACATACATCTGTTTGGAATGTGATATACCCTGTTGTCCCTATCTTAAACAGTGCTTTCGCCACTTCGACTCTTCAATTAGTTCAAGCCACTTGATTGGCGACGATGTGCATCGTTGAGACAAAACCATCTCTCCAATGATTACGGTATCTGGAGCATTTACATTTATTTTACTTGAACTAATATGAGTATCGGAGGGTCTGTTGTTCCCGCCCTCTTAATAGTTTTTTGAATTGTTTATTGTAGCATTGTGTGCTTGTCATGGCTTTAGGTCATGAATTGTTGTCTGTTTCCAGGTTGCTACCCACATGAAAGCTGCATAAAGCCCCCAAAGTAGCTAGTGGGGAGCAATTGACAGTGGGCTACAGAGAGAATAAACTTACAACAAAGGCTAAAAGGAGGCAAAAGGGACGTCGTGGTTGTTGCACTGGTGCGAAGAAAAACTATACTAATATAGTAACATATGCACACATCATGTGCTTTCCACTACTTCCACTCGATATTTCGCTTTTTTTTTTTTTCAAAAGAAAAAGGTGCAGATTGCTCTCGAGAGAAACTAAAACAAGTTCCCCTTTGTGAATCAATTGACACCATCATCATCGCCATTGAGCTTGCCCATCGATAAGGTGAAGTATATCAGTAGAATGGTTCCCATGCTCGACCTGAGACATGACAAATATGATTGATTAAGCATATTTATACATCACCAGCTTCATTTAAATTTCAACGTCTCTCTCTATAAAAATGACTAAAGATAATGGTGTGCAACTTACAGTGTCGCAAAGAAGATAAGTATCCTTCTGGGATCAAGAAACCAGGCCGGAGGCGAATGACGAAAACCACTGAATCTCTTGCCGCCACGTTTGCTTTCGCCTGCTGCGGTGCTCATGCTGCAGTTCTTGATGGTGATCTGATGATGATGATGGACTTGGGGGCTGATGGGGTCCGCAGGGGTCCCACCCGCCACCACAGCCGGCTTCTCAGGCGTGCCCCCGCCTCCGTGTAAAGTACCTGCACTTTCATGAGCAATTTAAAGAGTATATTATATGATCATATGACATTAATCTAAACGCATGCGCGGGATGGGTAGGAAGTGGAAAGTTAAAAGAAAATGAGGTGATAAGGTTGTGGTGGAAATATAGTCATATTTCACAAATCATAAATTTGTAACTTGTAAATTAGTCGAGTTTATAGTGCATGTAGCTATAACAATAGGGGACAACCCAAATATTTACGCATGGTCTTTATGATTTAAAATTGGGTTTTTTTTTTGTAAAAGATACGTGGCGCATGATTTGCCACGATTAGTGCGCGAGAAGTGGTATGTTTAGTGACAGGGATTGTAGCACTAGCAGAGTTATCATGCCTAAAATTATTAATCTACAACACAAGATTTGAGGTAATGTTTTAGCATGTGAATAGCATATTGGATCTCCTATTTCATGATAGTGTCCCATTCTTCGTCTCACATTCTAGATGTACTATAAGTATAAATTTTAAAGATTTATTTAACGGTAGCAAAGTGATTTTCTTATCAAATTAGATAACGGAAAAAAATACAAGTAACGAGACTAAATATTCTGCCGTTAGATTTACACATATTATACATTTAGAATATGGAGAAGGGGATGCGACACTATTATGGGGCACGGGATCCGATCCGTGTGAATAAGCTTCTAAGTTGGCATCACCTTTGTGACATAAGGTGATATTTGGCTTTTGTACACCTGTAGATACACCAAATAATGTAGACGTAGATTAAAACAAAGTGAACTCATAGACCTTAACCGATTAAATGCTTTAGCCTCAATATTGCTAGAATCTTGAAGTCACTTTCTATATGTATAGACCATGTCATCTATGATGGAAATTCTAGTACATAGTCGGCTCAATCGAATCGTAATGAGTGTTTTACATTTATCCTGTGTGTAATTGATGGATAATTCAAGACGAACAACAAATTATTTGTCAAGTACAATATATTTGTCATATAATCTGTTGAGTTAGACCAAACTAAATACAAATAAGAATTTTTCATCTATGATATAGTAAAATCATATTCCTTGTCGTTTATAATACATGAAAAACATGAAGTGCCTTGCACTTGCAATTCAAACATGTACATTATCGTTAGGATCAAATTTAGAAAATGAGATTAAATTTTCATAATATATATATATATATATAATTTTAATAAAAATATACATATAATATGATGTTATGTATGAGAGGTGTGGCTAATCAAATCAGCCCCCTAATCGCTTTGCCCCTAATACCATTGTGTTCAGTACTTGTATAGTGGACTTTTTTAGTCTTGATTACGATCTTAAATGCTTTGACATTTTTTTTTTTTTGAGGGAAATAAATGCTTTGACATTAGGACTTGGGAATGCAAGTTATATGAAAAAATTCATTGTATAAAATAAATAAACGTCAAACAAGAGAGGCCATAAGTTAGGCAGGGAAGATGACTTTTTTGGTATCTTCAGTAGAAAGTGATATAATTTTCTTAATTTCTTTAAAACAATTATGATTACCTGTTGTTGAAGCTGCAAGCACGGCGGCGCCTCCCTCATTCGCGGTGGTTGGCTTCAGTTTCTTCTCCACGACGCCCCCGCCGCCGCTTCTGACAGATCCTTTTCTTGAAAGATTTCTCTGCAACTTTATTACGAATATTATATATATATATATAAACAAAAAGCATGTATATCTAATCTTTGTTTTATTGTTTCTTTTTCGTTTTCAATCAAAAGAAACAAGTTTTCTCAAATGGCAAGAACTTAAAGCTGAAAAGGGAGAGCTCTGGATTACGACGAGGAAAATTAAAGTACGATTCTCTCATCCAAAAGAAACAAACAAACAAAAGATTATTGTTTTTTCATTTCCCTCTCATCAAAAATTAAAAAAAAAATCACAAATAAATAAAGTTGGATTTCAACTTTTTGTCCGGGCTTATCGCTATCCCATCATTAAAGGGCTTTCAGAAAATTGGAAATAATTTATTTTCAGAAATAAATAACATGTAACAACCAAGATTATGAGCAAAACGAAACTCACAAAAAAAAAAAAGAAAGAAATTCAAAAAAACGTACAGTAATTCTTGAATTGGCGCTGATAATGTCTTTCTCTGTAAGATGAGAAAAGTCCAGCACAAAACTATCAGATTTGGTGCTTGAGTTCTGTTGTCCATTTGCGTGATCACAAACACTAACGTTTTGACGTCCTTTCTCTTCTTGATTATTTGAGTTCAGATAATCAGAATCCATGTTCTCCTGAAAAAAATAAAATCAAATATTTTTATGATACGATCAATGAAACAGTGTAACAATGAAAACCCCAGAAAAAAATAATAATAATAATAAACTTACCAGCTTTTAACAGGAAATGAGCAATTATTTGGGTATTGAGAGTGCTAATAAAATAAAAGGGGAAAAAATTAGGAGGTGTTTGGTGGTGTGAGCAGGTTGCGTGATGAATTGGGAAATAATTTGCCACTTTAACAGCACCTGTTTCAAAACGACCACATGAAAAACAAACACGCCTCAAAGTTGGCCAACTTTGCGATGATGATGAGTAGAACAAGTTTTTTTTTTCTTGCAACGAAGTCACTCAGTGGACGAGACAAGGCTTTATTTGCACGACATCATATAATTTCTCCAACAAAGGAAACGAAAGTTATATGGTAAGAGTTTAATCTGATTCAACACGAAAAACAGAGGCTCTTTTGATGATTGTTTTTGGCAGAAAGTTGGGAATTCGGTGAATGAAATCATATGATGTGTTTTTAGCACAGGGAAAGTGATAGTCGTGTTTTATATGTATACAGAGAGAGAGAGAGAGAGAGAGAGAGAGAAGTTGCCATCTATGTAATGGTGATTAGCTCTATGATTAATGTATGACTTTTCTTTAGGAATGATTCTTGGGTTATGTTCTTGAGAACTAGGGTGCATGGTAAGCTACAATGGCCCCTTTCAAGAATGGAAGTTATTTATTTATTTGTTTATTGGATTGGGCGAAATGTATGGTTTTTATTCTAATTAATTATAATTTATTTGTGTTATGTTGACGGTAGTCTCTTTGTTTCATTATGATGCAATAATTTGGTTCATTTTATCTAGATAATTATGTAATAATGTTATTTTCTTAATTATCTTTTAAATAAGTTTTTCTATTTCTGTTATTTTCCTTTCATCATGTTATTTTTCTTAATTATGTTTTAGATAGGTTTTTCTATTTTAGTTAGGATCTTTCACAACTAGCAAATCAATTACATATACCTTGTATCTCACTTATATATATATATTAGTATCTATATATTGAGAGGACTTGTATATATACACACATAGAGAATGAGCGATTGACACAGTGCATCCTCTAAATACATTTAATTGGCACTATGTACCCTAAAATTAAAATTTTTGGCATTTTGCACCATTGCAAATATATGAGCATGACACTTTGCACCCTCCATCCATTTCCATTGACATTTTCCAGGGGAGATAATATTTTGACCAAAATTAAAAGGACAAATTTGATATTCTATGTAAAAATAAATAAATAAAGTAACCAATTGAATGCCCACTTCTTCCTAAAAACTAGGATACAATATAAAAATATTGAAAAAAATAAAAGACAAAGGAACTCATCTCTGCAACTTTTTACCTAATTTCTAGCAACAAATTGAAGATTTTTTATTATTGAAGTTGGATAATAAATAATTATAGGAATATTAAAAGAAGAGGTTGACAGTGAAGGGACACTTCACATTGAGAATAGACCATAGAATATTTCTTTTTGGCTATTTTTTGTTGGGTTTTTTTTATTGAACTATGCACTATTACACACCAGTTTGTACCATTGTTATTCAGTGACAACCTCGTTTCTCGATGCTATGAGGTGTTTTCACTAATGGAAAAAAATCTGTTTTCCGGCCGAATTTTTTGACGAAATTCCGTCGGAAATCGTTTTGCAAGAAAAAAGCCCCAGAATGCGGAATTCCGTCTAAAAATGCGCGTTTTCCTGTATTGTTTTAAAGGTATAGAAAATGTCGCCTCGCCAATTTGAATCTACCTTTTGCTATTGAGGGTACTAAATTTAGATGAATTAGTGATAATATCTAGGCCAAGTTTTGAATCTAAGAGATTGTCTTTTGATTTCTAGATTACCTTATCAAATTTAGAGATTTCTAACTGTAATATTATTTTCAATTGAATTTTTTACTAGAAATGGTTGGAGGCCTGGAGGGTGAAAAGTGTCAAACTAATGTATTTTTCAATGATGCAAAATGCCAAATTTGAATTTTTGGATACATAGGGTCAATCAACTGCGTTTATAGGATGTAATATGCCAATTTCCCCAAAGAGAATGAATGAGATTGCGATTTCATTTTTCTTCATTCAACCTTTTCTATCAGTTAGTACTTTCAACTATGATGTTGTAATAATTTAATTTGTAATACATGAGTTTAAATAAAATAAACTTTTTACAAAAATTATTTTTACAAAAGTTTAGAGATATAAAACAAGAAATATATTTCTAAAATCCTAAGATATGGAAATAATATCTAAGATAATTTTAATCTTTAACTGAATGCGCTAAATTAAAAGATTAAAACGATCATGCATTAATTTTGGTAAAAGCTCTAAATAAAACTAGTACAATTAAATATAAGTAACAAAAATATAATTTTAAAGGCAATTTCATCCAAAAAAAATAAAAACTGATAAAAGTTAATAATTGGGTATTTTGGAATAAAAACGAATATTGAAATGATTTTTTGAATTGAAAATTAATTATATGATTTTCTGATGTACAATATTTTAAAGAGTTTCAAGTATCTTTGCTCTATATTTTTTTTTCAAATTTAAATTTAGATTTTTGTACTTGATGTGTATGTAAAATGATGTGAAAAAACAAAACAACAATGACGTGCAGAATCCAAATTGCACAACAACGAGTTCAGAACTCAAAACTCAGTACACAACATTTATATAAGCTCACTTTAAGTCTTAAGATCACGAGATTTAACAATAATATTTTTTTTCCTATTCCCTCTATCCCATAATAGATGTCATTTAAGATTATTGTACAAGAATAAGAAAATAATTAATAATATTAATTATAGATTAATTTGACTAAAATACTCCCATAATTAATAAGTTGTTGGGAGATTTTTAAAAAAATTATAAAAGATATTAATTAGAGTCTAACGACATATTAAGAAGAAAAAAAAACTAGTAGATTCCCTCTTTAAATGTGGGAAAGATATATACTATGGGACAAAAACATAGTTTTAAAACGACATCTATTATGAGACGGAGGATGTATAATTTATTGTTAGCACAACCATTAACCAACACATAATTATTATCACTTGTATTGCACTTCTTACCCAACCATTAAACGAACATTACTAATTCTTGAGATTGTTGAGAGTAATTGAGAGATTTAATTCCAACTTCACACCATAAAATGTCAAAGATAAATGAGAAATTAATTAGATATAGACCCACAATGTCTAGAAGATATGTTCACCTAATTTCCCAATCTTCGTACACATTACCGAAATAATAAAAGGAGGAGAAGTGAAGAAAACCCCAAAAGAATCCCCCGTATTGATTCTATTTTGATCTTGTCTAATATGAGAGACAACATGAATTAAAGACTCCCTAATTGGTTTGGTAAGTCTACATTTTGAATTGGAATTTTTACTGTGCAAATGTTAAGAACAATTGTCAGTTATTTATTCTGAAAAGTTTAAACTTTGGCTTTTTGAAAAAGGAAGGCAATAGTTTATTCATTTGCCAAATCCAAATACACAAATTTGCTAGCGTAAGATGGAATATTTGTCACGCCTTTACTAGAAGGAGTGGCGTTTCTTGCTAGCGAATGAGCCACCCTATTAACAGTAGTTTATTCATTTGCCAAATCGATGTAGATTTTTATTCATTATATGTAGCTGTTGGTGTTACTACGCTGAAGGGATCAATGCTTGCGTTGGTTGTTTAGGTATTTCATATGTTCATGATTGAAGACGAATTTGGATGGTCATAATAGTGTGGGAGGATACAAGGTCACCACTATTATTTTATTTTTTAATTATTCAAAAAAATCAAAAACATCTATATATATATTTTTATATATATGAAAAATATGTACATATAGAATAAATTAAATAAATTAAAATAAATATAATTAAATTAGAGAGTTAAAAGAGGTCTTTCAAGTGTATGAACAGCAATTAATTAATCAAAATTTCAATTTAAAAAGTGATAGTACTATTGCTGTAATATATATTAAGTTTCATATTGATGAGGTCTAACTTAGCTAACTGGAACTAAGACTCCAAAATTATTTAAATCTTTTGTTCGATTACTCTAAGAAATATGTGGAATTTTATTCTTCTTTAACAGTAGTCTGTTCTAATTTTATGGTAGTTATGTAATAGATAATAAGCTGATTTAATAGTCAAAAAGTTTGATCTTGGGCTACGAAATGTGAGCAATTACTTGAGTAGGATAGTAGGTGCATTGATGCTTGATACTAAATATAACAAAAAATTAAAATTATTGTACTGAATGCAGGAGCATGGACCACCTCCACGCCAGTACCACGGGCCTACACCTATAATGGACCGGGTTAAATGCCTTTGGGCCTTCAGTTTGGGCTTCTTGAATTGAAGTACAGTTTATGTGGATTAGATGAAGATAATTAAAAAGAAAATGAAATGGGCTGCCTAATTTAGCCCAGGTTGAAATGTATCATTTGGGTTTTTAATTACGATATAAACACAATGTAATTTATCAAGTAAACACAACAATTAATGAAGAAATTACAACATCTAAGTAGTCCGAGTAATTTTGATCGATTTTCTTTATTATTTAGCTTCTCACCTCCTTAACAAATCCAAACAAATAATACCTAGGTTGTCACTTATAATAATAATTAGCAACACACCTATAAATTTATAGCAGCAATTTTTTTTAATTTGTGAAAAAGCCGTCGCTATACGGGGTGTTACTAATTAGTAACGGTAACCATTAAAACATTAACTGTTATCACAATTGAATGATGCGATAAAATAAAATTTTTTGTCACAAAAAGACACACATTTCCACTGGGGGTCTCCATCTCATCAATTATCATATATCTACAGTCAAAAGCCAGAACAAGTTGAGGATAGTTTGAATGGATCATAATTGTAGTAAAATATTCGGAAATGTGACAGATAAAATTAACAACTGTAGCAGATCCACCTAATGCTTAGTGTCAAACAGTATGAATCACTAGTTTTATACCTTTCAAATTAGTTATAAGCTATAAGCTTGCGGGAACTTACCTAGAAAATCAATGTCAGTTTTAATTAACTATATTAAATGAGTTGATTTTGTTCCTTTATCACAAATCTGAAGATCTCAGTTTGTAACTAAGGAACATCACCGGCAATGCCAATTGAGTTTATTTTTTCTTTCTTCATCAATTAGACTTGGGTTCAGACGAATTTTTTTATAGGAATCTAATGTATTCGCCCAACAATTGAAATTATATCACACACACACACACACACACACATATATATACATATATTATTTTTTTATAAAATACATATAATATGTGGTTCTATTTGATCTTTCGAATACATAGATGGAATCCAAACATCCGATTTATAAAAAAAAAAAAATTCCCGTATAAACCTAGCAACCCCACTCGATTGTCATGTAGTTTCATCAGCATGTGGGTCCTAGTTATACTACCAAACTCTGTTGAATCACAAAAAAAATAAAAGATAAAAAATAAATCAGTGGTGAGAAATAATCGCCACATGCTGCTGATTTATGTTTTAACTTTTTATATCCAATTGTGATTCAATCAATCATTTAATAAGCAAACAACATGCAATTACAGATTTAGTCAGTTTCCTACAAGAAATTAGTACATAAAATTAACGATCGGTAACCATTCGATGATATCAACTTATTAACAAAAAAATGCTGATTGCAAATAGTGAAAATCATTTCTATTGTGGTGTCATTGATTGTAAATAAATAAATAAATAAATTAAAGAGTACACGTACGTAATCGACAAATATTTATCGTAGAAGTGGATAAGTTTGAACCTAAAATATAAAAGCTTAAAATCAAACATACAACTAAGAATAAATTTGGACCAAATCGAGCGCTAGAACAACTTCGTTGGTTTTAATATATTACCAACTTGAATTGTTAACTCCATGACTCTTTCAAATATTTTCAAGCCAATGATCGACTGGTTGAGGCTATAAAACGAGACCTCTCTATCCAGTATCACTTTATAGGCGCAATATCAAGTTAAAATTAGCTTCATATGGCTTCTTTACATTTCATATTTCAGTTGACCTGCTTTGTTTGTATTGCTTTGTGCCATGCAAATCGACAATATTTTGGCCTCAAAGTAGGGTTTTATCAAGAAAAATGCCCCAATCTTGAACCCGTCATTAAAGAGGTTATTTATCAAGTCATACACGAAGACGCAACTCTTGCACCTCCCTTGTTAAGAATGCATTTTCATGATTGCTTTGTTAGGGTAAGTTTTCATCATTGTTAGGAATTAAGTTACTTGTTTCTAAGTGACAATCTCGATTAAGGAGACGATATTTTTGTACATGCGTTTATTAGGATTCAAAATTTCATATGTACTCTCGAAACAATACAATATCGTTTATATTTTGTAAAAGTTCAGTATCGTCCCTTTGTGCTAACGCATAGCGCATAATTTTGTTGCTTTGTGCAGGGCTGTGATGGTTCAGTATTATTGGAGTCTCCAAATAATCAATCTGAGAAGTACGCATTTCCGAATCTAAGCCTAAGAGGATTTGAAATAATAGACAGAGTTAAGGCAGCCGTGGAAAATGTTTGCCCAGGCGTCGTTTCATGCGCTGATATATTAGCCCTCGTTGCCAGGGATGTCACCGTTGCGGTAAATAAGCTCCTCACCCTTTTAATTCTCTCTCTCTCTCTCTCTCTCTCACGTAGGTTTAATAGTTTCTAGTTTTTTCAGTTATTATTGATATATATATATATATATATATATATAATGCATATTTCTCAGATCAAGGGTCCATTCTGGGAAGTGGAGACTGGACGAAGAGATGGACGAATATCGATCTCGAATGAAGCCTTGGTCAACTTACTACCACCTTCAGCAAACATTAGTACCTTGAAACAAGGATTTGAGCAAAGGGGTTTAAGCATCAAAGACCTCATCGTCTTATCAGGTATATATGTAATACAACTAAAACATAATCATAAAATATCACTATAAAGAAGCATCCTTTTCTTTATTAATGGAATTTCACAACGGGTAGATTCCCTTAGAAAACACTTGTGATGTACGAAATTCTATTAAAATATGACGAAGTTATAAAACATTTATTAATGAATTTGCGTCCACCACTAAAATTCATAATAGTTAATTCTGTTCTACATTTACACAACACAATACTTTATCCATTTTTTTGATTGATCTAAGGTATCTTTCCAGACTTATAATCAAAGTACCGTCTATTATGTTTTGTACAAATTATTTAATTTTAATTTGTTTTTCCTCATTAAAAACTTTTGACTCCGTATGTGACTAACGACGAGAACATAAACCAAGCTAAAAACTTGTCACTAGAATTGGTGCCGTTTGTATGGATTTAAAGAGAAAAAAAATGCTTGTTTGATTGTGCTTTTGATAGTAATAGTAGATTTTTTTTAAAAAAAATGATAAACAACTTTGCATTTGAATACAATAATTTAAAAGTATTTTAGAATATATATATTTTTTATTTAAAGCTACTGTAGATTGGGTATGATTCTTTATTTCAAAATTGTGTTTCATCTCCTATTTTATAATACACGTTCATATATTCATGACACCGTGTATAAAATTTCTTCCTAAATTATATACTGGGCTTGAAATCTTTACATTTGATGTATGTTCATAAATTAGAATAGAATATATAATACAGTTTAAATAGAGAATTTCGTGTGATTGTCAATTTGCTTTCATTGAAGTATCTTCTTTTCAAAAAATAAATGATGCTCTCGTAAAAATAAAAAATAAAAAAAAATCCATCCAGACGAACTTGTAAACATAATCTAAAAGAGCTCTTAACAAATTTTGACATCTTAATCAGGTAGTCACACGATTGGAGTATCTCACTGCTTATCCTTCATCGATCGCCTCTACGATTTTTCCCAACAGAACGACATGGATCCCACCTTGGATCCCAACTATGCCGCAAACCTGAAGATGATATGCAAGCCAGGAGGCCAGGATGCTATAGTGGAGATGGATCCAGGGAGTATCTTGACATTCGACGTATCTTACTACAAGCTCGTGGCGACGAGGCGGGGGCTTTTTCAATCGGACGCAGCGCTTATGGATTGTAGTGAGACCAAGGCTTATCTCACACTTCAGGCCTACAATAACGGCCCTACTTTCTTCCAGGATTTCGGCGAATCCATGGTGAAAATGGGCAGGATTGGTGTGCTTACTGGCGAGGATGGTGAGATCAGAAAAGTCTGCACTAAGGTTAACTAAACGAGACACTGTGTGTGGAGCTCATACGATGTTGCCCACTTGGGTATATCTGTCTCATTTGTTTGTTGCGGATTAATTAGTTGCTTCCGTGGATTTTAAGTTTGAAGGTTTTTTTTTGGATGTGTTGGAGCTCCTTTTAATTGTGAGAAGGGAATTAATAATGTGTCCTGGTTTGAATGAAATAATTAATCGGAACAATGCATGGCGTACAAAGTTTAGGCGATTGTTCGATTTGTGGTTTGTATGTTTATTGTGGGATATAAATATATTGAATCTTCCTCAATGCATGTGTACAGTTTGATTGAACTTAATCAATTATTAGTTCGGATCATCTATTACATAATCGTATTATATATTCTATTAAACTTATCAATACACGTGGCGTGTATTGATGAGTATAATAGAAGATTTAACACGATTATGCAATAGAAGATCTGAATTGATCAACTATGTAATAAGTCTTAATAAATTTGTCGTGTAATTGACAACTCTTCTTAAATTTTACATAAATTATATGGCAAATATTTATCACTTGCCACATAATTATCATGATCGAGGAAAATTTTAACCCGGATCTGGTTTGGCTGAACTTAACAAATCATATCATAAGTGTATTGCACTTGCTAAATGATTGGTCACTCTCTTTAAATTATCGATTATTCATAGGGTAAGTGTAAAATATTTGCCATATGATTAATATTGATTTGACCGAGCCGGATTTGGACTAGAATTTTTCCATGATCGAAAAGTGTTTGGAGTAGAATCTTTCGCATGTATGGGAGACTTCAAGTGGCGGCCACGCTTTTAATATCTAAATGTCTTAAATTTTCTTTCCCGCATTTTAATTATGTTTTAAATGATTAGGTGCAAGTATGAGTATGTTTGGTACAAAAGTAACCCTTCCTTCCTTAGTTAATTTGAATATATTTGAAAATGTTGAGCGAGTGATCCCGTGATAAAAATTATTGATAAATTAAACTTTCATCCAATTTATACTTTCAAAATTGATCTTTTCGGACACAAGAACTGTGAGTTTTTTTTCTCGTTTTTTTTCTCTGATCCAATTCAGTGTTTTAAAGTTATTATTTCTTTGACAAATTTTTGGACGCAGGAACGGTAAGTTTTGTTATATGATAATTATTTCAACAAGATTTTTACATTAATTATAATTTTATGAAGATTTTGTTATCAACTAAGATTAACACAGGATTTCAATTATTCTATCATCTCCTGTATAGACAAGACGAACATGCATGAATCCTCGTGTCGCATCAAGTTCTTCAAGAAAGTTTCACAATTATGAGGTGCTTTACACTAATGCACACCCTTGTTAAATTTATTTATGCATTGACTTTTTGGAAAACTTGACTAAGAGGGTGTTTGGCTAAGCTTATAAGCTCCTCAAAACATCTTATAAGATGTTTAAGAGCTTATAAGATGGTGCAAAGTGTTTGACAAAAATTTTGGAGGTGGAGCTTATAAGCTCCTCAAATAAGATGTTTAAGAGCTTATAAGCTCTTTTTAAAAAAGTAAGGAGGTAGCAACTTATTTTTTAAGATCTACCAAGCTCCTTTATTTTCAACCAAATTAATTACAATATTGCCATTACTAATATTTTATAAGCTATATCCCTTCTTATTTATCCAAACACTTTAATAACTTATTTTTAAAATAAGATCCAACATATTATAAGCTCCTAAAACATCTTATAATATGTAGGAGCTCATAAGATGTTTTAAATAAGCTTAGCCAAACACCCTCTAAATATCATGACATGATACTGAAAATGACTTACCAACTGACTCTTTTATTTTTCTGATCCACAGTAACAACTTTCTTATCTAATTGTATAGTTGATCCCACAAACTTTAGTATATGAAAAACTTTTATTCATATTCTCACGTATAAGAAAATAGAACTTTTAAAAAATATAAAGAGAACATTGAAAAGTAAATTTTTTCATGTGTCCGAAATATGAATAGAGTTTGACATATACCGAAATTGATAGCATATATGATATATCTACAAAATAAGGAAAATTTTGATTCAAATCCAATACGATAAAGCCAGTACTATATTTAAGGGAGAGCGATTAGTTACACGAAAAGTGTAATACACTTGCTATATTATTTCTTGAATTCTACAAATCGGGTTAGGTATGTGAAACTGTTTGTATGATACAGTATAATGGCTACTACAATAAATAGAGTATATGGGGTATGAAATTTTAAAACATACTAATTTCGTGTACAAATGAAACTAGAATCATATACCTTGTCCACCACAACACATCTTTTCTTTAGCATAAAGTACATACTATACAGTATATAATTACCATGCATGCATATTCAATCAGGATCCAACAATCTTAATTCACAAGCAACTTTAATTTTTCTGCACATGCTGCCCGAATAAGCTAGCTAAATTTATTCCTTTCTTTACAGACTCAAAACACTCAACACAAAAATTCCCTCTTTTTCTCCCATTCATCATCAATTTATAAACGATCACATCATCCATTCCATGGCTTCTGTTCATAACAAAGCCTTCTCAATCGCGGGCCGGAAAATATGTGGTCGGACGACAACAGAATCCCAGTTCACCCGTCCACCCCGGAAAACCCAAGACCCGTGAAACGCCACCACACGGCCCGTTACTACGCCCACCGCGTCAAAGAGAGCCTCACCACCCGAGTCTCCAAGCTAATCTGCGCCATATTCTTATTCTTCCTCTTCATCGCGGGCCTCATCACCTTCATCCTCTGGCTCAGCTTGCGCCCCCACCGGCCCCGTTTCCACATCGAGGAGTTCTCAATCCCGGGCCTGGCCCAGGAAGGCGGGTTCGAGAACGCCCAGATAATCTACAATGTCACGGCCCGCAACACGAATCAACACATCGGCGTTTACTATGACTCCATGCAGCTGACGGTTTTTTACCAGGACCAGAGCATCGGCGGCGCGCCGGTGGTTTCTCAGTTTTATCAAGAGTCGAAAAACACGACGATCATCGCCGGACAACTCGGCGGCGCCTCCTTGACGGTGACCAACGCGCGGTGGCAGCAGTTCTTGGCGGACCGGGCTCGGGGCGAGGTGGTTTTCCGAGTCGAGATCATGTCGGTGATCCGGTTCAAGATATCGACGTGGGATAGCAAGCATCATAAAATGCATGCTAACTGTGCGGCCGGAGTTGGACCCGACGGTTTGATTTTGGCGAGTTATAGAGATAAGAGGTGTCCGGTTTACTTCAGCTAATATTTTGTGTATTGATGTTTTAAATTCCATTTGGGTCCGGGCTTTTATCTGGATTGATTTTGGTTTCTGGGTTTGGTTTTCTATGTATAAATCGGAATTTATTATTATTATTTTTTTTCTGGTTTTGATTTTGGATTGATGTTTTAAGTTTCTGTTGGGTTCCTTGAATAAATGTGCTTTATTACTTGGTATATAATGTGGGGAACATTTCATTTTTAGGTCACTATGTTATCTAAATTTGATATCTAGAACTCTAATTTGCCAAATTTCAATTTTAGGACATTAATTTAAATTTTTTGGATACATTTAAGACTTCTAGCCTTGAATTGTGCAATTTAATCGGAAAGATGATATCATCGACAAAATAATGAAAATGTTTGATATGTCAATACCCACGTGGTGCTTTTGTGTCTTTTAAAATGAAATGACATGCCACATATGATTAATTAGGGATAAAAATATAAATTGCCAAATATTTGAAAAACAAAAAAAAAAAAAAGGGAAAATTATTCTCCTCCCAAACCCCCCCCCCCCCCCCCCCCCTCGCAACCCCAACAATTTGGGGTCCTTCCCCAACCCAACCCATACACCCCCCCCCCCCCCTCAAAAAGCCCCAAACCACTAATTCGAATCCTCTACTACAAAACAGTATTACATCTCCTCCTACACTCATCAATACCTATTGCGTGTATTGGTGAGTGGTTGAGATAAGGAAAAAGAATCTTTAAAAAATTTTCTATTTATCTCAACCGTTCACCAATATACGTAGTGTGTTTTGATAAATGTAGGAGCAAATATAATATCGTTTTATAGTAGATAATTCAAACTGCCAAACCACCCCTCGTCCCCTGTAATTTCTCCGACAAACATAATAAAGAAACCCAAGAAATTACTCAATCAAATTTGATCCATTTCTCAAATTGAATACCTGTATAAATTGCTCATGTGATCGATGAAGAACAAATGTGTGAAAAAAATTCTAGAAAAATGACCGGAGGCGGCACAACCTCCCCTATAGCAGCGCGCAGCGGTTGCGCAGCCTTCGATCATTTTTCTCGGATTTTTCTCCATCAATATGATCCCCATACTACAAGCAAGGTAATCATGCATTCAATTTGAGAATTCAAACAAATTTTGAGAGATAATTTTGAGTATATACTTACATGGGTTTAAAAATTTTTTTTCTAATTTTCTTTTCTTGTACTGTAACTAGCTTGTTTTGGGGGAAAGGGTTTGTTTGGGGGGGGGGGGGGTATATATACTATTATATATATTAGAGTGTACATATTGTATATTTTTTATATTATTTAATTTTTTATATATTATTTTAAATAATTTATATTTTATTTTTTCAAAATTTTGTACCAGGTCAACATTTGTAGCCAGATTCCAATCAAATTTTTTGCCACATGTGCAATTTTTGTGCCATGTAAGCAAAATCAGATCAATTCAGCTCGGGAGTCCTAAATTTGTCAAAAATTTTTTATTGAAATTGAGATAATTAGAGTTCTAAATGTCAAATTTTAACAACATAATGTCCTAAAAATGAAAATTTTCCTATAATGTGTAGATGATGATGGTCTAGGGTTGTGTATTTTGCCGATTAATTTGTATTTAAAGATTTTAAATATATATAAGATTTGATATTTATAATTCAAACTAACTAGTTGCATAATCATATTGCATTGGGAGTAAATCTATTTAATTGAAACAAAAAGAAAAGATTTTAATTAATTATTGAAAAGAAGGGAATAATTCTATCTATGAAAAGTTCTAAAATTGGCAAAAATGAGAATATACGTAATGTTGGAATTTAAGATGGTTACAAAAAAATAATAAAAAAAAATATAAATTAATACTAATCACACGGTCTAAAAATAAAGATAATACTCGGTCCATATGTGAGGGAAAGTTGGATTGATGTGTCTTTTCGATCCGTCTTTTCTTATTTTTTTATTATTTTTTACTTATTTGAGTCTATCATTTTTATTTATTATTATTTTGATGCGGCGTTGCGAGGTTATTTGTGCAAGATGAAACTCATGGTAGTACTAGCAGAATAGTAGAAACCCAATAAGTTTACTATTATCACCATACGAAATTGAGTAAATTGGTTACAAAATGACAAATAATAAAAAAAATTTATCATTAATTATATATATTTAATAACAAACATATTATCTTGTCACAAAATAATGTCAATTTAGTGACAATAGATACTGTTAAAAAATCATAATGACAATGAAATCTTATTATTAAGTTGTCGTCTTAGGTGTGTTAGTAACTGTCAGTGGTGATAATAATTAAAATATTAATTGTTATTATCATTGAGTAATGTTGTGACAAGAAAAATTATTGTCATTAAACAAATTCAATTAGTTATGATAAAATAAAAAGTATTGTCATTTAATATAAATATTGGTGACAATTTTTATATTTTGTCACTAATATTACTTTTTCTTATTGTGTATATATAGGAAAATTCCTTTATATGCACTCAATATGAATTACACGTATATATTAAATGATTCAGATTGTGTTTCATTATTAGTTCATTTACCAAAAAAAAAAAAAATAACGTACATAATATTATACAATTTCAACTATTAAATTCATATATAAGGCTCATACACCATCATCATACAAAAAAAATCCATATATATATATATATAATAGAACTCTCTTTGTGAAGAAAGCATGGCAAACTTAGGCCACTGTACTTCGGCAACTGTACAGTACATTGACAACACCCTCATGAATGTGTGTGTGTGTGTGTGTGTGAGAGAGAGAGAGAGAGAGAGAGAGAAGAAGAAAAAAGACGTAAAATTCTTGCTTGCATTAGTTTAATGTGGTACCCATTCATACACTAACATGAGTGAAGAGTATTTCAATGATTTTGTTTAAACACGTATTTTTATGCATCAATTTTATCTTACTGTACAATATTTTTATTATTAATTTCATATCTTGGTTCTGTCAAAATCTTTAATAAATTAAATTTTGTTTCAATTACTTATAAAAAAAAAAATCGATTCAATTCCAATGGTCTCCCCTTTGGCCTTGCATCAAGTAGTAGTTAAGTTAATTTTTGGCACTGAGCTTATCCACCCTCCTCCCACTATAACCACGAAAACAAATGCGTTCATAATAATAATAATAATAATAATCACCAATTGCGTTTGCACCTTTTAACTAATTTATTCTTTTAAATTAGATAAATGAGAGAGACTATCAGAACAGTGTGTGGACGATTTTAAGACAGACATTAATGGCCAAAAGATTATTAAGGAATTAATTCTAAAATTAGGGAATCTGCAGACAGAGGAAACAGGTGATCATGGGCAAGGAATTACCATATTGTTCTAAGTGGCCACCGAACGACTGAATAAAAGTATTAATTTATGGGCACTTCAGTATTTGTACCATAATCCGTAATAGAATAGCCTGATGGTCATGCCTAAGTTTGACTTGATTGTAATAATTTTTTTTTTTTTTGAAAGCAAAACGCAAGATTAAGAAACGGAAAAGTCCGACAGCACAACAGAGTTAATGTGCCGGGGCAAACATGAAATCCCTCACAATAAGTAGTAGCACCTCTAGCCAACATGTGGGCTGCTTTATTACCAGATCTCAACACATGCCTAAAGCAACAAAGATGAAAACAAGGCCTAAACGCCTTAATCTCCTGGACCAATTGGCCCAGCTCTGAAAAATCATCCGCGTTCCCCTGGAGCTTCTGCACAAGAGATAAGCAGTCTGACTCCAGCCAAATACGAGTCCAGCCCCGCCGTGTCGCCATTAAAATTGCCTCAAGTCCCGCCAAAGCTTCAGTTTGTTCCGGCGAAAAACAGCCCTGACCTCGTCGCTGCAGCCAACCACAGGTCGCTCCTGCTTCATCCCGCGCAATCACCCCAATACCAAACTCCGAACACGAAGCAAAGGAGGCACCATCAAAATTAAGCTTGACGATACCGGCTGGCGGAGGCTCCCAATGTGTCGAAAGACTACAATCCATGTGGGTCGGGCGGGGAACGAAAGCATCCCAATTGGATTGGAGGAAACGCTTTGCAAGGGAAACCAAAGTGACCGGGTCCAACGTGGTATCGCCAACCAACTTCTTGTTTCTGTTACACCATAAGAACCAAGCAATAGTAATAAAAAGGCACGCATTATCCACAGATAAAGCTCCAATACCCATCCAAAGCCACCCATGCCCCATTCGGATACCGCTCTCCAAGGCAGGTGAGAGAGAGCCCAAACCTGCCGAGAAAAGGGGCACTCCAGGAGTGCGTGTCTCATATCCTCTCCCTCGAAATTACACAATGGGCAGGCATCCATACTAATGCAGTTGCGACGCGCCAGATTCACGCCCGTAGGCAGCACTTCGCGACAAACGCGCCAAGCAAAGATTTTAAGCTTGGGCGGAACCCTCAAGTTCCACAGTTTCGTCCATCGAGGGTCATCTCGTAAAGTTGAAGGCGAGGCAAGAGATAGTTGGTTGAGGCTCATTCCCAGATGATAAGCACTCCGGACCGAAAACAGACCATTCTTCGAAAAGTGCCAAATCTGCAAATCCTGAGTACTCCCCCGCCCAAGCGGGATTTTCCGTATCCATTCCGCATCCCCGGGCTGCAGAACATCATCCAGTAATTGTGAGTTCCAAGTCCCCGTGGACTCGTCAATAAGATCTTTCACTTTTTCGAGATTGTACAGTGGCGGTGGAGGGCTGGAAATTTTGAAAGAGTAAGGTCGTGGGATCCATTGGTCATCCCAAATACGAATGTTTTCTCCGTTCCCCACCCGCCAACGAATACCCGACTTTAGAATATAGCGAGTATTAGCGATACTCCTCCATGTAAAAGAAGGGCGCTTTCCCAGAGAAGCAGTGAGGAAGTCCGTGTGAGGGAAATACTTGGCTTTAAGAGTACGAGCCAAAAGGGAGTGCGGTTCCTTGAGAAGTCGCCAACCCTGCTTAGCTAACATGGAATCATTGAAGAGCCGAAGACACCGAAAGCCAAGCCCCCCTTCTGCCTTCCTTCTGCATAAATCCAGCCAAGAAACCCAATGGATCTTTCGAGCATCCCCATTATTCCACCAAAACTGTGCGAGGATGCTCTCAATCTCTCGAATAAAGGAAGCTGGTAGCCGAAAACATCCCATAGCATAGCTAGGTATAGCAAGAAGAACAGACTTTAGAAGGACCTCTTTCCCGGCCTTGGAAAGGAACCTGGTTGAATAATTTTGCACCCTCTTGATGATTTTACTCCGAATTGATGCAAACACTGCGGCTTTTGAGCGACCAACAACGGATGGGAGACCTAAATAAAGCTCATGGTGTTGAACTTCCGGTACATCCAGAAGAGCAGTAAGAGATTCTCTAACCTCTGAAGGCACGTTACCGCTAAAAACCACCTCCGACTTTTGACAATTCAAAACTTGCCCGGAAACCGCCGCATAACGTTGAAGCACGTATCGAATCCTCTCAACCTCTCCTTGCACCGCACGACAACAGATAAGAGTATCATCAACTTGATTGTAATAATTATGCAGCATTTGACATATCTCAAGTGCTATAAAGATCAGAAATTAAATTTATTATATAACTCACTACTATAGTAAAATTATAAATCCCATCTTTTGATTTATTCTTTGATTAACATTGTCGAGATATTTCAGTCCAACGAGGTAGACGCATTACGGGGAGTTGATTAATGTGAAATTGTGAATCATTCCCGCACTTACATTTTTGCCATACATTTCTGTCATGAAGTTATATTGCCCCTATAATGTGTCTCAAATTCGATACTCACCACATGAAATTCTTTATTTCAAATTTAAGTTTTATTTTTTTATTCTAATATATAAATATACGGTAAGTATAAAGATCTCAAATCAAATATATAATTACAAAAATAATTTTATATATTTATATTATTATAAAAATAAAGTCATTTTTATCTCACAAATGGCGGTTATTTATATGATTTTACAAAATTTGCTATGAAATCAATTCAATTCGGATACCAAATTTTAATGTATCAATTTTACCCTTTTAAATAGTAAATACATGTAATAAATAAGCAAACAAAAAGGTCAATATTGTAATATTACATTCAATTTAAAAACCCCATGTTCTCAACCCACAAGCCACTTTCTCTAATTACAACTACTTGATTTTTTTCTTTTTGTGTTTATTCTTTATCATATAGTTTTATTTCATATAATTACTTTATTTTTAAATTATTATAATTTAATAAATTATTTCAAATCCTCTATATCTAAATCTAAGAGTGTCCATGCATCATAGTGCATGTATTTTGTGGAAAGCAGAATAAAAGAGAAGTGGTGGAATGATGAAATCAATTAACTGGATTGGCGGTTTCATTAGATTGTTCAAGGGGCATTATTGGCAAATTAAATTTTTGGTGAAGCTTGGAATCAAAACTGCCTTTATGATTTTGTAAAGGGTATTCCCTTTTCATATAGTATTGATTTTATGGTCAATGCATGAACTATGTTGTACGGATACGGATATGGATATGAATACGGCAATACAAATACCGACACAAAATTTTTAAGCATCTTATGACATGAAACTTCTCCAGCACAACACTATTTATATAATTTTTTTATAGGGCGAATTACATCTACCTCCCCTGAGGTTTGGCGAAATTACAATTCAACCCACATTTTTTTATAAATTACAATAAACCCACTGAGGTATGTAATAATTACAAGTAATGGATGGAAAATGTATAAAGTCCGTTTTGCCCTTTATGTTTTGCTAATATTACATAGGGTGCATTACATCTACCTCTCTTGAAATTTGAAAAAATTACAATTTAACCCACATTTTTGTGTATATTACAATAAACTCCTGCGGTATGTAATAATTACAAGTGATGGATGAAAAATATATAAATCCACTCTTCGCCTCAATTCCTCCACTTCTAGGCCAAAATTGACATCACCAATGTGTTTTCCATATCGAAAAGTTTAAGACCCACTTCAAATTCACCGAAAAACTTGTAGGAAAACGGAAACCCGCCACCACCTCATTACTGCCGCCGCCACTGTTCCTCCACCGCCCGACGAAACCCGAAACTACCATCGCCAACATGTTCCTCTCGAGTCTCGTCGCGGTGATCGATTTTGACATACAACTTGGGCGATTTAGAGAAGAAATGAGTGAGTTATGATGAATTAAAAGTGTAGAATTTCTCAATTTTTATGTGTATATATATTGCATATGTATGTATCTAGATCTCTCTCGTCTCCCACCTATCTTTCATTTTCAACTCTTAAAAAGGCAAATTTTTTTTTAATAATATTACTCTTAGCTCCACAAAGATGTACTATATAACATACAACCCCAAATATTTTATATATATTACAAAAAAATCCCTCAAGGGTACTATCGGAACTTTACATACAAAAACCAACGGAACCCTAACGGTCCTAAACGACTGGGGTGAATTGTTAGACGGAATATACCTTGGGGGATTTATTGTAATTTATAAAACAACGTGGGTTGAATTGTAATTTCGTCAAACCTCAGGAGAGGTAGATGTAATTCGTCCTTTTTTAATATTATTTTAGTCATAATATGACATAAAAGGTTGAAGTTCATATCGATAATTGTATTACAATTCTTTTTTGTATGATCTATGAACTATCTATCTAATAGCAAAAGATTGTTTCAATTTTTAAGAAAAGCATTATATGAGGATTAATTATTAGATGAAATGACAATTATTTTTGAATAAGTTTAGAAAATTTTATTTTTCAATTATCCTTTTTATAGTTTGAAAACTCTAAAGTGTATGTGGGAAAAAACTTCACGTGTCCAACAAGTATAAAACACATTGTTAATAGTGTGCCAAAAAAGCCATCAGAAGTGTCGGGTTTATTTAATTTATGGACACATCGTGTGCAGCGTCGGGCACTTGTTGGAAGAGTGTTATATCTGAAACAATGTCCGACACTGCATGACTCTAATTTTAGGAATGTTCGTGCATCATCATGCATGGGTTTAGTGAAAAATAGAATAAAAGAGAAATGGTGGAGTGATAAAATCAGTTAATTAGATTGATGCTCAATTCATTAGGTTGTTCAAGAGACATTTTTGGCAAATTAAATTTTTGGTATAGCATTTCATCAAAAAAAAAAAAAAAAATTTGGTATAGCATGATATCAAAACTACTATTCTGAGACTGTAAAGGCTCTTCCTTTTTTATATGGTAAAGTTTTTATGGCCAGCCAATGCATGTGCTATATTGTACATACATGGATATAATGACACAAATTTTTTAAAAATCTTATGACGCGACTCGTCTCTAACACGATACTATTTATATAAATATTTTATATTATTTTAGTGATAATACGACATAATATGTTTATGCTTACACATTTATATATATAATTATTGTAAGATTCATATTTACATATTGATACAAGTACGAAAAGGTAGAAGTTCATATCGATAATTGTATCACAATTCTTTTTTGCATGATCTATTAACTACCTATTTAAAAGCAAAAGAAAGTTTTGATTTTTACAAAAATTATAATATGAGAATAAATTATTGGTTGAAACAACAATTGTTTTTAGATTAGTTTAGAAAACTTTTATTTTTTATTATCTTTTTCATAATTGAGATACTCTAAAAATATATAGAAAAGAACTTTGCGTGTCCAAAAAATTATTAGACATGTTAATAATGTGTTTGACACCCCATCAGAAGTGTCGGGTTTCTTTAATTTATAGACACACCACATAGAGCATCGGGTACATGTCGGAGTAATGTTGTGTCCGGCACGACACGATTCTAATTATGGGAGTGTTCGTGCATCATTGTGCATGAGTTTTGTGGAAAGCAGAGTAAAAGAGAAGTGGTGAACGTGATAAAATGAGTTAACTAGGTTGATAGTTGATTTATTAGGTTGTCCAATGGGCATTATTTACAAATTAAACTTTAAGTTGTCCAATGAGTCTATAAATATTTTTTGCCCTTTTTATATAGTATTGATAATTAGTAATATTGATACATTTGATACGTGTGGATAACAAAAAATATATATAATTTTATGGCATACCAAATTTTTTTATCGTCTCTATACTATCAAATATTTTTAACTATTTTGAATAAATTTATAAAATTATTGATAAATAAATATAAAATAATTTAAAATAAAAATTAAGAAAATAATTATAAAAAAATTAAAAAATAATAAACTATTGAGAGATAAAAGAAAATATAACAAGGAAAGACGAGGGAGAAAAATCGGTAGAAGAGTAAAAAAGAACATGAGAGAGGATAGGGAAGAGAAAAAATAAAAAAAATAACATATCAAAAAAAATATCAGATCAAAAGTAATTATCAAATAATATTCTATATTTATATAATAATATAGATGGATAATTCGAGCGCCAATAAAACGACAAAATCCTCCAAAACCACCTACAATAATCGAAAAAAATTCTGATATAAAATTTGGAAATTTCTGGAACAGTGTGGCAGATTACAGATGAATGTGATATATTAAAAAAAAAAAAAAAAAGGAAAACCATCCATTACCATCCACGTACCACAAATCTACGGCCACGAAAGAGAACCCAAGCCTACGTGTCAAAAGCTCGAATTTCTATTGACTTACATCATTATCCAAGGCCAGAGAAGGCACTTTCTAGTTTCTACACGCATAAACAATGACCAACATCAATTCATCAGCTTATAATTTTGAAACCCACAACAGAAAACAAAGAAAATTAAAAACAAATAAAAAAAAAAAATAACCCTAGAAAACAGGTGTAGAAAATGGCTTCAATTTCTGGTTTTTGTGGCTCCTCTCAAGCCGTCCTGGAAGGCACCCGCGTGCTCAGTGGCTCAAGCCGCTTGGCCACGGCTGACGCCACCAGAATTCCCTTGGCCAAGCCTGCTGATGGTTTCAGCGTCCGAGCCTCAGCTGAGAGTGAAACAAGCCGCCGGGCCATGTTGGGGCTTGTTGCAGCTGGGATTGCCTCCGGCTCGTTTGTTCAAGCCGTGCTTGCCGAACCCAAGCCTATCAAAATTGGACCTCCGCCACCACCCTCCGGCGGCCTCCGTAAGTATTAATGTTTTTATTAATGATTTTCTCAAGATTTTGACATGATGAATTGTTCAAATTATTTAGTCAATAGGTTAATGTAGAATCAAATGAACAGGGAAATTTGTGGCAAAAAAAAAAAGGAGTATAGATATACTAGTACTAATCTGATCATTTTGGTAGTTGTTACTTCTTAATGGTTGAATGTTGATTGTCAAGGATTGATATTCCTGATGGTGAAATCTGATAATTTTGGTAGTTGTTAACTATATGTGGCTTCGTCCTCTAAAATGTTGGATATCAAGGGTATTATATAGCTATACCATGAGTTTTCTAAGAATTATCTCATACATAATGAGAAAATTATGTTGTTGTGTTGCAGCTGGAACTTTGAATTCAGATGTGCCAAGAGACCTTAAGTTGCCTCTAAAAGAGAGGTTTTACCTTCAGCCTCTACCGCCAGCAGAGGCTGCAGCCAGGGCAAAGGAGTCCGCCAAAGACATTCTAAATGTAAAGGAATTGATAGACAAGAAGGCCTGGCCTTATGTCCAAAACGACCTTCGCCTGAGGGCCGAATACCTCAGATACGACCTCAACACTGTCATTTCTTCCAAGCCTAAAGAAGAAAAACAAGCCCTTAAAGACCTCACTGGAAAGCTCTTCCAGAACATCACCAATGTGAGTTCAAGACTAAACTCGCGTTTACTTCGTTGTCTTTACGTCAACATGATTGTCTGATTTATGTTTACAAAATTTTATGTTTTTGTTTGTCAGCTCGACTATGCAGCCAAGAAAAAGAGCACACCCGATGCAGAAAAATACTATGCTGAAACTGTAACTGCATTGAATGATGTTCTCTCCAAGCTTGGTTAGAAAAGAGATATACGTACACTACAATGTTGTAAGAACCCATTTGTGAATGATTTTCTTGCTCCCAATGTCAGTAAATTTCTTTCATTTTTGTGAATGTCTAATCTGTCTGAAAATATCGTCCCTGCGATAGAATTGTCATGAAAAAATGTTGCAAATCGTGGAATGCAATAACGGTGTACTCATTTGGACATGTCCAAGAACATTCTGATCTTGAAACACATCAAGAATTTATTGCTGTCATCTAATTATAGATCATAGTTCTAATGGAACAAGTGAAAAAAAACAGAGAAATTCTCAATAGAGACAGGCTTAGAGTCAACGAACACAGAGCTTTTAGCCTAAGTTTATATATGTAATAATTCTTTTTGATTAGGAATGCTTTTGTTTACAAGATGCATTTTTTAATTTTCAGCAGACTTAAAGGCTGAATATGATCTGCTTGATTTTTGTATAGAAATAGAAAGATGTTCGGATTCTTGAATAAAAATGTTGATAATATAGGAGTATTAATAATAATGGTATAAATTTATGATCCCTTATGCATCTTAAGATGTGTTTATTTATATACATATTTCTGCAATATTGGGAAATTTTAGTCCAGACCTACCTTGATCGATTAATAACTTGACGAATGTTTTACACGTGCCTTATGATTGATCGATAATTTAGAAAAGTGATCAATCACTTAGCAAGTACAGCATAATTGCGGGTTCAGTTAAACCAAATTCGGATTAGAATTTTCCAATTTTATGCTACTTTATTTTTTTTAGCTCAATGTTTCCTTCCGTAAGTGATGATTTGCGTCCGGATTTGCTGTTCTATTTAGGGAAACAATCCTACATTCACAATTATTCTTAATTAAAGAAACATCGATAGAATCAATTAGTTGTAATCTCTTAACATTGGCAAGATATAATTCAAGAAGGAATGTATGTGAAAGGTTACCGAAAAGGATTAATGTAAAGTCGTTAATGGCGATTCGCTTGATTGAAGTTTAAATTGGATCGTCTGAAGAAGTCCAGGGGTCTCTATGATTGATGGCATTT
This sequence comes from Petrea volubilis, assembly GCA_026212405.1. Lineage (NCBI taxonomy): Eukaryota > Viridiplantae > Streptophyta > Magnoliopsida > Lamiales > Verbenaceae > Petrea > Petrea volubilis. The sequence goes on from CM047881.1 coordinate 21,078,488, forward strand.
AAATAGTATCTTTTTAACTTTTTATGTTTGTTTGATATATTTGTTGCTTATTTAGCTTAGGTTCTAAGTGGGTTAAAAGCGGAGGGATGATAATAGTTTTTTTACATTATAATTTAATATGTTATCGTTAATTTTTTTTTTTATCCAATTAAATACACCTTCAACCCTTTAGCGAAGACGGGGCTTTGGAATTTCAAGGTCTTTTGATGTTCCACTTAAATTCTTTCAAAACTGTTTATTTATACTATTAGTAAATAGTTTAAGGGGTCTAATAACCATCAAAAGAAATCAAAGAGTGGTGGTTATTAGACCTTTAAACTCTTTATTAATAATATAATATATATATATATATATTTTTTATATCTCTTTTATATATTTTTAAAAAAATTTATTTCTTATTTATTTGTTAATCTTATAATTTTATTTTTATTTTAAGTTATTTTTTTTATAATAAATTTAATAAAATGCATACATTACAAATAATTAAAAAATATCTTATAATGTCAAAAATGTAATAAATAGTTTAATTTTACATTCATAATTTAACTATATAATTAAATTATATTGTAGGTTTTTTTTTTTTATTTTGTACACTCATCGAGTGTACCCCGCTGATTAATTTACATGGACTCGATTAGGTAAGTATTTTCACCTTTTTTTTTTTTTGAAGTAAAAGAAAAGACTTCATTGTTATGGTCCTTACAGATCATTAAGCCGCAAAAGTTTCAAGACATAAATTCCAATCTATAAAACTTATCATAAAATTTGACTGCCTATCAATAATATGCGCTGTCGAATATATTTAAATTCGATTGCCTATCAATAAGATGGGCCGACAAGTTGGCATATTGTTGAATATATTTAAATTCGATTGTTTATCATCAATACGATTAGCCGACGAGTTTGCACATTGTTGAATATATTTAAATTGCAAGTTACTAGAATGATTCGACTTGCTTTTATTTAACATGAAATCTTGGTTACCTATAGATACATTAGATATGATCACAAGTAGTAGTTTTTTCACTTGAACCAAGCTCAACTATATTTCATATTTGAGTTGACAAATGGTTGAAACAGTGAATTATGTACTTGCTAGAATGCACTAGACAATTAGATAGATGTCAAGTGCTGATTTTATCCAATTTCATTATATTCACCCCACTAAAATTATGATACTGCTTTTAAATATACGACACCCTTTCGATTATTCAATGCAGTGTACTAAGTGCAGTATAAAATACATCTACATAGTCGAGACTTTTATATATATGACATAAGAAACGTAAGATCAAAGTAGGGAGATCCAAATAGTCGGGACTTTTATATATATGAATGAAATAATAACCGTAAGATCGAAGCAGGGAGATTCTTTAATCGATCAGATGCAGGTTTAATACATGAGAACCTTGAAAATCATATGCAGCAACCAAGAAGCTATAATCAATACTCTTTAGAAGATGCAGAAACTTGAAAAAACATCAGGCAGGTGTGGTTTCTTGTGTCGGTTGATGCAAGGTGCTCTCTTCTTGAACAACAGCAGTTCCAGAAACACAATAGGCAACCGCAAACAGTCCGTGTATAAAACACAAAATCCCTCCAACAGATAGCAGGCGACGGCTATCTATCCCACAATGTTTTCGCGATCTTGAGTTTGCTAACGTGCCCGGGATCAGGAGTGCGAATGCAACCCCCAGCATAATCCTGATCCATCAACAGAGATTTTTTTTGTTTGTTTGTTTGTTAAGGGTTAAGAGATTAATCATGCGAAAATGCTAAGAAAACTGTTGTTGGGCGTGAAAGGTTACTACAGTTGAAGATAATAAATATTTTCACTCTTCATTCTAACAACTAGTTTTTAAATGGGGTGGTCATTCAACAATTACCAAGATAATACAAGAGAAGCAGCAGCAAGTTGTTTGTTAGGAGAAGCTCGATCATATTCTTCTTTGGATCTAATGAAGATGCAGCCTCCTAGTAAATTGGCTATAACGTGCGCCATGGACAAGAGCACAACGGCAGACAGACCGAGGTTGAAAGCCCGGTTGCTGGGTTCCCGACATTCAAAAATCCACATTTTCAAACTTTTTGCCTGTTGAAACGAACAAGAAAGACTATCAGTTCAATGTAGCAAACAGATAATTGTGCATAATTTTTCTTAAGAGATTTGTGTGGTATGTGAGGAACCTTGTTCTGAGCAATCCCAGCCTGGATACCAAGAATCCCTGCTGTGATGTCCATTGCCATGATCACAAGACAGACAATGAAAACTGTGTTTTTTGTCGTCTTCATGGTTTCTACAGACGGCTGTTTACTAACGTATAGTCTTTCATCTTTCAAGTGCAGATTTGAGAATAAAGAAATACTTGTTTGGAATATCCCTAACGTGAGTTCATCATCATAATCATTTTGAAATAATTGTGGCTGGATTCCTTTCATAGGGAACAAGAAAGGTGCATAGATGAGGATGATTTATGGCTTTCTGCGGACACACACACACACACACACACACATTGATGATATGCAGTATAGCTTCATGTTGAATGAAATCCAGGATCTTCGTTAGCTTATGGACTTTTAACATCTGTTTTATCATATTTTCCGAAAGGCAAAATTCCTTAACAAGTCCTCAATAGTTAATATCACACGAACCTTTCGTGTATTTGGTTAAGTATTTCGGTATCTTTGTAGAAATATTAAAAGTTCGCACCTAACTAATTAACTCTAAAAGCTAGCTTAGTAGGTGAAAGTTGTTTACGAGCCCGTTTGGATCGACTTTTTTAGAGGAGAAACACTTATTATTATTTTTTTTTAAAAAAATACTTTAAAGTAAAAATATTGTGTTTACATGGGTTTTAAAAAAGACAGGAGCTATAAAAAAAGCCAAAAATGGGCCTTTTTTTTAAACTCCTTCGAATAATTTCAAATAAAAGTATATTTTAAAGCACATTTTATTACTGCATGCAAACTCAACACTAAACTTAAAAAAAAAGTTCTACTATAAAAAACACACTTTGAAAATCTTTTTTTTTTAAGTCCATCAAAACGGACCCTAAGTCATTTTAAATTTCATTACATTTGGGTATTTATTAGAAGTGGGAGATAGTTACCGTGCCCCATACGAGATCCTCTGGTACAAACTGTGTTTCATCTCCTATTTTAATATATGTATATATGTCAAGTGTAGAAATTTAAGATCAAGTGTATCATTAAGTAAATAATGATATACATGGCATGAATGTGAATTATGCAATGGGAGATGACACTATTTTAATATTTTTGCAATAAAAGATCCTATCCGACCATGCCCTCCCCCATGCTCCACACAAGATCCTCTATTGCAATATGTATTTCATTTCCTATTTCAATGTATCCATATAAGCCAAATGAAAAGGTCTCAAACTAAGTATATAATTAAGTATGTAATTTTTTACACATAAGATAAATGTGAATTATGAAGTAGAAGATGAAATACTATTTTGGAATAAAAATCCTGCCACCTTGCTCACCCCGAATGATGGAAAACAACACGAAGCATTTTGTAGTATATTCAATGTGGGAGATAGTGAACAATCTCCAAAAATGAAATTTTGAATTTGCCACATTTAAATCATTTGATTAATGGCAGTATAACATTATTCTGCTCAAAGCTACAAATATTGATTTATTAGTATACACTCCTCTGTCAATGTTGATCCGTTTCAGCTATTTCAATTTCCAAATATAGGCAATTAAAATGCGTTTTTGCTCTTCCGACCAGACGACTCAAAAACGGACATCAGAATATAGAAAAAAAATTTTAAAAACGAAAAACAACGAAAAACGTGTATTGCATTGCCATTGGGCAAATGAAACAGCAAGGTTCAACACGCGAAAGCCCGAAAAGGAAAGAAAGGGTGGAAGGTTCATCAATGTGCAACATCGTAAAGCACGTGCATTGGATGTGTTGCAACTTCAACAATCGCAAGTTAATCCTTTTCTCCCTTCTCTCATTTGCTACTGGTTTTGGATTAATAAATTTGAATTTATTACCAGTAGAAGGTATATACATATATATATCCATAGTATATACATATATATCCATATAACTATATATATATATATATATATATATCCTGATAAATTATCACTACCCACATCTTTTTCTTCGTTTCTTATTCTATTTTTGATTCATTATTTCAATATCACCAGCAAAAAAGGAGGGTTCTTTTTTTTATTATTATTTTGTAAATTTCTCTTTTCTTGATTCAACGTATAAACTACACGAACCGATTGATTTTGGTATTCTAGAGAGAGAAACAATGTCGAAAAAGAAGGCAACGATGACTTTGAAAGACTTTCATGGCGGTTCCATTCCTTCAGATATCCCTCTCCCCTCTGCACCGGGCGTGTAAGTCCCTTCTTACCTCGCCTTTCTTGAATTTAAGGTTTTTTTTTTCCGTTTGTGTTTTGAATTTGACCGGTTAGAATTACCATTTTTCATGATTTAATCTTCTAAATGTAGATTTTGTGGTAAAACAAGATTTTGGGGGTGGATGAATAAAAGTTTGAGAAGATAAATTCTACGTTGGCGTGGGGATTGATTGTATATGAGAATACAAATATTTTCTTGTTTTCTTGATTACTTGATTTCTTGAATGTCCCTTCAGTTCCCTCATCCCTGCAATGCGAAACCTATCAGTAATTGAAAAGTTGAATGATGTTTTAGTTGACATATTCATGTAATGCATGTTGGTGGGGTTGTATTAATATTTAATTAATCCATGCTTTTAGAGTGTGTCATTGCACAAGAATCCAATTAAATGTCTTTATATGATTTAAATTTTGGAGCAGAATTGTGAGGAACCAGGAACGTGGTGGGGTCGATAGGCAGAGATCATGGGGGAATCCGATGGGAAGGTCAAAACATCAATTGCGTCCTGCAGCTGCAGGCTCAGCTAGGAAACTTGATGACAAGACTCCATTTTTAAGTAATAGCGTACATATCGGTTGCCATTTTGACGAGGACGAACGCAAGCCATTGGATGGAGTTTCAGGCCCACGTCTAACGGTCACTGATGAAGGCATTCGTGGCCAATCCGGTCACATTAGCCGGGCATCTTTAGGTCCTGTATCTCGATTTTCAGGTGGTACGAATGGTGTCTCTGATGCAAGCAATGAATTGCATGATGCAAGTGTGAATGGTCAAAGTTATGCTAGAAGTTGTAGCTCCGGGTCGAGTTATCCTATAACAGGCGTCGGTGTTGGGCCCCACCCAAATGCGTGGGGGATGAGGAAGGAGACTGCAAGTGTAAAAGAGCTGGTATCTGCTGCAAAATGGTCCGCTCCGGATGCTGCTGCAAAGTTGGCTCATGCCAGTGCTCTTGAGAAGGTCTCATCAGGTCGATGGAACACAAAACAATATCACAACACGCTAGATGCGGTTAGTGCTAATGAACATACGAAGAGGCAACCTGGTTTTGCTGGACCAGCGATTGGTGATCAAGCCCCGGACCGGCCAAAATTGAATTTGAAGCCACGGTCGCATCCACAGGAAGGGAACCCTGAAGCCAAAAGGTCCATCAGATAGCTATATCACATCATTTACCTTTTTATGGTTTCTGTTTGGAAATTCACTCGTCCCTTACAGGAAGTTTGGTTTCTGACATTCTCTTGTTGCTTGCAGAGTAAGTGCTCACCAACGGGAAGTGGTGAGTAGTACAAGATATTTCCTTTCTTTGCTATCCAACTTTCGTAATCTTACTGGAAGGTCATTGAATTATACCGGGATCGCATCGTTCATTTTAACTTCTTTAGATTGTTCCAGTTCGGTCCTTCCCTTCACCCTGGTTCTGAAATGCTCTTTCCTATTATTTGTTCTCTCGTTTTTCTTGATGAGATTATTGTTAGATATGTTAGGGGGAAAAAGATTCCCTTAAGTAGGCGGATCAATTAGCCTTGCTTATGATGCCCCCTCAGCTGCTTTGCAAGACTTCTGATTCATGACTTTTTTTGTTGTTTTATCCCGTGATTTTCCTTTGTTCTCTTATTTAGAGTGATTGTCATAACATGTTGATTGTGGGACTAGGTTCTACAGGAACGAGGAATCAATGATGTTGCTGGAGGCAAGTACAAGAGTCCACCTCCTTTCAGGTACAAGGGTGTAGAATGTATTATATAAATCTAGGAATGTATTGTAAATGACTTTTCTCCTTTTTCTCATTACACCATTTCCCACTTGAAGGGTCAAAGATGATTCTCCGTCTTCGAGGGCCATCTCCTCAACGCATGTTGCTCCCTCTCGTCATGGTGAAAAAGTCAAAAATACCCCTGTTGAACAGAGGACAATCAAGTTCCGCGATAGGCGAGATCACCGCCTAGACTGGTGAGAGAACAGATTCAAAGAGGAGGAACAGGCAAAATGAGACATGGAAAAATAACAGAGGTTTTGAGAAGCACCGCAACTGGGCACCAGCAGCAGCAGCAACAGCAACTACGGGACAGGGCGCCATCGCCAGACACTTGGCGCAAGCCCATTGAACACCCGAAGCCTACCTCCCATGATGCTCCTCTGCGTTACGGGAAGGTAGCTTCAGCATTGGAGCTTGCCCAGGCGTTCTCCAAACCAGCATCCGATTCACAACTCTCTAGTCGTCTTCATGGACATCCAGCCCTTCCAAGCCAGGGTCACACGCCTTTTTCTCGACTCATGGGTCCCACGCCGAGGCCTCAGATTAATGGTTACTGAATGCACCCCCCCATTGGCAGGATTTCCCACTTGCGTTCATGAAGAAGTAGATTTCATGCCACCTCAATATGCATGTACCCTCTGTATTGTCAGCCGATTGATGGGGATACGATTGGTTTCGTAAAATGAAATACTAACATCATCATGCATGATTTGATGGTTCACAGCTCAACTGAGATACGTTTCCTGAAACCTGGAGTGGAGCCGAGCCGTGCCTTGGTGCTCTTGCCACGAGCCGGCACCAGAAGACAATAATAGTATAACAAATTTGTTTTATGTTGATGGTCATAAATTGTTATTCTCACGTATAATAAAGCAGCGTTGTTTCACACCAATCTGCATTTGAGCTTCAGATTGGAGTTATAATTCAAGTGGACAAAGAATTACTGAATTAGCATGTAATATGTTTCTGGTTTTAGGGGTCGGTTTTAGTAGGTAATAGTTAAGTGAAACAATTTTGTGTCTGTTCATGATGATCGGAAATTAATTTTCTTGTACCCTGTGGTGTTTATGGCACGTGCCTTGGTCTTGTAATGATGTAACGATGGAACTAATAGGAACAGTGAGCTCCTTCAAATATATGTATATATATATAAATTAATATTTCAAGTATCGAATAAATGTTTTTAAGAAACATACTGAGTGTGTGTGACAAATCTTGTGAATTTGTCATTTTGAATCAGAGCCCTTTTCTTGAATGCTGTTATTCTAATCAAACCTGTGGGCTCTGAGATACTAAAGTCAAATCCCTGGTTTAAAGTTTGTTTAAGACAGAGAGATGTCTGGGCCCGAGTGAGACATAATACGTCGTCGCACTGGGCAAAGGTAATTGATGCTATGTTGCACAACAGGGGGCAAAATTTATACCAGAATAGCTGGATTCAAGAATTCTATATTAAATTACGGGCCATGTCCTGCCAGCCCGGGCAAAGCCCGCGATTATTATGCTAATTTTATGGTTGAATAACGAATCTGCCAGAAAGGTACCACGCTTGTTATCCACATTTTGTCATATTCAATTTTTGAGAAATGTGTGTTTTGATGGAACAAATCTGCCATTTTTCAACATTTGAGCACATTAGTCTTTTGAACTCAATTTCAATTTCAGTTTCAACTACACAAGTACAAAACCAGAAATTTTAGACTTAAAAAACATTCAAGATGTGTTACAAAACTCATGCTCGACAGTTGATAAGAAGGCGAAGATCAAAATCAAGAACACTTCAAATCCCACAAATTTTTTTTGAAAAAACTCAGTTGTTAGACGATGGCTTTGTACAACACCTAAAGCTCCTGAACTAGGACAATTAGACAAAAACACACACACACACACACACACACAATGAAAAAGAAAAAGAAAAAGGACTAATGTTAACAAAATCAGGTCATATAAAACTTCTTGGAAAAATAGATATCAGACTTTTCATCTCTGGACTTGCAATCCAAACTCCTTTCTTGGGCTCCTCTCCAAAACTCCATCTGCATTTCAGAAAAACAATTCCATTTAACAATATATATATGTGTGTGTGTGTGTGCGTGTGTGTGAATGAAAAGCCCACCTTGAGGATTGCAAAGAGGAGGGTCCTCAAACAGGGCAAGAGACATTTGCTTATGGGCAACTCCAATGTCGAACAAAATCAGGCCCGAAGAAGGGTCATAGACAATGATATCCTTAACAGGCAGCCACAGAAAAAGCTCTTCTTGAGACAGGCCCTCAACTCCAATCAAGCCGCCATAGCTGAGATTAGCCCTCACAACGCTTTCGAAAAAGACCCTGGTTTCAAACTTGGCGACACAGGGCCCGTCAAGGTACACTTGCAGCAGCCCGTCTTGGTCGAGCTGATAAGATTTCACACCATTTTTGGGAAAAAGCCCGGCGGGCAAGCCCCTGCTTTTGAGCAGATCATGAATGGAGCTTGAAGATGTGGGTAAAGGGACGATAAACAGAGACAGGAGAACAATGTATATTGTATTTGTGGCCATGGGCATGGAGAGATTGTGAAATGAAAATGCGAATTGGTGTGTGATTTTGCTAAGGGAGTGGGATTAAAAAAGAGGGGGATTTTAACAGGGTTTATGGGGTCAAATGTGGGGACCACTTGCTACTCTCTCTCGCTCTCTCTCTCTCTCTCTCTCTCTCTATATATATATATATATATATATATGTTTGTTTACCAAATCAGCCTCGTTTGCATTAGTAAATGTTGTTATATTTTTATATTAGACTTGTTATTATTGTTATTGTTTATTTTTTGTTTTTGTTCTGAGCCTTCTGACTACGAGGGACCATTGTTTTCTGGTTTAGTATTATTAGTTTTGCTGGCGTTTTGACAGATGAATCTGCAGTGTCTCTCGCCAGAAGGGATATATCCTTAAGCTTGAATATTTGCAGTACTAGTTACCAAAAAAAAGAATATTTGCTGTACTTATACTACGGTATCCAATCTGTAATAATTATTTTCTTTTTATATTAAATCATGAATATTAATCCAACAACTGTCGCCTTGAACTCCCTTCCCCGATTTGTACTTACCGGTGTTTTAGCCTTAAAAAAAGTGGTAAAATGAGCTTATTTTCATAAACTAATAATAAAAAGAAGAAGACGAAGAAGAAGGCCGAATCAGATTTAGTCTCACTTAATTAATTTCATAACATTTATTATTAAGCTTACTAACATAAATATGTTAACAATCAGCCCTTCGCACTAGCCTACGAAATCTGAACCCATGACCTCACTCGAATACTAATTGCTTTAGATGATAGATGCGTAACATTATTTCTTTTATACTTGACAACGCAAACCATCGTTTAAGGTGATGGTCGGCGTGAGGTGGTTGCGCCCCCCTATAAGCATCATGAGTCGGATGATTAGTTTTCGGCTAGTTACGTTCTCACAAATTAGAGAACAGTGTTAACATAAATGCCAATGAATACAACTTGTCGTGTAGTGATCAAAATTGAATTTGGACCAAACTTACCCCTTATTTCATTTTTGATGGAAAACAAAATTAATATCCAAATAAAGTAATACATGCATTTACAAAAAACTACACAATTTTAACATTGTGGCGTTTCCATTTTTGTGATTGAGATAAGACCTCGATGGCTCTTGATTTCACATGCTGTAGGCGTACGGTGTTAATTATTATTAACTATTAATAATATAATAGAGGGACAATGTTGGAAAAATGGCAAGTGTTACGAAAACGCCAGACAATTGGCTTAAGCCTAAAGGTTGGCTATCCATAATAAGAGAGAATCATGTGAAAATGAATTATTATTACTTTATTAGTAATCATAATGAACAACAAAATTTCACATTTTTTTTCCAGCCAATCCGACGACGGAAACTACGAGGTTCGACGCCACTTTTGGACCTTTCTGCTCTTACTTTCAATTAAAATATTACAAGAATCTGTTCTTTTATTGTTATTTATTTTTTTATTGTTTAATATTTTAATTTAGAACAACGAACGTAAAGGGTGTTTGGCTAAGCTTATTTAAAACTATCTTATAAGCTCCTACATATTATAAGATGTTTTAGGAGCTTATAAGATGTTGGATCTTATTTTAAAAATAAGTTATTAAAGTGTTTGGATAAATAAGAAGGGATATAGCTTATAAGATGTTAGTAATGACAATATTGTAATTAATTCGGTTGAAAATAAAGGAGCTTGGTAGATCTTAAAAAATAAGTTGCTATCTCCTTATTTTTTTAAAATGAGCTTACAAGCTCTTAAACATCTTATTTGAGGAGCTTATAAGCTCCACCTTCAAAATTTTTGCCAAACACTTTGCACCATCTTATAAGCTCTTAAACATCTTATAAGATATTTTGAGGAGCTTATAAGCTTAGCCAAACACCCTCTTAAACTATTAATTTAGCTCCAAGATACCTTTCTTTGAGATTCTTTGAGCCACAATTAGCATACCAAAATTTTCAAGAAGCATAACTTGGGATTGAATCATCCTAAATGTACAAAATTTGAAGTTAGGAGCAATATTTTAATACCATAAAGTAGTTAGAAAATCATAATGGTTAGTGAGGATGTACGGAGTCAGAAATTTTTTTTTAGGAGATATTAAATTTTTGTAAAATATTAGGATATGATTTAAAAAAAAATTTAATTCTCAAAAATTATATTTATAAATTTTAACTCAATATAAAATCGGGCGGGATAATCGCACCCCCTCCGGTTCCACCCCTACGAGAGGCATATATATTGTTGATGATTATAGTTGAGACAACCTCTTACTTTTGCTTTATGACTTTTTAAACTTTGTCTAATTAACGACATTTTCGTACGTGTTTTTTGATTGGATATGTTCTGCGCCTGTTCTTAATTTGACTTCACTGTTCACTCTCTCCTGCACTGTTGTCAGCTTTCTCAGATGTTAGGTTTTTAGTAAGTATCACGAGTTCTAATTTAATAGTAAATATAATATTATCAGTATTTAAAATTCATATATTACTGTTAAAATAATTGTATTAAAAGTGAAAAACTGGGTCGTGTAGTTTCAGCTGAAAAAAATATTCTTTACACTCGATATTGGAGACGTATAAATCTGATTTAGTTAGATTATGCACGTCATTGAGTTGGCATGATAGTTTCATCATAAATCTAATATAAATTGAGCATAACTCTAATAATTTTATAATGAAATAAAGCAATAAAATATATATTTTTCAATGTCATCGTAAATGTAGATTTTTTTTATTGAACCATGTAAATGTTATCAAATGTGATTATGAATTTTTTTTTTCTTTTTTTTTTTTTGCTTCGTTCGTTACACACACTTGGTACAAGTGGAGTGTGAACGGGATTCACATAAAAGAATTTTTGGTTTTAACTTACGTTTATTCTTTTCAGATATAATTTACGAAAAACATTTTCCATCTGTTCCACAATAAATGTCGTTTTATGAATATATTTTTGTCTCATAATATGTCTTTATCATATTTCAAAATGGAATCTATTTGTTTTTTTCCGCTTAATATGCCCTTAACTCTAATTAATATCTTTTGTAAACTCCTAAAAAAAATCCAACAACTAATTAATTATAGGGGTATTTTAGCCAAATTAATCTACAATTAATGTTTGTTAGTCTATTTTTTAAATTTTTGTATAATAATTTTAAACGGTATCTATTATAGAATGGAGGGGGTAAATGATGCCGAAGGAGTTAATGTCTTAACAATTAAACTAATAGAAGAAAATTAAGAGAGAGATATTTAACAATGTGTATTTGCATGCTTGACAAGTGTCTACAAGCAACAAAAAGAATCGTATAGATATCAGTAAATCTCCCATGAAAAAGAAGAAAGGTGATATTCAAATTCAATAATAGAATGATTATGAGTCCACTAAACTCCAAATAATCAATCGCATTTTTGGGCAATGCCAATGCTTATTGGAAAATACTTCAAAGCAAACTGTTAATGGGTAATTTGCCTTGGAAAATAATCATTGGTTTTTAACGTAATCTTTGTGTACTGGGGCATCATAAGTATCACACCGTCACGGACGAAACCGTGGGCACATAGAAGCAGTTCGACAAATTTATATAAAATTATATGTTATTGATGAGGTTCAAATTTTGTCTCAAGTAGAGAGTCAGCGAATTGGTCCACTGAGATATCAAAATAACCAAGTTGTGAGCATATGTGAGATTGTTGAAATGTCTCCTTTAAAAAAATTTCGACAACCAAATCAGCTTGAATAGAGAGTCTAAAAACTATATGAGGGTCCAAAAAGTGATAAGTCATACCTATGAATAGTAATATCTAACTATATAGATAAAAGTTGTTGGGAACACCTGTTAGGGCTATGGTGGCGACCTAATGCACCTGATGTCATTGTGGTGATGTTTTTGGTACAGAGTTGTGCGATCTTTGTATGGAAATAGTTAGAACGTGTTGGTAATATGTCATAATGTCAATCTAGTGGGGACCATTAGTCGAGCAAAACTTGCTCAAGTGACTTAATTTTGAGAGGACTTCTCATGTCCTCGACAATAACTCTCTATGTAAGTTCATTTTACGCATAAAGTGAGTTAGGCCACCGAAATCTCCTAGAATGCTTGAGGAGCCTCATCTGCGTCCACATATTAAGCATCATCATGAGAGATGTGGTGCAAGGCATATTTTATCATGTTATTTATATGTATTTAATTAAAACTAAAAATTTAATTTCCTTATAAATAAATAAATAAAAAGATATTCTTAAATTCAACCCCGACATTAAGAATTTCATACCCACTCCCACACATCACCCAAAATCTAAAATTAAAAAAGAAAGAAAAGAGAGAAAAGACAAAAAGAAGAAGAAAGAAATAAAAAATAAAAAATAAAAAATCATCGTACTCTTTTTGAACATTTTCCCTTTATTTTGTGATACGCTGATTAATTTCACTTTGTATGATATATTGAGATACGGTGCCATATTTTGATAAATTAAATGTTCTTTCACAGTGATAAAAACTCACGATTTGAGTGTAACTTGGTGTGTAGAAAGCAAAAAATTCAAATAAATAATTCGACCTTTTTTTAGAATTGATAAATAATCCAACCCATAAAGTGAAATATGATATCACTTTGATTCTTCTTATAAACAATGTTATTGAAATAATTCAAATATCCATTTTAAAAAGTCAAATTTACTTAATTTAGTATTACTATATCTAATAATTTATTCTTCTTGGATAATTTTATTACACGTGAACATTTAATAACCAATGAGTCGCCGCTAGGGATATAACCCATTAGTAGGAGTTCAAACTGGGCATCATTGAAATTTTAGATTTGAACCCTCTTATCTTTTCTTATTCCTGTTTGGGTGAATAAATGTGTGTATCTTGTCCTCTCCCATTCCCCTTTCGATCAGTAAGTGTGTATTTGACATTTCATTTAACATCAATATAATATTTCGATTTAATTTTATCAAAAAAAAACCAATTAATCAACAACTTCCTCTAGTTCTTTAAAATAATCACTTTGACCTTCACCCCATCGGCCCTTTTCCTCTCTCTCTCTCTCTCTCTCTCTCTTAGCCAGTCTGAGTTACGAATTCAGAACATTGTCCAAGAAGAAAAGTTACCTCGCTTTTGCAAAGATGGATGATGGTACTGGAGAAGTTTTAGGCGCACAGATGGCAAGAATATTAGCAGGTAATCTCACTGGTCAAGATTTTCAGGAAGCAACATAAACATATGCTACTCTTCTCAGTACAAACCCGTGAATATGCTCAAGGAAAAAGCTGCAATCTTGCGCCAGTGCTTTTCCTCTGCAGGCCAAAGCCAAGGTCCCAAGATATCATGCAAAGCTTCCCCATTTCCAACATGCTTAGGCTTAAATTTTGTTAGCATTAACCAAATAAAAAATAAAAAAATCCAGGCTCTGAATTATCATCTCAAAGAAAAATAGATAGGCCAAATAATGTAAGAAATAAGCTCAAGCTATCCAGATTACAGGCTCATACAGCATTGACTCTTAGTGCTCCTGATACAATCACAGGGGTGGTGTTCATACGAACCGGATGGTTAACGGCAAGAGCCCTGACCAAGCTTGACACTTCAATATTCCCCCTCCCCCCCTGGGCCGGTCCTGGTTGTAATTAAATAGGCCTACTTTAGTAAGAGATTGAACCTATCAACTCTTCATTGAGAGGCAGATTCGGGACTGGCTCCTTGTCTTGGTCTTCTTCGTTCAGCAGGAGGACCATCTCTTTGTCTCACATATGCTTTACTCTTGTATTTTGGACTTCTAGACTGCTTTGGTTGATAAGTAGGGTACTGGCAAGGGATTATCTCTCCATTAATGTACTTATCTCCTACAACCATAAAAAACACACAGTGAGCAAGAAATATTACACAATGCGAAACTCAAAAGAAGGAAAAAAGGCTCATAAGTTATAAATGAACAACCTCCATAATCCTTGTTCTTAACATCTATATATGAATCCGGCAGGACCCATAAAACGCCAGGTAGACCTACAAACAAGAACACATAATTGGGAAATTCAATGACTAACAGAAAACTCAACTACTTTGTGTACAAGATAAAGAATTATGTGTATATACTTCAATAGCACAACAGCATACCCTTGAATTTCTCTGATGTTTCTTCAGACACAGTGCATTGAAACCCAGTGTATGTGGTGGTACTGAATGCATACATGTTCTTCTTTGCTTCTTCCATGCTAACACCAGATTGAGATCATGTCAGATATGTGCTAAATTACATATGCCTAAACTATCACTATAACCCGTTCGAAGAAAAGTGGTTGATACTGCAAGAAAATGGCATCTCTAGAACAAATTATTCACAATCTTCATACTGTTCTTAGAAAAAAGATCCCAAGAAATACGCACTAATTCTTCGAGTTACATGATTCCCGACCTCAGGACTATAACCAGCATTCAACTGAGTGTCTAACTGTTTAGATCAAATGCAACATAGAGTCCATTCCTGCACAGTTGTGCCTTCTATATCATGCATTGTGAACAGAATTTACAATAAAAGGTATGAGTATGTAATCTATCTGTTTATGGTTATGATACCATAAGCGGATTAAAGGTAAAAACAAGTATCATGCACCAATAAAAGCAGAAGCATAAGAGAAATCTATAACTTTATCAATACACCAAATCCAAGGGCGGAGCTAGAAATTAGCTCGACATGAACTTGGGTTGGGGTAACCGCAACATCCAGCAGCCCCACCCCCGCGGTCCGCCACTGACCAAATCTCTCACAACTAAGGAGAAATACAAGGAAGTTACATAAATGGATTAACATCAGCAATTAATATCTAACATAACTAACCTGAGCCCCATCCACACACGCACACTAACAGGATTTGGACCCTAAGCAATACTCTCCAGGCCTCTAAAGACAAGGTACATGTCCATTAGGCCCAAGGCCGAAGGCAAATAACTGACTATCATTATGCAACAATTACAACATACACACAAATAAAAATGAGGAAACTTGTAAGAGTAACACATATCTCGACCCAAATAGTTTCAGTTAACTTCAGCGGATGAAAATCACTATGTTATATTAGGCCAAATAAGTACATAAAATTTTGAAAATTGCACTATGTTAACCATAGGATGACTAAATGAAAAGCATGATCTCCACAAATTGCTGAAGGAAATAGGATCAAAACATCATCCAAAGAACTGCAAACCCTAAAATATAGCAAGACTAAGCGCATGTTTGGCCCACCATTTTCTAAGTTAATCTATGTTCTTTCAAAACAAAAATTTAAGAAACGTGTTTGGTCCATTATTTTCATAAAAGTTGTTCTCCCAAAACAACACTCAAAAACCCCCTCATTTTTCAAAACACCTTTTAGGTGTTTTCAAAATCCTTTCTTCAGAAATCTGTTCTTCAACCAAAACACGGGGTTAAATTTACTGTATACTTATTCTGATGTATAAATAGAACAAAAACACGTCCTTCTCTAAGATCAAAACCCTTGACTGAGAAAACCCCTGGAGCAAAGCTTCGCAGCAGCGGACAGATTCCGTCGAGTAAGAAGACGGAGCTTTCCCCTTTCATTTCAATCTCATCGAGGCATGACTCCAAGTAAATCTTTTCATTTCTTTTTTTTTTTCCTTCCATTTTTTTCAAGATATGGTTGAGAATTGGGTTTTCATGGTCGTTCCTATTCAAAAATCTTCATATGTTGATTGTAGCTAGCTTTTGAAATTTTGTTAGAATTTTTGGTGTTTTTCCATGCTCTGATTAGGTTTTGGATTCTCAATTTTATTTTTCTAGATTTGATTTTTGCAAGTTTATTTCAAGGATTCGGGTTTGGGTTGGCTTAGATTTTTCTTCTGATCTTATTTAATCTCTGAATGTGTTGGTTGAAATTGTAATTTATCCCAATGATTCTTGGTCATTTGAAGGTCTTCATGTTGTTTGGCAATGGTTCTTGTGCTAATGGCCCCAAATTTGCTTTGTTGGTAAAGAGGTTTGCTAAATTTGTGTCTTCCTCTAGATATATGAGAATTCATGGATGGAAACCATCAAGAATGACTTGAGTTCTAATTCAAATTTTTGTTTAAACAATGTGATATATTTTGCCAAGCTTTAAAGGTATGGTTGGCTTCTTATCGTGTTCTAGTCAATTGCATGTGGTTAGTTTGTTTACATATTCTAAAAGCTAGAGAACAAAGTTTGATAAGCTATTTTGTTTGACATCTTGATCTTTTGTGGGATCTCCCATTCACTCTTTCATTGCTATTTTGTCTGGCATCTTGATCTTTTTTTTTTCTTTTATGATACTTTTTCAATTTTGTGTTAATTTAGTAGCTTCATTTTTGGTAATAAATATTAAACGATTTAATGTTGAACGTATTGCATAAAAATTATATGTAGATGGATAACACCGACGATTGTGGTGAAGATAAATTGAGTTGGACTTCAAAAGAAGAGGAATATTTCATAAATCTGATGGTATCTGAAGTCAGAAAAGGAAGCTTGAGCTCCACAACGTTCCATAAAAGAACGTAGACACAAATAGATGCACAAATGTGTGACAATTTCAAAAAGAGGTTTACGGTTGCTAAACTAAAGCAAAAATTCAATAGGTTAAGGTTAAAGTGGAAGTTGTTCAAAGATTTGATTGAGTGTACGGGATTTGGTTGGGATCATGAAAAGAACACTATCGACGCAACTGAAGCAACTTGAGCTACAAAAATTTCGGTATCAACAACTTTATCATCTTTTCATCTCTCTCTCTCTCTCTCTCTCTCTCTCTCTCTCTATATATATATATATATATATATATTTCAGTTTTAACAACTACGTATGAAAAATAACTATCTATATAATAACTCTATCTTCTAATATATAAATTTATATTTATATATACATTATAATAGCTATATTAGATTTTTTTTTTGATATTATATTATTTATTAATTGCCTTAATATTTTACTTGGTGCACCTAATATGTATTTATAGGAGAACAAAGAATACTAACAATTTCGGAAAAGGGGATGTGATCATTATGATCTCCTTGGCGAGGTATTTTCTGAAACTGTTGCCACTAGGCAAGCTTGCACAAGCATCCACACAAGGACCTCTCAACTCCAATGAAGAACAAGAAGTTGAGAAGGTTTTCCTCATGGATCTGCTTCTAGTACCCCATTCCCAACTGATCCCACTGAATTAGATGATAACATAAGTGAAATGGGACCACAATCTAGTAATAAGAAGATAAAGAAAAGAAACAAAAGCCATGCACATTCACATGGTGCATCACATGGTAATAGTCATTGTGTAGAGTCTGTCATTGTTGATGAAGCATGGAATGCATTTAGGGATGCCCAGTTGTCAAAAAAAAATGCTATATGATAAGATAGCCGGACCTTCTAAAGAAGAAGAATGTGTAGACATTCTTGAGGCGATGGAGGATGTTACTCCGGAGCAATATGTGAAGGCTCTTGACAAGCTTTGTGACTCTTCATTTCGACTTATGTTCACCCGTATGTCAGACACTAGACGAAGACAATGGCTTCAATCCCTTGCTCCATAGATGTCGAGATTTAATAGTCTTTTTTGTTGCTTAAGCGACCTAAAAACTTGAAATGAACTTATGTTTCATAATCTATTTCCATTGTATTTTGGTATTTGAACATGTAGGTTTAAACTATTTTTCAGTTGTTGAATTTATGTTTGTTAGTTGGTTAGATAATGTTTATGATTTTTTTTTTCCTCTTTGGGCGCATATATAATTCATCTAAACGCAGTTGGTTTGTCATTTATATTTAACATATATACATTGATGTAGTGTTTGACATTTTCTTTTTTGGGATATATTTTGTGTATGCGTTTTCAGAATGGAGTTACCTGTAACTACCAATCTCATCAATCAGTGATTCAAAGATGCAGGGATAAACTTAGATGTACTTCCTTTGGCCGATTCAGACGAAGAACTTGACAAATTAATGAGTATGAACGTACTAAATGCATCAATAACACCTATTCCACACGAGAAAGTTCCTTGTAGAGCTTCTGCGCTTAGTGGAAAAGCATGGGTAAAAGAATTGCTAGAAGGTCATCCAAAAAGAATATATGAAAATTTGAGCATGGATAAACAAACGTTTTTGAAACTTTGTGATGTTTTGCGAGAATGATGGTACTTATCTGATAACATCGAGCGTCGTGTGGAGATAGAGGAAGCAGTAGCTATTTTTCTATATGTTGTAGGTCATAACTAGAGACAGAGAATTTCTGCTAAAAGATTTCAGCATTCGATTGAAACCATCAATAGGCATGTGAAGGAGGTAATGCGAGGGTTATGTAAGCTAGCCAAAGAAATCATTCAGTCTAGAGATTTGACCGAGACACCCGAAGAAATTATGAATAACCTAAATTGTATCCTTACTTCAAAGTATGTTTTCTTTCGTAACTACTTTGAAAAGTCTTTCAAGTAAAATATGATACATATATATATGTCAATATTTTGCATTAGTTGTCTATTTAACAAACTATAGTAAAATATAGGATTGCATAGGTGCTATTAATGGCACCAGTATTTCAGCATGGGCTCTTGCCTCCAAGGCAACTGCATTTCATTCGAGGAAATCACAAATCAGTCAAAATGTTTTGGTTGTGTGCAATTTCAACATGATGTTCACTTTTATACATGCGGGTTGGGAAGGCAACGCAAATGACTCAAGAGTCATTAGAGATGTAATCACTTGACCCGCTTTAGGCTTTCCGATACCTCCACTAGGTTTGTGTTGTGATTTTTTTGTTAAATTTTGTTGTAAATTGTGATTTGTTATAATATATTTAATCATTGTTAGTTTCATATTGTAGGTAAATACTATGCAGTGGACTCCAGATATTCAAACATTTCAGGCTTTTTAGTTCCTTATAGAGGCACAAGATATCATTTAGGTGATTTTCATGGTCATAGAAGAGATCCCAGGACACGTTTGGAGCTGTTGTTTAATTACAGGCATGCTTCATTGAGGAATGTGATCGACCGTTGCTTTGGGGTTCTAAAGTAAAGATTTGCAATATTGAAAGGAAAGATGCCCAATTACATGATGAGTCGACAAGGAACACTTGTTATTGCGTGTTGTGTTCTGCATAATTTTATTCGAATGTATGCTACCAACGATACTTGGTTTGACCATTGGGACTTGGAAAATATTGTTGTTGAACACGAACAATAATAATGCAACTGAACATATGTTTTGCATGTCTCAAGTAATAACAGCACTAAGGGATGAAATAGCATCCGATATATGGAATGATGTGGTTAATTAAAGTTGTAGTTATATTTTGGAAAAATTGTTATATTGTTTAATTAATATGTATGTTATTTGTGCTTGTATGAATGATTCGGTATCCTAAAGTTGAGGGGTATGCAGTGTGTTGATCAAATAAATTACATTGAATGCATATGTAAGTAATAAAATTTGAGTTTTGAAATAATATCATCCAAACAGCTTTTTGTGTTTTTTATACTTTAAAACAGTTTCATCCAAATGCATTTAGCTATTTTGCATTTTAGAATCATTTTCCAGAACAACCATTCAAACAGCTTTTTGAGGTTTTTAAAATTTCAGAATTTATTCTCCAAAATTATTTTGCAAAACTGTTTTCAAGTTGAACTAGAACCAAAACAATCAAAACACCCCATAAACCTTTACATTTTTCAATTGACTAAATAAAAACATTTAACTGAGCAAACAAAATAATTTCAAAAAAAAAAGCAACACAAAAATCAAAACGCGATAATCAAAGGAAGGGAGGGAAAAGAGCAGAAAGATGAGAAAAACCTGCCAAGAACGGTGGCAAGAGTGTTGAGATAAGTGTCAATCATCTGCTCTCTAGTGGGGGCAGGGTCTTTAGGAAACTCCATGACAATGAGCCAGTGATTGTAGTCACAGCCCGGTAGCATTATCGTCTCCCTTTCCTCCCCGCCGCCTCCGCCGCCGCCTCTCTTGGCAGAGTGCTCTCCATCAGCCAAAGCCCTCACAGCCGGAAACGCAGCGGTTCTTGATTTCACTGGGTGCCGCGGAGCGCACGGAGTGAAGGGTAGGGAAATTGTGGAAGAAATTGGAAGAAGTGGGGTTTTGGGGTTGTGGGTTAGGGTTTTGGGGATGAGCGAGAGGTTTAGAGTCGCCATATTCTTGGCCGGAGAGAATGAGAGAGAGAGAGAGAGAGAGAGAGAGAACTTCTGAGGTAAGATGATAAGGTGGGAAAAAATCTCCCCGTTGGAGATTTTGATTTTCATTAAATTTAATTTTGAAATTATGGCTTTTTTAGATCTTTTTTATTGGACTGTGAGTTGCCATATAAGGCCCGCGAGGCGTCAATTAGTGTAACCACATTTATAGTGATAATAATAATAGAATATACCATCATGGTTTTTGATAAAAATTTTCATTAAATTAAATTGTCACTATTTAATTACACTAAATTTTATTTTTTGAAAAAAAATAAAATTCTTAATAATGATTTTTAGATTATTTTAAATGGACATAGCTCTCCAGAGCCCAATATTTGAATCAAAGATCGATTATGTGTACCGTTATAGCCCATCATATTAGGTGGCCCAAGTCCATCAACTTTTTCAGCTTTGGGTCAAACAATAAACAATAGTACTTTGGTGGCCCACTCGATCAAAATTCCCAATTTTGAGTCCAATTCTGATTAATCTTCAAAGCTGATTATTCATTCCATTTTAAAAATCTGACCCAAGTTCTACAAGATTTGAGTCCATTAACACCACTACCGCGTATTTTAATCGGTTAAGAATCATTACCAAAAAAAAAAAATTGAATGGAGTTTGAACCAGATTTAGGTTAAAGCTCAATCCATTAAAACCCCTAATTTTGATTATCGGTTTTGCCCCAGATTGACAAACAATGACTACTTTGGAACATTACATCAATAATTTGGGTTAAAACTCCAATTAATGTATCAGTCACCATCATATTTATCATCAAATATCAATCATTGTAAACGACTTTTACAACAATCATCACTAAATGGTCAAACTACTAAAGGCCCATAAAATTTGGTGGAGAATGAAACTCAAAACCTCATAATCTTCGGGGCTGCAATTTCGCCAGTCGAGTCAGGGCTTCATCGACAGTGTATACTTGTTAATCAAACGAGATTATTTAATGAAACTAGGGATGTCCATACTCAATTAATTATATCATAAGTAGTTATTATACTAATTACGACAAATATTGTTCATTTCACTGTATGATTCAACCAATAATTGGGACTAAAATTTCATATTATAGGCTTACATACATATCATATATATGTATTACCCAGTATTTTATCAAAAAGACCTAAAGCATAATTACAAGATTAGGTGAAAATCCGGCAGAGAAAATTATGTCATGAAAGAAGACGCAACTTTGACACACATAATAATAAAATGTTTATCAGTCTTATAAAGCGTAACATTATTTGACCTTGGACCAAGCGTGCAAACTACTCTTTGATAAAGTGACGAAAAAACTGCTATTTATTTTATGTCAACTATTTGACCAAATCTCATATTTAATCAGTTGTTCAACAGAACCTTGTCCCCAATAAAATAATTCACATTCTTAAAATGGGGGCCATTTGTGTGAACTCTACCAAATCTTTATCCTTTCAGAGCCTAACTAAATTCAGACTTGTATATTGACTTGCAACTGCTCTGAACCGATTTCATTCTTCTCCTTTTTTTTTTCTCTAAAGAAAAAAAAAGAACAAGAAAAAAAAGAAAAATAGGAATCATTTATTCGTATATTCAAATATAAGTTAAAAACCAATTTAGTGTACCATTAATAGTGAATTATGTTTAATGACTAAAAGATAACAATGCTCATAAAATGAAATAAAGTAATATCCAGACCAAAGATAACAATGCTCATAAAATGAAATAAAGTAATATCCATACCCTATTGTAATCACTCGAGATCTTCTATGCCAAACCGTATTTTATTTTTTATTTCAATTTATAAATATACGTCATGTGTGAAGATCTCAGGCCAAGTGTATAATTAAGGAATTAATTTTATACACGTGGCATTAATGTAAATTATGGAATAGGAGATGAAACACCATTTTGAAATAGAGGATCTTATCCGTATTGTAACGTTGTTAGTTAAGATTAAAATAATATCTCCATTTAAATGGTCTTATTGGCAAAGGTATTGGTCATAAAACGTGACATATTTGGCCACATTTTTTAATTATTTCTCAACTGCTTATCTCTCAAAGATTTTTTTTTTTTTTTTGGGCTCACAAGTAGTGTTATATGGGTTTAAGGGGAGCAGCTTAACTTCCTTAAGGCTAAGTTTGGCATGTAGTATACCCATCACCAAAAATAAAATAAAATAAAATTGGCATGACTCTCATGAAGGATAATTAGTAATTATAATTTAATTTATTTTTCGTTATGAACTTATTCTATTCCCTAATTTGTGCTGGACATTGTAGCCCATATTTAACGATTTTCATATATACTTACAAATACAATCTAATAATAGTTCATTTCGAAAGATCCTGAATATTATGCGAAATTCATCTTTGTTGACCTAATTTTTGCTGAGCATTCTAGTGCTGGAAATGCAATTGTATAATAATTCAATTCAAGATAATTGAATCAAAAGATTTAAATATTATGCGAAATTCATCTTTCTTGACAAAGGAGGAGGGGGGGGGGGCTGCTGAGAAAAAAGCACTAAGTGTAAATTGAGTCTCTTAATGAGTGATTTTGAGTTAGTTCAAACTTTAGTTAGACTTGAAGATAAAGCGACAATAAAATAAGGTAAAAATCAAATAAAAGGAGAAAAAGAGTAGGTCCAATGTCACCTCTCAACTCCATGACACCTTAATCGGACCTAAACCATAAACAATAGTGTCCCCGTGTGAATTCCTTTTCGGGCTCCGTTTCCCAGATCCAATTTTAAAGTAGATTGACACATCCCAATCCCCAACTTGTTCCATATTGATGCAATCCCCATGTCATATATATATATATATATATATATATATATATATATAAAATCAGCAGTGCCACACACTTCATATGTGTGCAAAATATAAAAAATATATATCTTACTTTAGTGCTTAAATTATTTTAGGATCAAAATATAAATATATTATTAAATTTCTTTTATAAGAATATTTTTTAATAACTATTTGACATAATTTATTAAATAATAATAAGCTAAAAATAAAATAATTATATAAAATAAAATTACATGATAAATAAATAAACATAAAAAGAAGAAAAAAATATCGGATAATTATAATTAGAGAAATTATTTTGTGTGTGTGTGTGTGTGTGTGAGAGAGAGAGAGAGAGAGAGAACTAAAAACATTAATTATTGATTTAAAGGAATTTTTTATTAAAAATGGATTTCAACTTTCAAAATCTAAAATGATCGATAAAGTGGTTTGGTAGGTTGAGAAAATGGGTTTTCAAATTGGATTGTAATATTACAATATTATCCTCTCCATTTACTTCTTAGTTGTATGTGTTTACAAATTAAAAGGGTCAAATTGGCAAATCAAAATTTGGTATCCGAATTGAATTGATTTCATGGGAATTTTCAATATTAGCTAGAAATTACATTTCTATTTATTTCACATAGAATTGAAGGACAAATTTTGTAAAATTGCAAAAAAAAAAAAAATTGTCATTTGTAAGACAAAAATAACTTTCTTTTTATAATAGTATAGATAAACACACATCAATCACATACGTATGTTGACAAAATTCGAATCTTGATGTTAAATTGTTTGTATTTTAAAAATAGAGTAAATGTATATTAAATCAAAGAACTACAAATAATCATCATGATGTATTCATCGTTACAGTTTCAAAGTATTATTTGATTATTGTGTTGTTTATTGTTAGAATTTATAGTGTATACTCATTATAAGAACAAATCCAAACATTTAAATACAAAACGTAATAAAAGGAAAGGAAGAGCAACAAAATTTATCGTCCTACCCCATGCACCCCCACACACGCAAAATCGTTGTATGTACTTGATTTGAACTTTATACCAATGTTAATGTAAGACATTATAATATATAATTTCAAATGTACGTGCATGATTGGAATATATATTCATTATATATAAAAATTTTCGACCACACACATAAAAAGAAAAAATTCCCAAATTAAATGAAACAAGATAAACGTAGATGGATACAGAAAAGGACTTATCCACAGCCATACAAAAATAGAACAAGGAGCGCCATCTACTAAGTACTTACATAATTGTGTGGATTAATGTTTATATATATGAACTATCGAAAGAGAACAAGAAAATAATAACAATGATTGTGGCTATAATTGTGTATCTTTTTTTTGATACAATCATCTCATGACACTATATAGATGTCAACCGAAAAATACCTTCACACACTCACTCAAAGGGAAAGGGGTAGAGGACACGGGGATTCGAACTTAGGACTTCCCTAATACCACTTTTGAACACCCGCCACTCGATTCTGAGCCTAGCGGCGGCTATAATTGTGTATCTAATTAAGGTATTATTAATAATTAATGACAAATTCAGGGGCATTGCGAATATTTGCTCTTACCGTTATCAGTAGTTTTTAATATCATTGAATTATTACTGTACATGCATCACCCAATTCTCAATAATATAAGTGAATAGTTCTTTGTCACAAACTTTCAATGATGACAATTTGTACACAAACATTGTCATGTTATATTTTTAAAATTTAAAATCAATCATGCATAACTACATAAAATTATATTGTCATTAAATATATATATATATATATATATAATTAAGGAAAGACCTTAATATAGTTAAGTGAATAGTTCTTTGTTACAAACTTTCAGACAATTTATACACAAACATTGTCACATTAAATTTATAAAATTCAAAATCATGCATAACTACATAAAATTATTTGTCATTAACTATATATATATATACACACAATTAATGAAAACCTTAATATAGTTAATAGACTTTTTATTATTAATATACTCTTTCTTGTCACACAAAATTACTTTGTCATTAAATTTATAGATTTTACCAATGTTAGAGACCTTTTAAAAATCATACAAAATTTTTTGATTAATAGAAAGGTAAGTACAGCCGATGAGGCCTAGCTCAACTGGCAAAGCTGAGGCCCCAAGATTCTAAAGGTCTTGGGTTCGATTCCCACCGATGAATGTGTGGACTTTATTTCTACCTTTATGGTAGTTTATTATCCTACTTTAATAGTAGTTAATTGTAATAGTTTATCTATAGTTTGTGAATGATATTGTTTGAAATATGATGTAATAGTTTGATTTGTACTCGAATAGTTATTGATGTAATCCGATGATATGTATTCAAAAAAAGAAAGGTAAGTACAACATTTTAGAGCCAATCGTCCATGTTATCCCCACTCGCCAAAATTTTGGTATATAAGGTACTAAGTCGACAAGTCATACGAATAATGACTTGCAACGACTTTTTTGTTTTTTTTTTTCTGGCAGAAAATGAATTAATTAAATTTCAATCCGTGAAAGTCAAAAAAAAAAAAAAAAAAAAGATGTGGCCATAAATGAAACATAGCACGGAATTTGGCACAAAATATTACATTGTTCAATTATTTGCTCACTTATGAGGACTTGTACTTCCAAAATAAAATAAAAATTGTCGAAAATGTTGTAGCTCAATGATAAGGATTTAAACTAGATAGTATTAATATTTTAGGTTTGAACCTATTTTTGCTTCCTCTTTTTTATTGAATGAGGATGTGTGTGTGTGTGTGTGTGTGTGTGACATTCCAATTTAATATTTATAAGACTTTTCGACTCTCGAAATGGATTATATTAAAAAAAAACTATAATGTAACAACTAAAAATGCCATGCTATCACAAAAAAGGAAAAACTGAAAATCCCAATTAAACAAGTTTTTAATTGGCATTAACTCAATAAGTAACAACGGATCCCACTGCACAAAATTAAGCGCTTATAAGTTGTCTTTTTCATACTTTTTTTTTTGAATTTTTTGTTCTTTTGGAAAAAAAATGCTTTCTCGATCTATTAACTTTGGTATGAAAATAGAAAGTATTTATACTATTATAAAAAGAAAGTCATTTTTATCTCACGACTGATAATTTTTTATGTGATTTTATAAACTTTGCCATTTAATTATATGTGAAATTCATAGAGACATAAAATTTTGGGTAAATTTAAATTTTTTGTGAAATCAATGCAATTTTAATACCAAATTTTGATGTGTCAAATATATCATTTTAAATAAAAAGATTACTATTATAATATTACAACTAATTTGAAATCACATGTTCTCAACCCATAAAATCACTTTCTTTGTTGTCTTAGATTGGAAGTTGACACCCTATCTTTAATGAACAAAATTCCTTTTAAATCGATAATTAATGATTTTAGTTTCTCTCTCTCTCTCTCTCTCTCTCTCTCACACACACACACACACACACACAAAAGTACAAAACACTTTCTCTAGTTACAATTTATTAGAAATTTTTTCCCCTTCTTTTTGTGTTTAACTTATTATTAGTTTAATAAATTATTTCAAATAGCTCTTAAAAACTATTCTCATTAAGAAAATTTTATTAATATATTTAAAATTTGATCCTAAAAAAAATTTAAGAGCAAATTAAAGTGTACATATTTAATATTTTGTACATAAATAGAGTGTGCGACATTGCTAGTATATTAAATGAGAATCATTCATGCTACTAAGTTGAGTACTGTCCAATTTGTGTTTTTGGCCATTAAATTTGAATGTGATGATGTTAAAAAAATTAAAAAATAAAATTATTATATTATCATACTCAATTTAATGATTAAAAACATCAAGTTAAACAGTGCCCAACTAAGTAGCATCTAATGAACCATATTGAATTAACAATTTACAGATTTCAAGTTGCTGAATTGAAACTAATATTAATGTAGTATTTTCTTAACCCCCCTTTTTTTCCATTTTCCTTTTAAAAATATAACTTTGATGTTCATCTTTTTGAACAGTGATAATTTGGTAGTACGTAGTGCTATCATTCGTTGTGTAGGGCCTTGTCTCATTTGCCACGTGACGCCGCGGTACCACCCTCTGACCCCCTCATAACTGTTTGTAACATTTTTGTCATTTACTGCACCTCAATGTGACGTCAAATATACGTCATATTGTCAATATAGATTTTGAATTTCCCGAATCCAATTTGGGCCAATCAAGCTTTCTCTTGAATAGGGCCCAGGGGTGTGCAAACATTTGACAATTCCAACCGAAATTGAAATTTCCGTCGGTATCGATTATCAAATGGGCGATTTGATTCGGTATTCGGTATTGAAATTCAATATATCAAAACAAACTGAATGTAAAATTATTGTATATATATATATATATTACATATATATAACATAATATGACATTTAGTAAACACTTTTTCTTCATTTAATATATTTTTTGCATATATGTATAACATAACATTATATATATATATATATTTTAAATTTCATGAATTCGAATCGAGCCGTATCGATACTAACTGAAAATTCCAACTCAATATTCAATACGTATTTTGGTCATACCAAATTTTTGATACAATACTATTTCAAAATAAATAAATAAACTAGTCCTAGTCCTAGTCTTATTGTAGACAAAAAGGCAAGAGTTCGAAATTTTGACGTCACATGAATGCGGTAATTAATACGCTGAATAATAGCACAAATGGATTCTCTTCAAGCAATTATATAAGTATAGTATTTAAGTTAAAAACTAAGTCACATGAAATGTGTTTTATAAGAGTTATGATCGATATGTAATAATATGTTGTTAATTTCGAATATGTAGAGAATAAGAATATATCCAATATTATGTTGGTGAAAACTTTCACTATAAATATGTTTTTATAAGTTTCTTTTTTAATCAACTTAATGATTTCACATCGAGTTTTATATCATTATGAACTGTAGTTCTAAAAATGATTATAATTGTTAAAATAATAATTAAAAGATATATATTTTGAGATTGATGTAATTAATGATTTGAAATAATTAAGAATTTTAATAACATTCCGTACGAAGAAAATCATGCTTTATTAAAGGAATGTCTATTATTGTTTTGAAAGTTGGAGGCTCGACAAAAACATCACATAATTAAATGTCAATATTCATGATAGGCGGACCACATTTAAGTCATCATATGATCTTCAACATTTTATATACATATATATATATATATATATATAATCAATTTGAAACATTTTATAGATATCAGTCGGAATGTCATATACGCACACTTATTCAAAAAGAAAGAAAAAATGATAAAAGGATTTAAACTCAATACTTCAATGGTACTAGTTTTGAACACTCGCCATTGAGTTACCAACCCCAATGGCCACACGACCTTCAAGTTGATCAACCGAGATTTTCTAATACTTATTATTATTAAATATAAAAACAGCAACAAACCAAGATCATAATTAATTGTACAACAAACTTACAATCCAGACAATCTGTATGTTCACACATACAATGCTCTGAGAGAGAGAGAGGGGGGGAGGGAGGGAGGGAGGGAGGGGGGGGGGTGAGGAATTTTCAAGTCGAAAATGGATCATTCCACCAGTAGCAAGATGACAAACAGAAAGCACAGGAAATGGCTGGCTGCCACCTAATGCCCTTTTGCATCGAAGGAACTATTCTTAAAAATAAAAAAATAAAAAAAAAATGGTGAAGAGTGAAAGTATTAAAATCTGATTCTGGAAGGGTCAATACCTTATTCTTTAAATATGTGCGTGTGACAATTATTTTTATTTAATGATGGACCATGTTATCAAGAGTCGTTGATTTTTTATATATAGGAACATTCTCCTGTTTTCTAGAGTGTGTATATATATATATATATATATATATTACGATATTGTTTCTAGTTGTTTGCTTGGTGAAGATTATTTAATTTAAATATTTCACGGATTGAACCAAAGTTCAATCTTTTCAACTTTCAGTTCATAACTTCATATTAAATGAAATCCGTGTTTAACAGCAATACTTACAGATTATCTGTCATTCAAAAAGAATTTGAATTAAGGGACTTTTCCGATTTGCGGATGAAACAATTTTTTTTTAGTTCATATATTGTTACATTGTGTGTGTATATATATATATATATATCGTTATCTAAATTTAAAGTTTTAATCCTACAAAATGACAATCTCTCAATATTTTTTATACCTCCAAATTTAAGATTTTTAGTTTATACTTATTTAAAACTACAACTAACTTAATATGGAGCTATACAGAAAAATGCAGCTTAAGGCATTATCCCTCTAAAAGTTGAGGTTAAGAGGGTGTTAGGTGTCAGCTTATGGCTGTTTAAAGAACCCAAAAGCGTAATTAATGTAAAATAAATTAAATTACTATTGCATTAGATTAAGATCAAGATGAAATAAATAGAAGAATGAAGTGAAAAAAGAGGTTGTCCCGCTCAAGGGCAAAGCTTTGACTCTTCGGACCCAATAGAGACCCAAATCATGATGCGCGTGCGCCAATTGGGCCCCGGCCCTGGTACCTCCTCTTTTCAAACTACACGGCTCTTACTAACCATATCAACTCAATAACACCCACCCACTCATTATATACATATATATATATATATATATTATAATACGTATACACACTATCCGCATATATACATTATTAAAATTTGAATCAGTGGCAATACTCTCTACTCTTTTAAAAACGGGTTGCATGTCCAGTAGGCAAAGACTCAAATTCTTTCAATAATGAATCAATATATTATAAACTAATTTTTGTGGTGGATTTCATTTATAAGAATTTTATTAGTAAGTATATTGTTATTAATCCATCACAGATATTTTTAAATTTGTGACGGGATCTCTGTCACAAATTTTATAACGTGCTTTCTTGTAGTACACCCATTATATAGGAAGACCAAATATTATTATTGTGAAGAAAATGTTGCTCTTTTTTCTTTTCCCTCTTTTGATAATAAATGTTGTTCGTTTAGAGCAAATGACAGTATGAATTTTATCAATTCTAATTTGTTCTGGAATGAAATTAAAGTTGCCTAGAAATAGAGCTCGGGGTGATTTTATTTGATTTTGAGGCACAGAGAACCCGTAAAAAATTTCAACTAATATTAAATAATTTATAGAAAAAAACAAATAAATAGTACCACTATGAGATCAAACACGACATAGAAGTAAACGTATCACCTACCAACATTATACTTTCATGGAAAATCTTGTAATTTATGGACCTCACCTAACTTGACTTGGAAATATTCGAACACACACACACACACACACCACACAAGTCAACGTAATTCAGTCTGCGAAATATGTTATTTTATCTTTTAATGTTTGACAAAGTAAACGTTGACATAGGTAAAGGAAAATGTTTAAAACCAGAATTAATATTGACTTCCTTTTCATATTATTTGTTGTTTTAGTATAAAAGTTTTATTTCACAATATATGTCGGTTATATTAAAATAAAATAATATAAATGCATTTCTTTTTCAAATTATCCTCAAATTAAATATCATTTATACAACCTTGTAATTATTAACACTAATATTTTAACAAGGACAAATAAGTCAAATGGAATATACGAATCGCAATTACATGACTTTTATTATGAAAAGGAGATAGTAAGTAGCGACCCTACGCAAGTTTTGCAAGATTTTGTGTGAATTCGTGCGTGACACGTATATAGTATATATATGTACTATATACAATTTGTCTAAATTTTAAACTCTTAGAGCCACACTCAGCAGAGCACATTAATTACGAGAATTTTCAGTTCCTCGGAGCTTTCATGCATACTAAAGTTGAAGATTCATCCAAATACGAAGGGCTACGTAATTAATGACCTCTTCTATGAATATTAGGCTTTTGGTTGACATGATTAACAGTGATTATCTGATAAATTGTGCAGTTTATGGATTGATCACCGACACAATGAATTTTTTTTTGGCAGTTCGATTAAAGTTTAAAGTTCCAACTTCCAAATTAGGAACTTAAAGCATCGTATCATTGTCAATTGCAATCTTTAACTTGATATATACATATATATATATATATATATATATATATATTTAGATACCACTTAAATAAGAAATTACCATAAATCACATACTTATAGATATTCTTAACTTGTCCCAGTTTATGTGCTGCCCTTTTTAATTTTTAGTAGTTTTTTTAATACATTAACTTTAGTAATTAGTTCCTACCAAAAAATATGCATTCTCTCTCTGCAATTACGTCCTTACACACTTAGATGAATGAAATGTCGCAAGAGGCCTGATCTAATTAGTGGTAAATGTTTGTTTCCCCTAAACCACGAATCCAAACCAAGTGAATCAAATTATTTAGGTTTAAGCATTTTTGATTATGCAAAACTCCATATAATTCCTTTTATAATTTTATTTTTCAGGGAAACGGTCAGATAGGTATCAATATTATAATTCTATTATAAAGAGCAGTTAAATACATGTTACCATTGAAATATATGAAAACAAGTATAACATAACATAGAACCTATTTTTATGTTTAACATGTATTTTTTTATTATATAAATTTTATATTATTTAATTTTTTTTATATATTTTTTAAGTTATATTTTATATTTGAATTGAGTGTTTTGTCATTGCCACGTCATGTACCACATATGCAAAAAAAAAAACTGAAAAATGCAATCTCAGCGTTTTTTTTTCCTTTGTCAGCAATGGTTAATGCCACATGGGCTACTTTGTTGGACACTTTAGCAATTTTGAAAATCATAGATTGAAAAATCAGTCTATGGGACTAAATGTGGCGTAAAAACCACTCCTATGGGATTGAATGTGGCAAAACGACTCCAATGAGACTAAATGTGAAATTCGATATTTCTTATAGGACAAAAAATGGAATAAACTCACTAAAACATAAATATATAATTTGAATGGATAAAAATAGCTAGGGCCAATTACACTTTACATCTTTAAATTGTGTTATATATGACGCATTTATCTCCTAAATTATAAAATGTAATATATCAATTCATAAATTATAAATTCCAAAGGCTGATTTACTACGTTTTTTTTTTTTTTTTCGTTTTAAAAGGGACTAACTTAATTATGAAAAGGTACTAACTTGCTATATTTTAAAGTATGTAATTAATCCTAAAAAATATTGCTCTCAATGCGAGGTAGTTGGTAGGGGAAATATATATATATATATATATCTCTAATCCTAACAACAGTTTGTTTGGTTAATTTTATTTTTGTGGGCTAATAATGAAAACTAATCAACCAAATTTGGTGCTAAACAAAAATAATAATTAATCCATGTCCCTGAAACTTGAAAGCGAAGTGAGCGAATGGGCATGAAATTCCGGTTCACGGGTATTAAATTTTCAGCCACAGAATTTTATTATATTATACATTAATCACAAGTTGGTAAAAAGGTATAAATTTTGTCCCCAACATTGACCCATCATACCTTATTCCTTTGTTTATAAGCAACTTTAATATTTTTTATGGCTGACACAACAGAGCAAAACCAAGCATAATAATCAAACAGTGGAAAAACAATTATAAACCATATAGAAAATAATCGTAACATATGAAAAAGGAGAAAATAACTTTAGTTTTTCCTTTTTTTAAAATAACTTTTCAGTTGCCTCATAATTCACTATTCCCCACCCCCTACCCCTCAAATTTGGATTGTTGTTTTATAAAAATTTCTTAGAAATGTCAACTGAATTCCAATTGTTCAATTCATCTGTCCACGCAACAATAGAAGAAAGTATTCCTTCATTAATGGAAATTTCGTGAGACAAAAATGATGTCACAAACGTAAGGTGTTTGTAATAGATTAGTGTCACAATTTAATATAGATTGATAAATTTTAAAAAGTAATTATGACTAAACATTTACTAACACATTTATTATAAATTAAATTCATCGCAAAACTTAAATTTGTATTGAATTAGTTAGTCAGTAAAGAATATGCATTCTTATAATAACACCTCATCTTACATCGACCAGATATTGAAACGATAATACTTATAACAATATAGACATATATTAAAAAGATGAACCACTTGTAAGTATTTGATTAAAATTCAACTACAATATTCATTGTATATTTTTCCGCATAAGTTGTTCATAACTTAATTTTGACTACAATTTTTGGATCACAACTCTCACGTTTAGTGGATTAAGTCATAACTTTCGCGTCTAATGCACTTAATTGTGAACGCATGTGTTTACATATAATATTGTGTGTGTGTGTGTATATATATATATATATACATACAACAGCGGCCAAGGAAAATCAATTTCCATATGAACCCACCTCACTGTTTCTAGTATATCGAAGCTAGTTAGCGCGCTTGACTAATAAGATAAAAAGGGCTTTCCTCGCTTATTTAGTAAAGTCGAGTTACGTAGAAGAAAGAAGAACGTCAAATCAAAACCAAAACCGAAAGGTTGAACAAAAATTTCTCCAGAATCTTGGCCATGGCGGAAGAGTTTCAAGGCGGTGTTTGTGGAGGAAACTGGTGGTTCAATTCATCGAGAAACCTCTTCGGGCCGATATCCCCGTGTTCTTCGGGTTCAGTCAACGACTTCGGGTGGCTAAATCAAGACCTGATAATCGACCCGAAAACCACAAGCTCCATTAACAGTACTGAACATGACTCTGCTGGTTCAGCCACAACTAATTGGAATCAAGATTTGCTGTAAGTTTTGTATACATACATACATACATACATATATATATATATGTGTGTGTGTGTGTGTGTGTTGAAGAAATACACCAATGGTCCAAAAATTTCAGTAGTACCCTACTAAAAAAGCTGTGTTTATAGTCTCGTTTTATTTGTACTGAATTGTTTTCTTGTAATTGTCATGTTGCAGACATGATAGTGCAAGATCGGAGCAAAATTATTCTGACATCCTACAAGAACCTGTTGGTCTGAATAATTATCTGCTGGAGCAACAGCCATCAAATTCCACTAGCTTTCCAATTAATTCAGCTTCATATAACCTGCTTCAAACTTTGTTTGACACGGATTCTCAGCCAGATCAACAATCTTTGTTAAATAACCATGCAACAAATAATAATCTATCATCCCCGAATAATAATTATCAGATGAATTCAACTGAATTGTTGCCTAATTTAACTTATAAGCCCTTGTTAAATTCCCCGGCTCCGGCGAATTTTCTCCCTCCAATCCAACCCCAATTCCCTCCATCTATCAATACAGCAAAATCTAATCTCCACCACTTGAGTACAAAGGTAATATTTTCGTATTAATGGGTTTTTTTTTTTTCTTTTAAATTTTAGAAATTTATATTTTGGGCACGTTGATTATTAGGTTTTTTGGACTAATGGGGAAACAATTTTTCGAAAATTTTTAGCCAAAAAAAGAAGAAGCGGGGGACATAGAGAAGAAAGCCGGCAATGAACCTCCATTCAAGCGACCGCGTATCGAAACTCCATCACCATTACCAACATTTAAGGTAACGGATAAAAAAATAATCTTTCAGATTAAAGATGGAGTCAGAAATTTTTATTTATATTTAAAATACAACTATAGATATAGAGTTGAAGGGACGACTGCCTCTTCCTATTCCCCCGACTGTATCTCTCTAAAAGGGCACTTTATGCTTTGTTTCACTTGAAAGTAGAAGTTTACCAATATTCTTGCAAGAAAATGGATTTTAACTTTCAGCATGTTTCGACAGGTCCGTAAAGAGAAGCTCGGGGACCGAGTAACCGCCCTCCAGCAGTTGGTTTCGCCTTTCGGAAAGGTTAACAATTTGGACCTTAATTTCTTCAACATTAATTTCCTCAAAGTTTAGGACTTCGTTTGTTGAACTGAAATTTTTTGGTCTTTCAGACTGATACTGCATCAGTGCTCCATGAAGCAATTGAGTACATCAAGTTTCTCCATGATCAAGTCAGTGTATGTTCTCATTAAATTAATATTGCACTATAACTTGTGCTTTCAAAAAAGTGTTAAAATTTAATAGTTCTATAGAGTTTTGATGTACATTAATTTATGTGTTTTGATCTTTCAGGTGTTAAGTTCTCCATACTTGAAAAATGGATCAAATCCACTGCAGCATCAACAGGTAGCTAGGACCTAAAGACATTAATTATCAATTAATTTCAATTATATTAAATCGCCAATTGATGAAAAAAAATGGTCGGATATTGCTTAAATTTCTATACTCTTATAAGAATATAAGTAGTATTTTAAGATCCAAATTTTACTTGAGCTTTTGAACCAAATGTCCGCTTCATCTTGAAGTTCTAGTTGAATTGGCGGATGCCTAAAGTTTAAATTATTGTACATTCTTGAACTTTTCATTTTTCCACCAACTAAAGAGTCTTTAAAATATTTGCTTTTGTTCTCCTTTATGGAAAAAAAAAAATGTATCTAAAATTAGTTAAAAGCACCATTTACCTACTTTTAGTGGCTTATTTTTGTAATTTGTTAAAATACTTTAAGGGCTGTTATTTTCAAACATTCTCAACTTTTATACTATTGTCCGCCATTGTCAAAATTTATAAAATCAAGCACTTCAAAAGAATAGAATTAAACATCCCTTGTGAATATATAAACACTTTTTCTTTTTTCATGAGTAAAGGGTCAGATCATGGAATTCAATGTGTCTTCCAAATTAAGGAAATCTAACCATCACGAAATGTCTCTTTTGCCAAAACTGAGACTAATTCAACTTTGTCAATGTGACCCCAGACTAAGATTATAGGTTGTGTACTAGTGAGGTTTGAAGATAAGTATTAAGGGATAATTGCTTTTTTTGTCCTCTATATTTAAGGTGTTTTCTATTTTGTTCTCTCTGTTTATAAAATTTTTCAAATTTGTCATCTTAGATTATTGATGTTTCGATTGCCGTCCGATTTTGGACATAACTTCTCGACGGTGATGACGTGGCGATTTTCTAGCCATTTATGGTGATGACTGGCAAAATCGCAATTTGCGGTCCAAAAATCGCCACATCATCACCAGTGACAAGTTATGTCCAAAATCGGACGGCAATTGAAACATTGATAATCGGAGAGGACAAATTTAAAAAATTTTATAAACGGAAAGAGCAAAATCGAAAACACCTTAAATATAGAGGACAAAAAAAGCGATTATCCCTAAGTATTAATGTCATATCGAATGTAGTAAATCTTAACCACTAAACATCAATGTTGGCAATTATTCGAACACCCCTAACCCCTTTAATACAAAGACATGTATTTAACATCTCTAATAATTAATTTTCTTGCAGGCTGGTGATCATAACATTAAGCATCAAGAAGGCATATCAAAAGATCTGAAAAGCAGGGGCCTTTGCCTTGTGCCATTATCAAGCACCTTCCCAGTTGCTACCGAGACTACTTCTGATTTCTGGACACCTACATTCGGGGGGACTTTCAGGTGAGAGAGAGAGAGAGAGAGAGAGAGAGAGAGAGAGAGAGAGAGAGAGAGAGAGGAATGATTTATGTATCTAGTAAAATCATGTCTTCCTAGAAAAAGCTGACGGGATGAAGATATTGCAAGAAAAGGAAGCCACATTGTTGTGCTGTGCAAGTATTCAGTAAAAAAGCAAGACGATAAAGGAAAAAGAGAACAAGTACAGCCCATCCTGGGCCATATATATCATGTCAGGTTAGCAAATCATTAGGGAACACACCAAAAAAAAAAAAAAATGTGACTTAAATTAAGTTGTAATAATCTTTGTATTTTGAACTGATTAAGGAGTGGTTCAGGGACAGGAACAGGTGCTAAATTTAGCTTTTATAAGTTAATTAGTTTAGAAGAGCTGATAAGGAGTACCATTATCAGTTTCAGCTGAATTTAGCAGCTTGTATTCGGAGGTCTTTTTGTTCCTGTTTCTATATTTTATGTTGTGTATGAATCTTTAATTTATGCAAAAAGTTGAAATTTATTTATTGAGCTTGAGTTTAATTATTTGATCGAGCTAACTTTTAATATGTTTACTAGTTTGGAGGATTTTAGTGGAACGTGCTTTTGGGGTTTCTTATTATTATTGAGGCCTATATAATGGGGTTGGGTATGTTGTGTACATGCACCTGTGGACACAAACAAACCCCGTTCCATGATTCTACCTATATTATTAATATTACATTATTGCTTTTATTATATATATATTTTGGAGATATATTTTGTTTTTATCTTGAGAAAATTAGACCAGCATATTTTATTTTTATTTAATTTAATTTTTTTTACTAAAGAAAGGGTCTAAATGTCGAAAAAATTCTAACCTGGTGAGTTAATTTGATCGAATCAAAATTAATTATATCATTGGCTTGATCTAGGTTGAATGTTGAACTATACGCGAGTAATATGTGACTTCATAAAAATATGTATTTAATTTATTTTTTTTACACTAAATAAAGGGTCTGAATGTTGGAAAAATTCAAACATGGTCAGTTAATTCGATCGAATCAAAATTAATTATATCATTGACTTGATCTAGGTTGAATGTTGAACTATACGCGAGTAATATATGACTTCATAAAAATATGTATTGTAACCATATATATTGAAGAAATCCCATTAAAATGTCCGGGAAAAAAAAAAGCGCACGAGGGTAAAATTTCTCTTGTTTTTCCCCCACAGCATTCCATGCAGCTTTGGAATGTCAATATTGTTCTTGAGCAGTTTAATTCCATGTGATTTGGGACAAGTTCCACTCATGTGATTTTAATATTGTCAATGTTTGTGATAAATATTTGTTGTTGTTGTACGTCTCGTTAATTAAATTAACTCCCAACTCCATCCTTGAAACTACTATGTTTGTGAAATTTACTATTACAATCAAGAAAAATCTTTTATCTCTCTTCTTTATTTATTTATTTATTTTTGTCTCAGCTACCCAATTCCGATCCATTAGTCGACTAATTCGGATTAGGTACTACAGAGGCGAGCGATCCATTAGTCGACTAATTTTTTTGTTGTGATTGCGAACACCCATCAATGAAAAAAAGAGAGAAAAAAAAACAGAAAGAAAAGCTGAAAAATCCTTATGTTTCACGACATGTATTACATTAATACTAAGTTTGTCTCAAATCCACAATTATGATAGTGTTTTATACTAATCGAAGCTTAAATACTAAGAATCCCACTCGAGAAAGGACAAAAAAAAACATTAAAAAAGTAGTTTTGACAGTTTGCAGACATTTCTTGATGGTTAATTATAATCTTTTGTTTTATTTTTGATGATTATGACTTGAATTTGATGGGCTGACGGGTTATTATACCAATACCTT
The DNA here is from genome assembly GCA_026212405.1 of Petrea volubilis. Classification (NCBI taxonomy): domain Eukaryota; kingdom Viridiplantae; phylum Streptophyta; class Magnoliopsida; order Lamiales; family Verbenaceae; genus Petrea; species Petrea volubilis. Next base: position 21,117,539 of record CM047881.1, read on the forward strand.
ACAGCCAACACCATAGATATAGATTAGTACTTAAGAGTTCAATTCTCAATCTTGAAATAATAACAAAAAAGTAAAAGCATTTTAGAATGATGAAGTTAGAAAAGAGGAAGCATGGGTGTCATTCTGTATCTGGGATATTAATCGCTTTACTTTGATACTAGGCTAGATTGCTTTCTGGTGTGCTGGCTAATCATGCCCAAACTCTTTATATGTGTCTTCTCTGTGAAGTTTTGCAAAACTTAAAAGAGCTTTTTGCTTTATATTGTGTGTGTGTGTGAAATTTTCAGTATTTTATAGTTGACACGTATCTATAAAATTATCGTGGTGTGGTTTATGATTATTTGAGCAATCCTTTCCTCATAAATAACTTATGTAAATAAACTAAAATGTGTTTTGTTTGTGGCATTATTAATTTGCACATGAATATAGACATGGTTCTCAAGATATATATATATATATATATATATATATATTGCATATTATAATAGATTTGGGGTGACTTTTAAGGGTCACGACCTACTTTGGGGTTTTTGCAAATACTCTACTTTTAAACAAGCTGAAATTGCAGAAAAAATTTCAAAAAATAAATAAATAGTAAAAATAAAGAATACTTGAAAAAATAAGTGATAAGTGTTTGTGTGTGGGGTGTGTGTTGGGGTGGGGGGGGGGGGGGGAGTACTTGGAGTACTTCATGAGAGAAAAGTTGAAGAGTACTTAAATACGGGATAATCAACTAGCAAATAACTATAAAAATACCAAAAAATAAATAAATAAAGTTGATCCATAACTGCTTTCAGCTTTTAACTTTTTTCAGATTAAAAAAAAAAAGAAAAAAAAGATAATAGCTAACTTAATTACCAAACAATTGCAAAAAGCACAAAAATGCTTTTTCTAGTATACGTAGACACCCGCTTTATGTCCAATAGAAATTAACTTTGTAAATTATGTGATATCTCCGGAAAAATTTAAATGAAAATCAGCACTATTTTTATTTAAAAATTGAGTATAATTGAATAATTTTCTTGCTATTTAAGTAATGAATTTTGAACAGACACCGTTTGAAAATGAAACCAATCAAACGGGGCCACATCATAGGCATATTTTGCTTAAAAAGAAGGTATTAACTTATATTCCCAACTTGTTTTTAGGCTACAAAAAAACAGGAATAACGCGTGAATTCAGCACCTAATATCAAATCGTCGATGCGAGTTTATTAACAAATCAAATCTTCAAGATGTGACTCTGCAATTCACGCTTTTTACTTTATTTTTTGCAATTTTTTGTGTGATGTACCTCAAAATCCAGGAATACTATACTTATTCTTTTCTTTTCTTTTTTTTTTTTTATTTTAACCATCCGGTTCCGACTCATTGGTCGACTAATCCGGATCAGGTACTGCAGAGGCCCATTATGGAGGCGACCCTCCCAACCCAATTGTTCCATTCAAAACACCAAGGTTTGAACTCTGGACGTTGCTTAAGAGATCTAACGCTTCATCCCGCTAGATCAACTGATAGTTGGTTTATACTTATTCTTTTGGTACATCTTATTGAGAATCAAAATTCAATTAGGTAACACCCTTCAAAAATAACATGTTTGATTCTATATAAGCTGGTACAATTTTTATTTTTTTTCCTTCTTTTTGCTTTAATTCATAAAGTTCCATAACTCTCCTAGCCTCAAATTAGGCCTTTCAATTGGGCCATTTTATTAATTTATTTTGTTGATGTTTTAAACCCACATCTATGACTATTGCTCCAGCCCGTATAAAACTGTCGGGCCCAATATCATACCAGTCCCAGTCCAGGTCTACCACAGCTATTTGGGTTTAAAAAACCGACAATTTTAGAGGTCGAGGGGCGTTTGGATTGTTTTTGTTTTGATTGACCTGCAAAACAATCTTGTAGAACAATTCTGTAAAATGTATTTTTGAGTTTCGGAAAATTTGGAAAGCTGTTTGGATGGTTGTTTTGAAATATAATCATAAAATTAATACTTGCAGAATGCGTTTGGATGGAATTATTTTGAAATATAAATAATACACACAAAAAATATATTTATGGAATGTCAATTTTTGTTATTAAGAAAATTAATTTTTAGAATTTATAATGGAATTGAGATAATTATATATTTCAAATTTATTTTGATGATTTATAATATTTTTAGCTAAAAGAATTATATGAATTCGAAAAATTGAGAGTTGTTATATATTATTCTTTTTTATTTTAAATTTGTAAATGAATTAACACAATAAATCTTTTATTTACAAAGTTTAATTAAAAAATAAATTTTATGACTTAAGAATAACTAATTATACATTAGTTATATAATATTAGATTTGCTTAATTAATATTATCTACTACTAAAATTCTATTTTGTAAAACTTTAAATATTAATTACTAATAAAAAATCAGAGTAAATATTTCAATTTAAAATTTAAATAAAATAATATTTTTTATTTTATATATTATTTTATTATATTGATTTTTCATTCATTTTCTTATATTTTATCTATGGTAAGTTTAAGTGTACAATAAATTATACTCTTTCTTCTCATTTGAGTTGAGGAAATACAAAAATATTTTTGAAGACACCTTTGTGCCTATGATGGAAAATGGAGTGATTTTCAGAAACGTTTTCAAAAACAGTTGAACCGAGAATGATGGGCCAAATGCAAATCTCTATTTTTTTGTATCTGAAAAACAGAAAATAACTTGAAATACCGTAGGCCAAACAGCCCCTGAGGTCTTATTTTTTTTCAAAATGTAAAGTATAAATTATATTTTATTTCAATGATATATATATTTCAGTCACTTCAAAAAAAAAAAAAAAAAAAAGAAGTCATATATTTCAGTCAATGGTCAAAATTATATATGAAAAAAATTATATAAATTTTGAATGTGCAGTAACATATACAAACTATGGTCACGTACAAAGTAAATAGTAAATATATAATAAATTTCTTGAAAAATTTAAAAATTCTACATATTGAATAAAACTGCAAATGACAAGCAAAACATTGTGATAAAACTAGGACATAATTTATTTCGATAATTTAAAAAAAAAAGAAAAAAAAATATATTATGATGGATGCAAATTAGTGTGTGTGTATCACTATCAGGCAGTCCCTTTGAGCTTCTTTGTGATTCCCGCAAAGTATTTTCCTTGGTGGAAAGCCTGGCCGAGTTCAGTCTCTGTTGGTTGTCTGGAGCCATCCCCAGCATAGGTCCCTGCACCGTAGGGGGTCCCACCCTTGATCTCCTCCATCTCAAACATGCCACCTCCATATGTGTACCCAATCGGAACGAAGATCATCCCATGATGAGCCAGTTGGGTAATGGATGTTAACCTGTAAAATCACCAACCATCACAAAAAGTCATATCTCTCTCCCTCTCTCTCTTCCTCTCTCTCTCATCAGGAGATCAGAAGACAACACTTTGCTGAAAAAAGACTGGTTTGATATAGATTTACGAAGGGACTGTCCCTACCAACTCCTTAACTACGTTCTTCACAACGGAAGCCTATTTTTTCGAATATTTACTTATAGTCTTTCTTTTTATAGCTTTTTACAAGTAGTGACGGAAAAGGGTTATTTTTGTAGTAGTGTACTAGGAGCTTACGGCGTAGTCTCTTGTCCGCCTCCTTGAGATCCCGTGCTGTAAAATATGCCGGCAGGCTTGCCTGCCAACGCCTGAGTCCTCCACAGCCCTCCGGTTGAATCGAAAAATGCTTTAAATTGAGCAGCCATCATACCATATCTAGTTGGGAAGCCAAATATGATCCCATCAGCCTCAGCAAGCTCATTTGGGCTGATAACTGGCACATCACTCTTTGTTGTTGGTGCACCCATCTTCAAAAGTATCTCGTCGGAAAGTGTTTCTGGGACCTACATATTTAGCACCATTTATGAGCCCAGAGTAATTTTCAATGCATCTTCATAATGGATCTAGTTGTCATGCACAGAGCCCAAACCAGAACGAATCACACATTACACTGATCATGCGATTAGTGCATATTTACGCGAGAATGATGGTGGGCAAGTGTTATCGCGGTTGTTTTGTGTGTTGTTGAGTGCTGTAACAGTCAAATTCAGATAACAATTTTCCATCATGACAAACCTGCCACAATTTAGCCTCGACTCCTTGGACAGATTCAGCTCCTTTCTTGATCTCGCTTGCAAGTTTTTCGACGTGCCCGTATGTTGAATAGTAACTATAAAACCAATGGCAGATTCTTGTTAGTTATCGGAGTGCATTTTGGATTTGTATTTTGAGTAGGTAAAACAAATAGGAAATAATGTTTCCTGTTTTAAGTGACAATACTTTATGCTTCATATTTTATTGGACTTTTCGCAGTCAAAATCCCAAACCCAAATATAGCATTATTTTTACACAAGAACCTTAATAATATCAAAATATTAAATTAATAGGAATCACATGAGATGATGCCCTACAATGGCTACTAACATATATACATACACATACGATATATACATATATATGTATTAATCTGAACTCGAATCATGTTTTCTGCTATAAACATGAGATCTCATGACCCAAAACTACTTTAAACATCACTTCCACTTATTGAAATTCAAAAACTTTCAATCTACTTCAATCTGAACCTTTATCAGAACTTTCTTCAAATCTTCCAACATGAATATGAAAAATAAAGAGAGAAGTGATTTCAAATAATTCAACAGTCTAAAAAATCAAGATTTTTACAGGATTCATATAAAACTAACAACCCAACAAACCCATTTTCAATTTCTTAAAAACTTTTCAAAAGACGATCTTGATGAAATGGGTCTATGGTTTGTAGTGTAGGCATGTAAAGAAACAGGGGACTCTGCAACTTTCAAGAACAAAAAAAATAAAATAAAATAAAAGGAACTGCATTTGGAAAACAGCGGATTCTCAAAACACTGAAAAACCTCTCAAACATAAAGCTAAATCTGGTATTAAAATATCACATATACGATAAAAACTAGTGATTGTGCATGAAAAATATGTTGAGATACATACACTATATAGACCTTCGTTGCCATTGGAAGATAGAGGTGTTTTGCTCTGTTTTGATTTTCTGTGCAACGGTTGGTGAGTGTATGCAATGTTGAAATAGCTGTAGAGTGCGAAGGTACTATATATATATATATACGCCCACGTCCTAGGTCGGAGCTTTGATTAATTGTGATAACTTCATAAATGTTGTCATTAATTGGGATTATAACCCATTAGAAAATTTTCTAAAACGTAATTAAGATGCTTTGGTTGTTGAGGTCATGCTGATCATCATTACCGTAATTATTAGTGATTCTGTACTCAATTAAATAGTGTAATAATTGTATTTATAGTTTTTCCCCCTAGTCTGGAATCCTCTGTTTTAATTATGATTGCGGAAAGTCCTCTTTTTAGTGCTAAAGCAAAGTAGTTGGTCGGAATTTTTTTTCATATAACCAACTCTAAACACTACATAAATATCAATTAAAATGTGATATACACACTCATGACTCACCCAAAAGAAAAGAGAAGAGGACACTCACCCAAAAGAGAAGAAAAGAGGGTTAGAGCCAAAAACGTCATTGGTGCTCGATTCAAACCCCCACCAGTCCACCATTGAACTACAACCCTAATGGTTGTTGGTCAGATTATTTTTGACATAACTTGTGGTGCACAAAAAATTTATTATTACATCCGTTTCACGATATTTGTCATTTTGGTATTTTAATTTTATTTCAAGATATTTATCATTTTTAAAAAAATATAAAGGTAATATTTAAGGCATTTTTTAAATCTATCCCTGCATAAATAACACTCATATAATTTATTTAAGTCAATATTTAATGCATTTATTTGGAATTGTCAAAATTTCAACAATAGAGGTAACATTGCCAACTATGGTACACTATTATATAAATATTCTTCATAATTTGTGTGAAAAAAATTTTAATCAACAAATATTGAAATGGATGTAGTATTTCTTATCATTTGTTTATTTATTTATGTTTTTTCATTGGATGTACGTACCAAATTGTCTAGATTTAATCACATCTTTTATATTATTTTTCTCATAAAAATACGTATAACATGTGGCTGAATTTAGATTATTGAATGCACAAGTGAAACCAGATATCTGTGATATAATTTTAGAAAAGAAATTTCTACTTGTGAATAATATAAAATTTCTGGAAACAATGTACACAAATGGATTTTGTGGAGGAGGCATAATCCATCTGTTGGTAAAATCATTTATTTTTCTCAAGTTGATTTATGTAAAGTGGCGATGTTTATATGACATGTTGCAGTCAGTAATGCATGCTGTATCTAATTGTTTCTTGATGCATGGTTGAAATAATAAGAGAGAAAAAAAAATTATATTTTTAATAGAAAAATTAAAAATTCACTTTTATTATTTCAACCTATATACACGAGTGTAATTTTAATTATAACATAAGAGTTACAAAAAAAAAATCAAATTATTCTTTTGTACTAAAAGTGCATATAATTTGATGCTGGCTCCTGAACGTTTGCCACAAACTACTCCGTCTGTCCCATAATATTAGTCGGGTTAGAGGTTTTTTTTATCCCATAATATTTTTCACTTTGAAAATTCCAAGAAAGCATTAATTTTTAATTTTCAAATTTACCCTCATTTATTATTTTAATGCTAATTCTCAAATTCTATCCCAACCCATTCTTATTCCTCCTATGGTCAACAATTTTAATATTCCCTCAATATTTTTTACATTTACCAAGATTAAACTAAAGTCAAACACATTTTTGTAGCAATATATATATTGCCTAATAGTGTGAAAGATGTATATAAAATGTCAACAAGTGACTAAGAGAGATTATTTATAGAAATTTCCATGGATAAAATTTTTTAAGAGTCAATATCCATTGAAGGGTCAAATTTTCACTTGCATGAACATTAAGTACAAAGTTCATAATGCTAATGGAGGGAATAAAAATTAATGAAGAGACTGAAAAAAGAAAAAAAATATAAAGAGAACATTAACCGGAGGGGGGGGGGGGGGGGAGAGAGAGAGAGAGAGAGAGGAGTAATTGAGGCTGAGAAATCAGATTTGGGATTTTCAATTCCCAACGTTATTTTCAGTGGAATTTGATAAGGCATAGAGAGGGTAATTTTGTTAAATTATTTTAATTTGAGCTAAAAAGAAGGCTATTTATTAGAGTAATTGGTTTGTGTGAAAAAATCTAGAACGACTAATATTATGGGACATAGGGATTATTAAAGTTCTTGCATCTACATACACAATCACGGAAAATTCTAATTCGAACATGGTTTGGCCGAACCTAATAAATCATAGGGCAAGTGTAAAACACTTACCACATCATTAACACTGGTTCGGCCGAGCCTGAGTCTGGGCTAGAATTTCCGCACAATCATATTGTAAGAGATACCTTATGGCCGGCAATCAATTTATTTTAAATATATCAAGTCTTGAGTTTTAATCTTTTATTGTGATTAACAACTGTTATCCACTGTAAAATTGCGGTTAGCATCGGTAATTATGACAATTATGTACGTCATCAATTCGCTGGTGTTGATTAGACACTAGACTTAACGAATTGGCTCATTTCGCCTCGTAGAAAGTCTGAGTAGAACTACAAATTCATTTTGCAAACATGGTTTTTGTAAACTATGTATGATAAGAAGGAAAGAAAGAGTTACATTTTATGAAAGGAAAAAGGAAATCATCAAAGAGATATAATAATTTTAGATGAATCATCACTTTTTTTTCCCCCCAAAAGTAATTTTACTTGTTTTTAATTTAATTAATTTTTTTTGTCATTCATATATATATATATATATATATATATATTGCAAAATATAAAAAGACTACATGTTCGAGAAATGCTAGACATTATCAACAATAATGCGTTTGATATATCAATGAGTATTGGAAATTTATTTGAATTTTATTTAATTTATGAACACATCAGACAAAATGTTGAACATGTATTAGAACGATATCATATATTAGAATATTAACTTTTTAATTAAAGCGATCCACATTAAAATAAACAACTCCATGTTTTTAATTCCATTGGAGAAGTTGCATCTGACCCATATGTAACAATTTTTTATTTTACTTTATTATTATTATTATTTTCTAGAAGTAACATTCTTTTAATTAAATCAACCAAAGTACTATGCTAAATTGTCTTGGATTACAATCAAACTTTGAGTTGCCTTGTACAAACGAAAAGGTACATTGACCTAATTAAAAGCTTTAAAACATATTTCTAATTAATCAACTCTTAATTACACAGCATTACGCATGCATTTGTGTTTGATAAGCATGACATATTCAATGCATCATTAATAATAACATTCGTGAATTTATATTCTTTTGGGGTGTCCAATTTGATTGGTGTGCCCAATTTTTCTGATTGGTCCCATCAATCAATTTGTTATGGTTAACCCCCCATATGTCAATTATCAATGCATCTATCTTCTAATTTGGGTGTCTCATTCTCAATAATGAAGTTTTAAATGTAAATTGTAAGCGCAATTTGTTTTTTTTTTTTAAAGATGTATTGTTATAGAGTACTCCCATCTGTTCCGTAATATCTGTCACTTTAAAAAGTTCAAGTGAACATTAATTTTTTTTTCCAAATTTACCCTCATTGATATTCAATTACCAATGTTTTTCAGTGGAATTTGATGAGGTATGTGGATGATAAATTTGTCAAATTATTTGAAAGTTAGCTGAAAAGAAGGCTACTTATTAGATTAATTGATTTTGTGAAAAAAAATCTAAAGTGACTAATTGTTATGGAACAAAGGGAGTAGTGTTTTTACCTCAAATGGGTAGTTGGGTTAATCTTATTTTAATTAACAAAATGTTTTGTTTGAACAAAGAAACTATAAAATAAAAACAAAATATTATATTATTAAGACCCTAGAAAACCTAGAGCCAGATACCAAATAAGGAGATTGGAAAAGGCAATTATCCTCTCATCAAATTTATATAAAACCATATTTTAGATATAATCTTACTAAAATAAAAAAAATTTGCTTTTCTAAAATAAATAGATTAAAAATTTAATCTCGTCTCTCAAAATTTTCAGCTTCGTTTGTGTCAATGGCGCGTCTTTTGCTACGCAGAAGAGCTTTTATGACACTACTTTAACTTTTGAATTCCATATTTTCAGCCTTAATTTTGAATTGTGATAATATCACAATTAGGATATATTTTTCTTTAGTAGTAGCAAGAGGAACAATGTTCTTATTTATCCATCTTCATTTTTCATTATTTTTCCCCCTAATTATGTATTCATTAATTGAATTCATGATATATAGCTACTTTGTATTTTATTGTAAATACGTAACATATACTCAATCAATGAAATGCATGATAAAATATAAAAAAGTGAAATAGAAAATTGAATTGTGTTTCTACTGACAAATCCTAATTCAAATTAGGTTCGATCACACCAAATTATACTAATTACATAGGGTGTGCATTATATAATATAATTGCTAAAACAATACACATAGCGTTACCAGGACCCCACTCCGACGTACATAGTATCACTTCCGCGACTAGATCAAATGATAAATATTGTGATTTGTTGAATATAAGATTAAATCAAGTTTGAATAAGAAGTTTCCGTTTCTCAGCATACAAGATCCTATTTTGTTGGCTTTACTTGGGGAAGTTATTCAAAATGTTCATACAGAGCATGCTCTCCCAAAGAAAGGCATGCAAGAAACTTTTTACACCTGCCTCTCGTCACCACATCTTGCCGATGCTTCTTCAGACAACCTTCTTTACAAGGAATTGATTTGGGGCTTTCGTGGTCAAAAACCAATATAAACAATACTATCACAAACATTCAATTTCAAGCCCCACCAATGAAATCATTTATTTTGTTCAAGTTCGATGTTTTAACGGGTTAATTTCATTTGACCTTCTCTAATATTGGTTTCATACTTTGGTACATTAGCCACTTCTGAATTGTTAACAGTTGGGTCAAAACTTAAATGATCGATATATAAAAAGTCTTGAATCAACATAGCAATTATAACGTGGGCTTTTTCTTTTTCTTTTTTTTTAAATTTTTTTTTTTAAGTGTGTGTGTGTTCCCGCAACTAGGCTTTGTTTAGTGTACCGCTATTTTGGAATTCAAAGACATAAAGAATAAATTATAATTTTTAAAATTTAGGGATAATTACAAGAAATCCCTTGAGGTTTGGCCCTATTTCAAAAAATACCTTGTGGTTTCAAAAATTACATTTTGCACCTTTTGACTTTTCGTCAACTGTTAAAGTTAGCAAAATTTGCAAAAGTCTGATATACCTTCAACAAAAAACATTAAAGAAAAAATTTGAAAAAAAACAAAATGTGAAAACCCAAAAATACCCTTGGCGTTTTAGGCGGTAAAACCACTTCATCTCCCTTGATTTTTCATTTTAACACTTGAGACCTAACACTTTTCTTCTCTCTTCTCTCTCTTTTTTCTCACTCTCCTTTATTGAGATTGTGGCTGCAAAATATTTCAAAAGTATAAAGTGAAATCGAGTCTAGATCTGGGTTTGTTTTTGTCCCACCATAATCAAAGCGCCATCTGCAAACAGAAAAAGGCAACATTAGAAAGGTATTTTTTCTTTCAAATTAATGGTATTTTGTAAATATACTGTGGTTTTTTTCTTAATATATATATATTTCTATATTCTTGGAGAAAATGCAATATCTAGGATTTGTGAGTTGTTATTGTTGATTTTTTTTCCCTGGTTTTATTTTGATGTTCATGTGGTGATGCTTTTTTTTTATAAATTCGTTGTTTTGACATCTGATGATATTTATTTTTTGAGGAATGACTTGTTTTTAAACGTTTTTGGTGAAATGTATTGTTACAACTGGAACAAAGCATGTTTTTCTGGGTTTTCTGCTATCATGTGTTTTGTTGTAAACCTTTAAAAAGGAGATGGTGTTGGGTGCGCGTTAGACGAATTTTTGAGGTAGCATTTGTCATATTTTTGGTGTTTCTTGATCGCTGTGTGTGTGTTTGTGTTATTGTTGTTGTTTGTTATTTATATGATTTTTTGATATTTATGAGTAGGTATGGAACATGAGTGACATGATTTGCTTTGGTACTTTAATGGCAAGAATAGCACGATACGAAATGTTGATCCAAACATGTATCGATTTGACAATCTTTTGACAGATGTGTCTAATGGGTTTAATAATGAACTTTCTAGAGCACAATTAGGTTTGTCATTTAGTTGGAAGTTAAGGTGATTGGGAAGAAATGTGTTGGTGGAAATAAGTAATGACAGGGCGTTGAGACATATGTTTAGGGCAAATAGTGATCAAAAGGAGATCAAGATATTTGTGACAAGTGAACAAACATCTCCTATTGTTATTGATAGAAGTTTATAAGTGCTCATGAATGCAACAAATGTTGAAGCTGCCAATGTTAATGAAGTAGAGGGTGAAAATGAACAAATAGATGATTTGGGACAAGGTACTTGGAATGATATGGTTTAGGATGACATGTTTAATGATGATTATGAAGGGGGAATCAGGGAGTTAATAAAAATCAAGTGGATGAGGGTGACAAAGAGAGCAAAACAAGACGGGGGTGGCAACTCAGGGGGGTGAAGGTGTGACCTCGCACTAACTTAAGAAGTGTTGGACTTTATTACTGCTTTTTTATTTTGCTTATCTGTGGGACGTATAAAAGATAGATTGAAATTTTTGCCATGAATTATTTGGTGCTCAATTTCTGTTATTTTGATTCAGCATTATTTATAGGGCATTATAAGTACTTTGTATATGGTTGGATTAGGCAATGAGGACTAACTTAATGGTGTTCTGTATGTAATATTCACCAAATTCGAGAGTGGTTATTCTGTAAGTTTAATTTGCAGAAACTGTCAATGAGTTAAATGTAACATTTTGAATTTCCTATTCTACACTTATATTTGTAAGAGTCAATTTTCTTTCAACTATTATCATGATCATGTTCTTAAGGCCATTAGAAACACACACGCATGCGCACACACACACAAAAAGGAATTAAAAGTAATAAAATAGAAAAAAAAAGTGTAAAAAAATCCATTATATAAATATGTAACTTATACACAAAGTCACAATTGCAATATATAAGTACAATATATATATATATATATATATCTATTATACAACCTCAAACTTTCGAAAATTTTACAAATACGTAGAATGATAAATTAGTAAAAGATGCAATTAAAAAAATAAAAATAAAATCATATTGAATGCCAAATTTAAATTCCAAAATATGATTCCCAGATATGATTACGGTAGTTCAACTACACACTCAATAATTTTAAAAGTTTACAAATAGGTGCAAGGAAAAATTTGTCAACTCAATTTTGTTGAATAACGACATGAGTAAAATGAGATATTCATTGAACCTTTTGGCTGACATAATTGTTTTTCGTTAATTGAACTAACAGCTGATTATGACTGCAATAAGATTTGAAATTGTAAACAATTTATGCTGCAATAAGACTTAATCACGAACATTCAGCTTTGGGATTACATATTGCACTTGACAATATAATAGAAAGTAAGCTATACCAAAATATGTAATCCCAAGGCTGAATGTTCCTGATCAAATTCCTCCTCCCAACTAATTCAATCAACTAGTTCCAATGGCGGAGAAATCGAACCCACAATCATGACTGAACCTACATTACAATCAATGTGCTATATCATCAATTCACCCAATTTAGGGCTAATCAAATGGAAGGCCAACAACAAATTAGGTATTCGGTTCTGAAGTTGACATGTAACTTAGTCTAAACTGCGCATTCAAGTGATGAAATGACGATCCTACCCTACGTCCCCAACAGGATTTTATGGACATCCCAGATTAACTTGAATATTAAAGAAAAATGGTTTGAGCTGAAATTTCAGCGAAGACTTACGAAGTTGGCAATCTTCTCCTAATTAAATTTTCGTGTTTTATTGCACCAAAGTCAGAGTAAGGAGCTGAATTTTCTCAGAAAGGACAAGCCTTTAGCTAAATTTCATGCACAAGGATTCTAGCGTTATGACTTTTCAGTTGCACAAACCACTCGAGAAACACTTGATAACCACTCGAGAAACACTTGATTGTTTTGAATGGTAAAGAGAAGATCCATGAAATTCATGTTCACGTGTTCCTTCTTTGTTCTTCTCATTTCCCTCTTGTTTTCTTGCTACCTGTGTCTTGGATCAGACACCATATCAACAGGCAAATCTCTGTTTCCAAACCAGACCATAATCTCCGAAAAGGGGAAATTTGAACTGGGCTTCTTCGCTCCAGGTGATTCCAGTAACTATTATGTTGGAATATGGTACAGAAACATCGCCGATAGAACAGTTGTCTGGGTGGCAAATAGGAACAGCCCCATTTCTTACCATTTCTATAATAATTCGCGACTAGAAATGTCAAACGGCAATCTTTATCTTTACGCTAACTCGGAAAGAATTCGACTAGCGGAAACTTCAAATGCTAGAGAGGCAGTGATTCTTGACACTGGGAATTTTGTCTTGAGAAATGCTTCAAGCACTATGTGGCAGAGCTTTGACAAACCGACGGACACTTGGCTGCCTGGTGGAAAGATTGGGTTTCGTTTGTTTTCTGATATGGAAGCAAAACTTGTTTCTTGGAGGAATCCAAATGACCCTACTGCAGGCAATTATTCACTTGGAATGGAACCAAATGGAGGCAGCGAACTCTTTATAAAGCGTAATGACTCGCAAAAACTATGGAGGAGTGGAGTTCTGCAAGGAGGGAATTTCAGTTTTTTACCTTTTAATTTCAGTAACTCTTTCAATGTTACCTACGTCTCTAGGGGTGATTATGTGTATTTACTATATAATGTTTTCGATGAATCAGTGATTTCTAGGATTGTGATTGAATATAGTGGGGTACTGAGACATCTTGTTTGGTTGGAGAACATCCAGACCTGGAATTTACTCTGGCCTCAACCTTCTAATGCTTGCAAATCTTATGCCAGGTGCGGGCATAATGCAATATGCGATATAAGCACTTCACCATTGTGTCGTTGTTTACCTGGCTTTGTACCGCGATCCGTAAAAGATTGGGAATTGCTCGACTTTTCTGGTGGGTGCGAGAGAGAATACCCCATGTGTTCAGATCAAAATGACTTTAGCAAATTATCCAGCATTAGGCTGCCAGTAAACCCAGAATCACTGGGCGTTTCAAGATCAGATATATGCGAACTTGCGTGTGCAGCCAATTGCTCATGCAATGCTTATGCCTACAGTAGCCTAGGAGGATGCTTGCTATTTATGGAGGATCTGTTGGATTTGGAGTTACTGCCATACAATTTTGGTGCAGATCTGTTGAGAAATGAGAAATTAATCTTGATTCTTGAGAAGTCAAAGAGCCATTCATAGTGGTGGCAAAGTGGTGGCAAAAACGGTCGGGAGTTAGAAACGTTATTTCATACAATTAAGTTTTGTAACCTATGTAATTAGTATTCTAATTAGAGTGTCACTTATGAGGAGACTAGTATAAATAAGTGATTATGTTTATGCATTTTGTGTGGAGTGTGTGTAGTAAGTGAGTGTGATTGAGTGAGTGAAAGAGTTAGGAGAGTAAAAGAGTTGTAAAGAGTGTTCTTTGTAAAGTTTGAGTGAAAGATAAAAGTGTTGATTGAGTAGAGAGAAAATATAGAGTGTATTCTCCTCTTCACTTCCCCTCTCTTAAATAGAATACTTTTTCTACACCACCCTCACCACGTTTACGCAACATAGTGGTATCAGAGCCAAGTTCAAAAGCCAAGTTGAGAGCCACATTGAAATGGCAACTAGAGGAGTTTTCCCATTCCCACAGCTCACAAAAGAAAATTATGAAAGATGGAGTATCCAAATGAAAGCATTTCTTGGAGGCCAAGGTGTTTGGGATGCTGTCGAAGAGGAATACGAAGAGCCTGCGGATTTAGCAACTGCAAGTAGAGACGAAAAGAAAAATACAAAGGAGGTCAAGGTAAGAGATCAAAAAGCTCTCTCGTTCATCCAACTTGCGATGGATGACAATATTTTTGAGAAAATTGCACAAGCCACTACTGCAAAGAAAGCTTGGGACACTTTAGCTACTACCTTCAAAGGTATTGCCAAAGTGAAGAAAGTAAGGTTACAAGCTTTACGAGGTGAATTTGAATCATTGCAAATGAAGGAAAATGAGGCAGTTTTTGACTATATCTCAAGAGTATTTTCGGTTGTAAATCAACTAGAAAGCAATGGCGAAAAGAAAGAAGATGCCCGAGTTGTTGAGAAGATACTTCGATCTCTCAATTCGAAGTTCGATCATATCGTTGTTGCCATAGAGGAGTCTAATGATGTAGACGAAATGAAAGTTGATGAGTTAGTAGGCAAATTACAAGTCTACGAAGAGAAGATGAAAAAGAGAGCCAAAGAGCCAATTGAACAAGCTCTCCAAGCCAAAATGAACCTCTACGAAAAGAAAGATGACGTTGACAGAAGCAATCGACGAAGTGGCTGCTCATCTTATCGCGGTCGTGGATGAGGTCGTGGCAGAGGACGAAGTCCCTACATTGCCAATCAAAATGAAGAGAAACAAGGTGAATCCACTCCGATACGAGGTGGATTTCGAGGTAGAGGATTTCAAACGAAGTGGCCAAATCGAAGAGACATTGAATGCTATAACTGTCATCGACGAGGACACTATTCCTATGAGTGTCGAAGTGAATCCAGTGAGGAGAAGAAGACACACCTTGCTGAAGAAAAGAAAGTTGATGGTGATACCGCTCTCTTGTTGGCACACAACCAACAAGGTGAAGGCGAAAAGAGCACTTGGTACCTTGACACAGGTGCTAGCAATCACATGTGTGGTCACAAACACATGTTCGTCGAAATGGATAATTCAGTGACAGGAACCATTTCATTTGGAGATTCGTCAAAGATTTCTATTAAGGGACGAGGTAAAATTTTAATCCGATTGAAGAATGGAGATCACCAGTTCATTTCGAACGTGTACTATGTCCCTGGGATGAAGGCAAACATCTTAAGTGTAGGCCAACTTTTGGAGAAAGGGTACGATATACACATGAAAGACATGACCCTTTACCTAAGAAATGAAAATGGAGTATTGTTAGCTCGTGTGCCTATGACAAGCAATAGGATGTTCTTGTTGAGCATCAAGAACGAAGTGGCGAAATGCTTGAAGGCATGTTTGGAAGATACATCGTGGTTATGGCACTTAAGGTTGGGACATGTCAATTTTGGAGGCCTTAAGTTGATGTCGAAGAAGAGTTGAAAGGACTTCCTTCCATTGACCACCCTGATCAGTTGTGCGAGGGTTGTCTTGTCGGAAAGCAACACCGCTACAGTTTTCCGAATGAGTCGCAAACAAGAGCAAGAAAACCATTGGAGTTAGTTCACACCGACATATGTGGACCTATCACTCCGATATCACTTGGTAAGAACAAATATTTTATTTTGTTCATTGATGATTATAGTAGGAAGGCGTGGGTGTACTTCCTCCAGGAGAAATCAGAAGCATTTTCGGCTTTTAGAAGATTCAAGGCGCTTGTCGAAAAGCAAAGTGGCTACCAAATAAAGTCACTTCGATCCGATCGAGGTGGAGAGTTCACCTCACGGGAGTTCAAGGCATATTGTGACGAAGAGGGTATTCGACGCCCTATGACGAATCCATACTCCCCGCAGCAGAATGGAGTAGCGGAGAGAAAGAACCGGTCTATTTTGAACATGGCCCGATGCATGTTGAAAAGCAAGAACTTGCCTAAAGAGTTGTGGGCAGAAGCTGTAGAGTGTGCTGTATACCTGTCGAATAGGAGTTCAATGAGGAGTTTGTGGAATCAAACACCACAAGAGGCATGGAGCGGATACAAGCCGAATATATTCCATTTGAAGGTTTTTGGAAGCATCGCCCATATGCATGTTCCAGATCAACAAAGGAGTAAGCTGGATGACAAGAGTAAGAGGTATATCTTTATTGGGTATGATCAAAACTCTAAAGGTTACAAGTTGTATGATCCAACTAACAATAAAGTCAAAGTGAGCCGTGATGTTCACTTCAACGAGAAGAGCTCGTGGGATTGGAGCTCACAACAGAAAGAATAATACAACTTTTATCCATTCGAAGTGGAACTGAGTCAGAATGAAAAGAAAGACGAAGAGGAGGAACCAGTCACTTCGACTGGCCAATCAACATCAAATTCCACTTCGACTGAGGCAGAATCCAGCAGTCAACCTAGAAGGAAGAGATCGCTTGCTGAAATATATGCTGAATTGAACCAAAACAACACATTATTTTGTCTCTTTGCAGAGACGGAGCCAATTGATTTTGGAGAAGCAATAGAAAGCCCCAAATGGAGGATGGCCATGAATGAGGAGATTGATTCCATTAAACGAAATGATACTTGGGAGCTTACCTCGCTACCAGCAGGATATAAGCCCATCGGAGTGAAATGGGTTTACAAAATCAAAAGAAATTCAAAGGGCGAAGTGGAGCGCTACAAGGTGGGGCTCGTAGTAAAAGGCTACAAGCAAAGAGCCGAAATTGACTATGACGAAGTCTTTGCCCCAGTTGCAAGGTTAGAAACCATAAGACTTCTCATCTCGTTAGCAGCTCAAAATAAGTGGAAGATCTATCAAATGGATGTAAAGTTCGCTTTCCTGAATGGTTACCTTGACGAAGAGGTTTACATCGAACAACCGGAGGGTTATATTATTCGAGGTCAAGAAGACAAGGTGTTGAAGTTGAAGAAAGCTTTATACGGGCTAAAGCAAGCACCAAGGGCATGGAACACTCGGATAGACAAATATTTTCAAAAGAAAGGATTCAAGAAAAAGGATTCAAGAAATGCCCCCATGAACATGCTCTCTATGTCAAGATGGAAAATGGTAACATCTTAATAGTTTGTTTGTATGTCGATGACCTCATATTTACAGGTAACGATGTGAAAATGATGGATGAGTTCAAGAAGGATATGTCCAAGGAGTTCGAGATGACAGACCTTGGAGTGATGTCATACTACCTTGGAATCGAAGTGAAACAAGGTGATGCTGGAATTTTTATTTCGCAAGAAGGTTATGCCAAAGAAGTCCTAAAGAAATTCAAGATGGAGGATTGCAAGTCAATCAACACCCCAATCGAAGTGGGAGAGAAGTTGTCAAGTCACCTCGGTGGAGATCGAGTTGATCCCACCTTGTTCAAAAGCTTAGTTGGAAGTTTGAGGTACTTGACGTGCACGAGACCAGATATCCTTTATGCTGTTGGAATGATTAGTCGGTACATGGAGAACCCGACAACCTATCATTTCAATGTAGCGAAAAGAATACTTCGCTATGTCAAAGGTACAATGAGTTATGGTCTATTCTATCCTGCTACTAATGACATGAAATTGGTTGGATACAGCGATAGTGATTGGGCAGGAGATGTTGATGATCGTAAAAGCACCACAGGATTTGTGTTTTTCTATGGAAAAACTGCTTTTACTTGGAGTTCAAAGAAGCAGCCAATAGTGACTTTGTCAACATGTGAAGCTGAGTATATGGCTGCAACATCAACAGTGTGCCATGCAATATGGCTACGGAGTTTGCTCAACGAGCTCAATGTCAAACAAAGTGATTCGACAGAGATTTATGTCGATAACAAGTCAGCAATTGCTTTAGCAAAGAACCCGGCGTATCATGATCGGAGTAAACATATTGACACCCGTTTCCATTTCATCCGGGAGAGTATTGCTAAGAAAGATGTGCAAGTGAAGTATGTCAGAACCGAAAATCAAGTTGCTGATATCTTTACGAAGCCGCTCAAACGAGAGGTGTTCGAGAAGCTGAAGAATTGTCTCGGAATGAGAGAATCAAGCTTAGGGGGGCGTGTTGAGAAATGAAAAATTAATCTTGATTCTTGAGAAGTCAAAGAGCCATTCATAGTGGTGGCAAAAACGATCGGGAGTTAGAAACGTTATTTCATACAATTAAGTTTTGTAACCTATGTAATTAGTATTCTAATTAGAGTGTCACTTATTAGGAGACTAGTATAAATAAGTGATCATGTTTATGCATTTTGTGTGGAGTGTGTGTAGTAAGTGAGTGTGATTGAGTGAGTGAAAGAGTTAGGAGAGTAAAAGAGTTGTAAAGAGTGTTCTTTATAAAGTTTGAGTGAAAGATAAAAGTGTTGATTGAGTAGAGAGAAAATATAGAGTGTGTTCTCCTCTTCACTTCCCCTCTCCTAAATAGAATACTTTTTCTACACCACCCCCACCACGTTTACGCAACAAGATCTTCATGTCAGAATGGATACTGTGTCATTTTCCCGGCGAAGTCGTGGAAAGGGTAACTGGCTTTGCAGCCATAATTTTTAATTTGGGGAGTGAAACTGAATTTTTACATGTAAAAGTCACTTTGTCACTCAATTAAGGAGAGGCAAATTTTGAACTTTAATAAGATATTGCTCTATATATATTCGAAGTAGGACAACCGCTCCTAAGAACCACCCTCCATTCCTGGTTGCTATGATTGCATTACACTAAATGCACCTATTTACTTTTTCAGGAAACATAAATGTGCCCCGTCTGGCTTTGGTCGTGCCCATTAGTGCTGTAGTCCTTGTATGCAGTATTCTCTCATGTTATTTTTGGTGGCGTAAGCGCAAGAGTAAAGGTACATTTCTCTTTCCTTGATCACCTTTTTTATGTGCAATGAGCTAAAACGGGAAATCGGCAATCCACTTGTGATCATAAGTATTCTCTTATTAATATATGTTTCACTTTACGACTGATCATACTCTGGTCTCATATCCGTTCAGTGTCCCAGAGAGCATATCAAGATCTCATACTACTAGATTTGAATACAAATGGAACAGAAAATAATAAGGGCATTTCAGTTAGATCTAGTGCTGGAGAAGAGAAAAATAACAACTACGAATTGCCAACCTTTCAGTTTTTCTAGCATAGCCTTATCAACTAACAATTTTTCCATCACAAACAAGCTTGGAGAGGGTGGTTTTGGCCCAGTTTACAAGGTAATTACGCTTGTCATCTGCATCAGAGTCAATAGTTTGTTTCTATGTCTTCTTATTCTACTCCCAAACTCTTTGATTTGTAATCCAGTTCAGTCCACCAATTCACGCTGTTACTACTGTCGTCATTTCATCAATATTTCAGGGAGAATTGCTCAACGGACAGTTTGTGGCAGTGAAAAGGCTTTCCAGAAGATCCGGACAAGGATTAGAGGAGTTCAAAAATGAGACAGAACTGATTGCCAAACTACAGCACAGAAATCTTGTTGGGATCTTGGGTTGTTGTATTGAAAACGATGAGAAGATATTAGTCTACGAATACATGCTCAACAAAAGCTTGGACTTTTTCGTCTTTGGTTTATGATCTCATCAGCACTCTTGTTATTTCTTTATCTTCTGCAAGAAATTCAAATTTGCTCTAGTAATCCTTACAGAAAAATTTTATGCAGACCCAACCAGGAAAGAACTATTGGACTGGATGAGGCGCGTTCTTGTCATTGAAGGCATTGCTCAAGGGCTTCTATATCTCCACCATTATTCCCGATTAAGAATTGTTCACAGAGATCTAAAGGCCAGTAATATTCTCCTGGATGCTGAGATGAACCCAAAAATCTCTGATTTTGGCATGGCAAGAATTTTCGGAGGAAGTGACTCCCAAGCAAGCACTAACAGAATCGTTGGTACTTAGTAAGTAAAATGCAAATTCTCATGCATATGTTCGTACCCTTGCTTGATCATCCACTAATAGCGTACTGTTTTGCAAATATAGTGGTTATATGTCGCCTGAATATGCCATGAAAGGAGTGTTCTCCATAAAATCTGATGTCTTTGCCTTCGGAGTATTGATGCTTGAGATTATCAGCGGCAAGAAGAATACTGACTTTTACTGTTCTGATCATCTTAGTCTTCTGGGCTATGTAAGTACTAACTATCTCAATCAAAGACGTTATAAAAGATGATAATATTATATCATTCTCAAACTAAATCACCCAATGTTTCTTACTACCAAAATAAATAGTCAAGAATTTCTTTTTCGTTTCAGGCGTGGAACATATGGACGCATAATCGTGGGCTCGAGCTCGTCGATCCTGCATTGGATATCATTTCTTCATCGTCTTCTATCCGGTTGAGATATATTCAGATAGGTCTGTTGTGCGTTCAAGAAAATCCAGGCGACAGGCGTCACAGGCCTACGATGTCGGATGTTGTTGCCATGCTAAATAATGAGCAAACAGCCGTAGCATCACCCAAACATCCAGCTTTTACTGTTGGAAGAGCTTTAGTGAAAGTGAAAGCGAGCCCTGCAGAAAATAAAGTTGAAATCTGCTCTGTTAATGGGTTGACACTTTCCCAGATGGAAGCCCGTTGAAGTTTAGGGAAAGTAGTTGCTATCGACATTTCCATTCTTGGAATCTACTGCATTTCAGGATGAAAAATTATTAAACATATAAAATAGTGATATTTTGTATGAACTTTGGGCGAAACAAATAGTTTTTGTGATTGAAATAGTAGAAAAAAGTTGCAAATTATTTTCGATCATCTTCGCTTCAGCTACCAATGCATTCACGAATTTCTTCTCTTCCCTCGCAATACTAGAATCAAAATTTAAGCATTTCTCCTCACCCTTTTCATTTTTATCCTCAAATTCCAGACCCGTGATTTCACCATAAATTCACAAAGAACTCGAAGTTAACAGCGGTTATGGCACACCCCTCGAACTCGCATTTCTCGAAACCCAATGAAAATATCTAGAAACCCACTGCAACGCATCATTTCGTCTCGCGCATGCTAATATTTTGCCAGGCCCGAATCGACATTTTGTATCAGAATGGGCACAACTCGAGGAGAAGGTAACTGGGTTGGGCAATCTTTCCAGAGACATTGGGCATCTGAAGTCGTTCGGTTACTTAGAGGCCGTACCAGTTTTCTCCTCTCCCTTCTTTTCTTGAATTTGTCTTCTTTTGATTGTTGGATTGCATTTGCATATGATATGTATTTATATGTTTTGGATTTTCCTTGTCGGAGTTGATAAATGATATAGAGCTAAAAAAAAAAAAAAGAGAAATGATATCAGGTTCAGATTGGAGCTGGGAGGGAGAGGAGAATGTGTTCGACACTGGGTGTATTCACGTGGTGAAATGACGATCATGCCCTAAATCCTCAACAGGATTTTATCGGCGTCATCCAAATTCCCCCCAACATTAACTTGAAATGTGAAAAAGAACACTGATTGGAGCTGAATTTTCAACGACGAAGACTTATTTAAGTCCCCAGTCTTCTCCCCAATAAATTATACTATTTGATTGGACCAACTTTGCAGTAAAGCAGCCGACTTTTCCCAGGAAAAGAACAAGCTTTTAGCTGAATTTCATGAACACAGATCCAAGCGTTGACTTTTCAGATTCACAAACGATTAGAGAAAAAAGTGATTAATGTTTTGAATTTATCATCCATCATAGCTCGAATTGTTTTCCGAGTCCACATGGTAAGAAGAAGATCCACAAAATTCATGCTTACATGTTTCTTTGTTCTTCTCATATCCATCTTGTTTCCTGGCTGCCTGTGTCTTGGATCAGACAGCATATCAACAGGCCAATCTCTGTTTCCAAACCAGACCATAATCTCCAAAAAGGGGAAATTCGAGCTGGGCTTCTTTGTTCCAGGTAATTCTAGCAAGTATTATGTTGGAATATGGTACAAAAACATCCCCAGAAGAACAGTTGTCTGGGTGGCAAATAGGAATATCCCCATTGCTAACAATTCCTATAATCGCACACGACTAGAGATGTCAAGTGGCAATCTTTACCTCTATGTTAACCTGGAAAGAATTTGGGCCGCAGAAACTTCAAATGCTACAGAGGCTGTAATTCTTGACACCGGAAATTTCGTCTTGAGAAATGCTTCAAGCATTATGTGGGAGAGCTTTGACAACCCGACTGATACTTGGCTGCCTGGTGGAAAGATTGGATTTCGTTTGTTTTCTGATATAGAAGCAAAACTTGTTTCTTGGAGGAATCTAGACGACCCTGCTACAGGCAATTTTTCACTAGTAATGGAACAGAATGGGGGCAGTGAACTCTTTATAAAGCGTAATGACTTGCAAAAACTATGGAGGAGCGGAATTTTGCAAGGAGGGACTTTCAAATTTTTAC
This sequence comes from Petrea volubilis, assembly GCA_026212405.1. Lineage (NCBI taxonomy): Eukaryota > Viridiplantae > Streptophyta > Magnoliopsida > Lamiales > Verbenaceae > Petrea > Petrea volubilis. Next base: position 21,140,728 of record CM047881.1, read on the forward strand.
CTTCCAATTTCGGCTATATTATCAATTTTACCGATGTCTCTAGGGGTGATTATGTGTATTTACTCTATAATGTTTTCAATGACTCAGTGATTCCTAGGATTGTGATTGATTCTAATGGGGTACTGAGACATCTTCTTTGGTCTAGCAAGGAACAGACCTGGTTTGTATTCTGGGTTCAACCTTCTGATGCTTGCAGCTCTTATGCTATTTGTGGACGTAATGCAATCTGCGATATAAAAACTTTGCCGTTGTGTCGCTGTTTATCTGGGTTTGTACCCCGATCTGCAAAAGATTGGGAAATTCTCGACTTTTCTCGTGGGTGCGAGAGAAAAAATCCCATGTGTTCTGATCAAAATGACTTTAGCAAAGTATCCAACATTCAATTGCCTGTGAACCCTGAATCGCTGCGAGTTTCAAGGTCAGATATATGTGAACTTGCGTGTGCAGCCAATTGCTCATGCAATGCTTATGCCTACAGTAGCCAAGGAGGATGCTTGTTATTTATGGAGGATCTGTTGGATTTGGAGTTACTGCAATACAATTCTCGTACAGATCTTTATGTCAGAATGGATACTGTGTCATTTGCCCGGCGAAGTCATGGAAAAGGTAACGAGCTTTGGAGCCATAAATATTAGTTTGTGGAATGAATTGAATTTTTGCATGCGAAAGTCACTTTGTCATTCGTTTAAGGAGAAGCAAATTTTGAACTTTAATAAGATATTGCTCTACATATATTCGAAGTAGGACAACTGCTGCTAAGAATCCATTCCTGGTTACTATGATTGCATTACACTAAATGCGCCTATTTGCTTTTTCAGGAAGCATAAATGTGATGCGTCTGGCTTTGGTCGTGCCCATTAGTGCTGTAATCCTTGTATGCAGTATTCTCTCATGTTATTTTTGGCAGCGAAAACGCCAAAGCAATGGTACATTTCTATTTCTTTGATAACCCTTTTTAGGTACAATGAGCTGAAAGGGGCAATTTGGCCGTGATCTTGAATGTTACTCTTGTTAATATATGTTTCACTTTGCAACTGATCATATTGTCTTCTGGTATCTGTTCAGTGTCCCAGGAAGCATATCAAGATCTACTACTACTAGATTTGAATTCAAATGGTACAGAAAATAATAAGGGCACTTCAGTTAGAACTAGTTCTAGAGAAGAGAAAAATAACAACCATGAATTGCCAACCTTCAGTTTTTCTAGTATAGCCTTAGCAACTAATAACTTTTCCATCACAAACAAGCTTGGAGAGGGTGGCTTTGGCCCAGTTTACAAGGTAATTACGCTTTTCGTCTGCATGAGAGTACAATATATAGTTTTGTTTCAATATGTCTTCTTATTCTATCCTAAACTCTTTGATTTGTAATCGAGTTCAGTCTACCAATTCACGTTGTTATTAATGTCATTTCGTCAATATTTCAGGGAGAATTGCTCAACAGGCAGTTTGTGGCGGTGAAAAGGCTCTCCAGAAGATCCGGACAAGGATTAGAGGAGTTCAAAAATGAGACACAACTTATTGCCAAACTCCAGCACAGAAATCTCGTTGGGATCCTTGGTTGCTGTATTGAGAACGATGAGAAGATATTAGTCTACGAATACCTGCACAACAAAAGCTTGGACTTTTTCCTCTTTGGTTTGGGATCTCTCATGGACACTCTTGTTATTTTTTCATCTTCTGCAAGAAATCCAAATTTGGTTTGGTAATTCTTACAGAGAAAATTTATGCAGACCCAACCAAGAAAGAACTACTGGACTGGACGAGACGTATTCATATCATTGAAGGCATTGCTCAAGGGCTTCTATATCTCCACCACTATTCACGATTAAGAATAGTTCACAGAGATCTAAAAGCCAGCAATATTCTTCTGGATGCCGAGATGAACCCCAAAATCTCTGATTTTGGCATGGCAAGAATTTTTGGAGGAAGTGACTGCCAAGCAAACACTAACAGAATTGTTGGTACTTAGTAAGTAAAATGCAAATTCTCATGCGTACAAATATCTTCTTGCTTGACCATTGACTAATAACTTAGTGTTTTGCACATATATAGTGGTTATATGTCGCCTGAATATGCCATGGAAGGAGTTTTCTCCATAAAATCTGATGTCTTTGCCTTTGGAGTATTGATGCTTGAGATTATCAGTGGAAAGAAGAACACTGGCTTTTACGGTTCTGATCATCTTAGTCTTCTGGGATATGTAAGTACTAACTATCCCAATCAGACATTGTTATAAAAGATCATAATACTACATTATTCTCGTATGAAATCACCCGATGTTTCTTAGTACAAAAATAAACATTCAAGAATTTGTTTTTGGGTTTCAGGCGTGGAACATGTGGACGCATAATCGTGGGGCTGAGCTCGTTGATCCTGCATTGGAAATCATTTCTCCATCGTCTTCTATCCAGTTAAGATACATTCAGATTGGTCTGTTGTGCGTTCAAGAAAATCCAGTCGACAGGCCTACTATATCTGATGTTGTAGCCATGCTAAACAATGAACATACAGCACCAGGATCACCCAAACATCCAGCTTTTACTGTTGGGAGGACTTTGGTTAACGCAGGCCCTGGAGAAAACAAAGCCGAAATATGCTCTGTTAATGATTTGACATTTTCACTGGTGGAACCTCGTTGAGGTTTAGGTTGAAGTATAGGAATTCTTTACAAAAACCAAACCATTCGATTTTAATTTTCTCCTCAAACAATACTGTATTGAGTCAAACTACTTTCATATATTAAATATATATATGTCTAAATTTATCCTTTTAACTCTTCAACATATTAGATAGATTAACTAATTGCTTTTTAAATTATTTCACATTTCATTAGTTATAGATATAATCATTCAACATCTCAAATACATCCAACTATTCAATATTAAATTATGTATGGATTAAAAATTTAGTATGATATCGTATGGTAAAATCTTAAGAAATTATATAGTTAATCACTATTATACAAAGTAACATTTTATCTATTAGTCTTACGTTCTATATAAATTTAGTTTTTATATTTTTATTTCGAAAAACTTATTGTTATGCTTTGATTTTTTAATTTTAATTCAAATATTTTTCCTAATATTAGAATATGGTATTTTTCTTACATTTGTCTAATTATTTTTGTTATTCTTTAGAACCCTTGAACCGCCCCGAACCACACATTCAGTTTTAATTCAAAAAAATCACAATTTAAATCATTTTAAAAAAAAATCACACATGACAATTTGATTTTAATTTAAATGTGAAATAATTTCCTCTTGACACAGCTAGGCATCTTAATAAATTACTATAATATTGATGAGTTACATGCAAAAATGATACATATTTCTACAAACGTGGTATGGGCTAAATTTTCTGGATTGATTCTTCACCACAGAACAAAAAGGTTGAATTTATTTTAGCCCATTTGAAATCCATAGTTAGAAAAAGAAAAATAAAAACTAAATTAAAAAAAAAAAAAAGAATACTCCACCCTGTGAACTATTTAAAATAAAATATTTTACCCCCTACCATCAACTTTTGGTGTTTACTCGCACAATTTGAGATTGATTTATTGATTTTGGAGCATGTAATGTCATTTTTTTTTGTCCTTAATTAATGAATTTATAAAAAATATTAATTATTTTTACAATTTTTCACACCAGCGAGTTCTTCTACCATCCTTCTATCACGTCAATCTATCTTTCTAAAATTTCATCAGAGTCTAGAAAGTTACAAAAATAATTAATATTTCACTTGTATTCTAGTTGCTTCGGGATAAAAATATTATTACATACTTCGGAAGTTAGAGAATCAATCTCAAATTGCGTAAGTAGGATAACAAAACTATTTTGTATGTGTGTGGCTAAGATGGATGCTCTTATTACACGTGTAAAATAAAAATGAAATAATATTTAATTATATGTCTAAATGTAGGTGTGTAAGATTATGAATATTTGCTATAACTTATACATATATATATATAATTTTTAACTATTTTTAATGCATTTATTAAACGAAAGGAAGAATAATTTAAAACAAATCAAAATTATATTTAGAAAAATAAATAATGGAGAGAGAACTAAACATAATGAATTTATAATTAAACTCCTATTTTACTTTTATATTTTAAGTGTGATTGACATTTTAGAAAATTATAATTAAACGGATCAAAAATAATTAAAATGAAGGGTTGATACTTTATAGAGACAGGAGTGGAATGCGTTTTTATTTAATTTAAGTGGCGTTTCTTTATTATTATTATTATTATTATTATTTTATTCAATTTTTTTTAGCAAATTGTGGAAATTGGAACTAACTCCAAAATAAAATAGAAGAGAAATCATACTTCTAGTCTCTGCTTCAACCGTTTCAGACTCGAGTCCTCATTCATATTTCCAGTCTCTGCTTCTCAAGACCGCCGCCTTCAGCCCAACGCCGCCGCCCAATGGCGTCGGACCCAAACTGTCTGTTGTCGCCGTCTAGCTCCACATTTGCTCTGCGATGTATTCATTTTTTGCTAGGGCACTGGGTAAATTTCATTGTTATATTTTCACCGGAACGAAATTGACCGAAGAACATAGAACAGGTTATTCGAGATTTTTATTTATGTATTTTTTTTTTACCTGCATGTTAAAATAATATAGCAGTATGGGGTCAATGCCGTTGATTGCCCGGCGTTTAGTTTTCTACAGATTATTGTTGATTATAAAAAGAAAATAAAGATGGTATTTTTGTATGGTTTTGAGTTTTCACTATCAAATTCTCTATAAGATGACTTTAACCACGCGGTATGCGCAAGTGTTCAGACATTGACAATGATCAATTTATTGACCAAAAGAGAGATTAGCGACCAAATATAGTTAATTGCTAATTGATCATGTTATGATGACGTCTTCCTCGAATTTTCTTTCTTTGACAAAGTTTATTACATAAAAGAGAGGTATGGGGATATTTATGCTGTAATAAAAAATTCTTGCATATCAGAATTTCTGCTCATAGGCAAGATTCGAAAGAGTGTCAGTAGAAACTTGATAATTCATGGGATTCAGCCACAATGGAAACTGGCCCTCTATTCTTCAACTGTTGTTGCTTACATTTTCTTGTTTTTTGGGATTTGTGGCTGCTATTGACACCATAAGGGTGAATGAATCCGTTAGTGACTCTGAAACTCTGGTTTCCAATGGGCAAAGATTCAAGCTTGGTTTTTTCAGCCCTGAAAACAGTAGTTACCGTTATGTTGGTATAATGTACAATGTTCTGGTGCTGACGGTTGTATGGGTAGCTAATAGAGACAAGCCTCTCAATGATTCTACAGGAACATTGGAGATATCACGGGGTGGCAATCTAGTGGTCATGGATGGACGAAAGAAGATTGTATGGTCGACCAATCTTCCAAGTGATGTTGCAAATTCTAGTGCCCAGCTCTTGAAAACAGGGAATCTGATTTTACAAGATAACTCCAATGGTGGTAGCATTATCTGGGAGAGCTTTCAACATGCTTCCGATTCTCTCCTAGAGAACATGACATTTAGTACTGATTTAAGTACAAATCAGAAGAATACATTAACCTCATGGCGAAGTCCTTCTGATCCTGCCCTTGGAAGTTTCACCTGTACCCTTGAGCCTCTGGAGATCCCACAATTATACGTTTGGAAGGATGGCTATCCTTATTGGCGCAGTGGTCCTTGGAACGGTCAAGTCTTCATGGGATTGCCTAACATTAAATCCTTCTATAAACGTGGATTCAATGTTGTCAATAATATTCGAGGAAGAGCATATCTAACCTTTACCTTTATAAACTCGTCCTTTTTGGTATACTATGTCTTGAACACATCAGGCATATTGCAGGAGAAGATGTGGTCTTGGGAGAGGGGTGTGTGGATGGATACATGGTCACCCATAGACAGCGAGTGTGATTTCTATGGTAAGTGTGGGCCTTTTGCAAGTTGTAATGCTCAAGACAGGCCAATTTGCACATGTTTTCCTGGCTTTGAGCCAAACAATAATGAGGAGTGGAGGGCATCAAATTGGTCTAGTGGCTGCACGAGAAGAACTCCCCTACAATGTGAGAAGAACAATTCTGTAGGCCAAATGGGAAAACAGGATGGGTTTCTCATGGTGAATAGTGTAAAATTGCCGGATCATTTGAAATGGTTTTACATTCCAGAAGTAGACTGCAGGAGCCAGTGCTTGAATAGTTGTTCTTGTACAGCTTATGCATATTATGCTGCCATTGGGTGTATGTTGTGGAACGAAAGCTTGATCGATATACAGAATTTACCCAATGGTGGTGTAGATCTATTCATTAGATTGGCAAGTTCAGATCTAGGTACATTTATACATGAAATTCTGCACATAATTAGTTTTGAGATTTTCGGTTTCTATTAGGAATTCCTGAATTCATCATTTTTATTCCTGCATAAAGAAAAAAGCCAGATGGTTCATCTTTTGTGTTTTTAAACTTTTGCAGGTAACAAGAAGGACTGGAAAGCAATTATTGCTACGACAGTAGTTCTTGGGTTTATAACCATCGCCATTTGCCTATACTTTCTGAGGAAGTTGTTGCTCAAGTGTAGAGGTATGCATATATTCATTCACTTAGTCTACAGTTTTCTTGCTCTTTCTTTTTTGTTTGAATTTTAAACCAGGATGGAAGCAAAAAATGCGCTGATATGACCCACAACTGGAAAAACAGGTACAGAGAATTCAGAAGAAGGCAAGCTCAAACATAACATGCATGGAGCTAAACTTGAAGAATTACCTTTATTTAAATTTCAGATGCTCTGGAATGCAACAAACAAATTTGACTTGGTCAATAAGCTTGGAGAGGGTGGCTTCGGTCCGGTCTACAAAGTATTTCATCCTATTTTAAACTTGAGATTTTATAAATTTCTACAAAGTGCAATAGTGAGTCGATTTGTTTGCTTACAGGGAAAGTTACCAAACGGACAAGAAATTGCTGTGAAAAGGCTGGCAAGATCTTCAGACCAAGGGCTGGAGGAGTTCATGAATGAGGTTGAGGTGATCTCTAAGCTCCAGCATCGTAATCTTGTCAAGCTCCTTGGTTGCTGTGTGGAAGCTGAAGAAAAAATGCTAGTTTATGAATATATGCCCAATAGAAGCTTGGATGCCTATCTATTTGGTAATTCAATGGTGGTTAAGTTTCACTTGTGCTGTCCAAATTTAGATTTTACATCTTTCATTTCAAATTGTACTGCCAGTCTGATTTTTACTTATACTGTCTATCAAAACTTGGAACCTTCTTCAGATACACACAAACAACAGTTTCTTGATTGGCGAGCACGTGTAATCATCATTGAGGGAATTTGTCGGGGCCTTGTTTATCTTCATAGAGATTCAAGGTTGAGGATTATTCATAGAGATCTAAAGGCTAGTAATATCTTGTTGGATGAGGAGCTGAACCCAAAGATTTCAGACTTTGGTATGGCAAGGATTTTCCGATGCAAAGAACACCAAGCCAATACAAGAAGGGTTGTAGGGACATAGTGAGTACATATTGTCTAATTTAGTAATGTACACGGATTTCTAACTTTGATTCGCAATTCTCACGCTGAGTTGTTCTTGCAGTGGCTATATGGCCCCGGAATATGCCCTCCATGGAATATTCTCAGAAAAATCAGATGTCTTCAGCTTCGGGGTTCTGTTGTTAGAGATTGTGAGTGGGAGGAGAAATTCTAGCTTTCATGATGAAGACCAGCAGCAGTTCCTAATAGCATATGTAAGTTATTTAAGATGTTTTCTTTTCTTTTAACAAGAAATTTATCGAATTATGTAACTGAATATTATATTTATTCTCGTCTTGTCAATTACCCAAACTTAACAACTCGTTGTCTTGTGGATGTTTCTAGGTGTGGAAATTGTGGAATGAGGGAAAAATAGGAAAGTTGATGGATCCAGTAATACACGATCCTCAACTGGAACCCGATATACTTAGATATGTGAATGTAGGTCTGCTGTGCGTTCAAGAAATAGCAGCGGATAGGCCAAATATTTCTACAGTTCTTTCAATGCTTAATTGTGAGATTGTAGAGCTCCCGCGTCCTAAGCAGCCAGCATTTGTTGTGATTCAGAGGTCCTCGGAAACAACATCCTCAAGTAAATGTTCTATAAATGATGTCACCGTGACAATTGTCGAAGCCCGGTAGGAGTTGAACCCTCTGAGTTACATTTTGTTTTTTGTTTTTGATACGTAGAACCCTCTTGAGTTACATGCTAATACAGCAATCAGTCCCATGAGGTACCTGCAGTAATTTACAATGTTTTATTGTTTTTCAAACCTTCCTTGTAGTAGTAATCTCCGTTCCAAACATGCCTCCGTATTGTAATAAATATTCTTCATGTCGAGGTTAGCTGCATCCTGATTCATATTAATCTGATGTTGCATCTGTGGTCCACTGCTTTACTCATGTTTGCTTAAACCCCATTTAGTTGTCTTCTAATTTGATAACCCCATATATCATTGTAATCCCATTTTGACAGTTTTACTGTTATACTCTGTGAGGGTTTCTTGATGTTCGTAAAATGCGGGGCAATGAGATGTAATTTCTCAAAGATGAGGGGGTCAATGTATAATTATGATAAAACTCCAGAGGAGAATGTTGTAATTGCCCTTTCTTAATGTATAGATATTAGTGTTGAGTTCAGTTATTTGCTCTCTTGAAGGATGATGGCTACATCACGGGGGCACAATATACGAACTGGGAAAGTTCTTGTACAAATCCGATATCGGGTCTTATTCAAGTATCAAATGGCTCAAATTATGTTATATTTTTAATATTCTTAAAATAATATTTAAATGCGAAAATGTTGCAATTTCAACCATTTGGAGCACAGGTGGAACCCTAATCTGATATCATGCACGAGTTTTTCCATCAATAAATGAAAAAAGAAGTAAATACATACAATAAAAAACTAAGCAAGCACAAGAAAACTGCCATTTTGTTTTTCTTTCCTTTATAAGCGCTGAAGCGAAGACATCGGACTTTACGGAGTACTTCAAAAAAACATAAATAAAGAAAATGTCACCTTACCATGGCATATTCGGCTGACACACAACCACTGTATTTAGAAAAAAGCAATTCATCAATGGAAAGTCTTACAAAGACAGCAGAAAGTTTGTAGAGCAGGCAACCCGTAAAATTTATATAGGGTTATATTTTATACGAATATTTATTGAAGTTTAAAACTTTGCATATCAAAATTACCGAACTGCTTGAATATATTTTTCAATAATACAATTCACCACCCCGTAAATTAAAATTCTTGACTGTGCCCCTAGCTACTCAATAAGATTGCAATAAATTTGTAATATAAAAAAAACTATCAAGCTAACATTTCAACAGAGTTTATTTATTTGAAGTCCCCAGTCTTCTCTGAATTAGTCTTCTCCTAATAAATTATCTTATCCAATCAGTTTCAAAGTCAAAGCAAACACCTCATGATTTATCTCAGAAAAGTTCTGATTATCCTTCAGTAGCTTAACTGTTTTCATAATCCACATGGTAAGGAGAAGACTGATGAAATTCATGTTTATATGTTTCTACTTTGTCCTTGCCATGTCCATTTTTAGCTGCCTGTGCCTTGGATCAGACACCATATTAGCAGGCCAACATATCTTTCCAAACCAGACCATAATCTCCAAAGATAGGAACTTTGAACTTGGCTTCTTTGCTCGAGGTAATTCTAGCAACTGTTACATTGGTATATAGTACAGAAACATCCCCGGTCGAACGGTTGCTTGGGTAGCTAATAGGAATAGCCCCATCTCTTACTCTGTCTCCAATGAGTCACGACAAGAACTGTCAAAATCTTGAAATTTGCAACTTATTGTTAACATGGAACTAGTTTGGCCGTGGGAACTTCAAATGCTACAGAGTCAGTACTTCTTGACACTGGAAATTTTGATCTGAGAAATGCTTCGGGCGTTGTTGTATGGCAGAGCTTTGACAACCCGACGGATACTTGGCTGGGACGCTTGGATTTCATTTGTTTTCTAATACAGGAGCAAAACTTGTTTCTTGGATGAATCCAAATGATCCTGCTACTGGCAATTATTTGCTAGGAATGGAGCGAAACGGGGGCAGTGAACTATTTATAAAGCACAACGACTTGCAAAACATATGGAGGAGTGGAGTTTTGCAAGGGGGGACTTTCTGTTCGATTTCGAACTACACAAATTTCAGTAGCTTTTACAATTTCACCTATGTTTCGGAGGGTTATGAGTGTGTGTATTTTGTATACAGTGTTTTCGATGAGTCAGTAATTTCTAGGATTGTGATGGACTCTGTCGGGCGACTGATGCATTTCGTATGGTTGGAAGCCAGCCAAGCCTGGAGTGTACTCTGGGTGCAACCTTCTGATGCTTGCAGAACTTATGCTTTGTGTGGTGGTAATGCAATTTGCAATGCGAACAGTTGGCCAGTTTGCCGCTGTTTGCCTGGGTTTGTACCGCGAGCTGTACACGATTGGGATTTGTTCAACTTTTCTGGTGGCTGTGTGAGGGAACGCCAGCTCATGTGTTATGAACAAAATGGCTTTGTGAAGGTATCCAGCATTGGATTGCCTGCGAACCCTGAATTTTTGGGAGTTGTAAAGTACAGCATATGTAGGTTTGCGTGCACGGATAATTGTTCGTGCAATGCTTACGGGTACAATAGCCAAGGAGGGTGCTTGTTATTTATGGGGGATTTGTTGGATATAGAGATAGTACGAAACAACTCTGCTAGTGGATATCTTTTTGTCAGAATGGATAATGTGTTGCTAGAGCATCGAGGTAAGAGGCTTTGATTGACTAAACGATACTTGAAAATTGCATAATACTGAAAAGAACCTTTTGACTTGTCAGGAAAGAGAAATGTGCTCCATTTGCCTTTGGCCGTGCCCATTAGCGTTGCGATCCTTGTACGCACTATCTACTTGTGTTATTCTTGGCGAAGGCACACAAGAAAAGGTATAATGTTCTTTTCTTGCAATGCACCACGGCCGCCATTTTTAGGTACAATGACCTAAAGGGGCGATTAGGCTGTTACCTTAGACACTGTTGTTTAACATATCTTTCACACTGCATTTTTCATACAATTTGTTCATCTGATCATACTATTTTTTCCTATCTGTTCAGTGTCCAGGGGAGCACATCAAGATCTGCTGCTACTTGATTTGAATCCAAACGGATAAGCAAATACTAAACGCACTTCCGAGTAGAACTAGTCCTAGAGAAGATAACAACAGAAACTATGAATTGCCAACCTTCAGTTTTTCTAGCATGGCTGCAGCAACTAATAATTTTTCCATCACAAACAAGCTGGGAGGGGGCGGTTTTGGACCTGTGTACAAGGTATGCTTATTCTTCCTGCATGAGCATACAATATCTCTGTTTCTATACATCTCATTTATCCTCAGGACCTCAACTTATTGATTAATCATCCAATTTAATCTGCCTTATTCTCATTAAGACTAGTATTCCTTCATCTCTACGTTAGGGAGAATTACTGAGCCGTCGGTTTTTAGGTGTGAAAAGGCTTTCTACAAGATCCGGACAAGGATTAGAGGAATTCAAAAACGAGACAGAACTGATTGTCAAACTTCAGCACAGAAATCTTGTTGGGATTTGGGGTTTTTTTATCGAAAACGAGGAGAAGATATTAGTCTACGAATACATGCCCAACAAAAGCTTGGATGGTTTCCTCTTTGGTTTGTGATTTCACAAGCAGTGCTCTTATTGTTTTTCATCTTCTATGATAAATCTACATTTGCCATTGCTAATTCTGGCAATTTATTTTGCATATGAATACAGATCCAACCAAGAAAGAGCCATTGGACTGGAAGAGTCATGTTCTTATCATCGAAGGCATCGCTCAAGGACTTCTGTATCTCCACCATTATTCACGATTAAGAATAGTTCACAGAGATCTAAAAGCCAGTAATAATCTGCTGGATGTTGAGATGAGCCCCAAAATCTCTGATTTCGGCATGGCAAGAATTTTTGGAGGAAGCGACTCGCAAGCAGACACTAAACGAATTGTCGGTACTAAGTACATCCAACTTCTCATGCACATCATCCTCCATGCACAACCATCCACTGATGAATAATTTATTCGTCTCCAAATATAGTGGTTTTATGTCCCCGGAATATGCAATGGAAGGAGTTTTCTCCACAAAATCTGATGTCTTCGCCTTTGGAGTGCTGATGATCGAGACTATAAGCGGAAGGAAGAATACCGGGTTTTACGGTTCTGATCATCTTAGTCTTTTTGGATATGTAGGTGCTAACTATCAATCATGATGTCGTAAAAGATCTTAATATATTGTTTTGTTATTGAATCAAAGCATGTTATCCTCACCAATAGGCAAAATTATGTATTCGTTTCTGGTTCAGGCGTGGGATATGTGGATGCATGACCGCGGGCTTGAGCTCGTTGATCCTTCATTGCAAAATCTTCCTTTATCTCCTGTTCCGTTGCGATACATGCAGATTGGTCTGTTGTGCGTTCAAGAAAATCTAGGGGACAGGCCTACGATGTCGGATGTTGTCGCCATGTTAAATAGTGAACAAACAGCTCTACCATCACCAAAAAATCCGGCTTTTACTGTTGGCAGAGCTTTAGTGCAAGCAAGCCCCGGAGAAAACACAGTCCAAGTGTGCACTGTTAATGATTTGACAGTTTCAATGACGGTAGCCCGTTGAGATTTTGGGAACGTAGTGGCATTGTTTCCACTCTCGGTATACTATACTATGCCGATTGATGCATACATATACTATATATATATATATAGATATAAATTAAAACAAGCTTATTCTTGGTTTCGTAATGATGCAAGCTCAGAGGGGAGGTCGGTGTAATTTTGAAAGATTGAGGGATAGTTGGTAGTTGAGGTATTTCAGAGGGGGTGTTAATGTAATTAACCATATATAAAAAGGATATTTTTAATACAGGGATACATGTATGTTTGGAACAGAGATTAAAATAATAGAATTGCATACTTCTACAGATACCTCACGGGGCTAATTGTTACTATAGCACGTAACTCAGGAAGGTCCTAGTCCTACCGGCCTTCGATTATTGTCACAGTGACATCGTTCACGGAACATTTGCCTTGGCTCTTGTCAGTAGATGATGTTTCTGGAGACCTTCGCATCACAATAAATGCTGGCTGCTTAGGACAAGGGAGCTCGACAATCTCACAGCTAAGCATCAAAAGAACTGTAGACATATTGGGCCTATCTGCTGCTATTTCTTGCACGCACAACAAGCCTACATTTGCATATCTAAGTATATCAGCTTCCAGTTGAGGATCATATAGTACTGGATCCATCAAATTTCCTATTTTCCCGTCATTCCACAATTTCCATACCTGGAAATATACAAGCATTCAGAAGATTAAATACGGGAAAAGCAATGGCATGAACTTGTTTGAAGACATGAAGCATAACATATCCGGTTAAGCGTAGTTTCATTAAATGGCTTACATATGCTATTAGGAACAGTTGTTGCTCTTCATCACAAAAGCCAGAGTTCCTCCTCCCACTCACAATCTCTAATAACAAAACCCCGAAGCTGAACACATCTGATTTTTCTGAGAATATTCCATGCAAGGCGTATTCTGGGGGCATATACCCACTGCAAGAACGAATCAGCATGAGGATTGCAGATCAAAGTAAGAAAGCCCTGTACTTTACTAGATTAGGCAACATGTGCTTACTATGTCCCAACAACCCTTCTTGTATTGGCTTGATTTTCTTTGCCACCGAAAATCCTTGCCATACCAAAGTCTGAAATCTTTGGGTTCAGCTCCTCATCCAACAAGATATTACTAGACTTTAGATCTCTATGAATAATCCTTAACCTCGAATCTCTATGAAGATAAACAAGGCCTCGGCAAATCCGTTCAATAATGATTATGCGTGTTTGCCAGTCAAGAAACTCATGTTTGTCTGCGTCTGAGAAGTGCGAACAAAGTTTTAAATTTTGATTTAACAGTATATTGGTAGTATGATCAGTATGAAGAATTGAAAACTCTAAATTTGGACAGCAAAACTGAAACATGAGCATCATAGACTTACCAAAGAGATAGGCATCCAAGCTTCCGTTGGGCATATATTCATAAACCAACATTTTTTCTTCACACTCCACCGAGCAACCAAGTAATCTGACAAGATTGCGATGCTGGAGCTTAGAGATCACCTCAACCTCATTCATGAACTCCTCTAGCCCTTGGTTGGAGGACTTTGCTAGCCTTTTTACAGCAATTGTTTGTCCATTTGGTAGCTCCCCCTAGAAACAAGCAATCGAATCACTATTGCACATTTGCAGAAACATATAAAATCTTAAGTTTAAAAGCAGGAAGAGATACTTTGTAGACTGGACCAAAGCCGCCCTCTCCAAGCTTATTCATCAGGTCAAATTGATTCGTTGCATTTGAAAGCACATGAAATTTAAATAACCGTAATTCTCCAAGCTTAACACCATGCACATTATGTTTGAGCATGACTTCTTCTGAATCCCCTGTACTTATTTCCTCAGTTGTGGATGACCTCCCCGGCTCAGTCTTTAGCTTTCTTCCTGCTTAAATTATCATTTTTTTCCTTAAAAAATGAAAGGAGAAAGGAGCAACAAAGAGTGGATAAAGTTGAATGCATATATACCTTGGTACATGAGCAGCAACTTTTGGAGAAAGTATACGCATAGAGGGATGGCTATAAACCCTAGAACAACTGTTGTAGCAATCAATGCTTTTCGGTGTTTCTTGTTACCTGCAAAAAGTTTACAAGAGACTAAATAAAACCCATCTAGCTTTATCCTTCCCACAGGCATAGAACTGATGAACTCTGGAATATGTAACAAATGACGCTCTCTAAACTAGTTACATGTGAACTTTCATGTGTATCTCAATAGCATAGAACTGTTATGTATGATAATGACTGATATTCAACACAAAAAACTTGTTGCAAAGCGGGGTAAGATAGTGTTACCTAATTCTGAATCTGCCAATCGAATGTAAAGGTCAACACCACCTTGGGGCAACTTCTGCACATCAATCAAGCTTTCGTACCACACCATACAGCCAATGGCAGCATAATATGCATAAGCTAAACAAGAACAATTATTCAAGCACCAGCTTCTGCAGTCTTCTTTTGAAGAGGTAAACCATTTCAAATGATCCGGCAATTTGACTCTATTCACCTTACGAAAGCCATCTTGCTTTCCCGTTTTGCCTACAGAGTTGTTGTTCTCACATTGGAGGGGAGTTTTTCTTGTGCAGCCACTAGACCAATTCGATGCCCTCCACTCCTCGTTATTTTTTGGCTCAAACCCAGGAAAACACGCGCAAATCGGCCTCTCTTGATCATTACAACTTGCAAAAGGCCCACACTTACCATAGATATCACACTCACCCCCTGCGAGTGACCATGTCACTATCCAGTCTCCTTTCTCTTCAGACCACATCTTCGTCTGTAAAATCCCTGACGTGCTCAAGACATAGTATAGCAAAAGAGACGAATCCACAAGGGCAAAGGTTAAATATGCAGCTCCACGATTATTATTGATGACATCTAATCCACGTTTGTAGGTGGTTTCCTTGTGAGATATCCCAATGAAGACTTGGCCATCCCACGGACCACTGCGCCAATAAGGATAACCATCCTTCCAAACGAATAATTGTGGAATCTCTAGAGGCTCGATGGTACAGGTGAAACTCCCGGGGGCAGGATCAGAAGGGCTTCGCCATGCTGTTAGCATATTCTTCTCATTTGTACTTAAATCAGTACTAAGTCTCATCTTCTCTAGCATTGAATCTGTAGCATGTTGAAAACTCTCCCAAAGAACCGTACTGCCATTGGAGTTATCCTGTAAAACCAGATTCCCCGTATCCAAGAGCAGAGCTCTGGTATTAGCCACATGACTAGACAGATTAGTCGACCACACCATCTCCTTCTGTCCATCCATGATCACAAGATTGCCATCTCCTGATATCTCCAGTGTTCCTGTAGAATCATACAATGGCTTGTCTCTATTAGCTACCCATATAACAGTCATCACTGGGATATTGTACATTATGCCAACATAGCGATAACTACTGTTTACGGGGCTGAAAAAACCCAGTTTGAATTTGTTCCCCTTGGAAACCAAAGTTTCAGAGTCACGAATGGATTCGTTAACCCTTATGGTGTCAATGGCAGTAGTAAATTCTAATAAACAAGAACATATAAATAAAAACACTAGAACCATGAAAAGCAAGCATCTATGGCAGCTGAATCCCATGAATTATCAACTTTTTTCCTGTGATCAGAAATTCACAAGTGCAAAAATAGCCTGTTCAAATTTTGTCAAAGAAAAAAATAATTCATGAAAGATGTTACAACAACATAAGCATTTAGGAATTAGCAATAGACTATTTCACGGTCACTAATTAATCCTTGTTTGGTGAAGAAGGTCACTGCTGTCGTGGTCCAAGTCTTACGCGGCTAATTCACATTATAAAACGACTTCACAGTCCATAATCCATTAACGATAATGGCGGTCAAAAAAACCTCACAGAAAAATACCATTCTTTTCACTTCTATTGAAAAGTAAACACCGCGCAAACAACGGCGTTCACACCATACTACTATATAGATATATATATTTGTGTGTATCTATATATGTATTGACTTGCAGGTAAAATCTTAAATACCCAGGTTTCGTCATTTCTCTTGGATTTTATGTATCTAGGGTCGAATCCTGGCAGTTGTATGTGGTTGTATGTATACGATTGTAGGTATCATTAAAAAAAAAAAACATAGAACTTCAATTAAATGTTACTCATAAATATAAATTTGAAAGAATATTATAAAGTATTAAAGAAAGTTCAAAGTATAACATAAATTATAAGCGACTGCTTTTAGATGATATTTGTAGAAAATTATTATTCAACACGACAATGTGGTTCTTGTTTCACGTCATAAATTTTATAAATGCGACAACAGTGTCCCCAAATGTTAGAAGATTCAACAACATTAAACCACAAAAATCAAAAGATACCAAAATGACAAAATCAATGAAATACTATTTAGAATTTCACAATGATTGTCCCAGCGACAATACAGTCTAACACTTGAAACCTAAATATTACAAATTTTAGGAAATTCTCTTCAGCATCAAACCATATATGCATTACCCATATTGAGAGACATGGAAATGAAAAGCAGACTGTATTTATCAAAAAAATTTGACTAAATCATGATTTCATTTTCAGTTAGTGCAAAAATGAAAATGGGTTTTTACTAAAACAAGGAATGAGGATTGAAGTTTGTGAAACTTGTCTATAACTTCTGTTTCACCTTTTGAATCAAGTCACATTTATACCTTCCGAAGCTGACAACATTGTCAGTGACTAGGCTGCATGACACAAATTTCAATATTAAGAAAGAAAGATCTAATGCAGACCAGTTATTGTGAAACAATATTAAGACAAGAATATATATCACATCCAATCTAATGACTATCAACCCAGTAGAATATACAAATAAGTGGTATGAAACTTTCTGCAAACCACATAAGATTACTGTTTCTAGTACCGTCGAAACAAAGATTACTACAACAGTTTTCGATGATTGAAATACTCGAGCGGGTCCAAGTCCTACCGGCCTTCTAAAATCGTCACACTGACATCGTTTATCGAACTTTTACTTGGATTCTTGTTAGAGCATGCTGTTTCTGAAGACCTGACGAATGCTGGCTGCTTGGGACGAGGGAGCTCGATGATCTCACAGTTAAGCATCAAAAGAACCGTAGAAATATTTGGCCTATCTGCTGCTAATTCTTGCACACAGAGCAAACCTACATTTGCATATCTAAGTATATCAGTTTCCAATTGAGGATCATATATTGCTGGATCGATCAAATTTCCTATGTTTCCCTCATTCCACAATTCCCACACCTGGTAACATCCAAAAGATAACGAAAGATTAGCAGAAAACATGAGCACAAGATATCCAGTTATGCATAATTGCATAAATTTCTGTTTATGAAGTACATCTAAAATAACCTACATATGCTGTTAGGAACAGCTGCTGCTCTTCATCATAAAAGCTGGAATTTCTCTTCCCACTCACAATCTCTAATAACAGAACCCCGAAGCTGTAGACATCTGATTTTTCTGAGAATATTCCATGCAGGGCGTATTCTGGGGGCATATAACCACTGCAAGCATGGCTCAAAATAAGCCTTAACAACCAAAGAAATTTGTCTACTAGATAAAGAGATATGTGCTTACAATGTCCCGACAACCCTTGTTGTATTGGCTTGATCTTCTTTGCCACCGAAAATCCTTGCCAAACCAAAGTCCGAAATTTTGGGGTTCAGCTCCTCATCCAACAAGATATTACTAGCCTTGAGATCTCTATGAATAATCCTTAACCTTGAATCCCTATGAAGATAAAGGAGACCTCGACAAATCCCCTCAATGACGATTACACGTGTTTTCCAATCAAGAAACTCCTGTTTTTGTGAATCTGCAGAGTGATATCCCAAACTATTGTCAAAATTCAAACAGAACAACAACAAAGTTCTAAGTTTCTATCAACAGCATATTGCCAGTATGATCTGTGATAAAATAGTGAAAAATTTAGAATAAATGAAACTTGACCATCATTAACCTACCAAAGAGATAAGCATCCAAGCTTCTATTGGGCATGTATTCATAAACTAGCATTGTTTCTTCAGATTCCACACAGCAGCCAAGGAGTTTGACAAGATTTCGATGCTGGAGCTTAGAGATCAACTCAACCTCGTTCATGAACTCCTCTAGCCCTTGATTGGAGGATCTTGCAAGCCTTTTTACAGCAATATCTTGTCCATTTGGTAATTTTCCCTGAAAATGAGCAATTGAGTTACTTTTGCAGCATTACAGAAATTTATACTCTTTAGTTCCAGACATGATGAAATACTTTGTAGACTGGACCGAAGCCACCCTGTCCAAGCTTATTGACGGAGTCAAATTCATTCGTCGCATTTGAGAGCATCTGAAATCTAAATAATGGTAATTCTTCAAGCTTAATTCCATGAACATCATGTTTGAGCATGCCTTCAGTTGAATAGCCTGTATCTGTTTCCTCAGTTGTGGAACATATCAACTCATTTTTGTGCTTCCTTCCTGCTTTAAAATTAACGAAAAGAAAAAAAAGGTAGATGATAACGTATCTTGTGATAACTTAGATCTATGAAGCATCCCAACTTAATTAGAATGAATATACACGCACCTCTGTACATAAGCAACAACTTCCTCAGAAAGTATACGCACAAAGGGATTGTTATAAACCCTGGAACCACTGTTGTAACAATAATTGTTTTTCTGTCTTTCTTGTTACCTGCAAAAGTTTATAGAAGCGGAGAAAAAAAAATGAATTAGCTTTCTTCTGGATGAAAGCATAAAACTCGAACACTGCAATTCCTAATAGAAAGTGAATCTCTAAACTACTTATGAACAAATTTCACATGAACATATCAGGATATTATAGCAAGTGATGTATATGATAATGGCGGAAAAACAAAGAAACTCTTGCAGAGTGGGGAATATAGTATTACGTAGTTCTGAATTTGCCAACCGTATGTATAGGTCAGCACCACCATTGGAGAACTCCTGCACATCAATTAGGCTTTCATCCCACTGCATACACCCAATGCCAGCATAATACGCATAAGCTATACAGGAACAATTATTCAAGCACTGGCTCCTGCACTCTCCTTCTAAATTTGGAAACCACTTAACATGATCAGGCACTTTTACTCCCTTCAGCATCAAAAACCCATCTTCTTGTTTTCCTGTTTCGCGTAGAGAATCGTTCTTCGCACATTGGAGGGGGTTTTTTCTCGAGCATCCACTAGACCAGTTTGCTGCATCCCACTCGTTTTTATTTTTTGGCTCAAACCCCTGAAAACATTTGCAAATTGGCCTATCTTTAGCATTACAGCTTGCGAAAGGTCCACACTTACCATAGCTCTCACACTCGTTCCCTATGGATGACCATGTTACCAACCAATCCCCCTTCTCACCAGACCACGTCTTCTGCTCCAAAATCCCTGATGCATTCAATACAAAGTATAACCAATCAGACGGATTTAAAAGGGTATATGTTAGATATGCAGTTCCAGGATCATTATCGACAACATTTGATCCACGTTTATAAAATGATTCCATGTCAGGTATCCCAATGAAGATTTGGCCATCCCAAGGACCACTGCGCCAATAAGGATATCCATCTTTCCAAACAAATGATTGTGGAATCTCTAGAGGCTCAATGGTATAGGTAAAATTTCCAGTTGCTGGATCAGAAGGACTTCGCCATGCTGTCAATATATTTTTCTCACTTGTATTTAAATCAGTGCCAATTCTCATCTTCTCTAGGAAAGAATCTGAAGCATGTTGAAAACTCTCCCAAATAATCGTGCCATTGGAGTCATCTTTTAAAATCAGATTCCCTGTATCCAAGAGCACAGCACTGGTATTAGCCACATGGCTCGAAAGACTAGCCGACCATATGATCTCCTTTTTTCCATCTATTATCACAAGGTTGCCATCTCCTGATATCTCCAATGTTCCTGTAGAATCATATAGAGGCTTGTCTCTATTAGCTACCCATACAACAGTCATCACGGGGACATTGTACATTATACCGACATAACGGTAACTACTATTTTCTGGGCTGAAAAAACCCAATTTGAATCTCTTCCCATTGGAAACCAAAGTTTGAGAGTCACGAATGGATTCATTAACCCTTATGGTGTCAATGGCAGAAACACATCCTAATAAACAAGAACATACAATCAAAAACACTAGAACCAAAGAAAGCAAGTTTCTATGGTAGCTGAATCCCATGAATTATCAAGTTTTTACTGCCCCTATTCTGAATCTTGCCTGTTATCAGAAATTCAGAAATGCAAAAATTGCCTATTACATTATCATTGTTTGGTAATGAAGGTGACCACTGTCGAGGTCCAAGTCTTAGGCGGCTAATTCGTATTATAAAAGAACTTCACAATCCACAGTCCCGTAACGATCATGACGGTCAAAACCCAAAATATAATCTTTTGCACTTCTGTTCAAAAATAAACGCCGTGCAACCAACGGCGTTCCCAACATAGTTTATATATATATATATATATATATATATACACATATATATATATTTGACTTGCATTCAAATTCTTAAATTACCCCGGTTTCTGTTCTTCGGTCAGTTTATTTCCCCCACTCAACTATTGACGCCTGCTCCAGCAATAAGAAAAAGATTAAATCGCAAATATCCCCCCGTGTTATCCATAAATAGCGGAAAAAACCCTATGTATCTGGAGCACGAAGGCCATAACAGACAGGTACGATCTCCTGCCATCGGCGGCGGCGTGGGGGCTCAACACGGCGGTGTTTAGAAGCGGAGACTGGAAAATATTATTGAGACAGTTGAAGGGGATAGTTTCTCGATTTTACTTCTTGGAGTTTGCGTTGTGGTTAAGAAGCGAACTACAAATTGTACTGTAAATTATTTATTAAAAAGAAAAAGAAAGATTTATCACTTTATTATTATTATTTTTGATAAGTAATTTTTTTGGGGTGTGAATAATTAATTATCCTTTTTTTTGGGGGGGGGGGGGGGGGGGGGGAGGGGGGTGAAAAAAATGGTTACTAGTTAGAATTTGAAGTTTTTAAATATACAATTTGTTAAAAACTCTATAAAAAAAGTATCTAGAATATTCAAACAAAATACTTTCTGAATTTTTTTTTTATGGATAAAAACAAATATTATAAAGCAATGAAAAGTAAAGTACAACTTAATCATTTACAAGAGCCAAAAAAGTACAGGAATGAACAAGGTCTTTCCAATTTGAATGAAATGTCCATTGGGCCAAAGCATAAACCTTAAAATACCTTCTGAATACTCCCTGATTGACTTGTTATTTTTCATTTACGGCATAATTATGGGAAAATTATAATTAAGAAGTTTTAAAACTAATAAAGAGATAACAACTTTTAGATATTTAGAGCTAAAGGACTACTCAAATTAAAAATTTATGATTGATGGATTAAAAACTTTAAGGTGTTTAGAGATAAGGGATTAAAAAAATTTAAATTATTAAAAAGTTGGTTACCATGTCAGAATTGAATTTCCGTTGGTTATCACTATTTGTCTTCCCAAAAAAATACCTAATTCCCTATGTCATAGTGTTTTTACTAGTATTTGAAATTTAATTAATTTACTTCAAATATTTAATCAAAACTAGATAATAAGTTAAAAAAAAATACTAGATAATAAGTAGCACATAGAAAAGAAATTCGTAAATCATACTTCGCTGGATAACTATAGAAAATCAATTAGGTGGTAGAGAATCATATAACTCAATGGAAAATTTCCCTCAAGTAGAAAGCCCAACTAAAAAACTCAAAAGAGAAGAATAAACCAATAATAATAATAAGGGCAAAATATACTTTACCCCCTTGTACTATGCCCAATGTAACACTTACCCTCTCGTACTATGAAAATCACACTAACCCCCTTAACCTAACGGATGGGTTTTAACACCATTAGTTTTTATAGTTAAGTAACTATTTCACCCTTAATAGTTGTTGGGGTATTTTTATAGTGAGCCAGTTAGGGTGCGAAAATTGAAAGTTCCTACCAACATTATTTCTCTCTTCGTTTTTTACTTTTCTACACAATTGACTAACTTATGGTACCCTTAATGCCCCCTAGTAGACTAATAATTGGAAAAACTAAAAAAAAAAATATTCAAAGTGCCTGATGAGATAATTATTGACAAAGTGCTTTGTTTATTTAAGTCTTATTCATATTTTACAGAAAGAAAATTCAATACAAAAAAAAAAAGAAAAAACTTCATTTCTACTTGTTTACATAAGTTCTAAATTAACTACAAGATTTAGGATGCTTTAAGAATTATACGGTGATATTAAATCCAATGATAACAGAATGAAGATTGGTAGAATATGCACCCTTGTTCCATTTTTTTTTTCTTTTCATATTTTTATGAATCCATTCATGAAACTAGCATAAAGGTTGAGATAGAATATTCAAACAAACAATATCCTGACAATTTCAATTCCTAAAAACATACGATATCTTATATAAACAAAATTATCTCATTCCCAAATACTCAAACTTGTCTCATGAATATGCAAAAAAGAATAAATAAATCAACAACATTGCCCATGGAAACTATAAAAAAATGTCTTGTGAAAACATAAAGTATAATTTCAATTTCTATATCAAATCTCTGGAACCTCCACAATCATTTGTCACCATATACTCATTGGAGGATACTTGGATGGAGAACACAGCATCACCAAACCTAGTTGTCCTTCTTTGTATCTACAAAAAGAAAAATAATAGTGCATAAGTATAATGAAAAAACAAACTCTTACATCTATTTCATTGAGTTTTCTATTTTCACCTCAACACCTCTAGATTGACTTTGGGTTGTCTTAAATGCTTCTACGACTTGTGAAGGACTAGTGTATGAAGGCCACTGCAGTAAAATATATTTTAGTTGCATGTATTGCAATGGGATATAAAGTCAACGCTAAGTTAGTTTAAAGGATTTCATAACAGTTTAGTAGTACGCATTGTACGAGGAGAAAAAATAACATTGTTTTTGACAAGCAAAATTTTACATACCATGTTTATAATTCCATGCAAAAATTACTAAGTCAAAGTATTTTCAGATTTTACCTGAGTTGAAGGTGTAAACTGATGCATGGTTGACATACCTATACAATTCTGATTCCCAATACCACATAGAGGTTCATTATTCCATCTTCCTCTACCTCTTGTTCTTCCATTTCCTCTAGGCCTACCTCTTCATCTAGGAGCATGTGAACTATTGGGATTACCTCTACCTCTGGCAGTACTACTTTCATTGCTTCTTTCTCTACCACTATTTGAATTGCTTCTTCTGCCCGTGTGCTACATTGGGTGTTACTTTGTGTAATAACCCCAAGCCTCAATGTTAAGTTAGCTATTTCAACCTACAATAAACAAGAATGGCTAACATAAGCAATCTAGTTACTAAACAATTAACTCATATAATTTAATTCTTACATTGTTGCTTGGTGGAGAACTTTCAAGAAACAACTAACATAGCTCATAAGCACATAAACTGTTAATAGAATCTAAGGCTCTATTCAACTTTGAACACTAGTCCATAGTTTTTCAATATGATATGCAACCTTCTTTGCAAAATCAAGAAACAAGTTCTTAATTTTATCAAAAATTGTGAAGTACATACCTTATTCTGAAGAACTTGTCTCTCATATTGAATTTGTTTCGTAAGTCTTGGATTCTCCTCTATGTCAATTGTGTAGATGAATTATGTAAAAGGGGGAAAAAACAACGATCTTGAGCGAGATACCGATAGAGAGAGAGAGAGAGAGAGAGAGAAGTTTGGTGGGAACTCTAGAGTCTTTTACTATAGACAACTTACTGTAAAAAAACTCCAACTATTAAAAGGATAAAATAGTCATTTAGGAATAAAAAACTAACGGTGTTAAAACCCATCCGTTAGGTTAAGGGGATAAGTGATGATTTTCATAGTACGAGGGGACAAGTGTTACATTAGACATAGTACAAGGGAGTAAAGTGTATTTTTCTCTATTAATAATAATAATAATAATAAAACTCTTATGTTGGCCAACCGATCGAGTTGGCGAATCTTGATTGACTGACAGCAGAAACCGATTCGGAAAAAGAAGAAGCATGGCATGAGATAGGCAGTGAGATAGGCGGCAAAAAAATTTTTGATGGTGCCTTCTTCAGTGGCCTAATTAAAGCGTTCAAGAGTAAAGATTTCCTCTGATGAAATGGATAAGTTTACTGAGATTTCTTAGCCTCGACCCTATATCTTCTGAACCTCCATCCTCCCCCTCCAGGAGCTGCCAAATCCTCCTTTGCCCAAGTATTAGGATCACACTTTACTCCTTTCAAATTGTGTAAAAAAAAAAAAATATTACATAAACACTAGGTATTTTTGGGTTAAAAAATTAGTGGTAACCAAAATAAATTTGATTTTTACATTACGATTAACATTTTAGTAATTTTTAAAATTTATTAATCTCTTATCTCTAAATGCTTTAAAGTTATTGTCTCTTAAATAATTTAATAAATTTTTAATCCTTTAATCATAATTTTTTAATTTGATTAGTCCATTATCTCTAAATACCTAAAAACTGTTGCCTCTTTATTAGTTTCTAAACTTCCTAATTTCTTAATCATAATTTTTCCCATAATCATTTGTAGCCAATTTCTTCTTTATTATACTATGTGCAACTGGTTGGATCTATGACGGTATTGATCATCAAGTGTAGTGATTTTCGGGAAATCCTTTGCAATCATGTTGTAATTAGGATCTTTTGTAATATGTTTCATATATTATTTTTTTGTTAAATTCACATACATACTACATGTATCAATAAAAGAGAGGAGAAAGAATATATGATAAAGAAAAAGATCTAAAAGCATATAATTTATCATGGTCCTTAATACCTAGGGCTATTAACGGGTCGGATTTGGAGTAAATTAGAAATTTTTGAATCCGAATGCAATTAGCTCCCTCAGTATTCATATCCGAACCAAATCGGATAGAATTTATATTCATTATTAATGAGTTCGAATCCGATCAAAATTCAAAACGAAATAGGAAAATCTGACCCGAATAATAATTATAAATTTGAAATTTTAAGATCAAGTAACCAATAAAAAAATATCCCTTGCATAAAAAATAAAATTTAAGAAAGTAGAAAAATATTTTAGGATACTAGCAACACCGCACACTCTACATGTGTGCAAAATATAAAAAATATATATTTCAATTTAGTACTTCAATTTTTTTAGGATGAATATATATATATATATATATATATATATTATTAAATTTCTTTTATTAGAATACTTTTTTAAGAATTATTTGAAATAATTTATTAAATTATAATAATTTAAAAATAAAATAATTATACTGAAATAAAATTGCATGATAAAGAATAAACACAAAAAGAAAAAAAATCAAGTAATTGTAATTAGAGAAAGTGGTTTGTGGGTTGAGAACATGAGTTTTTTAAATTGGATGAAATATTACAATATTGACTTTTTTATTTGTTTATTTATTGCATGTGTTTACCAATTAAAAGTATAAAATTTGCACATCAAAATTTGGTATTCGAATTGAATCAATTTTATGTAAATTTTCAATTTTAACCATAATTTTATATTTATCTATTTATTCCACATAAAATTGAAGGGAAAATTTTGTAAAATCACATAAATAACTGCCATGTGTGAGATAAAAATGCCTTTTTTTTATAATAGTATAGATGTATGATAATTAGGCATTATCTTATTAAAAAAAATTACATTGGGAAATAAAAAATAGGAAAAAATACTAAAGACCCCTCAAAATTTATTTTCATATCCGAAAAGCCCATGACCATATTTTTCAATCTGAAAAATCCATTCTGTAAATTTTTTATCCCAAAAAAACTCAATCATTAACTCCTAACATATTTTTGGACAAAATTGCCCCGTACTTTTTACATTATTTTGTTTATGTTTAATCATAAGTTAATTTTATTTACCCATACTACTTAATTTCCATGTATAAAAATCTTTTAATGTTAATTATTTTTTAATATTTTAATCTTTTTATTTAGTTTATTTAAATTTGAAAAATGAAAATTATCTAAAGTATAGTCTATATATATCTCAAATTTATCAAAATATTTTCCCAAATTATATTTAAAATTTGAAAAATGCTATTTCAAAAAATCATTTTTAAATTTATCATTTAAATAAACCAATTTTAAGAAAAATAAAGAAAAACTTCATATGAAAAAAACAAACTTGTTACGTTTTTAATGTAAAAATTAAGGGGAATTGGCAATTTTTTCAAAAAAAATTGTTGG
Organism: Petrea volubilis; assembly: GCA_026212405.1. Lineage (NCBI taxonomy): Eukaryota > Viridiplantae > Streptophyta > Magnoliopsida > Lamiales > Verbenaceae > Petrea > Petrea volubilis. The sequence goes on from CM047881.1 coordinate 21,167,673, forward strand.
CTTTTTTGGAATGAAAAATTATTGGAATGAATTTTTAGTGTATTATTAATTATAATACCTTACATATTACATTGCATTTGAACTTCTATACTAATATTATATACATAAGGTAATTAATTGAATAATATTTTGTTATTAAAGTTCGGATTCATCGAACTGCCTAACTCCCTATCCTATTCACTTGTTTCAGATTATGAATATACATAATCAAATTTAATCTATTGAATATTTTTATCAATAGAATATATTAAAATTTGGATCAAATTCGAATTGAATTTAGATTAAAATCCGGCTCCATTGACAGCCCTAAACCAACCAAAACACTTCAATTAAATGTTACTCGTAAATATAAACTTAACTTGCACGTACATAACGTATTGAGGTAAATTCCAAGCGTAACATAATTGTAAGCGAATGTTTTTAGAAATTATTTATAGAAAACGTTCATGTGTCACGCCATTGATTTCATAATTGTCACAACAATATCCCTAAATATTAGGAGATTCGACGGTATTAAACCACACAAATAAAAAAGATACCAAAATCCATGAAATATTATTGAGAATCAAGTCAGACAAGTTCTACATTTTCCAACGCTGACAATGGACAACAATGTCCATGACTAGGCTGCATGATACAAATTTCGGTATTGAGAAACAATGATCTAATGCAAACCAGTTGCTATGAAGCAAGACTAAGAGAAGAACATAAAAACATTTTCACACTCATATATGTTCAAATCATAGTTTAATCTAATGATTCACAGCCCACCTGGATATACAAATAAGTTGCACCAAGACTAGTACAAAAGCCTTAGATGACAGAAATCCTCAAAGAGAGTCCACATCCTACCGGCCTTCCAAAATCGTCACACTGACATCGTTTATCGAACATTTAGTTGGATTCTGGTTAGAGCATGCTGTTTCTGAACACCTTCGAATCATAACGAATGCCGGCTGCTTAGGACCAGGGAGCTCAACAATCTCACAGCTAAGCATCATCAGAACTGTAGAAATACTTGGCCTATCTGCTGCTATTTCTTGCACACACAGCAGACCTACATTTGCATATCTAATTATATCATTTTCCAGTTGAGGATCATATATCATCGGATCCATCAACTTTACTATTTTTCCTTCATTCCACATTTTCCAGGCCTGGAAATACCAACGAAACAGCAAAAGGTAAAATTTGGAGAAAGCAAATTGGTGGACTAGTTGAAAATAGCCTAATATTCATAATTCCTTAAATGTCTTATCACTAAAAAATGTTAAAAATAACTCACATATGCTATTAGGAAAAGCTGCTCCTCTTCATCATAAAATTTGGAATTTCTCTTACCACTCACAATCTCTAATAGCAGAAGTAGACATCTGATTTTTCTGAGAATATTCCATGCAGGGCATATTCCGGGGGCATATAGCCACTGCGAGCACGATTCAAATAAGCCTTGCAATCAAAGAAAGAAATCTGTCCACTTTACTAGATAAGACAATAAGTGCTTACAATGTACCAACAACCCTTGTTGTGTTGGCTTGATCTTCTTTGCCGCCAAAAATCTTTGCCAAACCAAAGTCTGAAATTTTTGGGTTCAGCTCCTCGTCCAACAATATATTACTAGCCTTTAGATCTCTATGAATAATCCTTAACCTTGAATCCCTATGAAGGTAAAGGAGACCCCGACAAATACCCTCAATGATGATTACACGTGTTTTCCAATCAAGAAAGTCTTGTTTATGTGAATCTGCAAAGTTTTAATCAAACTATCATGAAAATTCAAACGAAATTCGTAAAATAACAGAGTTCTTGGTAGCATGATCTGTGATGAAATAATGAAAAATCTAGAATAAATGAAACATGACCGTCGTTGACTTACCAGAGAGGTAAGCATCCAAGCTTCTATTGGGCATGTATTCGTAAACTAGCATTTTTTCTTCAGATTCCACACAGCAACCAAGAAGTCTGACAAGATTGCGATGCTGGAGCTTAGAGATCACCCCAACCTCATTCATGAACTCCTCTAGCCCTTGGTTGGAGGATCTTGCAAGCCTTTTTACGGCAATGTCTTGTCCATTTGGTAATTTCCCCTGAAAAAAGCACTCGGATCACTTTTGCAACATTACAAAAACTTATAGTGTGGAGCTTGAAAGTGGAAACATGATGAAATACTTTGTAGACTGGACCGAAGCCACCCTGTCCAAGCTTATTGACTGAGTCAAATTTGTTCGTTGCATTTGAGAGCATCTGAAATTTAAATAACGGTAATGCTTCAAGCTTAACTTCATGCACATTATGTTTGAGCATGCCTTCGTCTGAACACTCTGTGTCTGTTTCTTCAGTTTTGGACCATAGCAACTCATTTTTTCGCTTCTTTCCTGCTTTAATTTAACAGAGAAAATGAAAAGGGTGGAAAATAGAGTATATTATAACAACTTGGATCTATTCAATATTGTAACTTAAATTGAATCAATATGTACGCACCTCTGTACATAAGCAATAACTTCCACAGAAAGTATATGCATAAAGGGATTGTTATAAACGCTGGAACCACTGTTGTAACAATAATTGCTTTTCTGTCTTTCTTGTTACCTGCAAAAGTTTACAAGCGGAATATATTTATATATATATATATATATATATATAAATGCATTCTCTAGCTTTCTTCGGGATGAAATCATGAAACTCATAAAACTCCCGTATTCCTAATAGAAAGTGAATCTCTAATCTCCTTACAAGCAAATTCCATGCATACATATCAGGATATTATAGCAAGTGATATATATGACAATGATTGATAAAAACACAGACTCTCTTACGGAGTGGGGAATATAGTATTACCTAGTTCTGAATTAGCCAATCGTATGTATAGGTCAGCATCACCATTGGAGAACTCCTGTACATCAAGTAAGTTTTCATCCCACTGCATACACCCAATGCCACCATAATACGCATAAGCTATACAAGAACAATTATTCAAGCACTGGCTCCTGCACTCTCCTTCTAAATTTGGAAACCACTTAACATGATCAGGCACTTTTACTCCCTTCAACATAAAAAACCCATCTTCTTGTATTCCCGTTTCGCGTGCAGAGTTGGTCCTCTCACATTGGAGGGGGCTTTTTCTCATGCATCCACTGGACCAGTTTGCTGCATCCCACTCGTTTTTATTTTTTGGCTCAAACCCCTCAAAGCATTTGCAAATTGGCTTGTCTTTATGATTACAGCTTCCAAAAGGTCCACATTTACCATAGATATCACACTCGTTCCATATGGATGACCGCGTTACCACCCAGTCCCCCTTCTCAGCAGACCACGTCTTTTCCTCTAAACTCCCAGATGCGTTCAATACAAAGTACAACCAATCAGACGAATTTAACAGGGTAAATATTACATATGCAGTTCCAGGATTATTATTGACAACATGAGTTCCACGTTGATAAAACGATTCCATGAAAGGTAACCCAATGAAGATTTGACCATTCCACGGACCACTGCGCCAATAGGGATATCCATTCTTCCAAATAAATATTTGTGGAATCTCTAGAGGCACAATGGTCAAGGTAAAATTTCCAGTTGCTGGATCAGAAGGACTTCGCCATGATGTCAATACATTTTTCTCATTTGTATTTAAATCCGTGGCAATTTTCATCTTCTCTAATAAAGAATCTGAAGCATGTTGAAAACTTTCCCAAATAATCGTGCCATTGGAGTTATCTTGTAAAACCAGATTCCCTGTATCCAAGAGCAGAGCACTGGTATTAGCCACATGACTTGAGAGATTAGACGACCATACGATCTCTTTTTGTCCATCCATGAGCACAAGATTGCCATCTCCTGATATCTCCACTGTTCCTGTTGAATCATAGAGAGGCTTGCCTCTGTTAGCTACCCATACAACAGTCAACACAGGAACATTGTACATTATACCGACATAACAGTAACTACTATTCTCCGGGCTGAAAAAGCCAAATTTAAACCTTTTCCCATTGGAAACCAAAGTTTGAGGGTCACGAAACGATTCATTTACCCTTATGGTGTCACTTGCTATAGTATATAGTATGAAACACGAAAATATAAGCAAAAACATATGAAGAAGTGAAGGCAAGTTCCTATGGTGGCTGAATCCCATGAATTATCGAGTTTTTTCTCGATTCTAGACCAGCCCAATTCAGAATCTTGCGTGTGAGTAGAATTTCAGTGGTCTAAAAGTTGCCGTGTTACATTATCAATATCTTCATACTTTTCTCTGATGTGAAATTCAAATTTTGTCAAAGAAAGAAAATTCAAGGAAGATGTCACAACATTATGGTCACCAGTTAATGTTTTGTGAAGAAGGTGACTACTGCCATGGTCTAAGTCTTACGCGGCTAATTCGCATTACAAGAGAACTTCAAAATCCATACTCCATTAACGATCGCGATGGTCAAAAAAACCCCACACAAAATACCATCCTTTTCTCCTCTGTTGAAAAGTAAACGCTGCACAACCAAAGGCATTCACACCAGAGTGCTATATTTTTCTCGACTTGCAGGTAAATTCTAGAATACCTCTTCTGTTCTTTGGTCAGTTTGTTTCTCCCACTTAAAGACGCCAGGTTACATTATCAATATCTTCATACTTTACCTTGATGTGAAATCCATCAAAGAAAAATCAAGCAAAATGTGATAATAACATTTTCAATTAGTAGTAAACTATTGTAACTGATTGGTCAAGAAACAGATATTTTTATAGGTGTAAAGATTTACATGTCGATATATGAGGCTAACATAAAGGATCCTATACCTAATGAAGGATTTCATAATCCATGCCCGATCGTGCCAGGCAAAAGCAAACAAAAATCACAATCTTTTTTCTCCTTTTTGTTGGAAAATAAACGCAGGACAAGCTAACAGCCTAACATGCTAGAGAAATTCTAGAATATCGTGGCTTCTGTTCACCGTTATGTCACTGTCTTAACCTCAAAGATAGACGCCAATTTTCTCCAATAAGAAAAATCTTGAAGTAGAAAGTGCAAGGAGAACGAGGGATTTACCGTATTACACAGTGCCCCAGCAAGATAAACAGTACATGGTTGAGTGAATTTGGAGAACGGCGATAACCGATACGTGGGTTCCCGCGCCATTGGGGCGGCGGCGTGAGGCTCAGCGCGGCTGTGTTGATAGGCGGAGACTGAAAAATGAAAATCTGATCGAGACTGTCGAAGCGGATATTTTCTCTATTTTTCTTGAGTTTTAATTTCTGGTTGAGATTTAAGAATCGAAGTAATAACCATTCTGTTGAGGTTCTCGGTAATTTTTCACTCAAGCTATAACTAGTGAATTATGCTGATTCGATAATTTTCAAGAAAGACTACTGAGCAATCTCCTTAGACAAAATTATAATTCCAAATAAATTCTCAGAAAAGGCTGGAGGGGTCACAATTTGTCCCACTTAAAATCCAATCTCCTAGACAGAACTTACTTGCACAGTATATTATCACAACCTAAACCCGACAAATCAATATTGAATACTATACTAAAACCGAAAAGAAACAAATCAAATGCGGAATAACCAAAAGAGATAAGGAAGGAACACACCCGAAAAATTGATAACGGAGTTCGGCCAATTATGCCTACGTCTCCGAGCACTACTCACGCAGCCTGCCCTTTTAATTTGGGAGAAGAGAATACAAATTTTTGGATGACAAACTAGGAAGGGAAGGAGTCCTTTTATAGCATTAAGGAACTTCCCATTTTTCTTAACTAAGCAATGTGGGATTACTTCAAATTATATCCCACCAACCCATTTACACAAAAATCAACAATGTGGGATTAAGAAATTAAGCCAAAAATAACAAATCTCCACCTTGGCACAATTTCTGGTCCCACCAAATGCAAATCTTCTCAATCAAACAAAAAACGGTCTTCGTAGTGCTTCCAATTTGCGCCTTCAGGCGCCAACTCAAATATGCAGGATATTGACCAAGTCTAAACAATGTTTAAACTTGATTTTTGTCACAACCTTGGTCATCATATCTGCAGGATTCTCCGTAGTCCGAATCTTTTGGAGAAGTATCTCCTCTTCTTCGAGAAATTCCCGCACAAAGTGATAGCGAACATCAATATGCTTCGTTCTTGCATGAAAAACTTGGTTCTTTGCTAAGTGAATAGCACTCTGACTATCACAATACACCTCAACGTGTTTCTGACCAACTCCCAAGTCTTTAAGCAATCCTTGAAGCCAAATTGCCTCCTTCACAACTTCTGTAACTGCTATATACTCTGCCTCTGTTGTAGACAAAGCCACTGTTGACTGCAAAGTAGACTTCCAACTAATTGGCGCCTTGGCTAAAGTGAACAAGTAGCCAGTTGTAGATCGTCGCTTATCCAAGTCACCTGCATAGTCAGAATCACAATATCCAACTACGCATTGACCAAGCGATTCATCCCGCTCAAACACTAAGCCAACATCTACAGTACCTTGAATATACTGTAGAATCCATTTCACAGCTTGCCAATGAACCTTGCCATGATCATGCATATATCTACTCACAACACCAACTGCCTGTGAAATATCGGGTCTCGTACACACCATTGCATACATCAAGCTTCTAACTGCATTAGCATACGGGACTTTCGCTATGTATTCTCGTTCTTCATCTGTCTTTGGAGATAACTGGCTGCTAAGCTTCAAATGAGGAGCAAGCGGAGTACTTACAGGTTTGGTATCTTCATTCATACCAAAACGTTGTAATATCTTCTTCAAATACTGCTTCTGTGTCAGCCAAAGCTTGCCTCTCTGTCTATCCCTACTTATCTCCATGCCGAGAATCTTTTTGGCTTCTCCCAAATCCTTTATCTCAAACTCTTTACTCAACTGAGCCTTCAATTTGTCAATTTCAACTTGACTCTTTGATGCTATCAGCATATCATCAACGTACAAGAGTAGGTAGATGTAGGACCCATCTTGAAGTCTGCGCAAATACACACAGTGATCGTATTTGCTTCTTGTGTACTTCTGACCCATCATAAACTTATCAAATCGTTTGTACCATTGTCTCGGTGATTGCTTCAATTCGTACAACGATTTGTTAAGTTTACAAACCCAATTTTCTTTACCAGCAACTTTGAATCCATCTGGCTGAGACATATAGATTTCCTCCTTCAAGTCACCGTGTAGAAACGCGGTCTTCACATCAAGTTGAGCTAGCTCCAAATTCAACTGTGCTACCAAGGCCAACAAAATTCTAATGGAGGAATGTTTAACAACTGGAGAAAATACCTCATTGTAATCAACTCCCTCCTTCTGAGCATAGCCTTTAGCTACCAATCTTGCCTTGTAGCGAACATCATTCTTGACAGAAAATCTTTCTTTCTTTGCAAATACCCATTTGCATCTAATTGCTTTCTTGCCTTTTGGTAATTGTGTCAACTTCCATGTCTTGTTCTTCTCAAGAGATTGCATCTCTTCTTCCATTGCATCTTTCCATCTACCATTTTCTGAACTTCGGATGGCTTTTGGAAAGGTGGATGGGACTTCATCAACAACTGGAAGTGCATAAGCTACCATGTCAACAAAACGAGCAAGTTTCTGAATTTCTCGTCTTGTCCTTCTAACAGCAATTGAATATGGTTGCTGTTGAGGTTCTTGGGTCGGAACCTCTTCCTCATCTGACTCTTCTTCTGCCATGGGAGAGTCACTAATGGTGCTTTTTTCTGGGCTCACCATTATCTGTTCAAACTCCACCTGCTTCGGCGTACACTCCACCTGCTGTTGAGTATCATCAATTCCTTCTTGAGTTACCTTATGCAACATGGCAGATTCATCAAAGGTAACATCCCTGCTGATGATGGTCTTCTTTGCCTCTAGACACCAAAGGCGATATCCTTTAACTCCAGCATTGAAGCCTATAAACAAAACTTTATTTGCTCGTGGATCCAACTTTGATTCATTTACATGATAATATGCAGTAGAACCAAAAACATGCAAAGAATCATAATCTGTTGTAGGTTTCCCGGACCATACCTCTAAAGGAGTCTTGCAATCTATTGCGGATGACGGCAAACGATTTACGAGATGTTGAGCATATGTCACAGCCTCAGCCCAAAACTTTCTGCCTAACCCAGCATTAGACAGCATACAACGAACTTTCTCCACTAGTGTTCTGTTCATACGCTCCGACACCCCATTCTGTTGTGGTGTTTTTCTGACTGTGAAGTGCCGAGCTATGCCAAACTCTTGGCATGCCTCCAGGAAAGGATCACTCTTGTATTCTCCACCGTTGTCTGTTCGAAGAACTTTGATCTTTCTTCCAGTCTGATTCTCAACTTGAGCTTTCCACTTAAGGAAAACTCCAAGCACTTCATCCTTCTTCTTCATAGTAAACACCTATACTCTTCTGGAAAAATCATCAACAAACGTGACAAAATAATGTCTACCTCCAAGAGATGGAGTCTTGGCAGGTCCCCATACATCTGAGTGCACATAATCCAAAATACCCTTGGTATCATAGATGGCAGTGCCAAATTTCACTCTTCTTTGTTTTTCCAGAACACAATGCTCACAAAATTCTAATTTGCAAGTCTTCGTACCTTTCAACAATCCTTTCTTAACAAGAATTTACAAGGATTTTTCACCAGTATGTCCCAAACGCATATGCCACAGCTTTGTCGCCTCTGCATCCTTCTTGCTACTAGATGTTGCAGTTGCTACTGTCCCAACCACTGTACTACCTTGATAGTAATACAGATTATTCTTTCTCACGCCTTTCAACATCACAAGTGCTCCTGAAGTTGCTTTGAGAATTCCATCTCGCATCATCACAACTAGGCCTTTTGACTCTAAGGCCCCCAAAGAGATGAGATTCTTTTTCAAATTCGGAACGTACCGTACATCTTTCAAAACTCTTGTAGATCCATCATGATTCCGCAGCTTGATTGAACCTATCCCAGCTGTTTTACATGGATTGTCATTGACCATGTAAACAACTCCACCATCACGTTCTTCAAAATCAAAGAATCACTCCCGGATGGGAGACATATGGTAGGTACAACCGGAATCCAAAATCCACTCGTCTGGATGGGATGTTGAAGGTGATACTATCAAAGAGACATCTGACTCTGCATCACTTTTGCATTCTGCAACATTTGCATCTTGCTGAGCCTTCCCTTTATTCTTCAACTTTGGACAATCTTTCTTCCAGTGCCCTTTCTCATGACAGAAAGCACACTCATCTTTGGCAACTCTGCTCTTCGACTTTGATATTCCTCTTCTTCCCTTTGACTGGCTCTGCTGACGACCTCTCGCCACTAATGCTTCATCTGCTGTAGCTACTTTGTTTCTCCTTTTATCTTGTTTTCTCAATTCATGACTATACAATACAGAACATACAGCATCTAAAGATACATTCTCCTTCCCATGAAGTAAAGTAGTTTCTAAGTGTTCAAATTCATCGGGAAGAGATGACAACAACATCAAAGCCAAATCTTCATCTTCAAATTTTACATCTAAGTTTAACAGGTCTGCTACTAATTGTTGAAACAAAGTGATGTGTTTATTCATAGTAGTACCTGGTTGATAATCAAATTGGAACAACCTCTTCTTCATAAGGAGCTTATTCTGACCACTCTTTTTCAGAAATTTCTCCTCCAACGCCTTCCACAATTTATGTGTAGAAGTCTCGTTCTTGAATGCATACTTCTGCTCTCTGGACAGGCACGATCGAATTGTTCCGCATGCTAACCGATTTATGATACTCCAATCCTTATCTTCTATGTATTCTGGTTTCTTTTCTTCAATGGCGATGTCAAGACCCTGTTGGAAAAGGGAGTCCATGACCTCGCCTTGCCACATGCCGAAATAGCCAGTACCGTCAAATATCTCTACCGCCAACTTCAAACTTGACATTGGAAACCTTGGCCATGAGGACGAGGAAGCCGATGTCCCTTGTATCATATTTGATGTAACACTATTTATTGGTGGAACTTCTGACGCCATTACAGACTCGAATGATAGTATTCAATATAAACAATATTACAAACAGACCTAGGACGAACCTTCGGCTCTGATACCACTTGTTGAGGTTCTCGGGTAATTTTCCACTCAAGCTACAACTAGTGAATTGTACTGATTCGATAATTTCTAGGAAATACTACTGAGCAGTCTCCTTAGACAAAATTATCATTCCAAATAAATTCCCAGGAAAGGCTGGAGGGGTCACAAATGGTCCCACTTAAAACCCAGTTTCCTAGACAAAACTTACTTGCACAGTATATTATCGCAACCTAAACCCGACAAATAAATATTGAATACTATACTAAAATCGAAAAGAAACAAATCAAATGCGAAATAATTAAAAGAGATAAGGAAGGAACACACCTGAAAAATTGATAACGGAGTTCGGCCAATTATGCCTACGTCTCCGAGCACTACTCACGCAGCCTGCTCTTTTAATTTGGGAGAAGAGAATACAAATTTTGGGATGACAAACTAGGAAGGGAAGGAGTCCTTTTATAGCATTAAGGAACTTCCCATTTTTCTTAACTAAGCAATGTGAGATTACTTCAAATTATATCCCACCAACCCATTTACACAAAAATCAACAATGTAGGATTAAGAAATTAAGCCAAAAATAACACATTCTTCAGAGTTAAGACGCTACATGGGTTGGTGAAACATAATTGGCCAATCAAGGGTGTTTATATCCACCACTAGGGTGTAAATGAGTGTCGGCATGATGAAAAATCCACTGTGATGCAAATGAATCGAGCTCGACTAATTTATTTATTAATTTTTTTTAATACAAGAACTCTACTAATTGTGATAGCAATTAAATTTTAGGGAGTTCGAGCTCAAATCAAAATACTAAAACTCAAGTACGATGCATCGATTCATTTAAAAGTCAAGTACCAGCTCTAACTTAATTTTTTTCTAATACATTATTTTCTTATGTATAATTTTTTTCCTTTCATCTAGTAAAATTTACAAACAATTTAATATTATTATGCTTTTCTAATATATTAATTATACATTTAAATTATAGAAAAACGCTAATTTTTTCTATACAATTTTTTTTATTAATATTACATTGTTACTTGCGTTTATATATAAAAATAGGGATAATTACACTAAACTATTCTAAATTATTGTTAAATAACATATAAACTCTCGATTTTTAAAAATTACCTAGAGAAAAATATGCAAATATTATACATATGTTAACCCTCCATCTATTTATCATTAGGTGTTTTGTCAGAAATTGTGAAATTATAACATATTTTTTCTATTTTATCCTTATGTCAATTTTGACCAAATTTGACCATTTTTGTAAATTGTCTAAGTTTGATTTTGTAATTTTTTAAAATACATAAGGTTTGTTTTGTAATATTTTATAAAATTAAGAAACAAAATCATTTGTAAGCAACCGAGAGAGAGAGAGAGAGAGAGAGAAGCCTTAGCATATGCATAGAAAAATTAATGGTTTCTTCAAAAATAAAAAAAAAACACTAAAAACATACTAATTTTTTATAATATACCATATATATAATATCTTAAATATCATTATCAATGAAAAACTAAACTACTAAAGAATTCCATTCTTTATGAAAAAAACATCATTTTCAGTCATAATAATTGTAAATATTTGCATGGGTCACATTACACTCTTATAAACCATACATATAACACGTACAGATGTCGCTGACTAAATTGTCATCGTCCGCCGCATTGATCAACGGTGACCAACACGATAGGAAATCTCTCGATTCGATAGGTTTTTGATCTGTCTTTTTCACTTTCTTTCTTTGTGTGTGTGTGTGTGTGTGTGTTTTATAACAAAAGATTGGAGGAAATTTTGTATTTATTGAATCTCCGTTATTATTAAAAATTAGTATATACACCTAGGATTATCTATGTAATTTCCTAAAACAAGGGTTGTATTTATTGTTTTGTCATATCTTAGGATAGTTTAGTATAATTGATCCATTTTTTAATCATAAAAAATTTGAGGGTATTTTTATTTTTATCACATCTCCGTTAATATTATAATTTAATATGCATAACTTAAAGTTATCTAAGTATTTTTCAAAAAATCAAAGGTTTAATTTATAATTTTGCCACACCTTAGGTTAATTCAATATAATTATCCCTAAAAAATATTAAGTATTAAAATAAAATTTACAAGTTGGCTCGTGAACTTTGACCAGACATATGTGAGCTCGAGCTCAGCTCTTCAAAAAACTCAAGCTCGAGCTAAGCTCAAGTTGAACCGATTCATTAAGATCATGAATTGGTTTGATTCATCGTACTCCATAAGATCAATTAATAAATTATTGCTTTAATTATCATGAGGGATTGAATATTAATAAGGGATTGTTATTTTAGTATAAAATAACTAGATGACGTGATCTTTTGCAAATCATTTATATTTTTGATATTTGAATCTGAAATGAATACGGCCTCGACCGGGTTAATTTGGAGGTCCGACTCCTGTTTTTCATACATTATGCATTTCAATTTATAAGTGAAAAAAAAAAAGCAAAACAGAATATATGGATAATACATAAGTTGAATTATTACCAATTATAAGCACGTCCATAAACAATGAAAGCAAAGAAAAAATAAGAAACAAAAAATAAATGAATAATCCTCTCACGTTCCTCTTTCCCTGAATTCAGCAAATTCTCAAAATAATACGTCTATGGATAATTTAGTTAGTAAATTGCTAATTATTATGGTAGTTAATGGAAAAAACTTTACGATGTACAAATTTAGACCCTCGTATGTTTTCTTATAAAATGTTGTTCACGTTGTTGAGGTGTTTTTTATAACCCTCTCTTACTTATGAAATATTAGTTTAAAACTCTTTTCAGCCTATTTTTTAAAATATCACAACGATCGTCATAGCTAGAGCACAATCTCGGGGAGAAATTTGGTTTTCAACCCCGGTTCAAAACAAGAAGAGTATGCCATACTAATTTGCCTTGAGTGATTCACATATCAAGACAGACACCGATGGGCACATTAAATTATCTATGTGGTCGAAAGCTCTCGTAGCCAGGCAAACACAATTATCAAGGGGGTGATCTTGTGGTTCTTGGTCTGTGAATATGCATGATTACATACTTCATTTTCTTTTTCGATTGAGGCCAAATCTAAATACGTGCTCAAGAGATAATTGTCCATACGTTACCATTGAATGATGAGATTTTTTTTTTTGATTATTTTATTCATAAAAACTATGTATAAAAAAATTTAGATAGAATAACTTCAAACTTTTCAACTGACAGTGCAAGAGAGAAATCAAGGTACATACAATTACCTAGTACGGGTAAAAAATAATGCTAACTATTATGAATTTTAAGTAATTGTCTTCACTCTTCAGCATCAAATCATACATTATTACTCTTATATATAAGAGTGGAGTTCTTTAATTCGAAATTGATTTCGTCGCCCAGTTGCATTGTTTAGTAAGTCAATCAAATACACTGAATTTCTACCTCTATCATTTTTTTCTTTTTCTTTCTTCTTTCTTTTCCTTATCAGTTATCAGAGATCTTTTTTCTCTCTCTTTTCGCTCTCTCTATCTCTCCCCCAAATAGTTGGCGTGGTGGAGACAGTTGGGCAGCAGGGCAGGCAGAAGGGCGGACGGTGGCAGAGGCGGGCGGGCAGGAGGACGGACGGCGGCGGCAGATCTCTCGATCTCTCTCGCCCCCCTCTCCCTTCTCAATCTCTTGATTTCTCTCTTCCGCTATCCATTCTCAATATCTCTCTCCCCCCTCTCCCTTCTCAATCTCTTGATTTCTCTCTCCCCCTATCCATTCTCGATCTCTCTCTTCCTTTGGATCTCTCTACGTGGCCGAGGCGGTGGGTGTGGCAGCTAACGGCAGATGGGCGGCGGCAGAGGGCGGTAACTTCTTCCTATCTCCCCCGATCTTTCTATCTCTCTTTCCTCTCCTTTCTTGATCTCTATCCCCCTTTGGATCTCTTTGCTTGAGACCAGCGAAGGGCGGTGGTGGAGGACGGCGATCTCTGGTGATGCGTGTGTGTGAGAGAAAGAGAGCGAGAGAGAGAGAGAGAGAGTGAGAGTGAGAAGAGAGAAACGTCTGGAAGAAGAAGGAAAAAAAAAAAGGAAAATGGAAAAAAACAAAGAAAAAAAAAAGAAAAATGGGAGGAAAAAAGGAAAAAACTAAAGAAACGGGAACTAATTTGTAGTATTAATAAAAAAAAATTTATAATATTATAAGATATTTTTATATATTTTGTATTTATTAAATATAATTTACATATTACAATTATATATTTTAAAATATACGTTTATAACTATTTGCATATTTATATAAAAGATATAATTTTTTTAAAAAAATATTTAAATATATGTAATATTTTTAAATTTAAATATGCATAATATAACAAAAAGCACCCTCAAGGACAAAATAAGATCTTTAAAAATTTATTATTAGTTTTTTTTTTAAGTAAAGAGTCGTTAATTTATTTATAAAATTTTAAAAAATTCTGCTAATTTTAACTAAGATGATGTTTGGCTAAGTCTTTTTTAAAATATTTTATAAATTTTTATATCTTATAAGATATTTTATGAGTTTATAAAATATTGGATCTTAGTTTCAAAATAATTTATTAAACTATTGGCATAAATAAGATAGAAATAGTTTATAAGATATTATTGTAATTAATTTGGTTGAAAATAAAAGAGTTTGTTAAGATTTTAGAAAATTATTTAGCACCTCGTTATTTTTTAAAAAATCAATTTGACACCTCTTTTTTGTTTTTTTTTTTCCTTATTTTTGGTCTGATTTTGAGGGATAACTTGTGTGTCATATATAGAGAGACCTCCAATATTGTATATTTCTTTACTTATTTACATATTCATTTTAAGAAAATAATAAAAAAGGGACAGAAGATTCATTTATTATCTAAAACAAAAAAAAAGATGATAGATGGTTGGTGAGAAAAGTAAAGGATAAATAGTATTTCGCTTGTAGGTTCATTTTCATAGCAAAAGAAAGGAAATGAATATTTATTCAATATCTTAAAATAGTATCTATTATTTAATATTTATAACCCTCGTATTTATATATTTTAATAATTAATGATTTAAAAAAAAAATTGCCCCCTCTCAATTAAATTTCTAGACTCCGAATTCCTGACTCCATCTCTATGCATCAACGATATTGATCGTGTACAATATTAAATACTACATGCCTCATATAATGATCGTTAAAAATTAATCAATAATTATACCAAACAATATTTACCGCGCATTGTGCAGTAGCCCCTTACTATTTATTATATATGCATGAACGTGAAAATGGTCACTATAGGTACGAAAATTGAAGGCAGACATGTCAATTTAGAAATAGAATTGCCAATCATGATTTCAGTTTTTCAGTTAGTCCAGAAATGAAAATGGGTTTTTAATAAAATAAGGAATGAGGACTTACATTTGTGAAACTTGTCTATTAACTTTTGTTCCATTTTTTGAATCAAGTCAAATGTATACTTTTCAATGCTGACAACAATATTAACAACTAAGGCTGCATGATAAATGATTAAATTCAAATACTGAGAAAGAATGATCTAATGTAGACTTTATTGGGAAGCAAGATTAAGACAAGTATATATACCAAGAAATCAGCATGATTCAGAAGAAAAAGAATGGGCTTAAGCAAACATAAGCACAGCACTGGATAGAAGGTTTCACAGCAGATTTTTTATTGTTCTCTATTTCACAACCTACTTTATAATATACAAACAAGCGGCACGGAGCTTTCTGCTAACCAGATAAGGTAAGTATGTCTAGTACAGAGATATATTAATTAATGTTCGAAACCAGGATTAGTGCAAACAGCCTTCCATGACGGCAATATTCAAGAAGGTCCAAGTCCTACCGGCCTTCCACAATTGTCAAACTGACATCGTTTATCGAACATTTAGTCAGATTCTTGTTAGAGCTTTCTGTTTCTGAAGACCTTCGCACCAAAACAAATGCCGGCTTCTTAGGACAAGGGAGCTCGGCAATCTCACAGTTGAGCATCGAAAGAACTGTAGAAATATTTGGCCTATCTGCTGCTATTTCTTGCACGCAGAGCAAACCTACATTTGCATATCTAACTACAGCATTTTCAAGTTGAGGATCATATATCATCGGATCCATCAACATTACTATTTTTCCTTCACTCCACAATTTCCAGGCCTGGACATATCAACAAGACAACAAACGGTTACATTTGGGGAAATCAAATCGGTGAACTAGTTGAACATGAGCATAGATAAAATATCCAGTTATGCACGATTCCTTAAATTTCTTATTACTAGAAGACATTTAAAGTAACTCACATATGCTATTAGGAACAGCGGCTCCTCTTCATCATAATATTTGGAATTTCTCTTCCCACTCACGATCTCTAATAACAGAACCCCGAAGCTATACACATCTGATTTTTCAGAGAATATTCCATGTAGGGCGTATTCAGGGGGCATATAGCCACTGCAAGCATGACCCAAAATAAGCGTTAACAATCAATGTAAGAAATCTGAAGACTTTACTAGATAAGGAGATATGTGCTTACAACGTCCCGACAACCCTTGATGTATTGGCTTGATCTTCTTTGCCGCCAAAAATCCTTGCCAAACCAAAGTCCGAAATTTTTGGGTTCAGCTCTTCATCCAGCAAGATGTTACTAGCCTTTAGATCTCTATGAATAATCGTTAACCTTGAATCCCTATGAAGGTAAAGGAGACCCCGACAAATCCCCTCAATGATGATTACACGTCTTCCCCAATCAAGAAACTCTTGCTTATGTGAATCTGCAAGTGCAAAGTGTTATCCCAAATAATTGTGAAAATTCAAACAAAAGTAGGACAATAACAAAGTTCAAAGTTTCGATCAGCAGCATATTGGTATATGATCTGTGACAAAATAGTGAAAAATCAAGCATAAATGAAGCTTAACCATCATTAATTGATTTACCAAAGAGATAAGCATCCAAGCTTCTATTGGGCATGTATTCATAAACTAGCATTTTTTCCTCGGATTCCACACAGCAACCAAGGAGTCTGACAAGATTGCGATGCTGGAGCTTAGAGATCAATTCAACCTCATTCATGAACTCCTCTACTCCTTGGTTGGAGGATCTTGCAAGCCTTTTCACAGCTATTTCTTGTCCATTTGGCAATTTTCCCTGTAAACGAGCAATCAGATCACTTTTTTAACATCATAGAAACCTATAGTCTGAAGCTTGAAAGTGGAAACACGATGAACTACTTTGTAGACTGGACCGAAGCCACCCTGTCCAAGCTTATTGACTGAGTCAAATCTGTTCGTCGCATTCGAGAGCATCTGAAATGTAAATAATGGTAATTCTTCAATCTTAACTCCATGCACATTTTGTTTGAGCATGCCTTCGGCAGAACACCCTGTATCTGTTTCTTCCGTAGGGGAACATATCAACTCATTTCTTTGCCTCCTTCCTGCTTTAAGTTAACAGGAAAAAAAAAAAATGGAAAAGGGTGGAAAATATAGTATTTTACAACAACTTAGATCTATTCAGTATCACAACTTAAGTTGAATAAATATATACACACCTCTGTACATAAGCAGCAACTTCCACAGAAAGTATACACATAAAACGGCTGTTATAAACGCTAGAACCACTGTTGAAACAATAATTACTTTTCTGTCTTTCTTGTTACCTGCAAGGAATATATATACATATATATATATATATATATATATGAATGAACTGTCCAGCTTTCTTCTCGATGAAAGCATGAAACTCATAAAGCTCCTTTATTCCTAATAGAAAGTGAATCTATAATCTACTTACAAGCAAATTTCATGTGCATGCATCAGGATATTATATCAAATGATGTATATGATAATGACGGATAAGAATACAGAAAGTCTATTACAGAGAGGGGAATATAGTATTACCTAGTTCTGAATTTGCCAGTCGTATGTATAGGTCAGCTCCACCACTGGATAACTTCTGTATATCAATTAAGTTTTCATCCCACTGCATGCAACCGATGCCATTGTGATATGCATAAGCTATACAAGAACAATTATTCAGGCACCGGCTCATGCAATCTTCTTCTAAATAGGAAAACCACTTTATATGATCAGGCACTTTTACTGTACTCAGCTTCAAAAAACCATCTGGTTTTCCCATTTGGTCTACAGAAGCATTCGTCTCACATTGGAGGGGAGTTTTTCTTGTGCATCCACTGGACCAATTTGCAGCATGCCACTCATTTTTATTTTTTGGCTCAAACCCCGTAAAACAAGTGCAAATTGCCTTATCTTTAGCATTACAACTTCCGAAAGGTCCACACTTACCATAGACATGTTATGTTTTGGCATAAGTTTTTATCCCACATTGCTTAGTGAACTAAGATGGGAAGTTCCTTAATGTTATAAAAGGACTCTTTCCCTTCTTAGTTTATCCATCCCAAAAATTTGTATTCTCTTCTCCCAAATTAAAAGAGCAGGCTGCGTGAGTAGTGCTCGGAGACGTAGGCATAATTGGCCGAACTCCGTTATCAATTTTTCGGGTGTGTTCTTTCCTTATCTCTTTTAGTTATTCCGCATTTGATTTGTTTTTTTTCGCTTATTAGTATAGTATTCAATATTTATTTGTCGGGTTTATTTATAGTGTATTGTACTATTCATTTGGGTGTATTTTTCTATTCACGTGTATGGTACTGTTCATGTATACACGGGTTTAGGTTGTGATAATATACTGTGCAAGTAAGTTCTGTCTAGGAGACTGGGTTTTAAGTGGGACCATTTGTGACCCCTCCAGCCTTTCCTGGGAATTTATTTGGAATGATAATTTTGTCTAAGGAGACTGCTCAGTAGTCTTTCCTGGAAATTATCGAATCAGTACAATTCACTAGTTGTAGTTTGAGTGGAAAATTACCCGATTTTCCCAACAAGTGGTATCAGAGCCGAAGGTTCGTCCTAGGTCTGTTTGTAATATTGTTTATATTGAATACTATCATTCGAGTCTGTAATGGCGTCAGAAGTTCCACCAAGAAATAGTGTTACATCAAATATGACACAAGGGACATCGACTTCCTCGTCCTCATGGACAAGGTTTCCAATGTCAAGTTTGAAGTTGGCGGTAGAGATATTTGACGGTACTGGCCATTTCGGCATGTGGCAAGGCGAGGTCATGGACTCCCTTTTCCAACAGGGTCTTGACATCGCCATTGAAGAAAAGAAACCAGAATACATAGAAGATAAGGATTGGAGTATCATAAATCGGTTAGCATGCGGAACAATTCGATCGTGCCTGTCCAGAGAGCAGAAGTATGCATTCAAGAATGAGACTTCTGCACATAAATTGTGGAAGGCGTTGGAGCAGAAATTTCTGAAAAAGAGTGGTCAGAATAAGCTCCTTATGAAGAAGAGGTTGTTCCGGTTTGATTATCAACCAGGTACTACTATGAATGAACATATCACTTTGTTTCAACAATTAGTAGCAGACCTGTTAAACTTAGATGTAAAATTTGAAGATGAAGATTTGGCTTTGATGCTGTTGTCATCTCTTCCCGATGAATTTGAACACTTAGAAACTACTTTACTTCATGGGAAGGAGAATGTATCTTTAGATGCTGTATGTTCTGCATTGTATAGTCATGAATTGAGAAAACAAGATAAAAGAAAAAACAAAGTAGCTACAGCAGATGAAGCATTAGTGGCGAGAGGTCGTCAGCAGAGCCAGTCAAAGGGAAGAAGAGGAAGATCAAAGTCGAAAAGCAGAGTTGCCAAAGATGAGTGTGCTTTCTGTCATGAGAAAGGGCACTGGAAGAAAGACTGTCCAAAGTTGAAGAATAAAGGGAAGGCTCAGCAAGATGCAAATGTTGCAGAATGCAAAAGTGATGCAGAGTCAGATGTCTCTTTGGTGGTATCACCTTCAACATCCCATCCAGACGAGTGGATTTTGGATTCCGGTTGTACCTACCATATGTCTCCCATCAGGGAGTGGTTCTTCGATTTAGAAGAACGTGATGGTGGAGTTGTTTACATGGGCAATGACAATCCATGTAAAACAGCTGGGATAGGTTCAATCAAGCTGCGGAATCATGATGGATCTACAAGAGTTTTGAAGGATGTACGGTACGTTCCGAATTTGAAGAAGAATCTCATCTCTTTGGGGGCCTTAGAGTCAAAAGGCCTAGTTGTGATGATGCGAGATGGAATTCTCAAAGCAACTTCAGGAGCACTTGTGATGTTGAAAGGCGTGAGAAAGAATAATCTGTATTACTATCAAGGTAGTACAGTGGTTGGGACAGTAGCAACTGCAACATCTAGTAGCAAGAAGGATGCAGAGGCGACAAAGCTGTGGCATATGCGTTTGGGACATGCTGGTGAAAAATCCTTGCAAATTCTTGCTAAGCAAGGATTGTTGAAAGGTACGAAGACTTGCAAATTAGAATTTTGTGAGCATTGTGTTCTGGGAAAACAAAGAAGAGTGAAATTTGGCACTGCCATCCATGATACCAAGGGTATTTTGGATTATGTGCACTCAGATGTATGGGGACCTGCCAAGACTCCATCTCTTGGAGGTAGACATTATTTTGTCACTTTTGTTGATGATTTTTCCAGAAGAGTATGGGTGTTTACTATGAAGAAGAAGGATGAAGTGCTTGGAGTTTTCCTTAAGTGGAAAGCTCAAGTTGAGAATCAGACTGGAAGAAAGATCAAAGTTCTCCGAACAGACAACGGTGGAGAATACAAGAGTGATCCTTTCCTGGAGGCATGCCAAGAGTTTGGCATAGTTCGGCACTTCACAGTCAGAAAAACACCACAACAGAATGGGGTGTCGGAGCGTATGAACAGAACACTAGTGGAGAAAGTTCGTTGTATGCTGTCTAATGCTGGGTTAGACAGAAAGTTTTGGGCTGAGGCTGTGACATATGCTCAACATCTCGTAAATCGTTTGCCGTCATCCGCAATAGATTGCAAGACTCCTTTAGAGGTATGGTCCGGGAAACCTACAACAGATTATAATTCTTTGCATGTTTTTGGTTCTACTGCATATTATCATGTAAATGAATCAAAGTTGGATCCACGAGCAAAGAAGGCTTTGTTTATGGGCTTCAATGCTGGAGTTAAAGGATATCGCCTTTGGTGTCTAGAGGCAAAGAAGACCATCATCAGCAGGGATGTTACCTTTGATGAATCTGCCATGTTGCATAAGGTAACTCAAGAAGGAATTGATGATACTCCACAGCAGGTGGAGTGTACGCCGAAGCAGGTGGAGTTTGAACAGATAATGGTGAGCCCAGAAAAAAGCACCATTAGTGACTCTCCCATGGCAGAAGAAGAGTCAGACGAGGAAGAGGTTCCGACCCAAGAACCTCAACAGCAGCCAGATTCAATTGCTGTTAGAAGGACAAGACGAGAAATTCAGAAACCTGCTCGTTTTGTTGACATGGTAGCTTATGCACTTCCAGTTGTTGATGAAGTCCCATCCACCTTTCCAGAAGCCATCCGAAGTTCAGAAAATGGTAGATGGAAAGATGCAATGGAAGAAGAGATGCAATCTCTTGAGAAGAACAAGACATGGAAGTTGACACAGTTACCAAAAGGCAAGAAAGCAATTGGATGCAAATGGGTATTTGCAAAGAAAGAAGGATTTCCTGTCAAGAATGATGTTCGCTATAAGGCAAGATTGGTAGCTAAAGGCTATGCTCAGAAGGAGGGAGTTGATTATAATGAGGTATTTTCTCCAGTTGTTAAACATTCCTCCATTAGAATTTTGTTGGCCTTGGTAGCACAGTTGAATTTGGAGCTAGCTCAACTTGATGTGAAGACCGCGTTTCTACACGGTGACTTGAAGGAGGAAATCTATATGTCTCAGCCAGATGGATTCAAAGTTGCTGGTAAAGAGAATTGGGTTTGTAAACTTAACAAATCGTTGTACGGATTGAAGCAATCACCGAGACAATGGTACAAACGATTTGATAAGTTTATGATGGGTCAGAAGTACACAAGAAGCAAATACGATCAATGTGTGTATTTGCGCAGACTTCAAGATGGGTCCTACATCTACCTACTCTTGTACGTTGATGATATGCTGATAGCATCAAAGAGTCAAGTTGAAATTGACAAATTGAAGGCTCAGTTGAGTAAAGAGTTTGAGATGAAGGATTTGGGAGAAGCCAAAAAGATTCTCGGCATGGAGATAAGTCGGGATAGACAGAGAGGCAAGCTTTGGCTGACACAGAAGCAGTATTTGAAGAAGATATTACAACGTTTTGGTATAAATGAAGATACCAAACCTGTAAGTACTCCGCTTGCTCCTCATTTAAAGCTTAGCAGCCAGTTATCTCCAAAGACAGATGAAGAACGAGAATACATGGCGAAAGTCCCATATGCTAATGCAGTTGGAAGCTTGATGTATGCAATGGTGTGTACGAGACCCGATATTTCACAGGCAGTTGGTGTTGTGAGTAGATATATGCATGATCCTGGCAAGGTTCATTGGCAAGCTGTGAAATGGATTCTACAGTATATTCAAGGTACTGTAGATGTTGGCTTAGTGTTTGAGCGGGATGAATCACTTGGTCAATGCGTAGTTGGATATTGTGATTCTGACTATGCAGGTGACTTGGATAAGCGGCGATCTACAACTGGCTACTTGTTCACTTTAGCCAAGGCGCCAATTTGTTGGAAGTCTACTTTGCAGTCAACAGTGGCTTTGTCTACAACAGAGGCAGAGTATATGGCAGTTACAGAAGTTGTGAAGGAGGCAATTTGGCTTCAAGGATTGCTAAAAGACTTGGGAGTTGGTCAGAAACACGTTGAGGTGTATTGTGACAGTCAGAGTGCTATTCACTTAGCAAAGAACCAAGTTTTTCATGCAAGAACGAAGCATATTGATGTTCGCTATCACTTTGTGCGGGAAATTCTCGAAGAAGAGGAGATACTTCTCCAAAAGATTCGGACTACGGAGAATCCTGCAGATATGATGACCAAGGTGGTGACAAAAGTCAAGTTTAAACATTGTTTAGACTTGGTTAATATCCTGCATATTTGAGTTGGCGCCTGAAGGCGCAAATTGGAAGCACTACGAAGACCGTTTTTTGTTTGATTGAGAAGATTTGGATTTGGTGGGACCAGAAATTATGCCAAGGTGGAGATTTGTTATGTTTTGGCATAAGTTTTTATCCCACATTGCTTAGTGAACTAAGATGGGAAGTTCCTTAATGTTATAAAAGGACTCTTTCCCTTCTTAGTTTATCCATCCCAAAAATTTGTATTCTCTTCTCCCAAATTAAAAGAGCAAGCTGCGTGAGTAGTGCTCGGAGACGTAGGCATAATTGGCCGAACTCCGTTATCAATTTTTCGGGTGTGTTCTTTCCTTATCTCTTTTAGTTATTCCGCATTTGATTTGTTTCTTTTCGCTTATTAGTATAGTATTCAATATTTATTTGTCGGGTTTATTTATAGTGTATTGTACTATTCATTTGGGTGTATTTTTCTATTCACGTGTATGGTACTGTTCATGTATACACGGGTTTAGGTTGTGATAATATACTGTGCAAGTAAGTTCTGTCTAGGAGACTGGGTTTTAAGTGGGACCATTTGTGACCCCTCCAGCCTTTCCTGGGAATTTATTTGGAATGATAATTTTGTCTAAGGAGACTGCTCAGTAGTCTTTCCTGGAAATTATCGAATCAGTACAATTCACTAGTTGTAGTTTGAGTGGAAAATTACCCGATTTTCCCAACAAGACATCACACTCATTCTCCATGGATGACCATGTTACCACCCAATCTCCCTTCTCATTGGACCATGTCTTCTCCTGCAAAATCCCTGATGTGTTCAAAACAGCATATATCACAGCAGATGGATCTATGAAGGTAAATGTTAAATATGCAGTTCCAGGATTATTGATGACATCTAATCTACGTTGATATTGCAAATTCTTTTTGGGTATTCCAATGAACGTTTGACCATCCCAAGGACCACTTCGCCAATAAGGATATCCATCCTTCCAAACAAAAGATTCTGGAATCTCTAGAGGCTCAACGGTGTGGATAAAATCTCCAGTTGCTGGATCAGAAGGACTTCGCCATGATGTCAATATATTCTTCTCATTTGTATTTGAATCAGTGCCAATTCTCATCTTCTCCAGGAAAGAATCTGAAGCATGTTGAAAACTCTCCCAAATAGTCCTGCCATTGGATTTATCTTGTAAAACCAGATTCCCCGTATCTGAGAGCACAGCAGTGGTATTAGCCACATGACTCGAAAGATTAGTCGACCATATGATCTCCTTCTTTCCATCTGTGATCACAAGATTGCCATTTCCTGATATTTCCAGTGTTCCTGTAGAATCAATTAGAGGCTTGTCTCTATTAGCTACCCATACAACAGTCATCACGGGGACATTGTACATGATACCAACATAATGGTGAGTACTATTTTCTGGACTGAAAAAGCCCAATTTGAATTTTTTCCCATTTGAAACCAAAGTTTGAGGATCACGAAACGATTCATTAAACCTTATGGTGTCACTCGCTGTAATATATCCAAAAAAACAAGAAAAGATAAGCAACAAGATAGGAATAATAGAAGAAAAGTTCCCACGATAGTTGAATCCCATGATAATTCGATTTTTTTTTTCTCCCGCTTCTATGTTCGGAGGTCTAAAAGATGCCATGTTGCATTATCAATATCTTTATACTTTTCTTTGATGTGAAATTCAACAATTGCCCAGAATTGAATTTAATGTGATAATAGCACCGTCAATTAGCAGTAAACTATCTGGTCAAGAAACAGACTTTTTTACCGAGGAGTAAACATTTACGTGGCTAATTCACCCAATGAAGGATTCAAGAATCATTAATCCATGAAAGCAAACAATGATTACTATCTTTTTCTCCATTGTGTTGAAATGGTACCAAAATTCTAGAATACCCCTGCTCCTGTTTATCGTTATGTCACTCTCTTACACTCAAAGATAGACTACAATTTTCTGCAATAAGAAAAAATTGGAAAACACACAATAGCCGAACAAAGACTTAATACATGGTTAATTGACTTTGGAGGAATGCGATAACAGACAAGTAGGTTCCCGCGCCATTGGGCCGGTGGCGACGGGGTCAGCACGGCGGAGACTGAAATCTGATTCGGACAGTTGAAGCGATATTTTCTCTATTTTTCTTGAGTTTCAATTTGTGGTGAAGATTTAAGGATAGAAGTACATCCAATTCCACTTCTCCCATTTTGAATACCAAGCTCAAACCTCATTGAGATACTCAAGAGAGGACTTGGGGCTTGCCAATTATTTGGGATATTATAGGCTAGCGGTGGCCGTTTTAAAATGACATATTCAATGAGGTGTAGGATTTAATTTATTGGTGTGTTGATGGGGTTGGAGTCACTAAATTGGGCTTAATGATCTCAAAGAGTTTTGGCAAAAGAAAACTTTAGAAAAATCATATTGAATCTCTTGACTTGATATTTAACTCATCAAAAAAAAAAACCCTTTGAACTAAGGTTTATTTACCGATTATCTCCTTGTTATTTGAATAAATATCATTACATCCCTTTAACTATGTGTCTGTTAAGAATTACATCCTCTTATTACCGAAAAATGACCGTAGGAAATTTAGTATAAAAAATGTGAATTTCAGATATTAAAGTACAATTTATAAAAATTCATAATGCAATGTGTAAAAGCACCATAATTCAGGAATTAAGTATCTTTATTCCTAATGTAAAATATAAACCCACATAATTTGGTGGGGAGTTGTACCAAGACTGAGTTTGGTAAGATTATTCAGTGTTCGATATATGTCTGGGATTCTCTTCACTATCTCTTTTTTCTTTTTTTTTTTTTTGGGTCATTTTCTCTTCACTATCATTGTATTCTTTCTTACGCAATTTTTAGAGCTCATTTCATTTCTAGGCGGACCCAATTGAAAATTCCACCAACCAATACGGCTAGGAAAATTCTAGTCTATGCCAACAATTAAAAGAGGAGCTTTATTAAGTTACCAAATAGCGAGTTTTACTTGGGAGAAAAGAGAAGATAGGAGCTTGAAATAATTAACATATTAAAGGAGAAAAAAAGTCACAAATATTGCAGTTACCCTAAATTTATTGTTAGGGTTGCCCGCATTAAAAATACTACCATTAGCCCTCGCCGGATTTCCTGAAAAAACTCACCCCATTTAATTATATTTCTACATATTAACGTGAACGAGAAACATTAGAGAAAACAAACATATATCGGAAAACAATCGTCAAAATGGTACCAACGATACAAATAATTTACAAGTTTGAAAGTTGTAGAGACATAAGCAAGTTACGTGTGTTTTAGTGGAGAAGTGATGGGGGGAAGTTATTTTATTTAGTGGGTAAAGTTATTATTTAACAAAAAAAAATAATCAATCACAATTTTTTTAATAAAATAATTTAATATTACCAGGAAATTATATTTAGTAAAACTTGCAAAATTGCGGTCAATAGGCCACTTTCATATGTATAATAATATAGATAAGTAAAAAAATTAAAACATGATATCTACATATTACATGCACTAAATTATTACCAACAAGCGCGCTCTTTACAAAATGAAAGTAAAGAAAAGGACGAACACTGACAAGAAAATGGGTAAATTAATAACAACATAATAAGTGATAATAAAAAAATTGTAATTCATTGTATTTAGTTAATAACAAAAAAATTATATTGTCACAAAACATAGTTTGCGAAACATCAATAGTGATAACATTGTCTTCGTCCATTGTTGATGACTCCAACGACTCTAATTCCTTGCATGCCTTGGTCAAACTCCTATTGTCCCGACAGAATTTTTCAATCTCCGGGTTGTATGCGTACTTTGGTGGACCTCGACTACGCATAAACTGGAGTACCTAACAGCAGAAACAAGTAGGATTAAGAATAACAAAAATTGCAAAAAGAAAACAAGAAAACTTAGAAAGATTAGTCCCTGACAACAGCGCCAAAAACTTGTTGCGATTTTTTTTTTTAATGAGCACACGCAAGTATACGTATCGCACAAGTAGTATAAAAATATCGATCCCACGAGGACTAATTCCTAAGCAATATCCTAATCTTCTTTATACAATTTATGACTTCTTAATTTGAGCAATTAAAAATAAAAGTAGAGATTTGTGAATTTGATAACAAGTAAACAATATACGAAATTAGTAAATTGCAGAAAAACACCAAGAGAACATAATCTAGGTTCTTAACTTCCCCTTGTATGTCATCTAATCGACTCTCCTAATCATCTCTATCAAGTAACAATGCATGCTCAATAATCCGAAATTCTATTTTATCTAAAGTACTCTCTCGATATAGCATAAACCTTATTAACTAGATTAATTCCCTATATCTCTATGAGAATTGAACCTAGATAATAGCATTAAGACCCAATTTCGAATGACTACCTAAGGCACGTTGGTACTCTCATCCTTCCTGCAAATCATATTCCAAAACAATATGAACTTAGGCTGTTTTGTTCAGTTCTAAACCATGAAATTCTCTCTTGAGCTCAATCACGGTTAACAAATCACTTCTAATGATGGCCAATCAATAGAATACATTAAGATCACATAAAACAATTGAGATGCATAGTACATAATAGAGATTCATAGAATTCAATTAAAATTCATACAAGGTTCCATCAAAAACCTAGAAATGAGTTTAATTCACCATACAAACAGATTTCATGGCAAAAACTATACAGAACATAGACATGAAAAACAAGAAGAGTTTGAAGAAGGAAAACTCGGGTGTGGCGTGAATCTCCTTCTCTAAGACTTTTTCCTTGTTTCAGATCTTCCTTCCTGCCTTCTCTGTTCTCTCTCTGTCCAGAACTCTCTCTTTTTTTTTCTTTCAAAAATTGCCTTTTTTAAGTTTAAAATCGTGATTAAAATCTCCTATCAACTTCCAATTAACCACCCCGCCTAGGTGGTCAGAGAATACCGCCTAAGCGGTGGGCTCTCGGGAAATTTGGCTAGCTAGAGCTCCTCATTGCCGCTTAGGCGTGCTAGTGGCCGCCTAGGCGGTCATGCCTCTGGAATTAATTCTCGTTTCCTTCATTGCCGCTTAGGCGTGCTGGTAGCCGTCTAGGCGGAATCTTCCACAATGCATTTTTTCTATCTTTTTGATTTCTCTTCTCCAAAAATACCCTCTGCAAAATAGAATGAAAATAATTAAACTTAATTAACGTTTCTTACCCCAAGAAGTAGCATTTTAACTTAATTTGGTTCGATATTATTAATTTAGGCTCCAAAATAACTCTATAAAATAGAGTTATCACATAATGATTTATAATATTCCAATAAACATAAATAACCCCCACTTCAAAATATCTAGAGTGAGTCTTATTATTGTAACATTATAATATGGCAAAGTCATCATAGGAAATAATACTCCTAAAATTTATATCATGAATTTCGGTAACCGATTGCCTCTAACTTATTACTATATGAACCTTACCTATGGGAATCGTAGAAACTCATGAAAGTATCCAATAAACATGATGGAGTAAGAGTGTCGAGAACTTATATTGTATTACTATTACAACTGCAAGCCACATATGCCAATCCATTAAACTAAAGTCATGCAAATTTAAGACCTATGCTTGTCATGAATCTATGATGCATAATAGAAACAAATCCTATTATTATTTATTATTTCTTTGTTCTTATATGATTGGCCTACAAATCACACGATTGTAACCTTTGCACATGATACAAAAACTTGGAGCCGATAACTTACAGGTTGTGGTTCGTGAATTCCGCAGTTGTAATTCATGAGTCCTAGCCGTCTCTCTATATTTATTCTACTGTATATTATCTCTTCTCATGAGTATATATAATACTAATTCTTAAACCTAATACGATTAACTCAATAGTCCTAAGTCCAATAGTCGTAACCTAATGTGATTGACCCAATAATCCTAAGCCTAATAGGATAGCCCAATATCCCTAAACCCAATAGGATTTAACTAATATTAATAATATTAACAATAGCAATAATAATGAAATAATAAAATTATAATCTCAATAATAATAATAATAATAATAAAATTGACAATGTTAATAATAATACAATAATAATCCTAATATTAATAATATTAATAAAGTAATTAAGTAAACTGTTTATATTATCCATAGATTTACTCCAAAATGATTGATCTATAGTGATATTGAACATTGTATTTTTAAAACCAATTTGTATGTATAAAATACAAATAAAGGAGTACAACAAGCATTAGTTGGTAAAAAAAATGTGTTTTAATTATTAATTGAGATATGCTATGAAACACAACAACAACAACAACAACAACAATAATAATAATAATAATAATAATATAAAAATTGTTTATTGATTTGAATAGTTATGGTTAATATGTATAATGAAATATTGTTTGCACGTAGTTTGTTGAATTATATAAAATAAACAAAATAAATGTAAATAGTTTATTTGAATTTATTTTTTTCCTATAATTTGTATTTTACTTGTATATCTATGAATTCATATAATATTTTTCGTACTAGCCGGTCAATACTTTAATGATAACTTGGAGAGGATATATATGCTCATATGATTGAATGTCGAATAATAATAATAATAATAATAATAATAGTTAAATTCATCCCTGAGAACACTTAAAAGAGAAATAATATTATTGTTTGTAAGTAATGAAATAAAATATGATGTAATTTTTATTTAATTGAAGCTAAATACTTAAATTATAGCAAAAGTAATTTATCCTAAGAAATTTTAATAATTAAAGAAGTTTTTGTTTAATGTTAATAATTAAATGAATGATTTGAGAGAAAGATAGAGAGAACATGGTACATTAGAGAGAGACAGAGAAATTAGGAAATTTGGAGAGAGAGGGGGGAAGAGAGAGAAATTTTTGACTCATGATAGTAGGTTGCTCAAAAATTAAAAAAACCTACAACTCATTAAAATATTTTAAAATTGTGGCATTTTTTTAGAAGGTGACTAAAGTTAGTCACCTATGACTGTGATTAATCACAGAACTCCTCTACTCATAAATATAAACTTGCACGAACATAAAGTATTGAAGTAAATTCCGCCCCAAGATTCTAAAGGTCTTGGGTTCGATTCCCACTGATGAATGTGTGGACTTTATTTCTATCTTTATGGTAGTTTATTATCCTACTTTAATAGTAGTTTATTGTAATAGTTTATCTATAGTTCATGAATGATATTGTTTGAAATATGATGTAATAGTTTGATTTGTACTCGAAGAGTCATTGATGTAATCCGATGATATGTATTCAAAAAAAAAAAAAATTCCAAGTGTAACATAATTGTAAGCGAATGTTTTTAGAAATTATTTGTAGAAAACGTTCATGTGTCACACCATTAATTTCATAATTGTCACAACAATATCCCAAAATATTAGGAGATTCGACGGTATTAAACCACACAAATAAAAAAGATACCAAAATCCATCAAATATTATTGAGAATCAAGTCAGACAAGATCTACATTTTCCAACGCTGACACGGGACAAAAATGTCCACGACTAGGCTGCATGATACAAATTTCGGTATTGAGAAACAATGATCTAATGCAAACCAGTTGCTATGAAGCAAGACTAAGAGAAGAATATAAAAACATTTTCACGCATACATATATGTTCATATCATAGTTTAATCTAATGATTCGAAGCCCACTTGCATATACAAACAAGTGCTACCAAGACTAGTACAAACAGCCTTCGATGACAGAAATCCTCAAAGAGAGTCCACGTCCTACCGGCCTTCCAAAATCGTCACACTGACATCATTTATCGAACATTTAGTTGGATTCTGGTCAGAGCATGCTGTTTCTGAACACCTTCGAATCATAACGAATGCCGGTTGCTTAGGACCTGGGAGCTCACCAATCTCACAGCTAAGCATCATCAGAACTGTAGAAATACTTGGCCTATCTGTTGCTATTTCTTGCACACACAGCAGACCTACATTTGCATATCTAATTATATCATTTTCCAGTTGAGGATCATATATCATCGGATCCATCAACTTTACTATTTTTCCTTCATTCCACATTTTCCAGGCCTGGAAATATCAACGAGACAGCAAAAGGTAAAATTAGGAGAAAGCAAATTGGTGGACTAGTTGAAAATAGCCTATTATTCATAATTCCTTAAACGTCTTATCACTAAAAAATGTTTAAAATAACTCACATATGCTACTAGGAAAAGCTGCTCCTCTTCATCATAAAATTTGGAATTTCTCTTCCCACTCACAATCTCTAATAGCAGAACCCCAAAGCTGTAGACATCTGATTTTTCTGAGAATATTCCATGCAGGGCATATTCTGGGGGCATATAGCCACTGCGAGCACGATTCAAATAAGCCTTGCAATCAAAGTAAGAAATCTGTCCACTTTACTAGATAAGACAACATGTGCTTACAATGTACCGACAACCCTTGTTGTGTTGGCTTGATCTTCTTTGCCGCCAAAAATCTTTGCCAAACCAAAGTCTGAAATTTTTGGGTTCAGCTCCTCGTCCAACAATATATTACTCGCCTTTAGATCTCTATGAATAATCCTTAACCTTGAATCCCTATGAAGGTAAAGGAGACCCCGACAAATCCCCTCAATGATGATTGCACGTGTTTTCCAATCAAGAAACTCTTGTTTATGTGAATCTGAAAAGTTTCAACCACACTATCATGAAAATTCAAACGAAATTAGGAAAATAACAGAGTTCTTGGTAGCATGAGCTGTGATGAAATAATGAAAAATCTAGAATAAATGAAACATGGCTGTCATTGACTTACCAGAGAGGTAAGCATCCAAGCTTCTATTGGGCATGTATTCATAAACTAGCATTTTTTCTTCAGATTCCACACAGCAACCAAGAAGTCTGACAAGATTGCGATGCTGGAGCTTAGAGATCACCCCAACCTCATTCATGAACTCCTCTAGCCCTTGGTTGGAGGATCTTGCAAGCCTTTTTACAGCAATGTTTTGTCCATTTGGTAATTTTCCCTGAAAAAAGGCAATCGGATCACTTTTTCAGCATTACAAAAACTTATAGTCCGAAGCTTGAAAGTGGAAACAAGATGAAATACTTTGTAGACTGGACCAAAGCCACCCTGTCCAAGCTTATTGACTGAGTCAAATTTGTTCGTTGCATTTGAGAGCATCTGAAATTTAAATAACGGTAATTCTTCAAGCTTAACTTCATGCACATTATGCTTGAGTATGCCTTCGTCTGAACACTCTGTGTCTGTTTCTTCAGTATTGGACCTTATCAACTCATTTTTTTTCTTCTTTCCTGATTTAATTTAACAGAAAAAATGAAAAGAGTGGAAAATAGAGTAGATTCAGTATCGGAACTTAAATTGAATGAAAAACTGAAAAGATTGGATCTATTCAGTATTGCAACTTAAATTGAATCATTACGTACGCACCTCTGTACATAAGCAATAACTTCCACAGAAAGTATATGCATAAAGGGGTTGTTATAAAAGCTAGAACCACTGTTGTAACAATAATTGCTTTTCTGTCTTTCTTGTTACCTGCAAAAGTTTACAAGCCGAATATATTTATATATATATATATATATATATATATATATATATATGAATGCATTGTCTAGCTTTCTTCACGATGAAATCATGAAACTCATAAAACTCCCGTATTCCAAATAGACAGTGAATCTCTAATCTCCTTACAAGCAAATTCCATGCATACATATCAGGATATTATAGCAAGTGATATATATGACAATGGCGGATAAAGACACAGACCCTCCTACAAAGTGGGAATATAGTATTACCTAGTTCCAAATTAGCCAATCGTAAGTATAGGTCAGCACCACCATTGGAGAACTCCTGTACATCAATTAAGTTTTCATCCCACTGCATACACCCAATGCCACCATAATACGCATAAGCTATACAAGAACAATTAGTCAAGCACTGGCTCCTGCACTCTCCTTCTAAATTTGGAAACCACTTAACATGATCAGGCACTTTTACTCCCTTCAACATCAAAAACCCATCTTCTTGTTTTCCCGTTTCACGTGCAGAATTGTTCCTCTCACATTGGAGGGGGGTTTTTCTCGTGCATCCACTGGACCAGTTTGCTGTATCCCACTCGTTTTTGTTTTTTGGCTCAAACCCCTCAAAGCATTTGCAAATTGGCCTATCTTTATGATTACAGCTTCCAAAAGGTCCACATTTACCATAGATATCACATTCGTTCCTTATGGATACCTGTGTTACCACCCAATCCCCCTTCTCAGCAGACCATGTCTTCCACTCAAAATTCCCAGATGCATTCAATGCAAAGTATGTCCAATCAGATGGATTTAACAGGGTAAATGTCACATATGCAGTTCCAGGATTATTATTGACAACATTAGCTCCACGTTGATAAAACGATTCCGTGAAAGGTAACCCAATGAAGATTTGACCATTCCACGGACCACTGTGCCAATAGGGATATCCATTCCTCCAAATAAATATTTGTGGAATCTCTAGAGGCACAATGGTCAAGGAAAAATTTCCAGTTGCTGGATCAGAAGGACTTTGCCATGATGTCAATACATTTTTCTCATTTGTATTTAAATCCGTGCCAATTTTCATCTTCTCTAATAAAGAATCTGAAGCATGCTGAAAACTCTCCCAAATAATACTGCCATTGGAGTTATCTTGTAAAACCAGATTCCCTGTATCCAAGAGCAGAGCACTGGTATTAGCCACATGACTTGAGAGATTAGATGACCATACAATCTCCTTTTGTCCATCCATGAGCACGAGATTGCCATCTCCTGATATCTCCAGTGTTCCTGTTGAATCATAGAGAGGCTTGCCTCTATTAGCTACCCATACAACAGTCAACACGGGAACATTGTACATTATACCGACATAACGGTAAGTACTATTCTCCGGGCTGAAAAAGCCAAATTGGAACTTTTTCCCATTGGAAACCAAAGTTTGAGGGTCACCAAACGATTCATTTACCCTTATGGTGTCACTTGCTATAGTATATAGTAAGAAACATGAAAATATTAGCAAAAACATATGAAGAAGTGAAGGCAAGTTCCTGTTGTGGCCGAACCCCATGAATTATCCAGTTTTTTCTCGATTCTAGACCAACCCAATTCAGAATCTTGCGTGTGAGTAGAATTTCAGTGGTCTAAAAGTTGCCGTGTTACATTATCAATATCTTCATACTTTTCTCTGATGTGAAATTCAGGTTTTGTCAAAGAAAGAAAATTCAAGGAAGATGTTGCAACATTATGGTCACCAGTTAATGTTTTGTGAAGAAGGTGACTACTGCCATGGTCTAAGTCTTACGCGGCTAATTCGCATTACAAGAGAACGTCAAAATCCATACTCCATTAACGACAATGACTGTCAAAAAAACCCCACACAAAATACCATCCTTTTCTCCTCTGTTGAAAAATAAACGCTGCACAACCAAAGGCATTCACACCATAGTGCTATATTTTTCTCGACTTGCAGGTAAAGTCTAGGATACCTGGGTTTCTGTTCTTTGGTCAGTTTGTTTCTCCCACTTAAAGACGCCAGGTTACATTATAAATATCAAAGAAAAATCAACCAAAGTGTGATAATAACATTTTCAATTAGTAGTAAACTATTGTAACTGATTGGTCAAGAAACAGATATTTTTATAGGTGTAAACATTTACATGTCAATATATGTGGCTAATGAAGCATTCCATAATCCATGCCTGATCATGCTAGGCAAAAGCAAACAAAAATTACAATCTTTTTTCTCCTTTTTGTTGGAAAATAAACGCAGGACAATGATCAAGGCAAAAGCAAACAAAAATTACAATCTTTTTTCTCCTTTTTGTTGGAAAATAAACGCAGGACTAGCTAACATGCTAGTGAAATTCTAGAATACCCTGACTTCTGTTCACCGGTACGTCACTGTCCTATCCTCAAAGATAGACTGCAATTATTTCTCCAATAAGAAAAGTCTTGAAGTAGAAAGTGAAAGGAAAACAAGGGATTTACCGTATTACACAGTGGCCCAGCAAGATAAACAATACATGGTTGAGTGAATTTGGAGAAAGTCGATAACTGACAAGTGGGTTCCCGCGCCATTGGGGTGGCGGCGTGGGCCTCGGCGCGGCGGTGTTGATGGGCGAAGACTGAAAAATGAAAATCTGATTGAGACTGTTGAAGCGGATATTTTCTCTATTTTTCTTGAGTTTTAATTTCTAGTTAAGATTTAAGAATCGAAGTAATTACCGCTCTTCAAAGTTAAGACGTTCCATGGGTTGGTGAAAAATAATTGGTGAAAAATCCGCTGTGATGGAAATGAATCTAGCTAGATTAATTTATTTATTGACTTTTTTGGTTACAAGAGCGTAACTGATTCTGAGAGCAATTATATTTTAGTGAGTTCGAGTTCAAATCAAAATACTAAAACTCAAATCCGGTACATCTACTCATTTAAAAGTCAAGCACGAGCTCTAACTCAATTTGTCCTATTACATTATTTTTCTAATGTATAATTTTTTTTTATTTTATCTAGAGAAATCTTCAAACAATGTAATATTATTATGCTTTTCTAATATATTAATTATAGAAAATGCTAATTTTTTCTATACAATTTTTTTATTAATATTACATTGTTACTTGTATTTATATATAAAAAAATAGGGATAACTACACTAAACTATCCTAAGTTATTGTTAAATAACATATAAAACTCTCGATTTTTAAAAATTATCTAGAGAAAAATATGCAAATATTATACATCTGTTAACCCTCCATTTATTTATCATTAGGTGTGTTATAAAAAACTATGAAATTATAACATATTTTTTCTATTTTACTCTTTTGTCAATTTTGACCAAATTTGACTATTTTTGTAAATTGTCCAAGTTTGATATTGTAATTTTTTGAAATACATAAGATTTGTTGTGTAATATTTTACAAAATTAACCAACAAAAACATTTGCAACCAAAGCAACCAAGAGAGAGAGAGAAGCCTTAGAATCTGCATGGAAAAATTAATGGTTTCTTCAAAAAAAAAAAAAAATGCTAAACGCATACTAATTTTTCATAATTTATTACTTGTATAATACCTTAAATATCATTATCAATGAAAAAACTAAACTACCAATGGATGGCATTCTTGATGAAATTAAAAAAACATCATTTTCAGTCATAATATTTACAAATATTTGCATGGGTCACATTTCACTAATCTTATAAACCATAAACCTAACATGTACAGATGTCGCTGACTCAATTGTCATCCCCCGCCGCATTGATCAACGGTGACCAACACGATAGGAAATCTCTCGATTCGATAGGTTTTTGATAGGTTTTTTTTTGGAAGAAAAAGTGTTTTTCTTGATTCTTTACTCGCCAAATAAAGTGATATAGCGTAAGTGTTTAAATTTTGTACTCTCCTTTTTCACTTTCTTTCTTTGTGTGTGTGTGTGCGCGCCCGCGTGCGTGCGTGTGCGCGCGTGTGTGTGTGTGTGTGTTTTATAACAAAAGATTGGAGAGAATTTTGTCTTTATCGAATCTCCCTTAACATTAAAATTTAGTATATAGACTTAGGATTATCTATGTAATTTTCTAAAATCAAGGGTTGTATTTATTGTTTTGTCATATCTTAGGATAGTTTAGTATAATTGATCCTTTTTTTAATTATAAAAAATTTGAAGGCATTTTTATTTTTATCTCATCTCTGTTAATATTATAATTTAGTATGCATAATTTAAAGTTATTTAAGTATTTTTCAAAAACTCAAAGGTTTAATTTGTAATTTTGCCACACCTTAGGTTAATTCAATATAATTATCCCTAAAAAATATTAGGTATTAAAATAAAATTTATAAGTTGGCTCTTGAACTTTGACTAGACATGTGTGAGCTCGAGCTCTGCTCTTCAAAAAACTTGAGCTTGAGCTAAGCTCAAGTTGAACCGATTCATTAAGATCATGAATTGGTTTGATTCATCTTACTCCATACAATCAATTCACAAATTATTGCTTTAATTATCATAGGGGATTGAATATTAATAAAGGATTTGTATTTTATTATACAATAACTAGATGACGTGACCTTTTGCAAATCATTGATATTTTTGATATTTGAATCCGAAATGAATACCGCCTCTACCGGGTTAATTTGGAGGTCCAACTCTTGTTTTTCATACATTATGCATAATACATAAGTTGAACTATTACCAATTATAAGCACGTCCATAAACAATGAAAGCAAAGAAAAAATAAGAAACAAAAAATAAATGAATAATCCTCTCACGTTCCTCTTTCCCTGAATTCAACAAATTCTCAAAATAATAGACCCTCGTAGTTAGTAAATTGCTAATTATTATGGTAGTTAATGGAAAAAACTTTACGATTGTACAAATTTAGACCCTCGCATTTTTTCTTATAAAATGTTGTTCACGTTGTTGAGGTGTTTTTTATAACCCTCTCTTACTTATGGAATATTAGTTTTTAACTCTTTTCAACCTATTTTTTAAAATGTCATAACGATTGTCATAGCTAGAGCACAATCTCGGGGAGAAATTCGGTTTTCAACCCGCTTCAAAACAAGAAGAGAATGCCATGCTAATATGCCTTGAATGATTCATATCTCAAGACAGACACCGATGGGCACATTAAATTATCTATATGGTCGAAAGCTCTCGTAGCCAGGTGTTTGCATAAATTTTCTTCGGCCGCGCTGAAGTGGGCGCTCAGGGTTCGAACTGACTGAGTTCAATTGGAAAACAGTCAATTCGAAGTGAGCTTTCTAGTGTTCGGGTGTGGGCGTGCCAGTGCGCAGGAGCGCACAAGTGGAAGTCTTGTGTTTCGAAGTGAAAAAGCAATACAATTCGAAGTGAAAAATGTAATGCAATTCGAAGTAAAAAGTGTAATGCGCCCAAGACTTCTATCTGAAAAACGATTGAATCGGAGTAGGCAAACACTACCCC
This sequence comes from Petrea volubilis, assembly GCA_026212405.1. Classification (NCBI taxonomy): domain Eukaryota; kingdom Viridiplantae; phylum Streptophyta; class Magnoliopsida; order Lamiales; family Verbenaceae; genus Petrea; species Petrea volubilis. Next base: position 21,205,657 of record CM047881.1, read on the forward strand.
TGAGGTTCTACTTGCCTACAACTTAATGTAGGACTTAATAATTTAGCACTCTCAAAATCGAAAAGGGCCGAAAAGCTTAAATCGAAGAGAAAATATATTCGGAAACTATGGCTACTCGCCAAACGGACTTTACATGACTCGACTACAGACACACGCATTGATGACTCGGGCCATATCTATGACAGAGATGCATTGAGCAGTCCCTAAGAACTCTAGCTACAAATCGGCCACATTGATGACTCTGGCCATATCTACCTATGGGTGTATTCAAAGGCTGTTCATTCCGACGAGCATTGATTGACTCTGTCTGTACTCCTCTTCATGCATGCGCTTGATATGAATGCTGGATACCACTCCGTCGCATTGATGTCTCACCTCGAACCAGGCCCAATCCGAGTGAGTGATGGCTACGACCTTGTGACGTTACGGACTGAGTGCATTGATATCCTCACTTCGAGCCGAATGAGGTATGGCTACAAACACCCGTAGCGGTTTTCTACCTACTTGAACTAAAGCTATTCTTTGTTCATTAGACTAAAAAATCAAAGAAGTGACGACTTCTTGATTGAGAGAATTGTTGCGTTTGATGTTGTGTGTTTATTGATTGATGATGTCCTCCTTGAATGACGAATTCGGATCCCTTTTATAGATTTCAGGCCGCAATCGCCATTCTTTATTCTTGGAGTTGGCAAGTTTATTCAAGCCAGGCCACTAGAAATGAATGACCGTCTTTATTTCTAGTTTATGACAGTTGTACCATTTTATTTATATTTCAAACTCCTAATAACACATGGCTTTTATTTTAGGCATATGCAGATATCACAAAGCCTATCTTCAGCCATTATGTTCTTCTTCTTCTAACAACCCCTAGAAGTAAGGGATTTGAATTTTGACTTTATTATTGTATTTATTTTATTTTTCTATTTTATATTTTCGGCCGACTGGGCCATGGACCGTTATTCCAGTCCGGCCTGGGCCTTCAACATGGGCTCTATGGACGTGTCGAAGTGGCATGTGCTTTATTAATTCATTTCGGTGCGACGAAAAGGCCCCAATATTAGCCCACTCCGAATCTGATTTCAAAAATTATTTTTGAGCCCAAACAATGCCCCCCGCAAGTTGTGGTCAATTAGTAAGATTTGACCATAACTTGATTAAACTTTATTTCCTTCGCGCCATTCAATTTGGCGGCTTTTTTATTCATGCTTGCCATACTCAACGTGGCACTTTCAGTTCTTTTGACAACATACTGTTGTAAACACCATGGATGTCATATTGCCATCAATGAGAATGTTACTATTGTACTTTCTGCAACCTTCCTCAAATATATTTAAATATTCTTTTCTTTTGCTGCTCATCCCGAATTACGGCTGTTACTGGCGCCATCATGATGGCGCCCTTTGAGTGTCCTAATACTAGCCGTTTTCTACCCAGTATTCTTCCACGTTTGGGATTCCTCTCACTTCTTAACTCTTAATTTCCCATTCCATCTTAAACCTTTACGTACTTATCCCAAAAATATTAGGACTCCTTGCAGCCGTCAAACTTTGACTTTTAAAACTCTCTTATTTTCTCTCAATCGCTCACCTTCATCGTCTCTCTCACTATTCTTCCCCAAATCTGAAAACCCTAATTTCTCTATCTTCATCAATGGTGTTCCAAAAATCCAGCATTTTCTCCTGCGAGGGTTCTTATTCCCTGGGTCCTATTATTAGCGGGGAAGCTCCCCCAAGACCACCCCCGGGATCTTGCTCGCTTCGAAGAGAGTTTGCCATTTTTAGAGGGCCATGTCTTTGGCTCCTTAATCCGAAACTGGCCATGGTCGCCCAATTCTTCAGTCCATCGTGACTTTTTAAATTGGTGTGCTTGTGTCGAAGTGGTTCAAGGCCAGTTATGGAAGAGCATTGGTATTTATGAACCCATTCAAGTCTCAAAATCCCCTTATTCTCTTGACATGGGGTTTTTGCAAGAGGCGTCGCTGTTTTGGTGCCGTATTGACAACACTTTCCATTTTTCCGCTGGTCCCATGACCATTACTCTTCTTAATTTGGAGCAGTTAGCAGGCTTTCGCTCGTCTGGTCATCCTGTCGATGTCGGTGTAAGGTATGACGACCTCGACGTATTAGAGATTTCACATCTTTCTCGCGACAGTAAACCCATGACCAGTTATGGGCATATCATCTCTCATTTTGTCAACAAAGCCACCCCAGTTTCTCGTGAAGAACATGTCCGATTCCTGACATTGTGGCTGTGCAGGTATGTGTTCTGCAGCCAATCCTGCCAACAAACCATGGAATTCTACTATATAGCCGGGGCAATGGCTGCGGGTGTCGATTTGGCCCTGGGTCTAGCGGTGTTGACTTTCATTTATAAGGGATTGCGTAAATTGGTAAAAGTGAGGCAAGACCCAAAAAAGAGGGAGATTCATCATGGGGGGCTTTAGTTGGTGCAAATGTGGCTTCAGGCCTACTTCCCTTATTTGTGCGCCAGAACTACTGGCATGAGGATGGAGAATGAGCTTTTTGCCACCTTTCTTGCGCGCAACAGTGTTTCGATAGCCCAGCCCGAACGTGCCTTCGTACGATTCTATCTTCCACGGGACGACAACATTCCTGACTGGGATGTGCTCTGCAGTGGTGACCCGGCATTTTACCGCCATGGGTCTCATTCTTTCCAGACAAGCGATCAGAGGCGATGGGCCTCTTTCCTCGTTGCCAGAGACTTACCATATTATTTTCGATTTGACAATATGGTTTCCAGCCGTCTTTTACCGTACGCCCCCCACTATGTGGCCCGTTAATTCGGCCTTATCCAGTCCCTGCCTGCTCCGGTCGTGACAATTAACTCGTCACATTTTAAGTCGAACAAATACAAGAATCGGGGCATTCGACGTCTTTAGGGATTTGACTGCAAGTTCTTTGCGCCGTTTAGGTGAGTTTGAGTTCACCTATTTTGCAAGAGATCACAGGGCTACCCCGGCCTTTCAGGCCTGGTGGAATGGGTATCTGCAACGTTCACGAATCGAGCCCGCTTATGCGGCTGTGGCCTATTTCACCTTTTCGACTCTTCCCATGAAGGTGGCCACCAACGTGCCCTTCCCCGACGTCACGGGTAAAAAAGGTATTGAAAAATTGAGCGTTTTTATAATATTACCTGGAATCCTTTTGACCGCGATGGGTGCATTAGGCAAGCCTCAAATTCATTTTTCGAAAAGAAAGAGAAACTGATAATTAAGGCCAAAGAGCACTTCAATATTGCTAGGAGGCAATTAGAGGACCGTGCCCCTCATTGGTCTACTTTTTATAAACCGTTGTGCTTGACTGCCCCCCCTTTACCTGATTTCGTTTTGTGGGTGATTATCCCCAACCTTCCCCTCGAAAGACCCATGAGCTTCCATGATGAGGTTACGTTCAGCGGCTTGTTTGCTGATGACCCCGTGGGGGTTCGTAGGGTTGAGCTCTTTGTACTTGCTATTCCTTTTCGGAGTAATGCAGTGACCATAGAAGGGGAAGGTATTACCTTCATTCCTGCTTCCTGTGTTTCGGTGTTTTCTTTCTGTTTTTTCACCATGTTGATTTTTTCTTTTTGCAGGTTTCCAGTCGAAGTAAACATACCACATCTACTGACCCTGCCCCGAAGCGACCGCGCATTAAGCAAATGGTGAAGAAAAGGCGTCTGGTGCTGCCTACTTCTTCTTCTGACTCTTCTCCCACCGGTACTCCTGCTTCTGCCGGTCCACAAACAGAAAGTGTTGAAGAGTCACTTCCTGAGGAAGTAGACATTGATGAAGCCATTGACTGGGTCCATATTGATCTTGCTGCAGTTGGATACTCAACTGTGGATATTCCAGGCCTTAGTCTTCCTACCAAGAAGGATATGCCGCCCCCACCTCTCCCCGTCAAAGTGACTGAGGTAATTTTTCTTTGGCCCATTCCTGTTCATTTAGTGTCGTCTTTTCCTGAATCTGATTCCTGCAGGCTATTGTTCAGTCCGTTGTCCAAGCCCCTTCCACGACTTCTTCGCTGGCAGATACCCCTGCTGGTAGTTCTCAGGTAACGTCATTTCTTTATTTATTGCTATGCTCCCTTGTTAGCTTTCTGCATTCTAAATCTCTTTTTCCTACAGGGGATTTCTCCTCGATCGCTGTCGGGCTCAACTCCTTTGAGCAACGCCAAGGCAGTAGTGGACCTGCTTGACTCTATATTGGGAGATGCCTCTGTTCCTGAGGTGGCCACGCATCTTTCTGATGCTCGTATCCAGGAGCTCAAAAGACTTCTTGCAAGAGTGGACTCCGAGTCTGTGCCGGCCATCCTTGGGACAAGAAAGGATCTTGTCGACGAGATTCTACAGGAGGTTGCCCATCTCACTATGGCGCCCAGTAAAAGACGATTCTATGAGGATTTTGCAAAGAATCTCCCTAGTCTTGGGATGAAGTATGAGAGCAGCCACGCCCTCATCCAAGCTCCTCATATTTCTAACACATGCCCCCTGGTTGATAATCTGAAGGCTCTTCTAGTTCAATTGACCTAGAGGGCTGAGCGGCAGTTGGAGCTGTCCACCACACGAGAACAACTTGCTGCCGAGATGGAACGCTTGCGAAAACTCACTGAAGAGGTGGACCAGCAATTGTTCCATCTTTCTGATGAGGTTGAAAAACTTAAGGCTGACTTCGATGTACAAATCAAGGCCTATCAACAAGCCAAGGAGAGGGATTTGGAGCGGAAACATCAAATCGAAACTGCTTCTGCCGAACTTGATGAGGTGACTACCTCCTTGCACTTATTCTTCGCTCGATTTCGAGCTGATTTTCTAGGTGAAGGTACCCCAAGGGTTAGTGAGGCAGGAGGACACGGAGTTGGTCACGTGGCGGAGACAACTTCGACTTCCAACCAACCAGACTATATTAAGATTGATGTAATAACTTAATTTGACATATATAATTCTGATTAAGGAATAAGTAAGGTTGGAATATCTCACGAGGAAATAACTTTTACATATTTAGAGATTATGAACTATTCTTATTGGCCATAATACATATCATATTGTTTAAATTAATTAGTTATTGCACAATGATTGACTAAATAGATTAATAACATTAATTATAGAACTATTTGTCAATAGTACCCGTACGAGTAATTAATTAATAAGTTGTTGCAATATTTCAATTTTAAAAATTTACTTATTAAAAGTTATATAATTTTAAAGACATTATGAAAATGGCTAATGAATTTTCTCCCGGGATTATAAAGTAGGTATATTTTTATGGGTTATGAAAAATATTTCTAAAACTACATATTTTATGGAATGAAGAAAGCAATCAAATTAAAAAATAATGATTAAGGAATTAGAGTATTATTGAATTACTAAGTTTGTAACACTTGTTAAAAATATTTAGATATAAGCGATTAGCAAACTTGTCAAATTACTAAACGGTTCGTTACAATACAAGATTTAAATATATTATTTTATTAATAACGTTATAAATTTTTCAGCCTAAAATTTAATTATTAATTATTTTAAAAAAATAATATTATTACTAAAAAATAAGAATTCACAGAAAATCAAATAATTTTTAAAACAATAATATTTTTTTCAGTAGAAATTCCGTTGAAAAATGCACAAAATTTTAAAAAATAATTTAATTATTATCGGCGAAATTTCCGTCGAAATTCCGCTGAAAATAAATTTTTTTTGGTGGAAAAGTCAGCCGAAAATATTAAAAAAATTAAAAAATTTATATTCCGCTGAAATTTTTAAATTATAATAATTTTTTAATTTTTTCAATTTTTCGCATGAAATTCCGCCGAAAAATTCGAAAATTAATTTTTTAATTTTCTTGGAAATTCCGCCAATATATCACCGAAATTCCGCCGAAAATGTTCGCCGAAAGTAGTGCGGTTTCTTATAGTGTTGATCAAGTCCGAATTATAACCCTGTTATGTGGGTTCGGACACTACTATTATTACCTATAGGAGGGCCTTAACAATAATCATGTTAAGTGGGTTCAAAAATTGGTACTGTACCCATAGCACGGTCAAAAATTTCGGAACTCGTTCCTACCAATATTATTCCAAGTGCTCAAAGTATGTTCATATATGCTCTATCACACAATAAGCTTAGCTTTTCATATAGAAAATTCATAAAATAATATGCTCAAATCCACTTTTTTATATAAGAAAATAACTTTTTCAATGAATTCATAAATTTAAGAAAAAACATATTTTTATAAAATAAATAAGGAGAAGAAACCACTTACTCCGATCAATTAGTATTCTTAAAATTCTAACAACATGCAGTAGGTCTTATTCTCGATCAATCGAATCTATAATAAGAAATAAATAGGGAAAAGATACTGCTCCTCAATTTATGAAATCTTATACGGAATAAGAAACCAACAACACCAATTAATCCTCGATTCAATATTATCCTAAGGTCTCATACTTAAACAAATCTATGCTTAATCCCTCACATAATGATTTATAATATTCCAATAAACATAAATAACGCCCTGCTTCAAAATATCTAGAGTGAGTCTTATTATTGTTACATCATAATATGGCAAAGTCATCATAGGAAATATTATTCGTAAAATTTATATCATGAATTTCGGTAACCGATTGCCTCTACCTTATTACTATATGAACCTTACCTATGGGAATTATGAAAGTATCCAATAAACATGATGGAGTAAGAGTGTCGAGAACTTACATTGTATTACTATAACAACTGCAAGCCATATATGCCAATCCATTAAGCTGAAGTTATGCAAATTTAATACATATGCTTGTGATGAATCTATGACGCATAATAGAAACAAGTCCCATTTTTTTTTCTTTGTTCTTATATGATTGGTCTACAAATCACACGGTTGTAACTTTTGCATATGATACAAAAACTTGGAGCCGAGAACTTACAGGTTGTGGTTTGTGAATTCCACAGTTGTGATTCATGAGTCCTAGTCGTCTCTCTATATTTATTCTACTGTATATTATCTCTTATCGTGAGTATATATAATACTAATTTCTAAACCTAATATGATTAACTCAATAGTCCTAAGCCTAATAGCATTAGTCCAATAGTCTTAACCTATTGTGATTATCCCAATAATCCTAAGCCTAATAGGATAGACCAATATCTCTAAACCCAATAGGATTTAACTAACATTAATAATATTAACAATAGCAATAATGAAATAATAAAATTATAATCCCAATAGAAATAATAATAATAATAACACACAATATTAATAATAATACAATAATAATCATAATATTAATAATATTAATAAAGTAATTAAGTAAATTATTTATATTATCCATAGATTTACTTCATAATAATTGATCTGTAGTGATATTGAATATTGTATTTTTAATACCAATTTGTAGGTATGAAATACAAATAAAAGAGTACAACAAACATTAGTTGGTAAAAAAAATTGTGTTTTGATTATTAATTGAGATATGCTATGAAAAACAACAACAACAACAACAACAACAATAATAATAATAATAATAATAATAATAATAATAATAATAATAATAAGGGATAATTACTCCCACCATCCCTGAGGATTTGGCCTAATTACAAATAACATCCCATTGTATCAATTATTACCAATACCCCTTATGTTTTGTTACCGTCTTACAATTTTCACCTTCCGTTAAGTTGACTAACAATCAACGTTTGCAAACCGATGTAATCTCTAGAAATTACCCTTTTGAAGGCGGGAATGCAATTTAAACAAATGTGAATTGACTCATTTACCCTTGAGGGTGTTTATGGTAAATAATATCATTATTTGTGGTGTTTTCATGATAATTAAGTACAATGTCCGGGGGTTTAATGTAGTATTTTTGTTAAAGTGTCATAATAGCCGTTGTATGCACTTTTTTTGCATGCATGGGAACCTTCCAACTAAATTTTTATGCTTGATTACACACACAAGAGGTTGGGTCATTAAACCATAAGTTACAAAACTTTACAAAAGCAATAGTGCTCAAAAGCATGATTATTAAAAATAATATTCATTGCAACACGACGACAACCATAACCGAACTTTTTCAAAATCAAAACAATCATGCTCATTACATGATGATATCAAACAACAACAAATATTTTCCAAAAAATGCATCCATAAGTTCAGATTTGTGCATCGGGTAGAGAGGCTGAAGATGAAGGTTTGTCGTGTATTTTCTTGGACCTTATCCCCCTTTGATGAGTAGTTGATGGCGCTAAAATAGGCTGGGAAGCATACCCTTCTTGCCGTTTGTCCACTCCAAGAATCTTGCCTCTTGCTGCCCAAGATGCTCTCCTTGCACTTCTTCTTGCTTCCATTCTTTCTTTAGGCCTTGGTACAATGCATTTGTTTTTAACTTTTTTGGAAGTAGTAGGAACTTTTGAATTAGTCTTGACACTTGTTGGGGATGATGACAATGTTTGTTTCTGCCAAAAAATTGAAGGCAAAAAAATCACAATCAATTTAAGGCATAAGAATGGCAAATATTTTAAGGCATGACTTAAAAAATAAAACTTAACAAATCTCTATTGATTGTATCCCTCTTGGTTGGTCAGACTGCATAAACCTTTTATTCTTTGATATTTCAGAAGTTTGTGATGGTCCAATATTTCTTTTCCTTGATTGTCTTGGTGCAGCAGCAGCTTGTCCACCATCACCCTTGGGACAAAAGGAAAAAGTAAAAAATATTATTAAATAGTCATTGATCAATAAACACAGAAACAAAAAAATAAGTACAAATTGAGGTAATGGTTGTACCTTCTCACAAGTCCTGCCATTATGGCCAAAACCATTCCACTTTTTACACCCAATTGACCCTGATCTCTTTGAAGGGGCAAGTTCTCCAGTCTCTCTTCTCTTTGAAGTTTTTGGCCTTCCAGGCAGCCTCCTTTTCAATGGAGGTCTCAAGCTAGTGGGCTGTACATCCAGGTCTTTAGGCTAGAAACTTTGATCAGGAATAGGATGCATTATCCTATTGTAAGCCTTCTTGTAATTAATTCTCTGTGGAGAATGTTGGATGCACAAAATCTTCCAGTTTCGATGTCCTATAGTTAATGATAGTAACAACATGTCTACAAGGAATCCCCATTAGCCCCCAAACCCCATAAGTGCACCACCTAACCATGACATCAACAACAAAAGGACTCAATTTATCCTTCACTTCAGACAACCCTTTACCAGCCACTTGCAAATGACATTTCGTACTCTCTTCCCTCACATTGTTCAACACTTTCAATGCATATGGTGTTATTGGTGATTTCCATTTTTTTGATAAGACTGCCCTCCTTTGAATAAAATCCATCATGTTGGACCTTATGCCATCCATAAGAGTTAAAATGGGTTTACCCCTCAAATCATCCACCCAAGCATTGAAGGACTCGAAAATGTTATTTGTGATGTGATCATTTTTTATGTGTGTGCTAAAAGCATGCCTAGACCACTAATTTGCAGCTATGTTACACAACCAATCATAAGCAGATTCATTGAGTTGCCTTATTTTTTCCATGGCAAAATTGTAGTCCCTAATATTATATGCCCTAGAGACTACCCAAAAATAAGATTTTAGAGCTACAACAAAATAGTACAGCCTAAAATTGGCAAGGATGTGCCTTGCACATCTTCTGTGATAAGCATGAGACACTATTTCAGTAATTACCTCCACCAAGTCCTGTGTTAAAAAAAAAAGCATATTAAGTGTTAAAAAGCAGCATATTTAGTGTATAAAAAAACCATATTACCTTTTGTCTATCTGACATAAAGGTCCAAGGAGCATTATGAGAGAAGCCTCCAACCATTAAGGACAAATTCTCAAAGAAGAACAACCAACTTTCTTTGCGTTCTGATTCAACAACTACAAAGGCTAAAGGAAACAACCCATTGTTTGTATCCATTCCTATGGCACCTAATAGCACTCCCCCATAAGGCCTCTTGAGTTGACAACCATCAAAAACCTAGGAAAGTGCTACAACCCTCAACAAAACCATCTCTAAGTCCCTTTAATCCTAAAAAGAATCTCTTAAATGAAGGTATAACACTTATACTAGGCCCCTCATCCTCACTATATTCACACTGTAAAGTCACCACACTACCCTCATTAGTTACTAAAACCATCTTTGCATAATAAGGAAGAAGACCATATAACTCACTATGGCCACCTTCTACAGATTCCATAGCCAATTTTGAAGCCCTATAGATTTGCATGTAAGGAGGAACGAATTCCCAAACTTGTGCAATTGACTTCTAATTCCTTTCACCTTCATGTCTGGGTTTTCCCTCAAAACATCAATTAACTTAGTTGCCATCCATTTAGCACTAACATCTTTTTTAGTGTCTTTCCTTGCACATGTGTGTATGTTATTGTATGTTTTAATTTTAAAACTAACACCATCACTCATCATAGATGCATGGATTCTCCAAGGACATCCTGCATACTCATACACACAAGTTACCCTAGTCATCTCATTTTTTTTTCCTAACTAACAAAAACCCCTCTTGAACAGCAAACTCTTCTAATTTCTCCCTAAACTCATAAACATGATTAAAAGACTGCCCTACTTTCAATACTAATTTTTTAACACTTCCCTCTTCATAATACAACATAGGGTCGCCCCTTATTGAACCCCTAAATGGATCATTTGGTAACTTATCATCTAATTCATTAAAGCTTTCACAGTGATCATCACTGTGATAATTAGATAATGCATGATAACCTTCATCAAGAAGTTGGTAACCCTTACTAAACCCCTCACTGCCCCCCTCATTATCACCCTCCCCATGACAGCCCCCCTCACTCCCCCCTTCATTATTACCCTCCCCATGACAGCCCCCTTCACTGCCCTCATCACTGCACCATTCACCCTTACTGCCACCCTCAATGCCCTCTTACTACCCCATTCACCCTCACTGCCAAAACCCTCCTCATTTTCCCCTCCCTCATAATGACCTATAACATACACATCAAATTTATCACATACACTATTCCTATCAAACATAACCAACACATCACAATCATTACACACATATATTCTTTCATTGGACCCATACACACTACTAGTCACATTAATCACATTAACTTGTCCTAAGTTAAATAGACCCTTCACATCATCAATGAAATCTTTATAATTGTACATATCCTTAGCAATGTTACATAATTCCTCATATTTTTCACCATAATGAACCACTATACAGTACACTTTATCCATAACCTACCAAAGAAAAACAAAATAATAATGATTAGGGCTTAGACAAAATCACCAACAAAAAAAAGCAACAAATTACAAAGAAAAAGTTAAACATCGAAAAACACCTTCTTCACAAAACTTGGACTCTCAAAATTGGGGGTTTTGTACAAAAATTTCAGACAAAAAAAATGACGTCATCACATCTCAAATACAAAAAGCCATCATATTATTTACTTAAAAATGAAAAAAACCCTAATTATTCGAAAACTAGGGCACTAAAATGTACGCCAGTCACTGTCAATTAAAGTTCAAGAACACATCACACTCACGAATGATTCAAAGAAACATACTAAGAATTTCGAAAAAGAAGCCAAATTTTTTTTACATAAACCCTATCTTCGAAATAAAGAAGGAAATCGAAACGAAGACACTCACCTCGACATCGCCGTTCACGTACACGTCTCCTTGCCGTGCAGACTTACCGAAGCACCCTCTTGCCGTTGAGCTTCACGTCGTCGTCGTTCATACACTGGTTTTACCACCAAATTGCAAAGAAAGTCTATGGTTTAGGGTTTTAGAACAAGTTCTTTTCTCTCTCTCTCTCTCTCTCTCTCACACTATTGAAACGAGCGCCAAAATAAGGACTCTTACCAAAACAATGACCTAGGGGTAATTCAGTCATTGATCCATTCTCCTATTTTTCCATATTTTCATTAAAAAAAATTCAAGGGGCAAAATAGGCATTACATTGATTCCATCTAATTTACAAATAACCCCACAAAACACAGGGGGGTATTGGTAATAATCGATACAAGGGGGTATTATTTGTAATTAGGCCAAACCTCAAGGGGGATACATTTATTGATTTGAATAGTTATGGTTAATATGTATAATGAAATATTATTTGCACGTAGTTTTTTAAATTATTTAAAATAAACAAAATAAATGTAAGTAGTTTATTTGAATTTATTTTTTTCCTATAATTTGTATTTTATTTGTATATCTATGAATTCTTCTAATATTTTTCATACTAGCTGGTCAATATTTTTAAAGATAACTTGGAGAGGATATATGTACTCATATGATTGAATGTCGAATAATAATAATAATAATAATAATAAGGGAAAATTACATCCACCTCCCTTGAGGTTTGGCGAAATTACATTTTAACCCACGGTTTTTTGTAAATTACAAAAACCCCCCTGAGGTTTATTCCGTCTAACAATTTACCCCAGCCGTTTATGACCGTTAGGGTTCCGTTAGTTTTTGTACGTAAAGTTCCGATAGTACCCTTGACGGGTTTTTTTGTCATATATATAAAATATTTGGGGTTGTATGTTATGTATTACATCTTTGTGGGGCTAAAAGTAATAATATTGAAAAAATTGCTCCGTTTTCCGATAAGTTTTTCGGTGAACTTGAAACGGGTCTTTAACTTTTTGACGTGGAAAACACATTTGTGAGGTTAATTTTGGGCTAGAGTAGGTTTTATACATTTTTCGTTTATTACTTGTAATTATTATATATCACATGGGGTTATTGTAATATACACAAAAAAATGTGGGTTAAATTGTAATTTATCCAAACCTCAAGGGAGGTAGATGTAATTTGCCCTATTTAATATCAGCAAAAAATAAAGGGCAAAACGGACTTTTTACACTTTCCGTCCATTACTTGTAATTATTACAAACCTCAGGGAGTTTTTTGTAATTTACAAAAAACCGTGGGTTAAAATGTAATTTCGCCAAACCTCAGGGGAGGTGGATGTAATTCTTCCTAATAATAATAATAATAATAATAATAGTAATAGTAGTAGTAGTAGTAGCAGTAGTTAAATTCATCCATGAGACCACTTAAACGAGAATATAATATTATGGAAGAATTACATCCACCTCCCCTGAGGTTTGGCGAAATTACATTTTAACCCACGGTTTTTTGTAAATTACAAAAAACTCCCTGAGGTTTGTAATAATTACAAGTAATGGACGGAAAGTGTAAAAAGTCCGTTTTGCCCTTTATTTTTTGCTGATATTAAATAGGGCAAATTACATCTACCTCCCTTGAGGTTTGGATAAATTACAATTTAACCCACATTTTTTTGTGTATATTACAATAACCCCATGTGATATATAATAATTACAAGTAATAAACGAAAAATGTATAAAACCTACTCTAGCCCAAAATTAACCTCACAAATGTGTTTTCCACGTCAAAAAGTTAAAGACCCGCTTCAAGTTCACCGAAAAACTTATCGGAAAACGGAGCAATTTTTTCAATATTATTACTTTTAGCCCCACAAAGATGTAATACATAACATACAACCCCAAATATTTTATATATATGACAAAAAAACCCGTCAAGGGTACTATCGGAACTTTACGTACAAAAACTAACGGAACCCTAACGGTCATAAACGGCTGGGGTAAATTGTTAGACGGAATAAACCTCAGGGGGGTTTTTGTAATTTACAAAAAACCGTGGGTTAAAATGTAATTTCGCCAAACCTCAGGGGAGGTGGATGTAATTTTCCCTAATATTATTGTCTGTAAGTAATGAAATAAAATATGATGCAACTTTTATTTAATTGAAGCTAAATATTTAAATTATAGAAGAAGTAATTTATCCTAAGAAGTCTTAATAATTAAGAAATTTTTTTGTTTAAGATTAATAATTAAATGAATGATTTGACAAAGAGATAGAGAGAATATCATATGTTAGAGAGAGAGAGAGAGAGAGAGAGAGCGAGAGAGAGAAATTAGGAAATATGGAGAGAGAGGGGGAAGAGAGGGAAATTTTTGACTCATTATAGTGGGTTGCTCAAAAATTAAAAAAACCCGCAATTTATTAAAATATTTTAAAATTGTACACATGGCATTTTTTTAGAAGGTGACCAAAGTTAGTCGCCTACGATTGTGACTAATCGTAGAACTCCCCTACTCATAAATATAAATTTGCATGAACCTAAAGTATTGAAGTAAATTCCAAGGGTAACATAATTGTAAGCGAATGTTTTTAGAAATTATTTATAGAAAACCTTCATGTGTCACGCCATTAATTTCATAATTATCACAACAATATCCCCAAATATTAGGAGATTCGACGGTATTAAACCACACAAATAAAAAAGATACCAAAATCCATGACATATTATGGAGAATCAAGTCAGACAAGATCTACATTTTCCAACGCTGACAAGGGACAACAATGTCCATGACTAGGCTGCATGATACAAATTTCGGTATTGAGAAACAATGATCTAATGCAAACCAGTTGCTATGAAGCAAGACTAAGAGAAGAATATAAAAACATTTTCACACACATATATGTTCATATCATTGTTTAATCTAATGATTCACAGCCCACTTGAATATACAAATAAGTGGCACCAAGACTAGTACAAACAGCCTTCGATGACAGAAATCCTCAAAGAGAATCCACATCCTACCTTACTTCAAAAATAGTCACACTGACGTTTATCGAACATTTAGTTGGATTCTGGTTAGAGCATGCTGTTTCTGAACACCTTCGAATCATAATGAATGCCGGCTGCTTAGGACCAGGGAGCTCAACAATCTCACAGCTAAGCATCATCAGAACTGTAGAAAAACTTGGCCTATCTGCTGCTATTTCTTGCACACACAGCAGACCTACATTTGCATATCTAATCATATCATTTTCCAGTTGAGGATCATATATCATCGGATCCATCAACTTTACTATTTTTCCTTCATTCCACATTTTCCAGGCCTGGAAATACCAACGAGACAGCAAAAGGTAAAATTTGGAGAAAGCAAATTGGTGGACTAGTTGAAAATAGCCTACTATTCATAATTCCTTAAATGTCTTATCACTAAAAAATGTTAAAAATAACTCACATATGCTATTAAGAAAAGCTGCTCCTCTTCATCATAAAATTTGGAATTTCTCTTACCACTCACAATCTCTAATAGCAGAACCCCAAAGCTGTAGACATCTGATTTTTCTGAGAATATTCCATGCAGGGCATATTCCGGGGGCATATAGCCACTGCGAGCATGATTCAAATAAGCCTTGCAATCAAAGAAAGAAATCTGTCCACTTTACTAGATAAGACAATAAGTGCTTACAATGTACCGACAACCCTTGTTGTGTTGGCTTGATCTTCTTTGCCGCCAAAAATCTTTGCCAAACCAAAGTCTGAAATTTTTGGGTTCAGCTCCTCGTCCAACAATATATTACTAGCCTTTAGATCTCTATGAATAATCCTTAACCTTGAATCCCTATGAAGGTAAAGGAGACCCCGACAAATACCCTCAATGATGATTACACGTGTTTTCCAATCAAGAAAGTCTTGTTTATGTGAATCTGCAAAGTTTTAATCAAACTATCATGAAAATTCAAACGAAATTCGTAAAATAACAGAGTTCTTGGTAGCATTATCTGTGATGAAATAATGAAAAATCTAGAATAAATGAAACATGACCGTCGTTGACTTACCAGAGAGGTAAGCATACAAGCTTCTATTGGGCATGTATTCGTAAACTAGCATTTTTTCTTCAGATTCCACACAGCAACCAAGAAGTCTGACAAGATTGCGATGCTGGAGCTTAGAGATCACCCCAACCTCATTCATGAACTCCTCTAGCCCTTGGTTGGAGGATCTTGCAAGCCTTTTAACAGCAATGTCTTGTCCATTTGGTAATTTCCCCAGAAAAAAGCACTCGGATCACTTTTGCAACATTACAAAAACTTATAGTGCGGAGCTTGAAAGTGGAAACATGATGAAATACTTTGTAGACTGGACCGAAGCCACCCCGTCCAAGCTTATTGACTGAGTCAAATTTGTTCGTTGCATTTGAGAGCATCTGAAATTTAAATAACGGTAATGCTTCAAGCTTAACTTCATGCACATTATGTTTGAGCATGCCTTCGTCTGAACACTCTGTGTCTGTTTCTTCAGTTTTGGACCATAGCAACTCATTTTTTCGCTTCTTTCCTGCTTTAATTTAACAGAGAAAATGAAAAGGGTGGAAAATAGAGTATATTATAACAACTTGGATCTATTCAATATTGTAACTTAAATTGAATCAATATGTACGCACCTCTGTACATAAGCAATAACTTCCACAGAAAGTATATGCATAAAGGGATTGTTATAAACGCTGGAACCACTGTTGTAACAATAATTGCTTTTCTGTCTTTCTTGTTACCTGCAAAAGTTTACAAGCGGAATATATTTATATATATATATATATATATATATATGCATTCTCTAGCTTTCTTCGGGATGAAATCATGAAACTCATAAAACTCCCGTATTCCTAATAGAAAGTGAATCTCTAATCTCCTTACAAGCAAATTCCATGCATACATATCAGGATATTATAGCAAGTGATATATATGACAATGATTGATAAAAACACAGACTCTCTTACGGAGTGGGGAATATAGTATTACCTAGTTCTGAATTAGCCAATCGTATGTATAGGTCAGCATCACCATTGGAGAACTCCTGTACATCAAGTAAGTTTTCATCCCACTGCATACACCCAATGCCACCATAATACGCATAAGCTATACAAGAACAATTATTCAAGCACTGGCTCCTGCACTCTCCTTCTAAATTTGGAAACCACTTAACATGATCAGGCACTTTTACTCCCTTCAACATAACAAACCCATCTTCTTGTATTCCCGTTTCGCGTGCAGACTTGTTCCTCTCACATTGGAGGGGGCTTTTTCTCATGCATCCACTGGACCAGTTTGCTGCATCCCACTCGTTTTTATTTTTTGGCTCAAACCCCTCAAAGCATTTGCAAATTGGCTTGTCTTTATGATTACAGCTTCCAAAAGGTCCACATTTACCATAGATATCACACTCGTTCCATATGGATGACCGCGTTACCACCCAGTCCCCCTTCTCAGCAGACCACGTCTTTTCCTCTAAACTCCCAGATGCGTTCAATACAAAGTACAACCAATCAGACGAATTTAACAGGGTAAATATTACATATGCAGTTCCAGGATTATTATTGACAACATGAGTTCCACGTTGATAAAACGATTCCATGAAAGGTAACCCAATGAAGATTTGACCATTCCACGGACCACTGCGCCAATAGGGATATCCATTCTTCCAAATAAATATTTGTGGAATCTCTAGAGGCACAATGGTCAAGGTAAAATTTCCAGTTGCTGGATCAGAAGGACTTCGCCATGATGTCAATACATTTTTCTCATTTGTATTTAAATCCGTGGCAATTTTCATCTTCTCTAATAAAGAATCTGAAGCATGTTGAAAACTTTCCCAAATAATCGTGCCATTGGAGTTATCTTGTAAAACCAGATTCCCTGTATCCAAGAGCAGAGCACTGGTATTAGCCACATGACTTGAGAGATTAGACGACCATACGATCTCTTTTTGTCCATCCATGAGCACAAGATTGCCATCTCCTGATATCTCCACTGTTCCTGTTGAATCATAGAGAGGCTTGCCTCTGTTAGCTACCCATACAACAGTCAACACAGGAACATTGTACATTATACCGACATAACAGTAACTACTATTCTCCGGGCTGAAAAAGCCAAATTTAAACCTTTTCCCATTGGAAACCAAAGTTTGAGGGTCACGAAACGATTCATTTACCCTTATGGTGTCACTTGCTATAGTATATAGTATGAAACACGAAAATATAAGCAAAAACATATGAAGAAGTGAAGGCAAGTTCCTATGGTGGCTGAATCCCATGAATTATCGAGTTTTTTCTCGATTCTAGACCAGCCCAATTCAGAATCTTGCGTGTGAGTAGAATTTCAGTGGTCTAAAAGTTGCCGTGTTACATTATCAATATCTTCATACTTTTCTCTGATGTGAAATTCAAATTTTGTCAAAGAAAGAAAATTCAAGGAAGATGTTACAACATTATGGTCACCAGTTAATGTTTTGTGAAGAAGGTGACTACTGCCATGGTCTAAGTCTTACGCGGCTAATTCGCATTACAAGAGAACTTCAAAATCCATACTCCATTAACGATCGCGATGGTCAAAAAAACCCCACACAAAATACCATCCTTTTCTCCTCTGTTGAAAAGTAAACGCTGCACAACCAAAGGCATTCACACCAGAGTGCTATATTTTTCTCGACTTGCAGGTAAATTCTAGAATACCTCTTCTGTTCTTTGGTCAGTTTGTTTCTCCCACTTAAAGACGCCAGGTTACATTATCAATATCTTCATACTTTACCTTGATGTGAAATCCATCAAAGAAAAATCAAGCAAAATGTGATAATAACATTTTCAATTAGTAGTAAACTATTGTAACTGATTGGTCAAGAAACAGATATTTTTATAGGTGTAAAGATTTACATGTCGATATATGAGGCTAACATAAAGAATCCTATACCTAATGAAGGATTTCATAATCCATGCCCGATCGTGCCAGGCAAAAGCAAACAAAAATCACAATCTTTTTTCTCCTTTTTGTTGGAAAATAAACGCAGGACAAGCTAACAGCCTAACATGCTAGAGAAATTCTAGAATATCGTGGCTTCTGTTCACCGTTATGTCACTGTCTTAATCTCAAAGATAGACGCCAATTTTCTCCAATAAGAAAAATCTTGAAGTAGAAAGTGCAAGGAGAACGAGGGATTTACCGTATTACAGAGTGCCCCAGCAAGATAAACAGTACATGGTTGAGTGAATTTGGAGAACGGCGATAACCGATACGTGGGTTCCCGCGCCATTGGGGCGGCGGCGTGAGGCTCAGCGCGGCTGTGTTGATAGGCGGAGACTGAAAAATGAAAATCTGATCGAGACTGTCGAAGCGGATATTTTTTCTATTTTTCTTGAGTTTTAATTTCTGGTTGAGATTTAAGAATCGAAGTAATTACCATTCTTCAGAGTTAAGACGCTACCTGGGTTGGTGAAACATAATTGGCCAATCAAGGGTGTTTATATCCATCACTAGGGTGTAAATGAGTGTCGGCTTGATGAAAAATCCACTGTGATGCAAATGAATCGAGGCTCGACTAATTTATTTATTAATTTTGTTTAATACAAGAGCTCTACTAATTGTGATAGCAATTAAATTTTAGGGAGTTCGAGCTCAAATCAAAATACTAAAACTCAAGTACGATGCGTTGATTCATTTAAAAGTCAAGTACTAGCTCTAACTTAATTTTTTCTAATACATTATTTTCTTATGTATATTTTTTTTTCCCTTTCATCTAGTAAAATTTACAAACAATTTAATATTATTATGCTTTTCTAATATATTAATTATACATTTAAATTATAGAAAAACGCTAATTTTTTCTATACAATTTTTTTTATTAATATTACATGGTTACTTGCATTTATATATAAAAAATAGGGATAA
Organism: Petrea volubilis; assembly: GCA_026212405.1. NCBI lineage: Eukaryota > Viridiplantae > Streptophyta > Magnoliopsida > Lamiales > Verbenaceae > Petrea > Petrea volubilis. The sequence continues at coordinate 21,225,208 of CM047881.1, forward strand.
TTACACTAAACTATCATAAATTATTGTTAAATAACATATAAACTCTCGATTTTTAAAAATTACCTAGAGAAAGATATGCAAATATTATACATATGTTAACCCTCCATCTATTTATCATTGGGTGTTTTGTCAGAACTTGTGAAATTATAACATATTTTTTCTATTTTATCCTTCTATCAATTTTGACCAAATTTGACCATTTTTGTAAATTGTCTAAGTTTGATTTTGTAATTTTTTGAAATACATCAGGTTTGTTTTGTAATATTTTACAAAATTAAGAAACGAAATCATTTGTAAGCAACCGAGAGAGAGAGAGAGAGAGAGAGAGAGAGAGAGAGAAGCCTTAGCATATGCATAGAAAAATTAATGGTTTCTTCAAAAATAAAAAATAAAAAAAATACTAAAAACATACTAATTTTTTATAATATACCATATATATAATACCTTAAATATCATTATCAATGAAAAACTAAACTACTAAAGAATTCCATTCTTTATGAAAAAAAAATCATTTTCAGTCATAATATTTGCAAATATTTGCATAGGTCACATTTCACTAATCTTATAAACCATACATATAACACATACAGATGTTGCTGACTAAATTGTCATCCTCCGCCACATTGATCACCGGTGACCAACACGATAGGAAATCTCTCGATTCGATAGGTTTTTGATCTGTCTTTTTCACTTTCTTTCTTTGTGCGTGTGTGTGTGTGTGTGTGTGTGTGTGTGTTTTATAACAAAAGATTGGAGGAAATTTTGTATTTATCAAATCTCCGTTATTATTAAAATTTAGTATATACACCTAGGATTATCTATGTAATTTCCTAAAATTAAGGGTTGTATTTATTGTTTTGTCATATTTTAGGATAGTTTAGTATAATTGATCCATTTTTTAATCATAAAAGATTTGAGGGTATTTTTATTTTTATCACATCTCCGTTAATATTATAATTTAGTATGCATAACTTAAATTTATCTAAGTATTTTTCAAAAAATCAAAAGTTTAATTTATAATTTTGCCACACCTTATGTTAGTTCAATATAATTATCCCTAAAAAATATTAAGTATTAAAATAAAATTTACAAGTTGGCTCGTAAACTTTGACCAGACATATGTGAGCTCGAGCTCAGCTCTTCAAAAAACTCAAGCTCGAGCTAAGCTCAAGTTGAACCGATTCATTAAGATCATGAATTGGTTTGATTCATCGTACTCCATAAGATCAATTAATAAATTATTGCTTTAATTATCATGAGGGATTGAATATTAATAAGGGATTGTTATTTTAGTATAAAATAACTAGATGACGTGATCTTTTGCAAATCATTTATATTTTTGATATTTGAATCCGAAATGAATACGGCCTCTACCGGGTTAATTTGGAGGTCCGACTCCTGTTTTTCATACATTATGCATTTCAATTTATAAGTGAAAAAAAAAAGTAAAACAGAATATATGGATAATACATAAGTTGAATTATTACCAATTATAAGCACGTCCATAAACAATGAAAGCAAAGAAAAAATAAGAAACAAAAAATAAATGAATAATCCTCTCACGTTCCTCTTTCCCTGAATTCAATAAATTCTCAAAATAATACGTCTAGGGATAATTTAGTTAGTAAATTGCTAATTAATATGGTAGTTAATGGAAAAAACTTTACGATTGTACAAATTTAGACCCTCGTATGTTTTCTTATAAAATGTTGTTCACGTTGTTGAGGTGTTTTTTATAACCCTCTCTTACTTATGGAATATTAGTTTAAACTCTTTTCAGCCTATTTTTTAAAATATCACAACGATCGTCATAGCTAGAGCACAATCTCGGTGAGAAATTTGGTTTTCAACCCCGGTTCAAAACAAGAAGAGTATGCCATGCTAATTTGCCTTGAGTGATTCACATCTCAAGACAGACACCGATGGGCATATTAAATTATCTATGTGGTCGAAAGCTCTCGTAGCCAGGCAAACACAATTATCAAAACAATCCCTCTGTCACCCTAGAATAAAGGGGGTGATCTTGTGGTTCTTGGTCTGTGAATATGCATGATTGCGTACTTCATTTTCTTTTTCGATTGAGGCCAAATCTAAATACGTGCTCAAGAGATAATTGTTCTTACGCTACTATTGAATGATGAGATTTTTTTTTTTTTTTTTATTCATAAAAACTATGTATAAGAAAAAATTAGATAGAATAACTTCGAACTTTTCAACTGACGGTGAAAGAGAGAAATCAAGGTACATACAATTATCTAGTACGGGTAAAAAATAATGCTAACTATTATGAATTTTAAGTAATTGTCTTCACTCTTCACTTCAGCATCAAATCATACATTATTACTCTTATATATAAGAGTGGAGGTCTTTAATTCGAAATTGATGTCGTCGCCCAGTTGCACTATTTAGTAAGTCAATCAAATACACTGGATTTCTACCTCTATCATTTTTTCTTTTTCTTTTTTCTTTCTTCTTTCTTTTCCTTATCAGTTATCAGAGATCTCATTTCTCTCTCTTTTTGCTCTCTCTATCTCTCCCCCAAATAGTTGGCGTGGCGGAGACAGTTGGGCGGCGGGGCAGGCAGAAGGACGGACGGTGGCGGAGGCGGGCGGGCGGGCGGGAGGACGGACGGCGGCGGCAGATCTCTCGATCTCTCTCGCCCCCCCTCTCCCTTCTCAATCTCTTGATTTCTCTCTTCCCCTATCCATTCTCAATATCTCTCTCCCCCTCTCCCTTCTCAATCTCTTGATTTCTCTCTCCCCCTATCCATTCTCGATCTCTCTCTTCCTTTGGATCTCTCTACCTGGCCGAGGCGGTGGGTGTGGCAGCTAACGGCGGATGGGCGGCGGCAGAGGGCGGTAACTTCTTCCTATCTCCCCCGATATTTCTATCTCTCTTTCCTCTCCTTTCTTGATCTCTATCCTCCTTTGGATCTCTTTGCTTGAGACCAGCGAAGGGCGGTGGTAGAGGACGGCGATCTCTGGTGATGCGTGTGTGTGAGAGAAAGAGAGCGAGAGAGAGAGAGTGAGTGAGAAGAGAGAAACGTCTGGAAGAAGAAGGGAAAAAAAAAAGGAAAATGGAAAAAAACAAAGAAAAAAAAAAAGAAAAATGGGAGGAAAAAAAGGAAAAAAGCAAAGAAAAGGGAACTAATTTGTAGTATTAATAAAAAAAAATTTATAATATTATAAGATATTTTTATATATTTTGTATTTATTAAATATAATTTACATATTACAATTATATATTTTAAAATATATGTTTATAACTATTTGCATATTTATATAAAAGATATAATTTTTAAAAAAAATATTTAAATATATGTAATATTTTTAAATTTAAATATGCACAATATAACAAAAAGCACCCTCAAGGACAAAATAAAATCTTTAAAAATTTATTATTAGTTTTTTTTTTCTCAAGTAAAGAGTTGTTAATTTATTTATAAAATTTTAAAAAATTATGCTAATTTTAACTAAGATGATGTTTGGCTAAGTCTTTTTTAAAATATTTTATAAATTTTTATATCTTATAAGATATTTTATGAGCTTATAAAATATTAAATCTTAGTATTACCAAAATATATATATATATATATATTGGATCTTAGTTTCAAAATAATTTATTAAAATATTTGCATAAATAAGATAGAAATAGTTTATAAGATATTATTGTAATTAATTTGATTGAAAATAAAGGAGTTTGTTAAGATTTTAGAGAATTATTTAGCACCTCGTTATTTTTAAAAAAATAATTTGACATCTCTTTTTTGTTTTTTTTTTTCTTATTTTTGATCTGATTTTGAGGGATAACTGGTGTGTCATATATAGAGAGACCTCCAATATTGTATATTTCTTTGCTTATTTACATATTCATTTTAAGAAAATAATAAAAAAGGGACAAAAGATTCATTTATTATCCAAAACAAAAAAAAAGATGATAGATGGTTGGTGAGAAAAGTAAAGGATAAATAGTATTTCGCTTATAGGTTCATTTTTATAGTAAAAGAAAGAAAATGAATATTTATTCAATATCTTAAAATAGTATCTATTATTTAATATTTATAACCCTTATATTTATATATTTTAATAATTAATGATTTAAAAAAAAAATTTGCCCCCTCTCAATTAAATTTCTAGACTCCGAATTCCTGACTCCATCTCTATGCATCAACGATATTAATCGTGTACAATATTAAATACTACATGTCTCATATAATGATCGCTAAAAATTAATCAATAATTATACCAAACAATATTTACCGCGCATTGTGCAGCAGCCCCTTACTAGTTATTATATATGCATGAACGTGAAAATGGTCACTATAGGTACGAAAATTAAAGGCAGACATGTCAATTTAGAAATAGAATTGCCAATCATGATTTCAGTTTTTCAGTTAGTCCAGAAATGAAAATGGGTTTTTAATAAAATAAGGAATGAGGACTTACATTTGTGAAACTTGTCTATTAACTTTTGTTCCATTTTTTGAATCAAGTCAAATGTGTACTTTTCAATGCTGACAACAATATTAACAACTAAGACTGCATGATAAATGATTAAATTCAAATACTGAGAAAGAATGATCTAATGCAGACTTTATTAGGAAGCAAGGCTAAGACAAGTATATATATCAAGAAATCAGCATGATTCAGAAGAAAAAGTATGGGCTTACGCAAACATAAGCACAGCACTGGATCGAAGGTTTCACAGCAGATTTTCTATTGTTCTCTATTTCACAACCTACTTTATAATATACAAACAAGCGGCACGGAGCTTTCTGCTAACCAGCTAAGCTAAGTATGTCTAGTACAGAGATATATTAATTAATGTCCGAAACCAGGATTAGTGCAAACAGCCTTCCATGACGGCAATATTCAAGAAGGTCCAAGTCCTACCGGCCTTCCACAATTGTCAAACTGACATCGTTTATCGAACATTTAGTCAGATTCTTGTTAGAGCTTTCTGTTTCTGAAGACCTTCGCACCAAAACAAATGCCGGCTTCTTAGGACAAGGGAGCTCGGCAATCTCACAGTTGAGCATCGAAAGAACTGTAGAAATATTTGGCCTATCTGCTGCTATTTCTTGCACGCAGAGCAAACCTACATTTGCATATCTAACTACATCATTTTCAAGTTGAGGATCATATATCATCGGATCCATCAACATTACTATTTTTCCTTCACTCCACAATTTCCAGGCCTGGACATATCAACAAGACAACAAACGGTTACATTTGGGGAAATCAAATCGGTGAACTAGTTGAACATGAGCATAGATAAAATATCCAGTTATGCAAGATTCCTTAAATTTCTTATTACTAGAAGACATTTAAAGTAACTCACATATGCTATTAGGAACAGCGGCTCCTCTTCATCATAATATTTGGAATTTCTCTTCCCACTCACAATCTCTAATAACAGAACCCCGAAGCTATACACATCTGATTTTTCAGAGAATATTCCATGTAGGGCGTATTCAGGGGGCATATAGCCACTGCAAGCATGACCCAAAATAAGCGTTAACAATCAATGTAAGAAATCTGAAGACTTTACTAGATAAGGAGATATGTGCTTACAACGTCCCGACAACCCTTGATGTATTGGCTTGATCTTCTTTGCCACCAAAAATCCTTGCCAAACCAAAGTCCGAAATTTTTGGGTTCAGCTCTTCATCCAGCAAGATGTTACTAGCCTTTAGATCTCTATGAATAATCCTTAACCTTGAATCCCTATGAAGGTAAAGGAGACCCCAACAAATCCCCTCAATGATGATTACACGTCTTCCCCAATCAAGAAACTCTTGCTTATGTGAATCTGCAAGTGCAAAGTGTTATCCCAAATAATTGTGAAAATTCAAACAAAAGTAGGACAATAACAAAGTTCAAAGTTTCGATCAGCAGCATATTGGTATATGATCTGTCACAAAATAGTGAAAAATCAAGCATAAATGAAGCTTAACCGTCATTAATTGATTTACCAAAGAGATAAGCATCCAAGCTTCTATTGGGCATGTATTCATAAACTAGCATTTTTTCCTCGGATTCCACACAGCAACCAAGGAGTCTGACAAGATTGCGATGCTGGAGCTTAGAGATCACCTCAACCTCATTCATGAACTCCTCTACTCCTTGGTTGGAGGATCTTGCAAGCCTTTTCACAGCTATTTCTTGTCCATTTGGCAATTTTCCCTGAAAACGAGCAATCAGATCACTTTTTTAACATCATAGAAACCTATAGTCTGAAGCTTGAAAGTGGAAACACGATGAACTACTTTGTAGACTGGACCGAAGCCACCCTGTCCAAGCTTATTGACTGAGTCAAATCTGTTCGTTGCATTCGAGAGCATCTTCCGTAGGGGAACATATCAACTCATTTCTTTGCCTCCTTCCTGCTTTAAGTTAACAGGAAAAAAAAAATGGAAAAGGGTGGAAAATATAGTATTTTACGACAACTTAGATCTATTCAGTATCACAACTTAAGTTGAATAAATATATACACACCTCTGTACATAAGCAGCAACTTCCACAGAAAGTATACACATAAAACGGCTGTTATAAACGCTAGAACCACTGTTGAAACAATAATTACTTTTCTGTCTTTCTTGTTACCTGCAAGGAATATATATACATATATATATATATAATATGAATGAACTGTCCAGCTTTCTTCTCGATGAAAGCATGAAACTCATAAAGCTCCTTTATTCCTAATAGAAAGTGAATCTATAATCTACTTACAAGCAAATTTCATGTGTATGCATCAGGATATTATATCAAATGATGTATATGATAATGACGGATAAGAATACAGAAAGTCTATTACAGAGAGGGGAATATAGTATTACCTAGTTTGCCAGTCGTATATATAGGTCAGCTCCACCACTGGATAACTTCTGTATATCAATTAAGTTTTCATCCCACTGCATGCATCCGATGCCATTGTGATATGCATAAGCTATACAAGAACAATTATTCAGGCACCGGCTCATCCAATCTTCTTCTAAATAGGAAAACCACTTTATATGATCAGGCACTTTTACTGTACTCAGCTTCAAAAAACCATCTGGTTTTCCCATTTGGTCTACAGAAGCATTCGTCTCACATTGGAGGGGAGTTTTTCTTGTGCATCCACTGGACCAATTTGCAGCATGCCACTCATTTTTATTTTTTGGCTCAAACCCCGGAAAACAAGTGCAAATTGCCTTATCTTTAGCATTACAACTTCCGAAAGGTCCACACTTACCATAGACATCACACTCATTCTCCATGGATGACCATGTTACCACCCAATCTCCCTTCTCATTGGACCATGTCTTCTCCTGCAAAATCCCTGATGTGTTCAAAACAGCGTATATCACAGCAGATGGATCTATGAAGGTAAATGTTAAATATGCAGTTCCAGGATTATTGATGACATCTAATCTACGTTGATATTGCAAATTCTTCTTAGGTATTCCAATGAACGTTTGACCATCCCAAGGACCACTTCGCCAATAAGGATATCCATCTTTCCAAACAAAAGATTCTGGAATCTCTAGAGGCTCAACGGTGTGGATAAAATCTCCAGTTGCTGGATCAGAAGGACTTCGCCATGATGTCAATATATTCTTCTCATTTGTATTTGAATCAGTGCCAATTCTCATCTTCTCCAGGAAAGAATCTGAAGCATGTTGAAAACTCTCCCAAATAGTCCTGCCATTGGATTTATCTTGTAAAACCAGATTCCCCGTATCTGAGAGCACAGCACTGGTATTAGCCACATGACTCGAAAGATTAGTCGACCATATGATCTCCTTCTTTCCATCTGTGATCACAAGATTGCCATTTCCTGATATTTCCAGTGTTCCTGTAGAATCCATTAGAGGCTTGTCTCTATTAGCTACCCATACAACAGTCATCACGGGGACATTGTACATGATACCAACATAATGGTGAGTACTATTTTCTGGACTGAAAAAGCCCAATTTGAATTTTTTCCCATTTGAAACCAAAGTTTGAGGATCACGAAACGATTCTTTAAACCTTATGGTGTCACTCGCTGTAATATATCCAAAAAAACAAGAAAAGATAAGCAACAAGATAGGAATAATAGAAGAAAAGTTCCCACGATAGTTGAATCCCATGATAATTCGATTTTTTTTTTCTCCCGCTTCTATATTCGGAGGTCTAAAAGATGCCATGTTGCATTATCAATATCTTTATACTTTTCTTTGATGTGAAATTCAACAATTGCCCAGAATTGAATTTAATGTGATAATAGCACCGTCAATTAGCAGTAAACTATAAACCAAAAAAAAAAAATATTAGCAGTAAACTATCTGGTCAAGAAACAGACTTTTTTACAGAGTAAACATTTACGTGGCTAATTCACCTAACGAAGGATTCAAGAATCATTAATCCATGAAAGCAAACAATGATTACTATCTTTTTCTCCATTGTGTTGAAATGGTACCAAAATTCTAGAATACCCCTGCTCCTGTTTATCGTTATGTCACTCTCTTACACTCAAAGATAGACTACAATTTTCTGCAATAAGAAAAAATTGGAAAACACACAATAGCCGAACAAAGACTTGATACATGGTTAATTGACTTTGGAGGAATGCGATAACAGACAAGTAGGTTCCCGCGCCATTGGGCCGGTGGCGACGGGGTCAGCACGGCGGAGACTGAAATCTGATTCGGAAAGTTGAAGCGATATTTTCTCTATTTTTCTTGAGTTTCAATTTGTGGTGAAGATTTAAGAATAGAAGTACATCCAATTCCACTTCTGCCATTTTGAATACCAAGCTCAAACCTCATTGAGATACTCAAGAGAGGACTTAGGGCTTGCCAATTATTTGGAATATTATAGGCTAGTGGTGGCCGCTTTAAAATGACATCTTCGATGAGGTGTAGGGCTTAATTTATTGGTGTGTTGATGGGATTGGAGTCACTAAATTAGGCTTAATCTCAAAGAGTTTTGGCAAAAAAAATTTTTAGAAAAATCATATTGAATTTCTTGACTTGATATTTAACTCATCAAAAAAACCCCCTTTGAAGTAAGGTTTATTTACCGATTATCTCCTTTTATTTGAATAAATATCATTAAATCCCTTTAACTATGTGTCTGTTAAGAATTACATCCTCTTATTACCGAAAAATGACCGTAGGAGATTTAGTATAAAAAATGTGAATTTCAGATATTAAAGTACAACTTATAAAAATTCATAATGCAATGTGTAAAAGCACCATAATTCAGGAATTAAATATCTTTATCCCTAATGTAAAATATAAACCCACATAATTTGGTGGGGAGTTGTACCAAGACTATGAGTTTGGTAAGATTATTCAGTGTTCGATATGTCTGGGATTCTCTTCACTATCTCTCTTTTTTTTTTTTTTTTTTGGGTCATTTTCTCTTCACTATCATTGTATTCTTTCTTACGCAATTTTTAGAGCTCATTTCATTTCTAGGTGGACCCAATTGAAAATTCTCCACCAACCAATACGGCTAGGAAAATTCTAGTCTATGCCAACAATTAAAAGAGGAGCTTTATTAAGTTACCAAATTGCGAGTTTTACTTGGGAGAAAAGAGAAGATAGGAGCTTGAAATAATTAACATATTAAAGGAGAAAAAAAGTCACAAATATTGCAGTTACCCTAAATTTATTGTTAGGGTTGCCCGCATTAAAAATACTACCATTAGCCCTCGCCGGATTTCCTGAAAAAACTCACCCCATTTAATTATATTTCTACATATTAACGTGAACGAGAAACATTAGAGAAAACAAACATATATCGGAAAACAATCGTCAAAATGGTACCAACGATACAAATAATTTACAAGTTTGAAAGTTGTAGAGGCATAAGCAAGTTACGTGTGTTTTAGTGGAGAAGTGATTGGGGGAAGTTATTTTATTTAGTGGGTAAAGTTATTATTTAACAAAAAAAATAATCAATCACAATTTTTTTTTTTAATAAAATAATTTAATATTACCAGGAAATTATATTTAGTAAAACTTGCAAAATTGCGGTCAATAGGCCACTTTCATATGTATAATAATATAGATAAGTAAAAAAATTAAAACGTAATATCTACATATTACATGCACTAAATTATTACCAACAAGCGCGCTCTTTACAAAATGAAAGTAAAGAAAAGGACGAACACGACAATAAAATGGGTAAATTAGTAACAATATAATAAGTGATAATAAAAAAATTGTAATTCATTGTATGTATTTAATAATAAAAAAATTATATTGTCACAAAACATTGTTCACACAAAATTTTCGTATCTGTAAAACAAACAAGTACAATACGAGAAAAATATGTGACAAATATTTCAATTTGAAGAAAGGATATAATTAAAAGGAAATTAATTTCCTAGTAGACTAAATCCCCTGATTCTTCTCTCCGAATTTGTTTCCGAGGGCTTGAAGCTTGTTCTCGGATGAGTGATGTGATTCCTCCCTAGATTTGCGGAATGGAAGTCACGATTTACCTTGAAGTCAAAGGTCGGCTTTGAAATCGAAGGCGTTGAAGCACTTGCGCTTTGAAGACGAAGTAGAGCCTTTGTGGATGCAGTACGTCGTCGTAGCGGTTGCTTGCAATTTGAAGACTTGAGAATTTTGAGAGCTCGTACGAAGATTGTGTTCTCGTGAGCTTGTTTCTCCGTGTATTGAAGACTTCTTGATTTTCTGGCTCTTGAAGACTTCTTGATTTTGGCTTTTGAAGACTTCTTGATGTCTGGCTCTTGAAGACTTCTTGATTTTCTTTTTTGAGGTCCAAATGGCCCCTATTTATAGGAGTTTGTGTAGGGTTTTTGGATTGCTGGTGATTTCTTTAATATTTATCTTTTTAATATAAATTATTTTTTAAAGAGAAAAATACCATTTATGTGTCATTATTTGATTGGTCCATGCAACAAAATGCACCACTTGTCACCATTTGATTGGTTGTGAACTTTCGGGCTGCAAGATTTGATTTGATTGGCCATGACACTTCACATTGACACTTGGCGAGTTCTTATTTGTCGGTAAAATAAATATTACAATATTAATTAAAATTAACTATTTAATATTGGAATTAAATTTAAGAAATTCCGAAATATAAATAGAAAATTTAATTAATATTTAATATTTTAATTTACATTTGTCAACTTTTGATTGGACGAAATTTAATCGCCAACAAATGCCCCCTACTTCAAGGCTCGACGAAGAACTTGTCCAATATTTTCGTGAAAGAGGCGAGACTTGAAGTACTTAGTTCCCTTTTTTTTATCAAAGGGAAAATAAATAATCCTTTAGCCCATAAAAAAAAATGACGGGCCTTTTTTTTTTTTTTTATTCACTTGTGATATATACATATATAGGTACTAAAGAACATTAGACCACTAATTGTTACTCTGGATAACAAGACCAAGTAGATCTCTCTCTCATTATCTTAATCAATGTGATCTTGGGACTTTGACTTGTGCTGCCATTAGGATTTCTTTAATCCTTAAACTCCTCCGATGATAAAACATTTTAATCCCAAGGAGAATTAACACCAATATCTTCTGCTTCAGTGAAAGACTTCTCTGTGAGTGTTTAGGCCCGTCTAGAATTCAAATTCAATCCAATTTGCATCAGCCAGCAAATCATGAATTCTACTAAAATTCTCTCCTCTTAGTATTAAGAAAACTCTTGCTTCTCATAGCATTCCAAATTCACCACTTTCGAATTTTGATTTAATGTCCTGCACCCTTCATTCTTTAATCAACTTACGGAAACAATGAGTATTCAACTCAATTTTAAATTCCTCAACTCATTGGAATCGAAGTCAAGAACAAGTTAATTAATTTCACCAATCATTCATCTTTTGAAGAATAAGAATCACAATGTTGAATCCTAATTGAATTCAATCTCTTTCAAGCGTCTATAAAAGAGGCACATGTTCTCCTATTCAATCCATGCATCACCGAAGCATAATTTAACAATGAGGTTTGCAAATTTGTCACGGCAAAATCACATTCTCAATTTGGCCCTTTTTGTTTCCAAGAAGAACCACAGCAAAGGGAGGAGAAGCGGGCTCAAGAAAATCAAGAAGAGTCCGTGGAAATAAGCAAGAAACAAGTTACTTCTGTAAGGTAGTTCCAACTGAGGATTGAATTTCGGTAACCCGCTGAAGCAACCATGCAACATGAAATCGGGGTTTTTTAATAGTCCCTCTTTTTTTTTTTTAACTCAATTAAAAGTGTTTCGTTTCTGTTATTCTGACTGTCCCCCCCCTTTTTTTTTCTTAAAGCTTGCAGCCTGCTGGAGTTGTCATCACAAAGTTCCTACAGAATCTTCATTTTCTCCGAGTTTGCAGGATTCGACTTGTTTTTATTTTGAGTTTTCAACCAAAAATATTTTTCCAATAGAGCAATTTGAAACTCAATGATAACGCATATATTGTTTGTCCCTTTGTCTTGGAGCAGGTTCCACTATGGTGTATTTTAGATATACTTTGACAGTTTCAAGAACAAAGCACTTGATGATTCTATGGAGAACGGTTCATCCTTGGCGGTTCATGCCCCCACTATTGGCTGATATACGAAGGAGCGGCTGAGATTGACAAACCCATTGCACACGAAGGATTGGTCCCGAGAAGTTTCTTTAAGCAAAACATCCAAGGCGTGGACTTTGCGAGCAACTCATCACCAACATGCAGACGAGCCAAGCTTCTCACCAATGTTTGATCGGCGCATCATAGAAGGCAAGGTCAAGTGGCTGAGATTGAAGAACACGGAGAATTGCCCCGAGAAGTTTATTTGAGCGAGACATCCAAGTTGTGGACTTTGCGAGCAACTCATCACCAGCATGCAGACGAGCCAATCTTCTCACCAATGGTCGGCGCATCGTAGAAGGCAAGATTAAGTGGCTGAGATTGACGAACACGGAGGATTGCCCTGAGAAGTTTATTTGAGCGAGACATCCAAGGTGTGGACTTTGCGAGCAACTCATCACCAGCATGCAGACGAGCTAAGCTTCTCACCAATGGTCGGTGCATCGTAGAAGGCAAGATCAAGTGGCTGAGACGGAGGATTGCCCTGAGAAGTTTATTTGAGCGAGACATCCAAGGTGTGGACTTTGCAAGCAACTCATCACCAGCAAGCGGACGAGACGCATTATAGAAGGCAAGGTCAAGTGGGGAGAGGCCATGCAATTTACCGGTGAGTTCCAGTATGTCAAAGGCTATTGGGAGTGGACGGAGGACATCCTCAGTCGATGCGAACACAAGTTGGCGACGATCGGGATATACGACGGGGTGTATGCTTCCTTGTTTACGTACGACCACAACCCGGAGATTGTCAAGGCGTTTTGTGAGGCGTGGTGTCCAACGACCAACACACTTCTAACTTCCTTTGGAGAGTTGTCAATATCGTTGTGGGATTTGCGCACCCTGGCAAGCCTTCCAGTGACAGGACTTTTTTATGACGAGGTGGTTCCCAACGCCGCAGAATTGAATGGAGTTGACGAGAACGGGAAGAGATTCATTCCTCGCTGCTGCAAGCGCTTGTTTCACGCCTTCCATTTACTGCAAGGGAGCGCCAATAGAGTTCAATGTTCTCCAGTCACTATTGGCGTTTGGGTGAGATTTCAATGCAAGAAGGACGTGAAGTATTGCCAACCATCATCGCGGAAAGAGAAGAAGTCGGCCCGTTTGAAGTCAACTTACAATCCACCTGGCGACTTTGGTGCTCACGAAGGATAGTCCACGGCGGAAGAAGAATTATTCTCGAAGCTTGGCATCACGGGGAGTTTGAAAGAAGACGCATATTTGGCGGCGCACTTGGCTTGCTGGCTTTGCACCTTTGTCCTTCCAGTTGATGGCGTCAACTCAATACGCCCAAGCGCCGCAGAGAAGATTATCCCGTAATGAGCTCTACCCCAAAGTTGAAAAGAGACCGTGCTCTGGAGATTTGTAGTCCAGCATGCTCAAAGACTTAGTGTGCGCGCCACGCAGATTTGCAAAACTTCAAATGTAATCGGCTCGAAGGCTTGGCGATTGCGTCTTAGAAATTTTTAGATTTGATCGTGCAGTCGGCTCAAAAGCTTATTAACCGCAACCAGAGACTTGTAGAACTTGCAAGAACACATGAGGAGTGTAGTCGACTTGAAGGCTTGAAGACCGCATCTTGGAGATTTGTGGATCCGATCATTCAGCCGATTCAAAAGCTTGTTGACCACATTCGGAGATTTATGGACTTGACCGTACAGCTAGCTAAAAGCTTGTTGACCCCAGCTAGAGTTTGTTGAACTTGGAATGCAATCGGCTCAGAGGCTTAGTAATGTAATACCTGTATGGACAAATGATTTTATCCAAAGATATGACTGAACTTAGAAGTTATCCAAGTTGCCTACGTACCCAATGAAGGGATCAAGTCATAACGTAGTTCAAAAATCGAGATGATTTTGAGGGGTAGCCGTGCACAGTTTATACTCATGCGGGCCAGGAGTATCCATTGCTTAGCCACCCTGAACCAGGTGGAGTATTTTTTATATTTAGCCACATGCAATACCTTCAGTGGAGTATGTTAGCAGTTTAACCACATGCATTACCATTGGTGGGTACCGTACACAGTTTATACTCATGCGGGTCAGGAGTTTGATGCAGTTTAGGCTCGTGCGTCAGGAGCATAATGCAGTTTAGGCTCGTACATCAGGAGCAATCTTTTTTTTTTTTTCAGTTTACAGACCTTTTATACTCGTGTCAAGGAGTCAATCACTTGGAACTTGATTTTGTAGACAATTATACTCATGTCAAGGAGTATACTTGAATTTGACTTTAATAGTTTATACTCGTATTAAGGAGTATACTTGAATTTGACTTTAATAGTTTATACTCGTATTAAGGAGTACACTTGAATTTGACTTTAACAGTTTATACTCGTGTGAAGGAGTATACTTGAATTTGACTTTAACAGTTTATACTCGTGTTAAGGAGTACACTTGAATTTGACTTTAACAGTTTATACTCGTGTTAAGGAGTACATTTGACTTTGACTTTTTTTTTTTTTTTTTTATAAGACAGTTTATGCTCATATCCAGGAGCATTTGTAGCTCGAAGATGAAGATTATTTGCCCCCCGCTTCTTCTTGGGATGGCACAACCATTACACGATCCTCAGGAATTCTTGGCATTTGGAAGACAAGACTCCATCTCATTGTTCCATTTGCTTTCATAATTGGGATGAGCATTGGCTTCCACCCGAATCTTGTCAGTTGTATAAAACCATATTCATTGAATTTTTTGAGCTGATTCATAACTTGACGGCAATGTCGTGTTCTTGTCCTTTCTGCAGTACTTGTATAGTATGAATTGACAGTGACTTCCACTTCATTCGTATGAGGAATTTTGGCAGTACAAAAAGAAGAAGAATTTTGGCCTCCTTTTTCATCAGAGGTAGCATGCACTGTTTTGACTTTTGGCTGAAAACCTCCCTCAGTGAAGAAGTCAGCTAAAGTCAGGGGGTCCCGCTTGCAACTACTCAACGATTTCTTTGATCCAACATGCTGAGTTTTGGAGCTTTTGATCGACTCGTGGTGCTTGCGTGTGACTGGAGTTGGATTTTTTGACCATGTTTGATGAATTTGCTTGACGCGTTGCATTTGTTTTCTTTGGCTAGTCACCAAAGTCCACTCGCCGCCATCATCAATTTTAGTAGAAGGCTTTGTCATTGATTTAGTGTTTGTATCAGCACACATATTTTCAACCATATGAGGGTCAAAACTCCCAAATTGGATCGTTGTCGATGCCCCCATGAGTGTAGGTGACAAAACGACACTTTTCTTGACTTCAGGGATATCATTTGCACTTGCAATAGTTGTGACGCTAGCAATATTTGCGTCCGCAGCATCTTCACTGTCAAGGATTATCTTCCCATCCTTCACTAGTGCCATGATTTTATCTTTAACCACAAAGCATTTTTCTATAGGGTGACTAATGACTCGATGGTATTTGCAATACTTCGGATCGTTCACCCTCCCGCTTTCTTCGGGACGCTTTGGTTCCGGTAGCTGAATAAGCTTTCTTGCTAGCAGCTCATTAAATATGTGGGAGACATCAGAGTCTGGGAATGGGTACTCCCTCTCTTGCATCTCTTTTAGTGTTAGCCGACGTCTTTCACTTGTGATGTGTTGATTTCCTACCTTTCCTCCACTTTTGTCATTGCCGGTAGGGATTTTGACATGGGCTGCCTTAGCGAGCATGGACTCTTTGGCGGAGGACTCATTGTAGTCATCATTCTTCTTTGTACTTCTCTTTTCTTTCCACTGATCTTTCACAGAGAAGTTGGTTCCATGATTAGCGATGCTGAGCTCCATGTCATGGGCGCGAGTAGCTAGCTCTTCAAAGTTGCGAGGCTTGATTCCTTGGAGAATGTATAGGAGCCCCCAATGCATTCCTTGGATGCACATCTCCACCGCAGAAATCTCGGAGAGCTTATCCTTGCAATTTAGGCTTAGCGCACGCCAGCGGTTGATGTAGTCCACAACTGGCTCATCTTTCCATTGTCTTGTGTTGGTTAGCTCGATCATGCTTACGATGCGCCGTGTGCTGTAGAAGCGATTGAGGAACTCCTTCTCCATTTGATCCCAACTATTGATGGATTCAGGCTCCAAATCAACATACCAGTCAAAAGCGTTTCCCTTTAGCGAACGCACGAATTGCTTTACCAAGTGGTCGCCATAAGTTCCCGCATTGTTGCACGTCTCTACGAAATGTGTGACATGTTGCTTTGGGTTGCCCTTCCCATCAAATTGTTGAAACTTTGGGGGTTGGTAGCCTATCGGCATCCTCAGTGAGTCGATACGTCTGGTGTAGGGCTTCGAATATCTCGGATAATTCTGCGTCGGGGCACCATATTGAGCTTTTATGGTGTTGGCAATCATATCTTGCAGTTACTGCACAGACAATGTGGCAATGGAGGTGATTGATTGCTCAAGCCTTGGCATGTGCTCGTGTTCTGGAAGTATTTCATGAGTTCGCCCTTCATATGCAGCTCGAACTTGAGGAGGTTGATGCCGATGACTTTTTTCTCCAACGTTTGAATGCTCCAACTTTTCCATAAGCTGAGTGATTTGGAAGTCTTTATCCTCAATAGTGTTTTGCAAGGTTGCCATAGCTTGAGCCATTTGAGCTAACTGGTCGTCCACAGAGGTTGCCTCAGCAAAGTGGAGCGTTTTGCCGGTAGATGCCGTTGGGCTCGAAGGATTGGAACCATGGAAGGACTCAGAATCGGAGACCTTGGCTTCGGTTGAGGATTGATTGACAGCATCCTCAACAGGCTTATCAGTGGCATCCCTTGTGGTAACACCAACGTTATTCTTCTTAGAGGCCATTGAACTTGCTGCACAAATGATTTGATATGTTTATGATGAGAAAAGAGATGAGGGGTAGGTTCGGGTCCCACTGGGCGTGCCAGAAATTTGTTCACACAAAATTTTCGTATCTGTAAAACAAACAAGTACAATACGAGAAAAATATGTGACAAATATTTCAATTTGAAGAAAGGATATAATTAAAAGGAAACTAATTTCCTAGTAGACTAAATCCCCTGATTCTTCTCTCCGAATTTGTTTCCGAGGGCTTGAAGCTTGTTCTCGGATGAGTGATGTGATTCCTCCCTAGATTTGCGGAATGGAAGTCACGATTTACCTTGAAGTCAAAGGTCGGCTTTGAAATTGAAGGCGTTGAAGCACTTGCGCTTTGAAGACGAAGTAGAGCCTTTGTGGATGCAGTACGTCGTCGTAGCGGTTGCTTGCAATTTGAAGACTTGAGAATTTTGAGAGCTCGTACGAAGATTGTGTTCTCGTGAGCTTGTTTCTCCGTGTATTGAAGACTTCTTGATTTTCTGGCTCTTGAAGACTTCTTGATTTTCTGGCTCTTGAAGACTTCTTGATTTTGGCTTTTGAAGACTTCTTGATGTCTGGCTCTTGAAGACTTCTTGATTTTCTTTTTTGAGGTCCAAATGGCCCCTATTTATAGGAGTTTGTGTAGGGTTTTTGGATTGCTGGTGATTTCTTTAATATTTATCTCTTTAATATAAATTATTTTTTAAAGAGAAAAATACCATTTATGTGTCATTATTTGATTGGTCCATGCGACCAAATGCACCACTTGTCACCATTTGATTGGTTGTGAACTTTCGGGCTGCAAGATTTGATTTGATTGGCCATGACACTTCACATTGACACTTGGCGAGTTCTTATTTGTCGGTAAAATAAATATTACAATATTAATTAAAATTAACTATTTAATATTGGAATTAAATTTAAGAAATTCCGAAATATAAATAGAAAATTTAATTAATATTTAATATTTTAATTTACATTTGTCAACTTTTGATTGGACGAAATTTAATCGCCAACAAACATAATTTGCAAAACATCAATAATGATAACATAATGTAAAAAAGTGACAACATAGTGCAAAATTGATAATTAGTGGTACATCTATGGTAGCAATTTAGTGATAATAGAATCTTATCACAAAATCCTAATAACAATTTTTTTTGGTCACCAAATTGTCATTATAGGTGTGTCACTAATTGTTATTAGTTGTCACTAAAATATTAATTCTTGTCATCATTGAGTGCATATTATGACTAGACAAAAGTTATTGTCACAAAAAAACACTTAATTAGTGACAAATTTAAAAGTATTATCACTTAATATAATTATTTGTGACAACTTTTATATTGTTGCTATTATATCTTGTCATTAATATTATATATTTTTTTGGTAGTGGAAGTACACAAACCACACCCGAATTTAATCTAAATTTAAAAAAAAAAAAAAAAAAACTCATATAATTTCAAAAATTACCAACATCTGCTGAAGTTATAAATTGGCGTCTTACAATTTGCACGTCTTTTTAGAAGATGAATACACATGGACGGAGCCATAGGGGGTGGTCGCCCATCCACCCCCTCTCAAGTATGTGTGGAGTTATATTCTATATGTATTTTTTTAATAATTTAAAATTGTTTCCACCTAGGTTTTAAAAATATTTATAATATTTTATAAAAAATTAATACCCCAGAAGAATTTCTGGCTCGTCTCTAAGAATAAGCAGACATAATTTCAGTTTTTCAGTTAACGCAAAAATGAAAATGGGATTTTAATGAAACAAAGAATGACGATTTAAAGTTGTGAACTTGTCTATAACTTCTATTGCACCTTTTGAATCAATTCAAATTTATATATTTCAACGCTGGCAACAATGTAAATGACTAGGCTGCATCCTGCATGATACAACTTTCGATATTAAGAAAAAATAATCTAAAGCAAGCAAGTTATTATGAAGCAAGATTAAGATACACACACACACACATCATATTCCAATCTAATGATCCCCAACTCACTTGAATATACATATAACTGGCACGAAACTTTCTGCTAACCAAATAAAGTTGGTATTTCTAGTACCTACATATGTTAATGTTCGAAACAAAGACTAGTAAAGCAGCCTTCATTGTCAAATTGGGCATGTATTCATAAACTAGCATTGTTTCTTCAGATTCCACACAGCAACCAAGGAGTTTGACAAGATTGCGATGCTGGAGCTTAGAGATCAACTCAACCTCGTTCATGAACTCCGCTAGCCCTTGGTTGGAGGATCTTGCAAGCCCTTCGACAGCAATTTCTTGTCCATTTGGCAATTTTCCCTGAAAATGAGCAATTGAGTCACTTTTGCAACATTACAGATGTCACGTCCCGAATTCGAGAAGCGGCACGGCGATGCCCTTTGCCCGAAAGGAATTAGGGACAACAAGCCACATAAATCAGAGCATACTAAAAAACCATAAAATATTTATTAGAAAGCCTTAGTCAAATATTGCGTCGAAAAAGACAATAATCCTAACTATTACATATTCAATTCAAAAACATAAATAGAAACTAATCTATAATAGTGTTAATAAATAGAGTCATTCAAGGAAACCACAAAAATAAACAGCAATCACAAAAATTCTCTATGTAGGAACTCCTTCAATCCAATCATCAACCCCAAAATTGTTCCTCGTTACCTTTCTCGATACTATTCTCTGCAAAAGATTATTAGTGGTGTGAGCGACACTCGCCCAATAAGGGATCTCTTAACCCTCTATCGAATTTGAGCAAGGTACACATATATATAGCATAAAAACCACATTTTGCAAACATGGACAAGATTCAAAAATCAATGTTTTTTTTTTTTTTACTTTCAAGTAACAAAACAGATAACACAATAGAATCAGACAAATTCATTTTTATATCCATGCTCGTGAATACTTAGAATTTCTATTGACCAACTTGATCAAACCCTAATTATAACCCCGTTAGGTGGGTTTAGACACTACTATTATTATCTATAGGAGGGTCTTAACTACAACCCCGTTAAGTGGGTTCGGAAATTGGTACTGTATCCCGTAGCACAGTCAAAAATTTCGAAGCTCGTTCCTACCAATATTATTCCAAGTGCTCAGAGTGTGTTCATATATACATATAGAGCACCTCACACAATAATTTTAGCTTCTCATATAGAAAATTCATAAAATAGTAAGCTCAAATCCACTTTTTTATATAAGAAAATAACTTTTTCAATGAATACATAAATTTAAGAAAAAAAACATATTTTTATAAAATAAATAAGGGGAAGAAACCACTTACTCCGATCAATTAGTATTCTTAAAATTCTAACAACTTGCAGTAGGTCTTATTCTCGATCAATCGAATCTATAATAAGAAATAAATAGGGATAAGATAGTGCTCCTCAATTTATGAAATCTTATACGAAATAAGAAACCAACAATACCAATTAATCCTAGATTCAATATTATCCTAAGGTCTCATACTTAAACAAATCTATGCTTAATCCCTCACATAATGATTTATAATATTCCAATAAACATAAATAACCCCCACTTCAAAATATCTAGAGTGAGTCTTATTATTGTAACATTATAATATGGCAAAGTCTGTTGATATACACCTTGTAATATAAGGGGATATTTGAAAGGTGTATAAGTTGTTTGCAAAACTAACGTCTTTTGTCCCACATTGAATTTATTATGTAATATTTATTGCTTTATAAGCATAAATTTGATTATTAATACTAAATTGTGGAACTTAAGAGTAGACTCGAGAGGTCACATGCGGTGCGGTGCACCGCACCGCCCGCGCCTGCGTTGGGGCCAGGGCCGCGTCCGCGTTCGTGGCGCTTTAGGCGCACTTTGCACTTCGCACGTACGCATCGTCGCAAGGAGCCAAGAGCATATATTTTGCTCGGGACTTGACCCAAGTTGCAAACAATAAAATAATATATTTGAATTTGAATCGATTTGTTGGCTGATAATGGACAGTTTTAATCCTTGAAACTGTTGGAGCTACAAACGTTTTGTGTTTAGTGGCTCTAAATGTTCAGACCACTAACCTGAAACTGCTGAAGGTTACAAAACGAAAAGTTAAGCCTTCAATATCTTATTAGTATAAATATGCCCCATATGCTCTATCTGGAAATCGGAAAAAAATAAGAACAATCACTTTTGTTTTCAGTGAATTGCTATTATTGAAACCATTTTCTCGTAGAGGCTTGACATATATCCTGGAGGTGTATTGCCTGTAACCTCTAGCAAATCATTCGTGGTAGGGGCAATAGAAACCTTAAGGATAGGGATCACCCATGTCATCCTTCTGGTTCACCTACATAATTTATAACAAAGTCATCATAGGATATAATACTCCTAAAATTTATATCATGAATTTCGGTATCCGATTGCCTCTAACTTATTACTATATGAACCTTACCTATGGGAATCGTAGAAACTCATGAAAGTATCCAATAAACATGATGGAGTAAGAGTGTCGAGAACTTATATTGTATTACTATTACAACTGCAAGCCGCATATGCCAATCCATTAAACTAAAGTCATGCAAATTTAATACCTATGCTTGTCATGAATCTATGATGCATAATAGAAACAAATCCTATTATTATTTTTTATTTCTTTGTTCTTATATGATTGGTCTACAAATCACACGATTGTAACTTTTGCACATGATACAAAAACTTGGAGCTGATAACTTACAGGTTGTGGTTCGTGAATTCCGCAGTTGTAATTCATGAGTCCTAACCGTCTCTCTATATTTATTCTACTGTATATTATCCCTTATCATGAGTATATATAATACTAATTCTTAAACCATATATGATTAACTCAATAGTCCTAAGTCTAATAGCATTAGTCCAATAGTCCTAAGTCTAATAGCATTAGTCCAATAGTCTTAACCTAATGTGATTGGCCCAATAATCCTAAGCCTAATAGGATAGCCCAATATCCCTAAACCCAATAGGATTTAACTAATATTAATAATATTAACAATAGCAATAATAATGAAATAATAAAATTATAATCCCAATAATAATAATAATAATAAAATTGACAATGTTAATAATAATACAATAATAATCCTAATATTAATAAAGTAATTAAGTAAACTATTTATATTATCCATAGATTTACTCCAAAATGATTGATTTATAGTGATATTGAATATTGTATTTTTAAAACCAATTTGTATGTATAAAATACAACTAAAGGAGTACAACAAGCATTAGTTGGTAAAAAAATTGTGTTTTAATTATTAATTGAGATATGCTATGAAACACAACAACAACAACAACAATAATAATAATTATAATAATTATAATTATAATTATAATTATAATAATATAAAAATTGTTTATTGATTTGAATAGTTATGGTTAATATGTATAATGAAATATTATTTGCACGTAGTTTGTTGAATTATATAAAATAAACAAAATAAATGTAAATAGTTTATTTGAATTTATTTTTTTCCTATAATTTGTATTTTACTTGTATATCTATGAATTCATATAATATTTTTCGTACTAGCCTGTCAATACTTTTAATGATAACTTGGAGAGGATATATATGCTCATATGATTGAATGTCGAATAATAATAATAATAATAATAATAGTTAAATTCATCCATGAGAACACTTAAAAGAGAATAATAATATTATTGTTTGTAAGTAATGAAATAAAATATGATGCAATTTTTATTTAATTGAAGCTAAATACTTAAATTATAGCAAAAGTAATTTATCATAAGAAGTCTTAATAATTAAGGAAGTTTTTGTTTAAGGTTAATAATTAAATGAATGATTTGAGAGAGAGAGAGAATATGGTACGTTAGAGAGAGACAGAGAAATTAGAAAATTTGGAGAGAGAGGGGGGAAGAGAGAGAAATTTTTTACTCATGATAGTAAGTTGCTCAAAAATTAAAAAAAACCTACAACTCATTAAAATATTTTAAAATTATACACGGGATATTTTTTTAGAAGGTGACTGTGATTAATCACAAAACTCCTCCACTCATAAATATAAACTTGCACGAACATAAAGTATTGAAGTAAATTCCAAGTGTAACATAATTGTAAGCGAATGTTTTTAGAAATTATTTATAGAAAACGTTCATGTGTCACGCCATTAATTTCATAATTGTCACAACAATATCCCAAATATTAGGAGATTCGACGGTATTAAACCACACAAATAAAAATGATACCAAAATCCATCAAATATTATTGAGAATCAAGTCAGACAAGATCTACATTTTCCAACGCTGACACGGGACAACAATGTCCACGACTAGGCTGCATGATACAAATTTCGGTATTGAGAAACAATGATCTAATGCAAACCAGTTGCTATGAAGCAAGACTAAGAGAAGAATATAAAAACATTTTCACACACATATATGCTCATATCATAGTTTAATCTAATGATTCACAGCCCACTTGCATATACAAATAAGTGGCACCAAGACTAGTCCAAACAGCATTCGAGGACAGAAATCCTCAAAGAGAGTCCACATCCTACCGTCCTTCCAAAATCGTCACACTGACATCGTTTATCGAACATTTAGTTGGATTCTGGTTAGAGCATGCTGTTTCTGAACACCTTCGAATCATAACGAATGCCGGCTGCTTAGGACCAGGGAGCTCAACAATCTCACAGCTAAGCATCATCAGAACTGTAGAAATACTTGGCCTATCTGCTGCTATTTCTTGCACACACAGCAGACCTACATTTGCATATCTAATTATATCATTTTCCAGTTGAGGATCATATATCATCGGATCCATCAACTTTACTATTTTTCCTTCATTCCACATTTTCCAGGCCTGGAAATATCAACGAGACAGCAAAAGGTAAAATTTGGAGAAAGCAAATTGGTGGACTAGTTGAAACTAGCCTACTATTCATAATTCCATAAATGTCTTATCACTAAAAAATGTTAAAAATAACTCACATATGCTATTAGGAAAAGCTGCTCCTCTTCATCATAAAATTTGGAATTTCTCTTACCACTCACAATCTCTAATAGCAGAACCCCAAAGCTGTAGACATCGGATTTTTCCGAGAATATTCCATGCAGGGCATATTCTGGGGGCATATAGCCACTGCGAGCACGATTCAAATAAGCCTTGCAATCAAAGTAAGAAATCTGTCCACTTTACTAGATAAGACAATAAGTGCTTACAATGTACCGACAACCCTTGTTGTGTTGGCTTGATCTTCTTTGCCGCCAAAAATCTTTGCCAAACCAAAGTCTGAAATTTTTGGGTTCAGCTCCTCGTCCAACAATATATTACTAGCCTTTAGATCTCTATGAATAATCCTTAACCTTGAATCCCTATGAAGGTAAAGGAGACCCCGACAAATCCCCTCCATGATGATTACACGTGTTTTCCAATCAAGAAAGTCTTGTTTATGTGAATCTGCAAAGTTTTAATCAAACTATCATGAAAATTCAAACGAAATTAGTAAAATATCAGAGTTCTTGGTAGCATGATCTGTGATGAAATAATGAAAAATCTAGAATAAATGAAACATGACTGTCGTTGACTTACCAGAGAGGTAAGCATCCAAGCTTCCATTGGGCATGTATTCATAAACTAGCATTTTTTCTTCAGACTCCACACAGCAACCAAGAAGTCTGACAAGATTGCGATGCTGGAGCTTAGAGATCACCCCAACCTCATTCATGAACTCCTCTAGCCCTTGGTTGGAGGATCTTGCAAGCCTTTTTACAGCAATGTCTTGTCCATTTGGTAATTTTCCCTGAAAACAAGCAATCAGATAACTTTTGCAACATTACAAGAACCTGTACTGTCAAATTTGAAATTTGGAACATGCTGAAATACTTTATAGACTGGACCGAAGCCACCCTGTCCAAGCCTATTGGCTGAGTCAAATTCGTTCGTTGCATTTGAGAGCATCTGAAATTTAAACAACTGTAATTCTTCAAGCTTAACTCCATGCACATTAGTTTTGAGCATGCCTTCCGCTGAATACCCTGTATCTGTTCCCTCAATCGTGGAACATATCAACTCATTTTTTCGCTTCTTTCCTGCTTTAAAATTACCAAAACAAAGAAAGAAAAAGGGTGGATGATATAGTATCTTATGGTAACTCATATCTATTCAGCATCCCAACTTAAGTTGAATCAAGTTTCACGCACCTCTGTACATAAGCAACCGCTTCCTCAGCAAGCATACGCATAAAGGGATTGTTATAGACCCTAGAACCACTGTTGTAACAATAATTGCTTTTCTGTCTTTCTTGTTACCTGCAGAAGTTTACAAGATGGATAGAAAGTGGATCTCTAATCTCCTTGCACGCAACTTTCATGCGATGTATCAGAATATTATAGCAAGTGGTATATATGATAATGACGGATAGAAAAACAGAAACTCTATTGCAGAGGGGGGAATATGTTATTACCTAGTTCTGAATTTGCCAATCGTATATATAGGTCAGTACCACCCCTGGGGAACTTCTGTACATCAATTAAGCTCTCCTCCCAATGCATGCACCCAATGCCATTGTGATACGCATAAGCTATACAAGAACAATTATTCAAGCACTGGCTCATGCAACCTTCTTCTAAAGTGGAAGACCACTTCACATGATCAGGCACTTTTACTGTACTCAGCTTCAAGAAACCATCATCTTTTCCCATTTGATCTACAGAAGCATTCTTCTGACATTGGAGTGGAGTTTTTCTTTTGCATCCATTGGACCAATTTGCCGCAATCCACTCATTTCTATTTTTTGGCTCAAACCCAGGAAAACAAGTGCATATTGGCTTATCTTTAGCATTACAACTTCCAAAAGGCCCACACTTGCCATAGACGTCACATTCATTCTCTATGGATGTCCATGTTACCTCCCAGTCTCCCTTCTCATTGGACCACGTCTTCTCCTGTAAAATCCCCCATCTGTTCAGAAAAATGTATATCACAACAGATGGATCTTCAACGGTAAATGTTAAATATGCAGCTCCACGGTAATCATTGATGAGAGTTAATCTATATTGATAGCTCGATTTCTTGTATAGCACTCCAATGAAAATTTGACCATCCCAGGGACCACTGCGCCAATAAGGATATCCGTCCTTCAAAACAAATGCTTGTGGAATCTCTAGAGGCACAATGGTATTGGAAAAATTTCCTGTTGCTGGATCAGAAGGACTTTGCCATGATGTCAATTCATTTTTCTCATTCGTATTTAAATCAGTGCCAAGTCGCATCTCCTCTAGGAAAGAATCTGAAGCATGTTGAAAACTCTCCCAAATAATCCTACCGTTGGAGTCATCTTGTAGAACCAGATTCCCCGTATCCAAGAGCACAGCACTGGTATTATCCATATGACTCAAAAGATTAGTCGACCATATGATCTCCTTTAGTCCATCCTTCAGCACAAGATTGCCATCTCCCAACATCTGTAGTGCCCCTGTCGCGTCATATAGAGGCTTGTCTCTATTAGCCACCCATACAACAGTCATCACGGGGACATTGAACATTATACCGACATAACGATAACTACTATTTCCCGGGCTGAAAAAGCCCAATTTGAACTTTTTCCCATTGGAAACCAAAGTTTGAGGGTCATGAACCGATTCATTAACCGTTATGGTATTGTTTGCTGTAATACATGGTAATAAACAAGAAAATATAAGGAAAAACACATGAAGAATAGAAGGCAAGTTCCTATGGTGGCTGAATCCCATGAATTATCGAGCTTTCACTCTCTTCTAGACTGACCCTCTTCTGAATCTTGGCTATGATCAGAGATTCAGTGGTCCAAAAATTGCAGTGTTTTACACTATCAATATTTTCATACCTTTTTTTGTCCCCTTTTATTCGATACTCAAATCGTGCCAAGAAAGAAAATTCAATGACATTGTGGGATCACTATTTGGGGCTAATGCCAATACCATCACTTTCCCTGTCGTTGAAAGATGAACATAGGACAAGCAACGATTTTCAAAGCGGGGTGCTACATTTTAACTTACTGACAAAATTCTACAGTAAGCTGCCTTCTGTTCATTGGCATGCCACTCTCTGATAGACTTCACCTCTCAGAAATATCTCCAAGTGGAAAGACTTGCCACATGGTTGATGGAATTTGGAAAAAGGCAACAACAGACGAGTGGGTTCCCGCGCCATTCGGGCAACGGCGTGGGGCTCAAGAGACTGAAACCTGATTCAGACTGTTGAAGCCATATTTTCTCTATTTTTCTTAAGTTTTAATTTGTGGTTATGATTTAAGAATCCAAGTAAATACTAAATACCATTCTTCAAAGTTCAGACGTTTCATGTGTCCGTGAAAAATAGGGGAAATTTTAGCCCGAAATCCAATTTGGTCGAATTAGAAGTGTGTGTTTTAAATTTGCCCTATAATTAATCGATAATTTAGGAAGACTAACTAATCTCTTAACAAATATAATACACTTACCATATAATTTATTGAGTTCAGCCAAATCAAATTCAAGTTGGAATTTTCCGAAAAAAAATAAGTTGCCAATCAAAAGTGTTATATCCATCACTAGGGTGTACATGAGTCTTGACTTGATGAAAAAAATAATTAACCAACCAAAGTGTTATTTCCATCCACTAGGGGTGCAAATGAATCGATTAAATTTAAATTTGAGCCCGACTCATCAATTTATTTAAAAGTCGATCATGAGTTCAAGCTCAATTTTAATTTTCTAATATATCATGTAGTTTTTTTCTAGTGAAATTCACAAACAAGATGATATTATTATGTTTTTTCTAAAATATTAATTATACTTTTATAAATTATAAAAAAGTCTAATTTTTCTATACAAATTTTATTATTAATATTACATTGTTACTTATATTTATATATTTTATAGAGTATTAAAATAAAGTTGATAAGTCGGCCCTTAAACTTTGACCATTCACTTGTGAGCTTGAGCTCAGCTCGCCAAAACACTCGAGTTTGAGTTAAGCTCATTCATTAAGTTCATGAGTTGGATCAGCTCATCTTATCCCCTACCATCAACTAACAAATTATTATTTTAATGATCATTAGGGACTGAATATTAATAAAGGACCGTAATTTAGCCTAAAATAATTAGACGACGTGATCTTTTTCAAATCATTTATATTTTGATAATTGAGTTTGAAATGAATACGATCCCTACCGGGTCAGTTTGGGGGCCCGACTCTTGTCTTTACATACAGTATGGGTATGATGGGTATCGGTTTATATATATAAGTATAAAAAAGTAAAAAAAGAATATCTTCGTAATACATGAGTTGAATTATTACCAATTATAAGAATGCCCATAACAATGAAAAAAAATGAATAATCCTCATGTTTCTCTGAAATTTTTTTTAAAATACCCTTTTTTGGATCCTATATTTTCAAAATACCCTAGTTTGAAAAAAATTTTTGAAAATACCCTAAAACGGATTTCCCAATCTCGGCCAAACTGTTCATGTCAGATCTTGATCCGCACATCCCCATTATTTTATACATTATATATATATTATATATTTTTTTTATTCTTGACCGGGATTGGCGATCCCGGCCAACATTTTCCTTTTTTTATTTAAATTAAATTAAAGGTTGGCCGGGGTCGCCAAACCCGGCCAACCTGTTTGAAATTTTTTTTTTATATAAATTTAAGGTTGGTCGGGTTTGGCGATCCCGGCCAACTTGTTTTTTAATTTTTTTTTTATTTATTTAAATGGTTGGCCGGGATTGGCGACCCCGGCCAACCGAAAAAATTAAACTCTCACACTCACACACATACACCAACACTCTCACACACATGCACGCACACCAACACTCTCATGCACACACACATATAAGTTCTCATACACACCCACACACACCAATATTTGTAAATATCATAAGTTCTCACTTCACACACACACACACACATACGCACACCAACACTCTTAACAATATAAATATAATTAGCATTCAAATTTATTTTTTTCTAACTAACAATAATTATCAAGTTTAATTATCCAACAAATAATTACAAATGAACTATAATAATGAAAATTATCACTATTTGTCTATAAATGATAAATAGTCAAAGTTACAGTTACATACCTCTAAATAACCAATAAGATTGACACAATGCAATAATCACACCTACATAAATTAAGAATGAAAATAATTACAAAATAATAATAAAGAGAATCATTCACTACATATATATATATATATATATATTATTAATTCAAAAAAACTTACACACTTATACAAACTTGCTTCACGATTTATCAACTGCAAAATTAAAAAATATAAAAAAAATTAGAACACTTCATTATTAAAATTGAGCAAATCAAATACTGCATTTTAAACAAGAAAAATAACACTTACAATACTGAGCTGAGGTGAGGAAATGAATGAAGTGTGGTAGTATATATAATGCCAAGAAATTGAAATTAATAAAAAAAAATTAATTTTTTCGGTTGGCCGGGGTCCCCAAACCCAGCCAACCTTAAATTTATATATAAAAAAAAATTCAAATTATATATATTTTTTTATTCTTGACCGGGATTGGCGATCTCGGTCAACATTTTCCTTTTTTTTTTTAATTAAATTAAAGGTTGGTCGGGGTCGCCAAACCCGGCCAACCTGTTTGAATTTTTTTTTTATATAAATTTAAGGTTGGCTGGGTTTGGGGACCCCGGCCAACCGAAAAAATTAATTTTTTTTTTATTAATTTCAATTTCTTGGCATTATATATACTACCACACTTCATTCATTTCCTCACCTCAGCTCAGTATTGTAAGTGTTATTTTTCTTGTTTAAAATGCAGTATTTGATTTGCTCAATTTTAATAATGAAGTGTTCTAATTTTTTTTATATTTTTTAATTTTGCAGTTGATAAATCGTGAAGCAAGTTTGTATAAGTGTGTAAGTTTTTTTGAATTAATAATAATATATATATATGTAGTGAATGATTCTCTTTATTATTATTTTGTAATTATTTTCATTCTTAATTTATGTAGGTGTGATTATTGCATTGTGTCAATCTTATTGGTTATTTAGAGGTATGTAACTGTAACTTTGACTATTTATCATTTATAGACAAATAGTGATAATTTTTATTATTATAGTTCATTTGTAATTATTTGTTGGATAATTAAACTTGATAATTATTGTTAGTTAGAAAAAAATAAATTTGAATGCTAATTATATTTATATTGTTAAGAGTGTTGGTGTGCGTGTGCGTGTGCGTGTGTGTGCGTGTGTGTGTGTGTGTGTGTGAAGTGAGAACTTATGATATTTACAAGTATTGGTGTGTGTGGGTGTGTATGAGAACTTATATGTGTGTGTGCATGAGAGTGTTGGTGTGCGTGTGTGCATGAGAGTGTTGGTGTATCTGTGTGGGTGTGAGAGTTTAATTTTTTCGGTTGGCCGGGGTCGCCAATCCCGGCCAACCATTTAAATAAATAAATAAAAAAATTAAAAAACAAGTTGGCCGGGATCGCCAAACCCGACCAACCTTAAATTTATATAAAAAAAAAATTTCAAACAGGTTGGCCGGGTTTGGCGACCCCGGCCAACCTTTAATTTAATTTAAAAAAAAAAAGGAAAATGTTGGCCGGGATCGCCAATCCCGGTCAAGAATAAAAAAAAAATATAATATATATAATGTATAAAATAATGGGAATGCGCGGATCGAGATCTGACATGAACAGTTTGGCCGAGATTGGGAAATCCGTTTTAGGGTATTTTCAAAAATTTTTTTTAAACTAGGGTATTTTGAAAATATAGGGTCCAAAAAAGGGTATTTTAAAAATTTTTTCTGTTTCTCTTCCCTTGGATCCAACAAATTTCTCAAAATAATACGTCTGTGGGGAATTTAGTTAGTAAATTGCTAATTATTGTGGTTGTTGATAGGGAAACTTTTGTGATTGTACAAATTTAGACCTTTATATTTTTTCCCTATAAAATGTTGTTTAAGTTCTTTAGGTGTTTTTTACAACCCTCTTTTACTTATGGAATATTGGTTTTAGACCCTTTTCAACCTATTATTTAAAATATCACAATAATTGTCATAATCAAAGTACAATTTTAGGAAGAGGTTCAATTTTAAACCTGGTTCAAATAGAAATACGCTATATTAACGCACCTTAAATAATCCGCATCTCAGGACATGCACCGATGAGCACATTAAATTCTCCATGTGATCGAGAGTCCCCCCAACCAAGCAAAATGACACAATGATCAAAACGGTCCCTTTATCAACCCAAAATAAAAGGGGTGATCTTTTGATTCTTGGTCTGTGAAGATGCATTGTTAGGTAGTCTATTTTTATTTTTTATTGAAGCCAAATCTAATTTGTGCTCAAGGGATAGTTGTTCGTACACTAATAGGGGTGGGCGTTCGAATCAGGTTACTCGAAACCCGACTCGGTCGAGTTTAATCCAATTGGATTGGGTTGTTTTTTATTTTTAATTTCGGATCGGGTACTCAACCATTTAGTTTATATTTCGGGTCGGGTTTGGGTTGAAAATAATAACCCGAACTTTGTTTTAGGTACCGATTATCGGTGAAAAAATCTCCAAAAATTATACCCGATTTTCTTAATCCCTAATTTTTATTTTTGATACCCGATCTTCTTCTTCTTCATTTTATCAAATCACCCACCGTCTCCACTCTCAAGACTCCGACGCCAATCGATGGCCCTCGAAAGTCGCGACCTCCACGTCGTCAACCACCAAGCCGGCCGTCCACCACCCCCCATCACAAGAAAACTTGGCCCAGGTCCGAAGTTTTCACTTTTGCGGTCCGAGAAGAGCTCGCGTTGTTGACCACCGGCTAATCGTCGGCCTCTGCCACCACCGCGTCTCTAATCAAATAACTTGAAGAGTACCATATCAGGACCCTCACGTCTGCTCTTGGCGGTTTTTTTCCCCTTTTTTGTTTTGGTGGGTTATTTGTGAAAATATGGGTTTGAATTTTGGTGGCTTTGCTTGAATTTTGTGGGTTTGATGGTATGAGCATCTTAGGGGTGGGGTGAAAAGTATGAAAGTTTAACTTGATCCCAAGAAGATGGCAGTGATAATATTGAGAAATAAGCAATTTTATGA
Source organism: Petrea volubilis (assembly GCA_026212405.1). Classification (NCBI taxonomy): domain Eukaryota; kingdom Viridiplantae; phylum Streptophyta; class Magnoliopsida; order Lamiales; family Verbenaceae; genus Petrea; species Petrea volubilis. Next base: position 21,257,659 of record CM047881.1, read on the forward strand.
TGTGGGCTTTTCATGTTTTCGTATAGATTTTGCTTTGATGTATATGTTAAGATTTCTATTGGGAATCATTTATTTTGTTTAGATTCTTTAGTTTTCAGCTTCTTAGAAAAAAAGAAAAGTAAAAGATAGTCATACCATGCTCTGTTTTCTGTTAATCATGCGTTTCAAAGAGCTTAAACCAATTAGACTGTCATTTGCAATGGATATATGGTGATTATTAACCCAAAAAAAAAAAAAAGAAAACGGGTTTCGGGCACCCGAAAAACATTGAGTACCCAAAAAATTTCGGATTTTGTTCGGGTAGCAAGATCAGGTACCCGACTCTATTAATCCAAACCCGTGAATAATCCGACCCGTGCCCACCCAAATAACACCACTATTAAATGATGAGATTTTGTTGATTCTTTTTTTATTTCTAAAAACTGTCTACAAGAAGGGGAAAAAAAAAATAGATGGAATAATTTCAACCTTTTCTGCCGATAGTGAAAGAGCGAAATCAGGGTACATAACAGTACCCATTACGGGTAAAAAATAATGCACTCTTCAGTATCAAATCATACATTATTATACAAAGACATGAAAATGGTCACTATAAGCACGAAAATTAAAGGCAGACGTGTCAATTTAGAAATAAAAGAAACAATCATGATTTCAGTTATCCATTTACTCCAGAAATGGGAATGGGTTTTCAATAAAAACAAGGAATGAGGACTTAAAACTCCTGAAACTTGTCTATTAACTTTTGTTCCACTTTTTTGAATCAAGTCAAATGTATACCTTTCAATGCTGACAACAATATTAACAACTAAGGCTGCATGATAAATGATTGAATTCAAATACTGAGAAAGAATGATCTAATGCAGACTTTATTAGGAAGCAAGGCTAAGACAAGTATATATATATCAAGAAATCAGCATGATTCAGAAGAAAAAGTATGGGCTTACGCAAACATAAGCACAGCACTGGATAGAAGGTTTCACAGCAAATTTTCTATTGTTCTCTATTTCACAACCTACTTTAATATACAAACAAGTGCCATGGAGCTTTATGCTAACCAGATAAGGTAATTATTTCTAGTACCTGAGATATATTAATGTTCGAAACGAGGATTGGTACAAACAGCCTTCCATGACGGAAATATTCAAGAAGGTCCAAGTCCTACCGGCCTTCCAAAATTGTCACAGTGACATCGTTTACTGAACATTTAGTCAGATTCTTGTTAGAGCTTTCTGTTTCTGAATATTTTTGCACCAAAACAAATGCCGGCTCCTGAGGACGAGGGAGCTCGACAATCTCACACTTAAGCATAGAAAGAACAGTAGAAATACTTGGCCTATCCGCTGCTATTTCTTGCACGCAGAGCAAACCTACATTCGCATATCTAACCACATCATTTTCAAGTTGAGGATCATATATCATCGGATCCATCAACATTACTGTTTTTCCTTCACTCCACAATTTCCAGGCCTGGACATAGCCACAAGACAACAAACGGTTAAATTTGGGGCAACAAAATCGGTGGACTAGTTGAACATGAGCGTCGATGAAACATCCAGTTATGCATAATTCCTTAAATTTCTTATTACTAGAAAACATTTAAAGTAACTCACATATGCTATTAGGGACAGCTGATCCTCTTCTTCATAAAATCTGGAGCTTCTCTTCCCACTCACAATCTCTAATAACAGAACCCCGAAGCTGTACACATCTGATTTTTCTGAGAATATTCCTTGCAGGGCGTATTCTGGGGCCATATAACCACTGCAAGCATGACCAAAAATAAGCCGTGACAATCAAAGTAAGAAATCTGCGACTTTACTAGACAAGGCTATATGTGCTTACAATGTCCCGACAACCCTCGATGTATTGGCTTGATCTTCTTTGCCACCGAAAATCCTTGCCAAACCAAAGTCCGAAATTTTTGGGTTCAGCTCTCCGTCCAACAAGATATTACTAGCCTTTAGATCTCTATGAATAATCCTTAACCTTGAATCCCTATGAAGGTAAAGGAGACCCCGACAAATCCCCTCAACGATGATTACACGTTTTTTCCAATCAAGAAACTCTTTCTTATGTGCATCTGCAAGTGCAAAGTGTTAGTCCCAAACAATTGTGAAAATTCAAACAATAGTAGGACGGTAACAAAGTTCTAAGTTTCGATCAGCAGTATATTGGTATATGATCTGTGACAAAATAGTGAAAAATCTAGTATAAATGGAGCTTAACCACCATTGACTTACCAAAGAGATAAGCATCCAAGCTTCTATTGGGCATGTATTCATAAACTAGCATTTTTTCTTCAGATTCCACACAGCAACCAAGGAGTCTGACAAGATTGCGATGCTGGAGCTTAGAGATCACCTCAACTTCATTCATGAACTCCTCTACCCCTTGGTTGGAGGATCTTGCAAGCCTTTTTATAGCAATTTCTTGTCCATTTGGTAATTTTCCCTGAAAACCAGCATTTGGATCACTTTCGCAAAATTACAGAAACTTACACTCTGAATTTGCAAATTTGAAACATGATGAGATACTTTATAGACTGGACCAAAGCCACCCTGTCCAAGCTTATTGACCGAGTCAAATCTGTTCGTCACATTCGAGAGCATCTGAAATGTAAATAATGGTAATTCTTCAAGCTTAATTCCATGCACATTATGTTTGAGCATGCCTTCGGCAGAATACCCTGTATCTATTTCTTCCGTTGGGGAACATATCAACTCATTTCTTTGTCTCCTTCCTGCTTTAAGTTAACATAACAAAAAAAAAAAAAAAAAAAAGGGAAAAGGGCACTAAATATAGTATCTTACGATAACTTAGATCTATTCAATATCACAACTTAAGTTGAATAAATAGAAACACACCTCTGTACATAAGCAGCAACTTCCGCACAAAGTATACACATAAAGGTATTGTTATAAACGCTAGAACAACTGCTGTAACAATAATTACTTTTCTGTCTTTCTTGTTACCTGCAAAAGTTTACAAGAGGAGTATATCTATCTATATATATATATATGTACATATGAATGAATTGTCTAGCTTTCTTCTGGATGAAAGCATGAAACTCATAAAACTCCTTTATTACTAGTAGAAAGCGAATCAAGCAAATTTCATGTGTATGTATCAGGGTATTACAGAAAATGATGTATATGATAAATGACAGATAAAAACACAGAAACTCTATTACAGAGTGGGGAATATAGTATTACCTAGTTCTGAATTTGCTAGTCGTATATATAGGTCAGCTCCACCACTGGAGAATTTCTGTACATCAATTAAACTTTCATCCCACTGCATACACCCAATCCCAGCGTGATACACATAAGCTGTGCAAGAACAATTATTCAAGCACTGGCTCATGCACTGTTCTTCTAAGGCGAAAATCCGCGTTACATGATCGGGCAGTTTTACTCTACCCAGCTTCAAAAAGCCATCTTCTTTTCCCATTTGATCTACAGAAGCATTCTTCTCACACTGGAGGGGAGTTTTTCTTGAGCATCCACTCGACCAATTTGCTGCATTCCACTCATTTTCATTTTTTGGCCCAAACCCCGGAAAACAAGTGCAAATGGGCTTATCTTTAGCATTACAAATTCCAAAAGGTCCACACTTCCCATAGACATCACATTCATTCTCCAAGGATGACCATGTTACCACCCAATCTCCCTTCTCATCGGACCATGTCCTCTCCTGCAAAATCCCTGATGTGTTCAAAACAGTGTATATCGCAGCAGATGGATCTAAAACGGTAAATGTTAAATATGCAGTTCCAGGATTATCGGTGACATCAAATCTACTTTGATAAAGCGAATTCTTGTAAGGTATTCCAATGAACGTTTGACCATCCCAAGGACCACTGCGCCAATAAGGATATCCATCCTTCCAAATAAAAGATTCTGGAATCTCTAGAGGCTCAACGCTTTGGGTAAAATTTCCAGTTGTTGGATCAGAAGGACTTCGCCATGATGTCAATATATTCTTCTCATTTGTATTTGAATCAGTGCCAATTCTCATCTTGTCTAGCAAAGAATCTGAAGCATGTTGAAAACTCTCCCAAATAGTCCTGCCATTGGATTTATCTTGTAAAACCAGATTCCCTGTGTCCAAGAGCACAGCACTGGTATTAGCCACATGACTCGAAAGATTAGTCGACCATATGATCTCTTTCTTTCCATCTACGATCACAAGATTGCCATCTCCTGATATCTCCAGTGTCCCTGTAGAATCATATAGAGGCTTGTCTCTATTAGCTACCCATACAACAGTCATGACGGGGACATTGTACATGATACCAACATAGCGGTGACTACTATTTTCTGGGCTGAAAAACCCCAATTTGAATTTTTTCCCATTTGAAACCAAAGTTTGAGGATCACGAAACGATTCATTAACCCTTATGGTGTCACTCGCTTTAATATATCCTAAGAAACAAGAAAATATAAGCAAGAAGATAGGAAGAATAGCAGGTAAGTTCCCATGATAGTTGAATCCCATGATAATTCGAGTTTTTTTCTCGCTTCTATACTGGCACTATTCTGAATCTGGAACATGATTACAAAATTGAGAGGTCTAAAAGATGCCATGTTACATTATCAACATCTTCATACTTTTCTTTGATGTGAAATTCAACAATGGTCCAGAAAAGAAAATTCAAGGAAGATGTGATAATAACATTGTCAATTAGTAATAAACTATATTGTAAGTAACCATGTGGTCAAGAAACAGATTTTTTTTCGAGGCGTGACTATTAACGTGGCTAATTCACCTAACGAAGGATTAAAGAATCATTAATCCATGAAAGCAAACAATGTTTACGATCTTTTTCGTCCTTCTGTTGACAGGGTAGCAAAATTCTAGAATACCCCTCTCATGTTTATCGTTATGTCACTCTCTTACATTCAAAGATAGACTACAATTTTCCACAATATTAGTAAGTGGAATGGAAAACAAGGCATTTCAAAGACTTAATACACGGTTAATTGACTATGGAGCAAGGCGACAATAGATAAAGTAGGTTCCCGCACCATTGGGCAGGTGGCGTCGGGGTCAACACGGCGGAGACTGAAATCTGATTGAGCCAGGTGAAGCGATATTTTCTCTATTTTTTTTTTTTTTTGATTTTCAATTTGTGGTCAAGATTTAATAGAAGCGGTCAAGAATTCAAGATTTAAGAATAGAAGCAAAGACAATTCCTGCTGCTCCCATCTTAAATACCAAGTTCGAACTTTATTTGAGACGTAGAATTTATTAATTATTTGAGGACATTATGAGTTGATGGTAGCTCACTTATAATGATATATCCAATGAAAAGTAGAATCTAATTCACTAATATATTAATGAGACTGCGATGACTAAGTTGAGCTTATAGCTTTCTTAATCAAAACACTTATAGAGACCAAAATTCAAACTAAAGGCCTCAAACTTTATATATAATATAAATTATCGATTAATATTTTTAATATTACATGAATATCAATCATCACTATTATAATATAAAATATAAGCCTACACGATTTGAGGGGAATCGTTCCCAAAGATTGGGGTCTTGGGGCCTCATCTTGCCAATTGAAGTATGACTCATCAGTGGTTGGTAAAAAATAGTTGGTGAATCAATAGTTTATACACAGATATTCCTAAATTTAGAGTTGTAGTGCTAAATATTATGTCGGACATGACACTCTTCTGACACTCTCCGACACGTATCCAACATACCATGCAGCGAGTCCATAAATTAAATAATTTCGACACTTCTAATAACATATCGGACACACTATCAACAACGTATCTAATACTTTTTGGACACATGAAATTTTTTTTTCAGAAAAATGATCACTAAAATCATTCCCTAAACTATAACCAATATATAGCAAGGGATTCAACGACGGAAAGATTTGTCGCTGAGGGGAGAAAAAGCGCTATTTGTTTTTTTTTTTGGTTACAAAGAGAAGCAACAAACCAACTAGAGGGCCTCCTCTGCAATTAAGCTTCGTAGTCCCACTGGAGGATCATCCAAAACAGCAAAGTCCTGGTTACAGTCCTGTCCCATACGTGCAAGCCAATCAGCACATTTGTTTGCCTCTCTTGGGACGTGTCTTAGCTAAGTTTCCCAAGGCATTCGTAGAAGTCTTTTGCAGTCCATGATCAAATGTCCGAGGGGGTGATGCTCAGTCTCCGCACTCTCAATTAGTCGGACAACGATTGCCGAATCAGTCTCGATTTCCAGTCTCCGAAATCTTCGTTCCCAAGCAATGTGCAGTCCCTCTCTGATCCCAATCATCTCTGCGATCTCAATGGTTGCTTCTCCTAACTTTTTCATGAATCCCACAACCCAATTACCCTTTTCGTCTCTGATTACGCCCCCCGCTGTCGCTGATTTGCGCTCAGTCAAATAGCTCCCATCTGTGTTAAGCTTTGCCCATCCATGACGTGGTAATCGCCAGCTGATACTCCCAATACGCAGGCTGAAAAAAAAAAAAAAAAAAAAAAAAAAGCGCTATTTGTGTTTGTGTATTTGAGGGTGCATTATATTTGAGGGTTGATAAGATTATTCACTTTCGATGTGTCTGGGATTCTATTTACTATCATTATATTCTTACCTACAACATTTAGAGCTCAAATAATTTCTAGGCGGACTCAATTGAAGATTCTCTACCAACCTATACGGCTAGCTAGGAATATCTAGCCCAAACCAACAATAAAAAGAGGAGCTTTATTGAGTTACCAAATAGCGAGCTTTATTTGAGAGAATAGAGAAGATAAGAGCTTGAAATAATTAACAGATTAAAGGGGAAAAAAAAATCACCCAATTTAACTATATTTCTACATATTAACGTAAACGAGAAACATTAGAGAAAACAAACATATACAGGAAAACACAATCACAAAATGGTATCAATGATACAGATAATTTATAAGTTTGAAAGTGGTAGGAGTTGTAGATAAGTGATGTTTTAGTGGATAAGTGATGAGTGGGAAGTTATTTTATTTAGTGGGTAAAGTTATTATTTAAAAAAAAAAAAACAGTCAAACACAAATTTTTTATTTAATAAAATAATTTAAAATTATCAGGAAATTCTATTTAATAAAACCTGCAAAATTGAAGTCAATAAACCACTTTCGTATACATATACATATATGTATATGTATACACACACATAGATAGATATAATATGGATTGGGAAAAAAAGTAAAACAGAATATCTACATATTACATGCACTAAATTATTACCAATAAGCACGCCCCTTACACAATGAAAGTAAAAAGGGTAAAGTACACATACCACCTCAGAATTTAAGTTAAATTATATAGAAAAATTTAAAAATTACCAACATCTTCCTGAGTTCATACGTTGCACGTCTTACAATTTGCATGTCTTTTCAGAAGATGAATAAACACGGACGCAGCTAAAGGGAGTGGTCGTCCACCCACCTCCACTCCTCAAGTTTGTATTGAACTAAAATCATTATGTATTTTTTAATGATTTAAAATTTTGCCCACCTAGGTTTTAGAAATATTTATAATATTTCATAATGTTAGTTAGCACCCGGAGCAAGCAGTACATTTATTTAAATAAACAATAATAAATTGATAAAGAAACGAACAAAAATTAAAATGATACAATATTTATATAGTGCGGCTAATAACAAGCCTACGTACAAGGGTGATAAGTGATTATATTATAATAAGATTTACAGAGAATTACAATAATTAGAGAAAATATTCTCTAATTATACCCACCACTTAAAAAAATAACTTCACAATTCTCTAACAAAGAATTTCACTTCTCAAGTATTTCCAAACTCTCTAATTTTGAATCCTCTCAAAGCTCTCCTTTTTTCTTCTCTCTTCTCTCCTCTCTTACCTCTTACTCAAATGACTATCAAGAACACACACACACACACACATATATAGGCTACAAGAGATAAGATAAGCATCGTCTAATATTAATGAATAAGCATTATCTAGTACTAAAAGATAAATATTATCTAATAAGTGATAATCATTATCTCATATTAAAAGATAAGCATTATTCAATTTAAGAAAAAATCAATTTGAATTCAAACTCTTAAGTAGTAAAGTTTAAATTCTCTTCTTCAAATTTCTTCAATTTGAAGTCTACTTCTTTGAATAAATCGAGGTCATCATTAAATTCAAATTATAATAACACAGAAAAATAGGATTTTAAGGAACAAAGAATGAGAATTTAAAGTTATGAAACTTGCCTATAACGTCTGTTGCACCTTTTGAATCAAGTCAAATCTATACTTTTCAACGCTGACAACATTGTCAATGACAAGGCTGCATGATACAAATTTGGATATTGAGGAACCAAAAAAAAAAAAAAAAAATTCTAATGCAGGCAAGCTGTTATGAAGCAAGATACATACATATGTGTAACCAAATATATATATATATATATATATATATATATATAAATCATATTCCAATCTAATGATTCACAGGTCACTTGAATATACATATAACTGGCACGAAACTTTCCCCTAACCAAATAAGGTTGGTATTTTGAGTACCTTAACATATCAATGTTCGAAACAAAGACCTGCACAACAGCCTTCCATGACGGAAATATTTAAGAGGGTCCAAGTCCTAACGGCCTTCCAAAATCGTCACACTGACACCGTTTATCGAACATTTACTGGGATTCTTGTTAGAGCTTTCTGTTTCTGAAGACCTTCGCACCAAAACAAATGCCGGCTTCTTAGGACAGGGGAGCTCAACTATCTCACAGTTAAGCATTGAAAGAACTGTAGGAATATTTGGCCTATCTGCTGCTATTTCTTGCACACAAAGCAGACCAACGTTCACATATCGAAGTACATCAGCTTCCAGTTGAGGATCATATATCACGGGATCCATCAAATTTGCTATTTTTGATTCATTCCACAACTTCCAGGCCTGGAAATATCAACGTGATAACAAAAGGTTAAATTTGGAGAAAGCAAATTGGGATACTTGGAAAAAGAAGCAGAGATCAGTTATGCATAATTCCTTGAATACCTTATAACTAAAATACATTTAAAATAACTCACATGTGCTATTAGGGACAGCTGCTCCTCTTCATCATAAAAGCTGGAATTTTTCTTGCCACTCACAATCTCTAATAACAGAACCCCAAAGCTGTAGACATCTGATTTTTCTGAGAATATTCCATGCAGGGCGTATTCTGGGGCCATATACCCACTGCGAGCATGACCAAAAATAAGCCTTAACAATCAAAGCAAGAAATCTGTCGACTTTACTAGATAAGGCTATATGTGCTTACAATGTCCCGACAACCCTTGATGTATTGGCTTGATCTTCTTTGCCACTGAAAATCCTTGCCAAACCAAAGTCCGAAATTTTTGGGTTCAGCTCTTCGTCCAACAAGATATTACTAGCCTTTAGATCTCTATGAATAATCCGTAACCTTGAATCCCTATGAAGGTAAAGAAGACCGCGACAAATCCCCTCAATGATGATTACACGTGTTTTCCAATCAAGAAACTCGTGCTTATGTGGGTCTGCAAGTGCAAAGTGTTATCCCAAACAATTGTGAAAATCCAAACAACGGTAGGACAAAAACAAAGTTCTAAGTTTCGATCAGCAGTATATTGGTATATGATCTGTGATCAAATAATGAAAAATCTAGCATAAATGGAGCTTAACCGCCCTGGACTTACGAAAGAGATAGGCATCCAAGCTTTTATTGGGCATGTACTCATAAACTAGCATTTTTTCTTCAGATTCCACACAGCAACCAAGGAGTCTGACAAGATTGCGATGCTGGAGCTTAGAGATCACCTCTACCTCATTCATGAATTCCTCTACCCCTTGGTTGGAGGACCTTGCAAGCCTTTTTACAGCTAGTTCTTGTCCATTCGGCAATTTTCCCTAAAAATGAGCAATCAGGTCACTTTGGCAACATTATAGAAACTTATACTCTGAAGTTTGAAAGTTGAAACATGATGAAATACTTTGTAGACTGGACCGAAGCCACCCTGTCCAAGCTTATTGACTGAGTCAAATTTGTTCGTCGCATTTGAGACCATCTGAAATTTAAATAACCGTAATTCTTCAAGCTTAACTCCATGCACATTATTTTTGGGCATGCCTTCGTCTGAACACCCTGAGTCTGTTTCTTCAGTTTTGGAGAATATCAACTCATTTCTTTGCCTCCTCCCTGCTTTAAATTAACCAAAAAAAAGGAAATGGGTGGAAAATATAGTATCTTACAACTTACATCTGTTCTGTATCACAACTTAAGTTGAATAAATATACACGCACCTCTATACATAAGCAAAAACTTCGGCAGAAAGTATACGCACAAAGCGATTGCTATAAACCCAAGAACCACTGTTGTAGCAATAATTGATTTTCTGAATTTCTTTTTACCTGCAAAAGTTTACAAGAGGATGAAAAAAGACATACATGCATATTTATACACATTAATAAATGAATGAATTGTCTAGTTTTCTTCTGGATGAAAGCATAAAAACCATAAATTCTTGGAGTACTAATAGAAAGTGAATATCCAAACTACTTACATGCAGATTTCATGGGTACGTATCAGGATATCATAGCAAGTGATATATATGATCGTGATAGATTAAAACCAAGAAAGTATCTTGCAGAGTGGGGAATATAGTATTACCTAGTTCTGAATTTGCCAACCGTACATATAGGTCAGCACCACCACTGGAGAACTTCTGTACATCAATTAAGCTTTCATCCCAATGCATACACCCAATGCCATCATGATACGCACAAGCTATACAAGAACAATTATTCAAGCACCGGCTCAAGCAATCTTCTTTTTCTAAAGTAGAAACCCGCTTTAGATGATCAGGCACTTTTACTGTACTCAGCTTCCGAAAACCATCTTCTTTTCCCATTTGGTCTACGGAAGCATTCTTCTCACACTGGAGGGGAGTTTTTCTTATGCATCCACTGGACCAATTTGCTGCATTCCACTCAGTTTTATTTTTTGGCTCAAACCCCGGAAAACAGGTGCAAATTGGGTTATCTTTAGCATTACAACTTCCAAATGGTCCACACTTACCATAGACATCACACTCATTCTCAATGGATAACCATGTTACCACCCAATCTCCCTTCTCATGAAACCACGTTTTCCCCTGTAAAATCCCCGATGTGTTTAGAACAGTGTATACCACAACGGATGGATCTCTCAAATCAAATTTTATATATGCAGTTCCAGGATTATCATTGATGAGAGCTAATATACCACGATAACTCGATTTATTGTAAGGATATCCAACGAAATTTTGACCATCCCAAGGACCACTGCGCCAATAAGGATATCCATCCTTAAAAACGAATGATTGTGGAATCTCTAGAGGCACAACGGTCATTGTAAAATTTCCTATTCCTGGATCAGAATGACTTCGCCACGATGTCAATACATTTTTCGTATTTGTCCTTAAATCAGTCCCAATTTTCATATCCTCCAGGAAAGAATCTGAAACATGTTGAAAACTCTCCCAAATAATCCTACCATTGGAGTTATCTTTTAAAACCAGATTCCCTGTATCCAAGAGCACAGCACTAGAGTTCGCCCCATCACTCGATATAATAGTTGACCATACGATCTCCTTTTGTCCATCCACAATCACAAGATTGCCATCTCTCGATATCTCTAGTGCTCCTCCCGTCTCATATAGAGGCCTGTCTCTATTAGCCACCCATACAACAGTCATCACGGGGAGATTGAACATTATACCAACATAACGGTAACTACTATTTCCAGGGGTGAAAAAGCCCAATTTGAATTTCTGCCCATTGGAAACCAAAGTTTGAGGTTCACGAACCGATTCATTAACCCTTATGGTGTCACTGGCTGTAATATATCCTAAGAAACAAGAAAATATAAGCAAAAACATAGGAAGAATAGAAGGAAAGTTGCCACGGTGGTTGAATCCCATGCTGATTCAGAGTCTTTTCTCGCTTCTAGACTGACCCTAATCTGAATCTGGAGTGGGTTTAGAAATTCAGAGGTCGAAAAATTGCCATGTTACGTTACCAATCTCAAAAGAAAATTCAAAGGAAGATGTGATAGCAACGTTTTCAGTCAGCAGTAAACTATTTGACCACGAAACAGACTTTTGTCGGTGCGCAAGTAAACACTTTTGTGTGGTAATAAAGAGTTCCACGATTCATAATCCATCATGCTAGACTTGCTACCCAACAAAAACAAACAAAACGAAAGAAGTAAAAAGAACAAACAACTCTAGAGAACCTCCTAAGTGTCTTTGGAAAGAACAAACTCTAGCTTGATATGCTGGAAATCTGACCCAAACACATCAAATTCAAACATTGACTTGATGAATTGCGTTTCAAAAAATGATCTCTCTCTCTCTCTCTCTCTCTCTCTCTCTCTTTGAAAAAAAGAAATAATAATAATATGAAGAAATAAATAACTAAATAAAACAATACCAAAAACTGAAGAGAACTGCGCTTGGATTGTTTTTGTACGAAAATAATTTTGTAGAACGGTGGTGTGAAATGCATTTTTGAATTTCTAAAGATGCAGAAAGTTATTTGGATGATTGTCTTGAAAATTGATTTTTTTGGATGAAATTCTTTTAAAGTATAAATGGCACACTCAAAAAGATACATATAAATAAAAAAAAAATACATATCGAACATCGAAGGGTGGCTTTTATAAGTAAGAAAAATTACTTTTAGAATTTATAATTAAATTGAGATAATTATATATTAATTATATATTTCAAAGTTATTTGGATAGAATTATATGAATTTGAAAAATCGAGAGTCGAATTTTTTATTTTTAAATTTTTAAATGAGATAACAAAATAAGTTTTTTATTTTTAGATTATAATAAAATAAAATAAAATTTATAACTAAGAATAACCAATGAGGCATTAATTATATATTTCTAAATTTGCTTCGATAATTAATATTATCTACTCATAAAATTTTGTTAATTTGTAGAAGTTAAAAAAAAAAATAGTTTATTTTACAAATTTACATAAAATATTATTTTTTATTTTATTATATTCATTACAAGTTACAATCCACACACGCACACTTGCTAAGATTCGATTCCTAACCATTACACTTCACATGCATTAACATGAGGTACATGTCCATTAAGCCAAAAGCACAGGACTTTATTACATTCATTTGTCCTCTATTTTTTTATACTTTATCTATGGTAAAATTTAAGTGTACAATGTCAATGAATTGTACTCTTTCTTCTCATTTGATTTGAGAAAAACACAACTTTTTTGGAAAATTGAGGTGTTTTTTGTTAAACATTTTTGAAAATACTTCAATTGTGAATGATGGCAAATGCAATTTTTTATTTTTTTATTTTTTTTGTTTTTGAAAAACAGAAAATAACTTAGAAAGACGATGGACCAAACTGAAGAAGCCCATGGGGTGTTGGCGTTGGTTTCTTCGTTTTACTCTGCTAAACATTTTGAAAATCTTGAAAAACAAACTGAATTAACAAAGCAGCATCATGGAAAGTTGGGAGAAGTTTCTTAAATTGGTAGGTAGCATTCACGCGTAAAGATGAAGATGGTGATGGCAGTAACTGAAAAATGACCTCGTAGATTTATTGGTTGTCGTATGAAATTCTGAACTTTTCAAACCATCCAACGGTATGTCACATCAATGATATGAGAAATGTTGTTCAGAACAAAGGAAAGCACATAAGAATTGTTACCAAGGTCTATAACTTTCTTTGGACTTACCCCAATGTCCCAAACTTCACTAGCATTCTTATTACATTCCATTTACAGTTAGGTCTAGATTCCTCAAGAACATAGCGATATGCTAGCTAAATAGCTAATAATAGCAGACGATTATGTAACACAAATGAAATCAAAAGAAAGAGAAACCTTCATACTCCGACAAACAAATAAAATACAAAACATATTTTTGTGTGATTCTATTGAATGAATATTTCAAATACAGGAGAAAGTTTTAGTTGCTTTAAATTTCCCTGGCACATTTTCTGTCAAATATGCTTTCTTGAAAACCAGTCAGCACCCGTATTAAACAGTGTAGGGGAAATGCGCATTCTCCATGTCGCACTCACTCAGACACATGGACCAATCTAAGAAAGACAGGGGGCACAATATATTGAGGTTGTCTCCTTGATCCCCGATCAAGCCAGGCCCTGGGCAATCGACAAGCTCGTCCCGCTCCACTTCGACGGTGCAGTAGGACCCCAGTTTGAGGCGGTCCCTATTCTTCCTCAAAGTGGTCCCCTCCTATAACAACTTTTGACAAATCGTAACATCCGGGTGTCTCCACTACATTTGTCAGAAAATATTCCTTATATGGACCGATGATGATCGGCCACCTAAGCCCCAACACAACACGCTCCATCCTCTACCTACTATAAATAGAAGGTCACAACAACACACTAGGGTACGATTTCCTTCTTTATACTTACATACTATAGTATTTTCTCTTCCGATCTTCTGGTTGATACACCTATTGATTTAAGTATCGGAGGGTTTTTGTTGGACACACTTCCAACTAGGTTTATGTGTGTTTCTTCTGTTCACACAAAATTTTGAGTATATAAATACAAATTACAAAATAAGAAATAATATATGATAAATATTTGAACGTTAAGAAAAAGAATACAATTTAATGGAACATAATCTTCTTAAAGATTAATCACCTGATTCTTTTTTTCAAATTTGATTTGACACTTTGATAACACAATTCATAAGCTTTGTAACTTAATTACGAATCAAACGCTAGGAATTTTAAGGAACGCTTCGAAAAACGCCGTGAATACTGTGCACTTGACTTGAATTTGACTTGGGGAAAAAATGCCAATTTAGCACTTTTATTGCAGATTAGACACCTTATTTTGATGATTTTCTGCGAAGAACACCTTGAATATCGCCTTAATCATCGCAGATTTAACTTGAGAGAAATGCCAAAATGCAGGCCTGACACCTTGATCGCGGATTAAACGCCTTGATTTGATAACTTTTGCAAAGAACATCGAAAATTTCACCCTACTCTTTACAAATCTTCTTGAACTTGATTTAAGAGAACTTTGGGACTTCCTTCGACTTCTCGGGCTCTTGAAGACTTCTTGATGTCTCTTTTGAGACCCAAATGACTCCTATTTATAGGCATTTATGCAGGGTCTTCGAATAGCTATCAACTTCTTTGGTTTTTATCTTTTTAATATAAATTATTTTTAAAGAGAAAAATATTATTTGGGTATCGTGATTTGATTGGTCCATATGACCAAATGCATCACTTGTCACCATTTGTTAGGTTTGAGATTTTCGAGCTGTAAGACATGATTTGATTGTTCAGGACACTTAATATTGACACTTGGCGATCTCTCATTTGTCGATAAATAAATATTACATTTTTAAATAAAATTAACTATTTAATATTAGAATTAAATTTAGAAAATTCCAAAATATAAAATAGAAAACTTAATTAATATTTAATATTTTAATTTACACTTTTCAGTTTTTTATTAGACGAAATTTAACGGCCAACAACTTCCTAACAGGTTAAGAACCCGCTTCAACATCTTTACACCTTCTTCTCAAGGATTTCGCTCAATAGTAGGCCAGTCCGAGGAGACGACACTATCAAAACAAGAACTCAATAATCCCAAAATTTCAAATTGATCAGAAGGCTTTTCATGATGAAGTAGCAAGTGATAGAAACTCTATCCCTACGACAAAACACCTACATTGTTGAAACCTGATTTTCTTGAATGCATAAGATGTTTCAAAAGGGAGAGAGAGATCTAGAGATCGAGAAGGGAGTCGGGGAGAGAGAGAGACAGAGATCGAGAGAGCTGCTCCACTGCTATCCACCACCTCTGCGACTACAGCCATCACCCCACTACATCCGCCATACCAACCATTTGGGAGGGAGGGGTAGAGAGAGAGAGGGAGAGAGATCTGATTAAAAGAACATAAGGAAGGAAAAAAGAAAAAAGAAAAAGATGATAAAAAGGGTATTCTTGGGTTTTTCCTTTTAGTTATTTTTTTTTCTTTTTTGTTGTATAAATCACTTAGGGGTAAACTTGATTTTTTATCGATATAACATAAATCCCCCTCAATTTAGGGGGGTAATTGTAATTTTCCAAACGTTAGAGTGTTTTTAATACTTAAGAATAAACCTCAGTGGAGGTCAGTTTAATTCGCCCTATAACTAAAGGAAAGGTACATCAAGGTGGAAGTATCCACAAATTACAATTACACGAGAAGACCCAAACAACACAAGGACATCACTTGACAGACCCTCTAGGACTAGAAGATGGACATGGGTAGATTCCATTATCTACTCAGCCACATATTAATCATGTTATGTGGAACTTTCACCATAGAAATAAGTCTACTTTTTAATTCGTCCTATAACTAAAGGAAAGGTACATCAAAGTGGAAGTATCCACAAATTACAATTACACGAGAAGACCCAAACAACACAAAGACATCACTTGATAGACCCTCTAGGACTGGAAGATGGACATGGGTAGATTCCATTATCTACTCAGCCACATATTAATCATGTTATGTGGAACTTTCACCATAGAAATAAGTCTACTTTTTACAATATTAACAATGACCTTTTAAAGAGAAAGAGCGTCAATGTAGGCATTCCTATACACGCTATTATTTCTCTCTAGCCAAATATTGCAAACATCAGTCGGCAATGCCAAACACAACTAGTTGTTTAAAATCCTTCCCTTTAGCTTGCACAACCATCCATTTGAGTAGTTGTTGGCAATCACCTCCTTGCCGGGACAAATTGCATTTTCCCAACAAGTAAGACCAAATTCTAGTGGTAATTGGACAAGAGAAGAAGAGATGGCTATGAGATTCATAACTATCTGTACAGAAAACACAAGATACAAATGAAATATATAAGTTGAAATTCCATAAGCTTATGTTGAGTCATAAGTCTTTCTGAAATTGCCATCAACAAAATGAATGAATGAATGCCTTTTAATAGATTTTGAGAACCATACAATCGACAGTTTGGAATGATCTCTAGAAAAAATCCCATTCGTGTTTTGTATGAAACTACACGTCCTCATGAGCACTTCAAATCACTCTATCCTCTGTGTTCTCTAACGGCATTTATTGTGGCCAATTTTCAACAATAGAAGTAATAATATGAGAAGCTTCATTTGGCCATTCCCAAATACCATTGCAAATAAACCTGTCAACCTTGGTTGAACTACCCAAGCCTGTTTGGTATATCGAACGATTAGAACGTAAAAGACATGACGGTCGAGAAGGATGCCAAATGTCTCATCAAAAGAAAGTCTAATATCCTAAACCAATCACCGTTTTAAAACACAATTTAACTTCTCCTCTCATTCGTAGAATTGTCAACTAGGTCACGAACACGTAGTAGGTGGTTTGACAGCCCAAAGCTCCTATTTTTCAGAAAGTTGGATTTGACCCATTTACTCTATATTGATTCAAAATCTTTTGAAAGGATATGTCAAATATGCTTAGCGATAGCTAGCTTATTCCAATCATTAGTAAGTTTGAGTCCCAATCCTCCTTCTAATGGACAACATACTTTCTTCCAAGCAACTTTACCGCTAGTATTTTTCATATCAGCACCAGACCAAAGGAATGTTCTGAGAGTACTATCAATTTCCTTACAAATTAACCTTTTTAGGGAAGAAAAATATGCTGGATCAATAGGCTTGAATGGAGAAAAGAACAAACTTCACTAGTTGTAATCTCCCAGCATAAGATAAGCAAAAGTTTGTCCAATACTTGATCCTGGATGTAAGTTTATCCACAAATGTCTTGCATTCAACTACTTTAAGTTTAGAAGTAATGAGAAGAACCCCTAAGTATCTCACAGGTAATTTACCCTCCAGACCCCAATCTAAAAGAATGTCAGCTTTCAACTCCATCTAGACACTTGAAAAGAACACCTCTGTTTTCAACATATTTGGTCTAAGGCCTGATGCATTTGCAAAGTTTTGGAGAATAGGCTTAATGGCTTGCATAGATGGCAAGTTACCCTCCTCAAAAAAAAAAAAAAAAAAAAAAATGATAATGTCAGCAGCAAAGCAAAGCTGACTAATTTTATCACCCTTACATCTCCAATGAAGATCAAACTTGTGTTCTGAAGCAGCTACATTCATCATCCTAGTAAAAACTTCCATATGTAAGACAACCAAGAAAGGCAACAATGAATCTCCGCGGCGTAGTAATTATCGTCTTTCATCTCTCGTACTCTTCAATATCATTTTTTTTTACTTTCTTTATAATTGTTTTCTTAAATTTTTATTTCAAATTATTTTATTTTTAGTTATAACTAATTTCATAAATTTACTAAATATAGTTAAAAATATTTTGATAGCATAAATTACAAAAAATTATAGTATGTTATTAAATTATATTATTTTTTAATTATGCACATGCATGAGTATGCCAATATCCCCAGTATGAAAAAGAATGCAGGCGTACAACAAATCATGTTTCATGTCTATGCCATATGTAACATTAGAACGTACATAATGATATCAAAGCTCATCATATTTCAATCTAATGATTCACAACCGACTTGAATATACAAATAACTTGCAAGAAACTTTCTGCTAACCAAATAAGGTTGGTATTTCGACTGCCTACATATATTATTGTTTGAAACAAAGATTAGTATAACAGCCTTCCTTGACGGAAACATTCATGAGGGTCCAAATCCTACCGGCCTTCCAAAATCGTCACACTGACATCGTCTATCGAACATTTGGTTGGAGTCTTGCTAGAGCAAGCTGTTTCTGAACACCTCCGAATTACAACAAAAGCCGGTTTCTTAGGACGAGGGAGCTCAACAATCTCACAGTTAAGCATTGAAAGAACTGTAGGAATATTTGGTCTATCTGCTGCTATTTCTTGCACACACAGCAAGCCTACATTCACATATCTAAGTAAATCAGCTTCCAGTTCAGGATCATATATCACAGGATCCATCAAATTTGCTATTTTTCGTTCATTCCACAATTTCCAGGCCTGGAAATATCAACGTGATAACACGAGGTTAAGTTCAGAGAAAGCAAGTTGGCGTACTAGCTGGAAACACAAAAATAGATCAAATATCCAGTTATCCGTAGTTCGGGGTAAAAACATTTTGCCTTCCAGCCTATAGCCTTTTTACACTTTGCCATCTCAACATTTCTTTTTATTTTTTTGGCACTTCACCATACCAACTCCATGACTTTGGCACTTTACCATCTCCGACCATATTCCAACTAAATTTTCACCTGAAATCTATCATGTGGCTCTCACATGGGTTTTTTAAGGGCTTTTCGTCAATATACAAAATTCGCAGATTCCCTTTTTTTATTTTTTCTTGAAAGAATATGCAGTTTATTCTCATTCTTCTTCAATGGTCATTTCTTCCCTTTACATAGCTTAACTCAAAGTAATTACTGGTAACTTTTTTTTTTATAATGAGATGAAAATCATGAAAAAAGTACCAATTGCACTCATAAATCAAAATTCTCTAACAAAAAAACCATAAATTTAAAAGATCTAAAAACTAGAAATGTGATTGTGAGAGGGTCAAATTTTAGGAATAGCAGCAAAATCCAGTCAAATATGGAGAGAGAGAGAGAAGCAGAGAAAGAGGCTCATAGATGGAAATATCGGGCAAAGAGATGGAGACCCGGCCATAGTTGCAAAACTCAGTTGCATATGAGAAAAAAGAGAGAGGGGGATAGCCATCTGGGTTCGCCCCCACCAAGAGACTGGTCAAATTCATCCTCATACCTAACCCAATTCAAAGAAATTCTTCATCATAGCCTTCACATTGAAAAAAGAAAACAGAATTTCATGGTTTGAAAGGCCTCTCGATTTGATTCATTTGTGTAAATTTCACCAACTTCAAATAAGTTAAATCGAGAGACTAGACTCGATTTCATGCTTCAACTTATAACCAAGGATTGCCTCCTAAAACTTCTGCGCACAACTTCAATTCAAAGGAGGATGAGGATGGTGCACTGGGATTTCTTAGAGGATGGAGGGACGAATTGAATTTTTGTAGAAGGGGGGAAGAGATTGCCCTTTTTAATTTGATTGAATTTAGAGATCCTTATGTTAAAAGACAAGTTTATCCAGTGTAATTCAATTGAATTGACAAAAAAAAACCCTTAAAAACCCCATGTGAGATGCACGTGATAATTTTCAGGTGAAAATTTGGTTGGAATATGGCCAGAGATGGTAAAGTGCAAGGAAAAAAAAATGTTGAGGCGGCAACGTTTAAAAAAGCCATAGTTTGGAAGGCAAAATGTTTTTATCCCAATTTCTTATTACTCAAAAACATTTAAAATAACTCACATGTGCTATTAGGAACAGCTGCTCCTCTTCATCATAAAGGCTGGAATTTTTCTTCCCACTCACAATCTCTAATAACAGAACCCCAAAGCTGTAGACATCTGATTTTTCTGAGATAATTCCTTGCAGGGCGTATTCTGGGGCCATATACCCACTGCAACCATGACGCAAAATAAGCCCTAACAAACAAAGTAAGAAATCTCTCAACTTTACTAG
The DNA here is from genome assembly GCA_026212405.1 of Petrea volubilis. Lineage (NCBI taxonomy): Eukaryota > Viridiplantae > Streptophyta > Magnoliopsida > Lamiales > Verbenaceae > Petrea > Petrea volubilis. Next base: position 21,278,227 of record CM047881.1, read on the forward strand.
ACAAGGTGATATGTTCTTACAATGTCCCAACAACCCTTGATGTATTGGCTTGATCTTCATTGCCACCGAAAATCCTTGCTAAACCGAAGTCCGAAATTTTAGGGTTCAGCTCTTCGTCCAACAAGATATTACTAGCCTTTAGATCTCTATGAATAATCCTTAACCTTGAATCCCTATGAAGGTAAAGGAGACCCCGACAAATCCCCTCAATGATGATTACACGTGCTTTCCAATCAAGAAACTCTTGCTTATGTGGATCTGCAAGTGCAAAGTGTTATCCCAAACAATCGTGAAATTCAAACAATAGGACAATAACAAAATTCAAAGTTTCGATCAGCAGTACATTGGCATATGATCTGTGATGACATAATGAAAAATCTAGCATAAATGGAGCTTAGTCATCCTTGACTTACCAAAGAGATAGGCATCCAAGCTTCTATTGGGCATGTACTCATAAACTAGCATTGTTTCTTCAGATTCCACACAGCAACCAAGGAGTCTGACAAGATTGCGATGCTGGAGCTCAGAGATCACCTCAACCTCATTCATGAACTCCTCTACCCCTTGGTTGGAGGATATTGCAAGCCTTTTTACAGCTATTTCTTGTCCATTAGGCAATTTTCCCTGAAAAAGGAGCAATCAGATCACTTTTGCAACATTATAGAACTTATACCCAGAAGTTCGAAGGTTGAAACATGATGAAATACTTTGTAGACTGGACCGAAGCCCCCCTGTCCAAGCTTATTGACTGAGTCAAATTTGTTCGTCGCATTTGAGAGCATCTCAAATTTAAATAACAGTAATTCTTCAAGCTTAACTCCATGCACATTATCTTTGAGGCATGCCTTTGTCTGAAGGCCCTGCATCCTGTTTCTTCAGTTTTGGACAATATCAACTCATTTCTTTGCCTCCTTCCTGCTTTAAATTAACAGAAAAAGAACAAGGAAAAGAGTGGAAAATATAGCATCTTATGATAATTTAGATCTGTTTGGCATCGCAACTTAAGTTGAATAAATATATACACACCTTTATACATAAGCAACAACTTCAGGCAGAAAGTATACGCACAAAGCAATTGCTATAAAACCAAGAACCACTGTTGTAACAATAATTGATATTCTGACTTTCTTTTTACCTGCAAAAGTTTACAAGGGGAAGAAAAAGACATAAATGCATATTTATACACATTTATAAATGAATGAACCGTCTAGTTTTCTTCTGGATGAAAGCATAAAAATCATGAACTCTCGGACTACTAATAGAAAGTGAATATCTAAACTACTTACATGCAGAATTTCATGGGTAAAATCAGGATATCATAGCAAGTGATATATATGATCCTGACAGATCAAAACAAAGAAATTCGCTTGCAGAGTGGGGAATATAGCATTACCTAGTTCAGAATATGCCAACCGTATATATAGGTCAGCACCACTAATGGAAAACTTCTGTACATCAATTAAGCTTTGATCCCAATGCATGCACCCAATGCCATCGTGATATGCATAAGCTATGCAAGAACAATTATTCAAGCACCGGCTCATGCAATCTTCTTCTAAAGTGGAAACCCGCTTTAGATGATCAGGCACTTTTACTGTACTCAGCTTCAAAAAACCATCTTCTTTTCCCTTTTGGTCTACAGAAGCATTCTTCTCACACTGGAGGGGAGTTTTTCTTATGCATCCTTTAGACCAATTTGCTTCATTCCACTCATTTTTATTTTTTGGCTCGAACCCCGGAAAACAGGTGCAAATTGGCTTATATTCAGCATTACAAATTCCAAAAGGTCCACACTTACCATAGACATCACACTCATTATTCATGGATGACCATGTTACCACCCAATCTCTTGTCCCGTGAAACCACGTTTTCCCCTGTAAAGTCCCTGATGCGTTCAGAACAGTGTATATCACAGCAGATGGATCTACAAAGGCAAATGTTAAATATGCAGTTCCAGGATTATTATGGATAAGATCTAATACACCACGATAACTCGATTTATTGTAAGGATATCCAATAAAATTCTGACCATCCCAAGGACCACTGCGCCAATAAGGATATCCATCCTTCAAAACGACTGATTGTGGAATCTCTAGAGGCACAACGGTATATGTAAAATATCCAATGGCTGGATCAGAAGGACTTCGCCATGATGTCAATACATTTTTCTCATTTGTATTTAAATCCGTGCCAATTTTCATCTTCTGTAATAACGTATCTGTAGCATGTTGAAAACTCTCCCAAATAATCTTGCTGTAGTTATCTCGTAAAACAAGATTCCCCGTTTCCAAGAGTTGAGCACTGCTATTAGCCACATGACTCGATAGATTAGTCGACCATATGACCTCGTTGAGTCCATTCTTCACCACAAGATTGCCATCTCCTGATATCTCTAGCGCTCCTCTCGCATCATATAGAGGCTTTTCTCTATTTGCTACCCATACAATAGTCCTCACGGGGAGATTGAACAGTATACCAACATATCGGTAACTACTATTTTCCGGGCTGAAAAAGCCCAATTTGAATTTTTCCCCACTGGAAACCAAAGTTTGAGGGTCACGAACGGATTCATTGACCCTTATGGTGTCACTCGATGAAATATATCCTAAGAAAAAAGAAAATATTAGCAAAAACATATGAAGAATGGAAGGCAAGTACCTAAGGTGGCTGAATCTCATGATTTTTCAAGTTCTTCTTGCTTCTAAACCGACCCTCTTCTGAATTTTGGGAATAATTAGAATTTCAAAGGTGTTAAAAAGATGTCATGTTGCATTATTTATGCAGATCCATCATTTGTCCTGGAAAGAAAATTCAAGCAAGATGTGATATTAACATTGTCAATTTGCAGTCAACTATTGGAAGTAAATAATGGATCAAGAAACACCTTCGTCAATATATGTGGCCAATTCACCTAATGAAGGCTTGCACAATCAACGCCCAATCATGCTAATCAAAAAGCAAACAAAAAAAAATTACAATCTTTTTGTCCGTTTGTTGAAAATTAAAGGCGGGACAAACAACGACATTAACAGCGTACAGCTACATTTTAACATACTAGCAACCTTCCAGAAAGATCTTGGAAGTAGAAAGTGAAAAAGGAAAATAAGGGATTTACCGTCTTACACAATACCGGAGCAAATAATCAATACAATGTTGATTGAATTCGGAGAAAGGCGATAACAGGCAAGTAGGTTCCGGTGCCATTGGGGCGGACGCGTGGGGCTGAACACGGCGGTGTTGAGAGGCGGAGACTGAAAATCTGATTGAGACTGTTGAAGCCATATTTTGTTTATTTTTCTTGAGTTTTAATTTCTGGTTAAGATTTAAGAATGGAAATAAATACCACTCTAAAATGTTAACACGCTGTAAGGGTTAGTGAAAAATAGTTTTCGGCGGTTTGGCCAATCAAAAATGGTATATATATCCTCTAGGGTGTAAATCAAGTTTTATACCCATCTATCTAATTTAGGGATTAAGGGTGCAAATTAGTCGGACTCGATTGATTTTGAGAATTAAAGTTCGACTAAATTATTGTGAACTAGAGCTCGAATCAAAATACTAAAGTCAATTAAAAGCTCAACTGATTTTGAAAATTGGAGTTCGACAATATTTTTGTAAGTTAGAGCTCGGATCAAAATGCCAAAATTTGAGTCCCACACATCAACTTATGTAAAAATCTAGTTTGAGTTCAATTTTTTTATTTTTATGATGAGTTAAACTTTTTTTAAATATCATTATTTTTCCTCATTTTTTTTCTAATAAAATTACAAACAATATAATATTATTATATTTTTCTAATATATTAGTTATACATTCAAATTATAAATAAGTTAAATAACTCTAATTTTTTATACAACTTTATTAGTAATATTACATTGCTACTTATATTTTTATATACAAAATATTAAATATTAAAAAAAAGGCTATTAAGCTGGCTGTGAGCTTTGAACAGGCACGTGTCAGCATGGGCCCGGCTCATCCAAAACTCAAGCTCAAGCTAAGTTCAAGTCAACGGGACCGAATCTTTGAGAAGACCACAAAATCTTCTTAGCTACTCTTATAGAAATATATACATATATATCCCCCAATTTAAATAAAATATCAATTATAATAGCACATTAATCAAAAAATTAAATTACATTTTGAAAATTTAGTCCTTTATCATAACCCAACATCTATATAGTATTTCAATGGCTCAACTCAATTAAAAACTCAATTAAAGTTGAAAAACTAAGTCCAGTTGTTATTTAATAGCCCAAATTGTGTTTGAAATTGGTTTTGATTGCAAATTGTAAGATTTCATATGTTCAATTTGTCTCTAACGCAGACACACTCCAACCTCACCAACTCCTGAATTTTTGGCCCCCCTCATTAATTATTAATACAGAAAAGTAAAGAAATTTTGAAAAAAAAAAAAAGAAAAGAAAAAAGAATGAACCTTTCATGTTCCGCTTCCCGTGAATTCAACAAATTTTGAAAAAAAAAAAAAGAAAAGAAAAAAGAATGAACCTTTCATGTTCCGCTTCCCGTGAATTCAACAAATTTCTCAAAATAATATGTCGATAATTTAGTTAATAAATTGATATTTCCTATAGTTGTTAATGGTAAAACTTTACTACGAATTATATTTACCACCTCTGAGATTTAGTATACTTACAAAAAATACCTTCATATTTAGAAAATTACTATTATCCCCTAATATTATATTTTGTTCTACATTTTACACATGTTGTTAGTTGACTAACGGTGACGGTTAGTTGACCAACGGTGACCGTTAGTTGACCAACATGAATTTCCAAAATTACACCCTACAGGATGGAAATGGATTTTAGCCCAAGTTGAAATGACTCTTATTCCCTCGAGGGTGTTTTTTTTTTTTTTTTTTTGTTATTATATTCACAGTTGAGAGTATGTATGGAAATTTAACAAAACTAGAGTTATAAATGGATAATCGAAAATTCGATTATTGTTCGCATCTGTATTTGTTTATAATGCAAAATATCTATATTCGTTTAAAGCGAACATTATCCATATTTGATTATAGATATCCAATATATATAAATAGATACGGATATGGTAATTAGATATTCAATAAGTTTAATATCCACTCTGAATACATAATTGTTTATATATCCAACTACTTGTAATTTAGTTGTATCCATTAATTATATCCAATAAATGATGTTTTGAAAAAATAACTTATATGTATAATAAAAATTTTATGTACTTTTAATAATATGTAAATTAGTTGATTTTTTTGATATAATATGTAAAATTTCATTGTTGGTAATAGTCTTAAAAGATTATATTTTTAATAATCACATGCACTAAGTATCACAAAGTAGGAAGATATAATAAATTTTGGAGTGAATCGAGCAGAGCTTCAGTTTGTAAAATGCAAGTTACCTTCTTGGAGAACTTCCCGGATCTTAGTCAATTTCTTGGGATTAGGGTTGAGTCGGTAAGCCTAGGGATTTATAGGACATTCTATCCATATCTGGTGGTTGCAGGGTAGATATATCCTTTGTCAGAGTCAGTAAAGTGTTTCAGAAATTATAGTGGCAAGATACGACACTATACTCTTTGCCCAATATGTCAAACTCTACCGCCATACAGGTAGTGACTAAGTCGTTCGCGAGGAGAGGACACCTCCTCGAGGAGAGCATCTTCCTCGATATCAGAAGAACAAGGACAGTGTTTGACAAGGAGGGTCATGCTTCGTGTGGTCTCGGTTGATACATGGACGACACGTGGCAATCAAACAATAATCTAATAGAACATGCATTAGATATTTCGTATGAGTTCAGGATTGAATTTAATATGATAATAGTACTGTCAGTTGGCAGTAAACTGTACCGTAACTAACTATTTGGTCAAGAGACAGATTTTTTTCGAGGTGTAAACATTTACGAGGCTAGTTTACCCAATGAAGGATTCAAGAATCATTAATTCATGAAAGCAAACAATGATTACTGATGAGGTCAATTCTCCCACATCGAATGGAGACGAGGGTTTTGGTCACTATATACACACCAACTCTCCCTCACCTAGCACGATGCGTTTTGAAAACCCCCCCAGTCCCTCGACTGGCAGGCGCGGACAGTATCGTGCTCAGGCTGGGGCCATCTCGGGTGCGCGCAGAAACGGTGCTCATCATTTGGCGCCCACCGTGGGGCCGCTAGGCTCCTCCCAAGTCCCTCGTCTGGGGGGCTTATGATGAGGCCAATTCTCCCACATCGAATGGAGACGAGGGTCTTGGTCACTATATACACATCAACCCTTCCTCACCTAGCACGACGCGTTTTGAAAACCCCCCCAGTCCCTCGACTAGCAGGCGTGGACAGTATCGTGCTCAGGCTGAGACCATCTCGGGTGCGCGCATAAACGGTGCTCATCAATTACGATCTTTTTCTCCTTTCTGTTGAAATGGTAGCAAAATTCTAGAATACCCCTGCTCCTGATTATCGTTATGTCACTCTCTTACACTGAAAGATGGACCACAAATTTCTGCAATAAAAAAACAAGGGTTTTAACGTCTTACGGAATACTCGAGCAAAAACTTAATACATGGTTACTTGACTTTGGAGGAGGGCGATAAGCCGATAACAGACAAGTCGGTTCCCTCGCCATTGCGATAGTGACGTCGGAGTCAACACGGCGGAGACTGAAATTTGATTGAGACAGTTGAAGCGATATTTTCTCTAATTTTCTTGAGTTTCAATTTGCGGTCAAGATTTAAGAATAGAAGCAAATACAATTCCCACCACTCTCATTTTGAACATCAAGTTCAATTCTCATTTAGGATATCCAAAAGAAAATTTAAAGCTTGTCAATTATTTTAAGATATTATAGGCTAGTAGTGGCCGACTTATAATGATACATCCGATAACGAGTAGAGCTTAATTTATTAATGTGTTGATGGAATTTCGGTGATCAAGTTGGGCTTAATCTCAGTGAACTTTGACAAAAGAAACTTTGGAAAAACCACATCGAATCTCTTGACCTAATATTTAACTTATAAAAAAAAATCCCTTTGAACTAAGGTCTATTTACCAATTATTCCCTCTTATTTGAATACATATCATTACACTGCTTTAATTATGTATCCGTTAACAATTACGTCCTTCTATTGCCAAAAAATGACCACAAGAGATTAAGTGCAGAAAATGTGAAGTTCAAGTAATAAGGTACAATTTGTAAAAGTTCGTATGGTAATGTGTCAAAAGCACCATAGCTTGGGAGTTAAATGTCTTTATCCTCAACGTAAAATATAAACCCACATGATTTGGTTAGAGTCATACCCAAGACTATGAGATCTTAGGGCCTTACTTTGCCAATTGAACTACAACTCATTGGTGGTTGGTGAAAAATAGTTGGTGAATTAATGGTATATATATCCTATAATGCATGAATATTCTTAAATGTATATTTGTGCAGTGTCAAATATGACACTCTTTCGACACTCTCTCGACACTCTCCTTGCATGTATTTGATGCATTACGTGACGAGTTCATAAATTAAATAAATCTGACGCTTCTAATGGCGTGTTGAACACAATGTCAACAATATGTTTAATATTTTTTGAACACTTGCAATTTTTTCCATAGAAAAGTAATCACTAAAACCATACCCAAAACTATAACCAATACGGCAACGTATTTAGTGACGGAAAGATCCGTCGCAGAGGGTGTGGGGGGAAGCACTATGCGTGTTTGTGTATTTGAGCGTGCATTATTATCGCTGTTCAAGTTGCTAAGATTATTCACTCTTCGTCCGGTATGTCTGGGATTCTCTTCACTATTGATATATTATTCCTTATACAATATTTAGAACTCTTTATCATTTTTAGGTGGACTCAATTGAAAATTCTCTACCAATCTATACAGTTAGAAAAATTCTAGTCCAAATCAACAGTAAACAAAAGGAGCTTTATAAAGAGTTCCATGATTCATAATCCATTATGCTAGACTTGCTAGTCAACAAGAACAAACAAAACGAAAGAAGAAAAAAGAACCAACAAACAAACAAAAGCAACAACAAAACAACAGTTTACCATCTTTTTAAAAATACACGCCCCACGAGCAACGACTTTAACAGGATAGTGCTATATCTTGACATGACGCCAAAATTCTAAGAAACCCAGGCTCCTGTTCACTTCGATGTCACTTTCTTAGCTCTTACACTCACAGATAGACTCCAATTTTCTGCCATAAGAAAAAACTCGTAGAAAGTAACAACGAAAACAATGGATTCATCGTCTTACCCCATGCCCCAGTGAAAAATCAATACATGGTTGATTGAATTTTGAGGCAGGCGATAAAGGACAAGTAGGTTCCTACCACTACAAAATAAAATAATATTAAAAATAAGATTTAAAGGTGATAATATAAAAGTTGTCAAAAATAATTGAATTAAGTGACTAACACATCCTATTTTGTCGTTAATTAAGTTTTTTTAGTGACAACAATTTTTATTTTTTCATAATATATATTCAATGGTGATAAAAATTAATATTTTAATAATAATCATTAATAATTAGTGATACGCGTATAGTAACAATTTGGTAACAATAAAAATTGTCATTAGAATTTTGTGACAAGTCACTAAGTTGTCACTTTTATAGTTAAGAAGAATTATTTTTAGAATTTATAATTAAATTGAGATAATTATATATTTCAAAGTTATTTGATGATTAAAAATATTTTTAAATGATAGAATTATATAAAATTGAGAGTTGTATTTTTTTTATTTTTAAATTTTAAATGAAATAACAAAATAAATTTTTTATTTGTAGATTGTAAACTAAAAAAAATTGTAACTAAGAATAACTAATTATACATTATTATATATTCTTAAATTTGCTTCAATAATTAATATTATCGTTTGATTAAATTTTATTAATTTGTAGAAATTAACATAAAAATATTTATTTTACAAATTTTAATAAAATATTTTTTTTATTTTATCTGTTTTTTTTTATTATATTCATTTGTCCTCTATTTTCTATTCTTTATCTATGGTAAATTTAAGTGTACAATATCAATGAATTGTACTCTTTCTTCTCATTTGATTTGAGAAAACACAAATTGTTTTGAAAATTGAGGTGTCTTTTAAAAACAATTTCGAAAATAGTTCAACTGAGAATGATACGTCAAACGTAATTTCTTATTTTTTTTATTTTTGAAAAATAAAAAACAACTTGAAAAACAATGATCCAAACAGAAGAAGTCCATTGGGTGTTGGTATTGGTTTCTTCGTTATACTCTGCTAAACATTCTGAAAATCTTGAAACACAAATTGAAATAACTGAAAAATGACCTCGTAGATTTATTGATTGTCGTATGAAATTCATAAATTTTCAAAACATCCAAAGGTATTTCACATATATGATATAAGAAATGTTGTTTAGAACAAAGGAAAGGAGATAAGAATTGCTACAAAGGTCCATAATTTATTTATTTATTTTTTGGACATCCCAAAATAATTAACTAACTCTAAATTTTCTTTTGGGTATCCTCAGTGAGGATAGAACTTGGTATTCAAAATGAGAGTAGTGGAAATTGTATTTGCTTCTATTCTTAAATCTTGACCACAAATTGAAACTCAAGAAAAATAGAGAAAATATCGCTTCAACTGTCTCGATCAGATTTCAGTCTCTGCCGCGTTGACCCCGACGCCACGCCCCAATGGCGAGGGAACCGACTTGTGTGTTATCGTATTCCTCCAAAGTCAATTGACCACGTATTAAGTCTTTGCTCCGGTATTGTGTAAGACGTTAAAACCCTTGTTTTCCAATTTTTTTCTTATTGCAGAAAATTGTGGTCCATCTTTGAGCGTAAGAGAGTGACATAACGATAAACAGGAGCAGGGGTATTCTAGAATTTTGCTACCATTTCCACAGGAAGGAGAAAAAGATTGTAATCGTTGTTTGCTTTAATGAATTACTGATTCTTGAATCCTTCATGGTGAATTAGCCTCGTAAATGTTTACACCTCGAAAAAATCTGTTTCTTGACCAAATAGTTAGTTACAGTACAGTTTATTGCTAATTGACAGCGCTATTATCATATTAAATTCAATTCTGAACTCATACGAGATATCTAATGCATGTTCTAGTAGATTATTTATGATGACTTATACAATTTCCACTACTCTCATTTTGAATTCCAAGTTCGATCCTCACTGAGGATATCCAAAAGAAAACTTAGAGCTTGTCAATTATTTTAGGATATTATAAGCTAGTAGTGACCGACTTATAATGATACATCCAATAAGGAGTAGAGCTTAATTTATTAATGTGTTGATGGAATTTCGGTGACCAAGTTGGGCTTAATCTCAGTGAACATTGGCAAAAGAAACTTTGGAAAAACCACATCGAATCTTTTGACCTAATATTTAACTTATATAAAAAAAATCCCTTTGAACTAAGGTCTATTTACCAATTATTGCCTCTTATATGAATACATATCATTACACTCCTTTAATTATATATCCGTTAACAATTACGTCCTTCTATTGCCAAAAAATGACCATAAGAGATTAAGTGCAGAAAATGTGAAGTTCAAGTAATAAGGTACAATTTGTAAAAGTTCGTATGACAATGTGTAAAAAAACACCATAATTTTGGGGTTAAATGTCTTTATCCTCAACGTAAAATATAAACCCACATGATTTGGTGGGAGTCATACCCAAGACTATGAGATCTTAGGGCCTCACTTTGCCAATTGAACTACAACTCATTGGTGGTTGGTGAAAAATAGTTGGTGAATTAATCGTTTATATCCTATAATGCATGTATATTCTTAAATGTATATTTGTGCAGTGTCAGATATGACACTCTTTCGACACTTCCCTGACATGTATTTGATGCACTACTTGACGAGTTCATAAATTAGATAAAAACCAACACTTCTAATGGTGTGTTGAACACAATATCAACAATATGTTTAATATTTTTTGAACACGTGCAATTTTTTTGTAGAAAAGTAATCACTAAAACCATACCCAAAACTATAACCAATACGGCAACATATTTAGTGACGGAAAGATCCGTCGCAGAGGGCGTGGGGGGGGGGGGGGGGGGAAGCACTATGCGTGTTTTTGTATTTGAGCGTGCATTATTAACGCTATACAAGTTGCTAAGATTATTCACTCTTCGGCTGGTATGTCTGGGATTGTCTTCACTATTGATATATTATTCCTTATACAATATTTAGAACTCATATTATTTTTAGGTGGACTCAATTAAAGATTCTCTACCAATCTATACAGTTAGAAAATTTCTAGTCCAAACCAACAATTAAAAAAGGAGCTTTATAAAGAGTTCCATGATTCATAATCCATTATGCTAGACTTGCTAGTCAACAAGAACAAACAAAACGAAAGAAGAAAAAAGAACCAACAAACAAACAAAAGCAACAACAAAACAACATTTTACCATCTTTTGAAAAATACACGCCCCACGAGCAACGACTTTAACAGGATAGTGCTATATCTTGACATGACGCCAAAATTCTAAGAAACCCAGGCTCCTGTTCACTTCGATGTCACTTTCTTAGCTCTTACACTCACAGATAGACTCCAATTTTCTGCCATAAGAAAAAAACTCGTAGAAAGTGAAAAGGAAAACAATGGATTCATCGTCTTACCCCATGCCCCAGCGAAAAATCAATACATGGTTGATTGAATTTGGAGGAAGGCGATAACGGACAACAAAAATTGTGATTAGAATTTTGTACAAGTCACTAAGTTGTCACTTTTATAGTTAAGAAAAATTATTTTTAGAATTTATAATTAAATTGAGATAATTATATATTTCACAGTTATTTGATGATTAAAAATATTTTTAAATGATAGAATTATATAAAATTGAGAGTTGTATTTTTTTTTTAAAATTTTAAATGAAATAACAAAATAAATTTTTTATTTGTAGATTGTAAACTAAAAAAAAAATTGTAACTAAGAATAACTAATTATACATTATTATATATTCTTAAATTTGCTTCAATAATTAATATTATCTTTTGATTAAATTTTATTAATTTGTAGAAATTAACATAAAAATATTTATTTTACAAATTTTAATAAAATATTTTTTATTTTATCTGTTTTTTTTATTATATTCATTTGTCCTCTATTTTCCATTCTTTATCTATGGTAAATTTAAGTGTACAATATCAATGAATTGTACTCTTTCTTCTCATTCGATTTGAGAAAACACAAATTGTTTTGAAAATTGAGGTGTCTTTTAAAAACAATTTCGAAAATAGTTCAACTGAGAATGATACGTCAAACGTAATTTCTTATTTTTTATTTTTGAAAAATAAAAAACAACTTGAAAAACAATGATCCAAACGGAAGAAGTCCATTGGGTGTTGGTATTGGTTTCTTCGTTATACTCTGCTAAACATTTTGAAAATCTTGAAACACAAATTGAAATAACTGAAAAATGACCTCGTAGATTTATTGATTGTCGTATGAAATTCATAAATTTTCAAAACATCCAAAGGTATTTCACATATATGATATAAGAAATGTTGTTTAGAACAAAGGAAAGGAGATAAGAATTGCTACAAAGGTCCATAATTTATTTATTTATTTCTTGGACGTCCCACATCACAACCCTTTTTTCTTGTTTTTTTGGCAACAATGGAAATCACTTAGTGTCCAAAGTCTGAGACTGACTTATAGACTAACAAATCACCATTCATACTCCAATGGAAATTCACTTTAATGTTGCAATACAGTCACCTAGTCTTCTACCCCAATGTCCCAAACTTCAGAAGCATTCTTGTTACGATTCCATTTACAATTCGGTCTATATTTCCTCAGGACTATAGCGATATGCTAGCTAATAGCAGACGGTTAGGTAACACACAATTGATGACAATTAGAGGTGGCAAAATGGATTAGCAACTAGTCCAATCAATTCATATGGTTTTGGGTTGGGTTGGGTTTCAACATATGTTAAAATGGATTGGGTTGGGTTAGATCTCACATGGGTTGAGTTGTAGATGCATTGATAATGAGTTGGTAATGAGTTCATGTTAGATCCTACATGAGTTATCTTATAAACAAAAAAAAAAAGTATTTTTTTTATTTGATTATAATTCATTTTAGTATTTTAGAATAATCTAAAGAATGTAGGAATCAATAATTTTAAGGAAAAATTACACTGACCACCCCTGAGGTTTGGTTGATTTACGAAAAACCCCCTACTTTTTTAAAAATTACCAAAAATCCCCTAAGGTTTCAAAAATATTACAAACTTATTCGAATTTTCAAAAATACCCCTTTCCCTTTTTTGGCTGATTTACAATGACCACCCTGAGATTAGGCTAATTTACGAGAAACCCCCTGCGGTTTCAAAAATTACCAAAAATCCCCCGAGGTTATACTAATATTACAACTAACACCTACTTAGGTTGACTTATCAACAATATAAATTTCTTTTTTTTTTCCTCTGTAATATTGTTATCATAAAATTTTCATTTAATAGATTTGAAAAAAAATGTGATTACTTAGTCAAATAAATATTTCGAATTTAATGTTATGAATTTATACTAAATATATGTAATATGTGCTAAATTTATATTTGAGAAAAATATAATTATATGCATCGTATATATCCATTATGTGAAATGAGAAATATAAACATTGATTGAAATAAAAAATTGAAATTAAATAATACACTTGAAAACTTTATTTAGCTTGAGGACTCTAACTCATTTCTCTTAAAATTTACTCCGTATTATCAATAATATAACATATTTGATATGTTGGTAGATACCTTTAATGCATTAAATTCAGAATATTTATTTGAATAAATAATCACATTTTTTTTTTCAAATCTATTACATGAAAATTTTATGATAACAATATTACAGAGGGAAAAAAAAGATTTAATATTGTTAATAAGTCAACATAAGTAGGTGTTAGTTGTAATATTGGTATAACTTCAAGGGGTTTTTGGTAATTTTTGAAACCATAGGAGGTTTCTCGTAAATTAACTCAATCTAAGGGTGATCAGTGTAAATCACCCAAAAAAGGGAAGGGGTATTTTCAAAAATTCGAATAAGTTTGTAATATTTTTGAAACCTTAGGGGGTTTTTGGTAATTTTTGAAAAAGTAGAGAGTTTTTTGTAAATTAGTCAAACCTCAGGGGTAGTCAGTGTAATTCGCCCTAATTTTAATTAATCTTTTGTTTTATTTTAATTAAACATACAAAAATGATGCATTAGACCAATTAGGAACCTTTTCAACTTCATCTATAATCCACCTTTAACCCATTTTCAACCCAATTTATCCCCAATAACTCAAGCCAAACCCAACCCAATTACCACCACTAACGGCAATAAAAAAAAATAAAAAAAAAAAAGAGAGACCTTCATACTCCAATAGACACAGATAAGAAAAAAATATATATTTTCGTGTGATTCTTATGAATGAATAGTGCGTCAAATATAGGGGAAAGTTTTAGTTGCTTTAAATCTCCCTCGCACATTTTCTGTCAAATATGCTTTTTTGGAAATCTGTCAGTACTCTTATTAAACATGGTGTAAGGGAAATGAGCATTCTCCACGTGGCACTCACTCAAACACATGGACCAATCTGCAAAAGACATGTGGAACTTATGTGGCACAATCTACCCAGGATGTCTCCTCAATCCCTATCAAGTCAGGCCTTGGGCAATCGTGGAGCTCGTCCCCCTCCACTTCGACGATGATGCAGGACTCCTGCTCAAGTGATGGTCTCTTACTCCTCCTCGAAGTGATTCCCTCCCATAAAGGCTTCTGATAACTTGTTGCATTGGGGTGTATCCATCACATGTACTAGAAAATATTCTTTGTATGGACCAATGAACCAATGACAATTGCCCATCTCAGCTTTAGCACCACACGCTCCATCATCCTACTATAAATAGAAGATTGCAACAGTGCACTAGGGTATGATCTCTTTACATACTATAGCACCTTTCCTTCTTATCTTCTACTCGACACACCAACTAACTTAAGCATCGGAACGTTTTCGACGAAAACGCTTCCTGTTAGCCTCACATGTGTTAGTTTCTTACAGATTAAAGACCCACACCAGCATCATTACACCTTCTTCTTGAGCATCTCGCTTAATAGCAGTCCAGTCTGAGGAGACGACACCATCAAAACAAGAACCCAATAACCCCAAAATATTAACTGATCATAAGGCTTTTCATAATAAAGCAACAAGTGATAGAAACTCTCTCCCTACAAGAAAACCCCCATGTTGTAGAAGCTCGATTTTCTTGAACGCGTAAGATGTTTCGAAAACCACTTTGTTGTCGTTCCCAATTATAAAATGGTTTACTTAAGTGTTCTTAAGTTTAAAAATATGGTGCTTCCAAATTTCCCATGGTTCAAGCAAACAACTCATGTCAATTTTCAAGGAATCAAAAGAAACAGCAGTTGAACTTGAAGCCATTATAAAGATATTAAACGAATAAACCCTGAATATTTCTTTTAGATTGTTCGAAAAATAATGATTTTGAATATCACCAAAAAAGATATTCACATGGGCGGTCTATTCGAGAATTATAAAAATAATGCAATTACAGTTTTGTACAAAATATAATAGCCAAAAACAGTTAAACACAATGCCGAATTCAAATAAATAAATAGGAAACTTTAGTAAACTTATCAGTATTTTAATTGCTATTGCAACTGATTGAATCATCGGGTTGAGCTGGTCTGCTTTAAAGAAATATTCGCCCCATTAACCAGTGCGATGGACCAGCGATCCTTTTTCCAGGATGAGACAGTCCAGAGATTCGTTCCAAGCTGCACTGCTATTCCGAATCTCACTTCGAAAGCTAACCAACTTGAGTGTTTCGTATGCACACAAAACACACAATATTCAAAAAACAGAATGATATTCTGAACTCACTCGATCAGAGGTGCGTATAGAGAAAACTATTTTTCCTCACACTGATAACTTTTTAGAGAACAATATATTCACTGGTATTTTCTAGTGTCTGGTCTGTTTGCAGGGAACCAGGGGGACAACCTTTTATAGGAGGAGGAAACAACCAGCATTAATGTTGAGGCTTTAACACCAGGAAACCGCCCTTATTGCCAACGGACACATACAATGCACCTGGACACAAAATAGGCAACACTTGAAAATGTGTTGATAACCAGACCAACGTGTTTGAAGTCAACCAAGTGGTTTCAAATCGCGTTTATAAATCCTATAACGATTAATTTAAAATTCAAATTTTAGATTGAACCATTACTCGAGACAATTCACCCAAAAGCCTAAGCTCGCACTCGTGACCGTGGCCGAAGCTGGAGCCGATGCCGGGTTGGGCAGCGCGCGCATGTGGGGTTGTCCATATGCGGTACTTAGTTGTTTAGTTTACACTACAACACTCAACCAAATAAATACTAGAGCTGTCAAGGCCAAATATCCGATGTAGAATATTTTACACTTAGCTTTTAACACGTTAGACAGTATTACCTTAGGCTTTATTTACGGATTTCCATTAGAAATAATTTAATCCTAGATTAACCCCTTGTAAATATCATCTTAACAAGCTAATTTCTAACACTATTGAAGCCGTTTTTTTTTTTTCCTTGAGTTTTAATTTCTGGTTAAGATAAAGATTTGAGAATGGAAATAAATATCACTCTGAAAAGTTAATACGTTGCATGGGTTCAAGAGTGTTATATCCAACCTCTAGGGTGTAATTAAATGAGTCTCGACCTGATGAAAAATAATTAGCCAGTCAAGTTTTATACCCATCTACATCTAAATTAGGAATTAGAGGTATAAATGATTCGAACTCGACTGATTTTGAGAATTAGAGTTCAACTAAATTATTGTGAGCTAGAGCTCGAATCAAAATGCTAAAACTCAAGACTGACGCATGAGCTCATTTAAAAGCTCAACTAATTTTGAGAATTGGTGTTCGACGATATTTTTGTAAGTTAGAGTTCGGACCAAAATGCTAAAATTTTAGCCCAACACAACAACTCATGTAAAAATCGAGTTTGAGTTCAACCCTTTCTAACATATTATTTTCGTAATATATCTTTATTATTCCTCATTTTTTTCTAATAAAATTACAAATAATATAATATTATTATATTTTTGTAATATATTAATTATACATTTAAATTATAAAAAAATACTACTTTTCTATGCAACTTTATCATTATTAATACTGCATTGTTACTTATATATACAAAATATTAATTATTAAAAAAAGTTACTAAGCCAATTGTAAGCTTTGAACAGGAACGCACGAGATCCCGACTCATCCAAAAACTTAAGCTCGAGCTGATTTGTTAAATTCATTAATTGATTCGACTCATCTCACACCCTACTATCAACTAACAAATTTTTGCTTTAATTACCATTAGGGACTGAATATTAATAAAGGACCATCATTTAGCATAAAATCACTAGTTGACGCGATATTTTTCAAATCATTTATATTTCGAAAGTAATTGATTTTGAAATGAATACGGCCCCCTATCAGATCAATTCAGAGGCCTGACTCCTGTCTTTGCATACATTTTCACTGCATTTGATAGAGGAAAGAAAATGAGAGAAAATAAAATGGGTGAATTTTAATTTTTCACGGATATGTTTGGTTAAAAGTAGAGAAAAGAAAATGAGTGGATTTTAATTTTTCACAGGCATGTTTGGTTTAAAGGAAAATAGATGAAAGGAAAATGGAAATCTACTTTTTTTCTCTTGTTTGTTTAAATGGAAAAGTGGAAGGAAAGAAAATAATTTCTGTGCTAAATGACAATTATACTATTATATCATTATAAATCATAATTACATTATGAATTCATGTATTAAAATAAATAAATATAATGTAAATAAAATATGTAAATTAATATAATAAAATATTTGTTTATATTGTGTCAAATAAAAGCTACAATCTTATATAATTATAAATATAATTTAAGTTATAAATATAATTATTTCGTAGATAATTTAATGAAATAAAATAAACAAATATGTGAAATATATTTTTAACGTATTATACAAATGAACATGTCATATTTGCCATTTAAAAAATGCAAGAATCCATGCTAGTAGAAGATGCAATATTATTTAAATACCTAGTTATACATATGGGTAATTTTGAAATCTTATTTTATAGAGATCCTTACGTTATTTTCCTCTCCGTTCGATTTTGGGTGGAACAAAAAAAATCAGTGAGCCCCATGCTTATTTTTCTATCCTCTATTTCTTTCCTTCCATTTTCTTCCCACAACCAAATAAGGGAAAATATACATTTTCCTTCCAATATCCTTCCTCCCCCCCCCCCCCCCCCCAAATTTCCACCCTACCAAACGAAGCTTTTGTGTATTAGTTTATAAGTGCAAAAGTAAGACAAAACATCTGCATATTACACGCACTAAATTATTACCAATTATAAGCATGTCCTCAAACAATGAAAGTAAAGAAAAATTGGGGGAAAAATGAATAAGCCTCTCATGTTCCTCTTTCCGTGAATTCAATAAATTTCTCAAAATAATATTTCAAAGGATAATTTAGTTACTAAATTGCTATTTATTATAGTTCTTAATGGAAAAAACTTTATGATCGTACAAATTTAGACTCTCATGCTTTGCCCTCTAAAATGTTGTTCCTTTTGAAGTGTTTTACAACCTCCTTTTACCCATAAAATGTTAGTTTTAGACTCTTTTCAGGCACAAGGGGCAAATTGCAAATAACCCCTCATGGTTTTCGAAGCCTACAAGAAGGGCAAAAAATAAAATCAAATAAAATAACCAACAACAAAATTCTACATGTTAACTGTACTTCCAATTCAATCACATCATTTACAAGTCACGTTCCAAATTCTAAAAGGCTCAACAATGTCCCCAAGCACCACAGGTTAAGAGATATTAAGCCACGAAAATCAAGAAATAACAAAATCCATCAAATATTGTTTAAAATATCATATTAGCGGAAATGC
This sequence comes from Petrea volubilis, assembly GCA_026212405.1. NCBI lineage: Eukaryota > Viridiplantae > Streptophyta > Magnoliopsida > Lamiales > Verbenaceae > Petrea > Petrea volubilis. The sequence goes on from CM047881.1 coordinate 21,297,199, forward strand.
AATCTAACACCTAACTACTAACGGCTACAATTTCAAGAAATTGTCTTCAGAATCAAATAATAAATTAGTGACACGGACAGGCATGAAAATGGCCACTGTAAATATGAAAACAGAGAGCAAATGTATCTATTCAAAAATAGAATAAACAATCATGATTTCGAATTTTCATTTAGCGCAATAGTGAAATATTGAAAAAGAATGATCTAATGCAGACCAGTTGGGAGCAAGATAAAGAGCAGAATATATATCATATTCCAATCTACTGATTCACAACACACTTGAATATACAAATAAGTGGAATGAAACTTTTTGCCAACCAGATAACGCTAGCATTTCTAGTACCCACACACACATACCAATATACACACACAAACACCTATATACATATACATATATATATATATATATTAACATTGGAAACAGAGGGTAACAGTCTTCGGCGACAGAAATACTCGAGAGGGTCCAAGTCCTACCGGCCTTCCAAGATTGTCACACTGACATCGTTTATCGAACATTTACTGAGATTCTTGTTAGAGCATGCTATTTCTGAAGACCTTCGAATCACGACGAATGCTGGCTGATTTGGACGAGGGAGCTCGACGATCTCACAGTTAAGCATTGAAAGAACTGTAGAAATACTTGGCCTATCTGCTGCTATTTCTTGCACACACAGCAAACCTACATTTGCATATCTAACTACATCAGTTACCAGTTGAGGATCATATATTACTGGATCCATTAAATCAGAAATTTTTTCTTCATTCCACAATTTCCACACCTGGAAACATCCAAAAGCCAACTAAAGGTTAGTTGAAAACATGAGCATAAGTTATCCAGGTATGCATAATACCATAAATTTCTTATTATAAAGTACACGTAAAATAACTTACATATGCTATTAGGAACTGTTGCTGCTCTTCATCATAAAACCTGGAATTTCTCTTCCCACTCACAATCTCTAACAACAGAACCCCAAAGCTGTAGACATCTGTTTTTTCTGAGAATATTCCGTGCAGGGCGTATTCTGGGGGCATATAGCCACTGCAAGCATGACTCAAAATGAGCCTTAACAATCAGTGTAAGAAACCTATTTACTTTACTAGATAAGGAAATATGTGCTTACAAAGTCCCGACAACCCTTGTTGTATTGGCTTGATCTTCTTTGCCACCGAAAATCCTTGCCAAACCAAAGTCTGAAATTTTTGGGTTCAGCTCCTTGTCCAACAAGATATTACTAGCCTTTAGATCTCTATGAATAATCCTTAACCTTGAATCCCTATGAAGATAAACGAGACCCCGACAAATTCCCTCAATGATGATTACACGTGTTTTCCAATCAAGAAACTCTTGTTTATGTGTATCTGCAGAGTGATATCCCAAACTATTGTCAAAATTCAAACAACAGAACAACCATAACAAAATTCTAAGTTTCTATCAACAGCATATTGGCAGTATGATCTGTGATGAAAGAGTGAGAAATCTAGAACAAATTGAACATGACCGTCATTGACCTACCAAAGAGATAAGCATCCAAGCTTCTATTGGGCATGTACTCATAAACTAGCATTATTTCTTCAGATTCCACACAGCAACCGAGGAGTCTGACAAGATTGCGATGCTGGAGCTTAGAGATCACCTCAACCTCATTCATGAACTCCTCTAGCCCTTGGTTGGAGGATCTTGCAAGCCTTTTTACAGCGATTTCTCGTCCATTTGGCAATTTTCCCTGAAAATGAGCAATTGAATCACTTTTGCAACATTGCAGAAACTTATACTCTTTAGTTCCAGATACGATGAATTACTTTGTAGACTGGACCGAAGCCACCCTGTCCAAGCTTATTGACTGAGTCAAATTTGTTCGTTGCATTTGAGAGCATCTGAAATTTAAATAATGGTAATTCTTCAAGCTTAATTCCATGCACATTATGTGTGGGCATGCCTTCGGATGAATACCCTGTATCTGTTTTCTCAGTTGTGAAACCTATCAACTCATTTTTTCGCTTCCTTCCTGCTTTAAAATTAACAAAAAGAAAAAAGAAAAAGGAAAAGGGTAGATGATATAGTATCTTGTGATAAGTTAGGTCTATTCAGCATCCCAACTTAAGTTGGCTGAATATACACGCACCTCTGTATGTAAGCAACAACTTCCTCAGAAAGTACATGCATAAAGGGATCGTTATAAACCCAAGAACCGCTGGTGTAACAATGATTGCTTTTCTGTCTTTCTTGTTACCTGCAAACATTTACAAGAGGACGAAAAAAGGCATACATGTATGTACATACACACACACACACACACGCACATATATATATATATATATATATATTTATATGAATGAATTGTCTAGTTTTCTTCTGGATGAAAGCATGAAATCCATAGACTCTCACATTCCCAATAGAAAGCAAATATCTAGACTACTTATGTGCAAATTTCATGCGTATATATTAGGATATCATAGCAATTGGATAATGACAGATAAAAACAATGAAACTCCCTTGCAGAGTGGGGAATATAGTATTACCTAGTTCGGAATTTGCCAATCGTATATATAGGTCAGCACCACCACTGGAGAGCTTCTGTACATCAATTAAGCTTTCATTCCAATGCATGCACCCAATGCCACTGTGATACGCATAAGCTATACAAGAACAATTTTTCAAGCACTGGCTCATGCACTCATCTTCTAAAGTGGAAAACCACTTTACATGATCGGGCACTTTTACAGTACTCAGCTTCAAAAATCCGTCTTCTTTTCCCTTTTGATCTACAGATGCATTCTTCTCACATTGGAGGGGAGTTTTTCTTGTGCATCCACGGGACCAATTTGCTACATTCCACTCATTTTTATTTTTTGGCTCAAACCCTGGAAAACAAGTGCAAATTGGCTTATCTTTAGCATTGCATTTTCCAAAAGGTCCACACTTACCATAAATATCACACTCGTTCTCCATGGATAACCATGTTACCACCCAATCTTCATTCCCATTAAACCACATTTTCCCCTGTAAAATACCTGATGAATTCAGAACAGTGTATGTAACCACAGATGGATCTACAGAGGTAAATGTTAAATATGCAGTTCCAGGACTATCATTGATAACAGCTACTCTACGTTCATAACTCGATTTCTTGTAAGGCATTCCAATCCACATTTGACCATCCCAAGGACCACTGCGCCAATAAGGATATCCATCCTTCAAAACAAATGATTGTGGAATCTCTAGAGGAACAATGATATTGGTAAAATTTCCAATTGCTGGATCAGAAGGACTTCGCCATGATGTCAATACATTTTTCTTATTTGTGTTTAAATCAGTGCCAATTTTCATCTTCTCCAGGAAAGAATCTGAAGCATGTTGAAAACTCTCCCAAATAATCCTACCATTGGAGTTATCTTGTAAAATTAGATTCCCTCTATCCAACAGCACAGCACTAGCATTCGCCACACCACTCGACAGATTAGTCGACCATACGACCTCCTTTAGTCCATTCTTCACCACAAGATTGCCATCTCCTGATATCTCTAGTGCTCCTCTCGCATCATATAGAGGCTTGTCTCTATTAGCTACCCATACAACAGTCATCACGGGGAGATTGAACATTATACCAACATACCAGTAACTACTATTTCCCGGGCTGAAAAACCCCAATTTGAATTTTTGCCCATTGGAAACCAAAGTTTGAGGGTCACGAACCGATTCATTTACCCTTATGGTGTCACTGGATGTAATATATCCCAAGAAACAAGAAAATATAAACAAAAACTTAGGAAGAATATAAGGAAAGTTCCCATGGTAGTTGAATCCCATGATAATTCGAGTTTTTTTTTCTCGCTTCTAGATTGACACTATTCTGAATCTTGAGTATGATTAGAAATTCAGCGGTCTTAAAATTGCCATGTTACGTTATCAATGTCTTCACACCTTCACACTTCTCTTTGATGTGATATTCAAAATTTCGCCCAAGAAGAAAATTCAAGGAAGATGTGATGGCAACGCTGCCAGTTGACAGCAAACTATGATATGTCACTATTTTATCAAGAAACAGACTTTTGTCAAAGACTAAAGTGTAAGTAAACACTTAGGTGGTACTATGTGGGGCTAATTCACCTCATAAACAATTCCACAATTCATAATCCATCACGCAAGTTAACAAAAACAAACAAAACAAAGGAAGAAAAAAGAATAATCAAACAAAAACAAAACAAAACAAAAAGTCACCATCGTTTGCCCCTTCTGTTGAAAAATAAACGCCCTACGAGTAACGATTTTAAAAGCGCAGTGCTCTTGTTCACTACCATGTTAGTTTCTTAGTTCTTACACTCAAACATAGGCTCCGATTTTGTGCAATAAGTAGAAAGTCAAAAAGGAAAACAATGGATTCATCGTCTTACCCCATGCCCCAGCATAAAATCAATACATGGTTGAGTGAGTTTGTTCGATGATTTAAAATATTTTTAGCTTATAGAATTATATGAGTTTGAAAAATTGAGAGTTTCTGTGTATTTTTTTATTTTTAAATTTAACAAAATAATTTTTTTATTTGAAAATTTTAATAAAAGATAAAATTTATGATGAAGAATAACTAATTATACATTAATTGCATATTCTTAAATTTGCTTCAATAATTAATATTATCTTCTAATAAAATTTTATTAATTTGTACAAGTTAAAATTTTAAATTACTAATAAAAAATATAAAGTATTTTTATCTTACAATTTCAAATAAAATATATTTTTTTTATTTTATGTATTATTTTATTATATTCATTTGTCCTCTAGTTTTTATATTTTATTTATGGTAAATTTAAGTGTACAATAAATTGTACTCTTTCTTCTCATTGATTTGAGAAACACAACCTATTTTGAAAAATGAGGTGTTCTTCAAAAACATTTTCAAAAACAATTTAATTGAGAATGATGGGCCAAACACAATTTTCCGTTTTTTATTTTTGAAAAACAAAAAATGGCTTGAAAAAATGGACCAAACAAAAGAACTCCATTGAGTGTTGGTATTGGCTTCTCCGCTTTACTCTGCTAAGCATTTTGAAATATTGAAACACAATTTGAAATAACAAAGTAACATCATGAAAAGTTCGGATGAAGATTTCAAACGGAGTGGTGATTACAAGCATAGATCGACTTGGGTACCATGTTCAAGTTGTGGACATATTGAAGTGTTATTGTTACATGCAAGATAGGGAATCCTCCTAGAGAACACTAGGCTTAATTTCCTCTATGTCTGGAGGTTGTTTGATTTGTTTCTGCTCGAAACACTACAAATCTCCCATTTTCTCGTGCCTCTCCTCTTCCTCTATTGCTTTTTAATTTTTCCTTTGCTTCCCGTTGTCGGTACTACACTTGTAATTTTTATTTCTGTTTAGCTTCTTACGGAAGGTTTCTTGATGTATCCAACTTGGATTTATCATCATTATTAATGCTTAAGTATTTTAATTATCAAAAAAAAATCATGAAAAGTTAGGAAAAAGTTATTAAATTGGTTGCTAGCATTCACACTCAAAGATGCAGATGGGGATCGCAGTAAGTGAAAAATGACCATTTAAATTTATTGGTTGTCGTATGAAATTCTTAAATTTTCAAAACATCCCAACGTATGCCACATAGATGATATAAGAATGTTGTTCAGAACAAAGGAAAGGACATAAGAATTGTTACCAAGGTCCATAAATTTGTTTTTTTGGACCTCCCACTCCAATTCTGCAGTACCACGCTCTTGGGGCCTGTTTTAGGCCATAAAGAACTTTGCGAAGCTTATACACCTTTCTCTCGCTGCTGGAACTTCAGAGCCTTTAGGTTGCTTAATAAAAATGTTTTCATTAAGCACACCATTTAAAAATGCTGATTTAACATCCAAATGGAACATTTTCCACCCCAACTTGTCTGATAGTGCTACAAGGAGTCTAATGGTATCATGTCGAGCTACAGGAGCAAAAGTGTCGATATAATCCACACTTGGCTATTGAGAGTAGCCTTTAACCACCAATCTAATCTTAAGTTTGTTTATAGAACCATCTGGATTTAATTTTGTTCTATAAATCCACTTAACACCAATAACTTTTTGATTAGTTGGCCTATCAACCAAGCTCCAGGTTTTATTCTTTTCAAAGACACTAATTTCCTCTTTCATGGCTTTTCTCCATGCTTCATCTTTTGCAGCTTCTATATAGTTGGAAGGTTCCAAGGTAGTGAGATTGCATCTTTCATAAATTTCCTCCAAGGATCTTGTCCCTCTGACTGCATGCTCAGTGTCACCGTCATCATCCTCTTCACTTGCATCTTGTTCTAGAGGCAAGGTTTTTTTTTTCATTCAGAACTTCAATTTGATTATTGTTCCAATCCCATTTTGCATGTTCATCAAACTTGACATTTTTTCTAACTATTATTTTTCCAATTTTCAAATTAAAAACTCTATACCCTAAGTTACATTGTTATACCCCAAGAAAACACCAATTTTAGATTTTTCATCAAGCTTACCTCCCATTGCTTCTAGAAAATAAGAGTAGCGTATACAACCGAACACTTTGAGATGATCTATTGAGGGTTTCTGCCCAAACCAAATTTCATAAGAAGTTTTTTCGTTTAAGGCTTTTGTTGGCAGCATATTTAGAAGATAGACTGATGTATTCACAATTTCAGCCCCCAAAACTTTTTTGAAACGCCTTTCTCAAACATCAAACATCTGGCCATCTCCATAATTGATCAATTTTTCCTTTCACTCACTCCATTTTGTTGAGGAGTGTAAGGAACAGATAATTGGTGCTGGATTCCTTCTTGACCACAAAAAATTTGAACTCTTTTGAAACATATTCAGTGTCATTATCACTTTTCAACATTTGAATTGGACAACCTACTTGTTTTTCAATCATAACATTGAATCTCTTGAACTCTCCCAAAACATTAGATTTTTGCTTCAAAAAATACACCCAACAAACCCTTGAAAAGTCATTAATAAAAATAAGGAAGTATCTACTTCCTGTTAAAGATGGAACACTCATTGGACCACAAACATCTAAGTGTATTAGTTGAAGTTTTTGAGAGGCTCTCCAAGTACTGTTTACCGAGTTGGCAAGCTTGACAAACACTAACATCTTCATTTACAATAGGTAGGTTATGAGCAAGTTTTTTCTCATGCATATGTTTCAAAGTAGAGTAACTAAAGTGACCAAGCCTCTTGTGCCATAAAACAAATTCATCAATCATAGTGGGGTAAGCATGCATTTCAGTTTGTTTCCAAGTTAACGGAAAAAGCCTATCCTTCATGTGAACTTTCATCAAGTAACTACCAATAGGATCAACTATGGTACATGTTTTGTTTTTGAAGCATAAAGCATATTGCTTGCCAAGCTTTTGCCCTACACTAAGCAAACTTTGACTGATTTCAGGCACATATAAAACATCATCAATAAATTTTGTACCCGAGGTGTATTCACTACAACAACTCCTTTTCCTTGCACTTCCACCCAAGCATCATTGCCAACCCTTACTTAGGAAAAATATGATCTATCAAGATCTTTGAAACTTTCAACTTTGTTGGTCATATGACTTGAGCAGCCACTATCCACAAGCCAAACTTCATTACTGCAATTTATTGCAAAATTTGCAATAGCAAACAAGTTTTCAATGTGTTTGTGTTCATTTTCTACAACTTGAGCTTGTTCTTTGTTCTTGCACACTTTTCCAACATGACCAGTTTGGTTGCATGCTCTGCACATAACATCTGATCTATACCAACAAAAGTTTTCAAAGTGACTTCTCTTTTTACAATAAGGACAAAGTGGATATGTTCTTTTTCTTTCACCACCTTTGTAACCTTCATTGTATTTCTTCTCTTTTCCTTTCTTTCCACCAAGTTGCTTTTTACCTCCACTGCTGCTAGCTTGAATCTCTTTGTGTTTTGCCTGAAGAGCTCCCTAACTTATCTCCTCTTGCCTAATGGGTCTTTTTGGTTGAAGAACTTGTAAGGCATTTACCAATTCCGCAAGGTATATAGCTGAAAAATCCTTTGAATCTTCTAAAGAAGAAATTTTGGACTCAAAATTTTTTGGCACACTAACAAGCACCTTGCTAAGTGCTAACTATCCTTTTATCAGTTAGCTCTCCCCCCCCCCCCCCCCCCGCCCTGGCCTCCCCCAACAACCAAATTTGATTCACCAATACTCATTGATAGACTCATTTTCACTCATCCTCAAGATTTCAAACCCTCTGCATAGGTTCAAAACTTGTATTGTTTTGTCATATCACTACCTTGAAACTCTTCCTTGAGCTGATCCCATGCTTGCTTGGTTGTTTCACAGTTCATGATCCTTGTGAATATTGTTTCTGTCACAGAGGCATGAATGGCTACCTAAACTTTGTATTTTTTGGTACTTTCCTCACTACACTGATGAAGTTGAGCTATAGTGGGATTTTCTCTAAGTGGAGGTGGATCTCTTCCAGTTTCCACAACGTCCCAAAGATAAAATGCACTAAGGTAAGCTTTTTTTTTTTCACTGCCCAAATAGGGTAGTTTTGGCCATCGAAAAGTGGAGGAGTTGGAGTTGTGAAGCTCTTTGAAGCCATTTAAGCTTTCAAGTTGTTGAGGTTGTTTTAGTGAAGGTTTAGCCTTGCTGATTTTCTCTCGAAACTCATAGTCCCACAAATTAGTAGGGTTCTGATACCATGTTTTGAAACTTGCAGATTGGAAAATGCAAGAACAAGGTTTTTATTTTCATTAGCTTTCTTGCAATATAATGTACACAACACTTACACAAAAGATGGCATTTTACCTACCCCCAATAGGCTGGCATATCCCAAGAAAAGGTTTTAGCATTTCTAGATTTTCCTAACAACTACAACCAAATCTGGATTAGACATAAAATAGCTACATAAGAAGAAAATTAAACTGATATACCTTACAGTTTCATAGAAAAATATCAATCTTCAACAAATAGAATGCCACAACAATCTACTATGGTATGATTTCCTTCTTTGTACTTGTTACTATAGTACTTTCCCTTTCGATCTTTTGTTCGATACACCTACCAACTTAAGCATTGAACGATTTTCATCAAAAACTCTTCCACTAGGCTCATGTGTTTTACTTCCTTTCAGGTTAAGGACCCACACCAATATCTTTACACCTCTTCGAGGATCTTACTCAGTAGTAGTCTAGTCCGAGGACACGACACCATCAAAATAAGAACCTAATCGTCCTGAAATTTCAAACTGATCAAAAGGCTTTTCATGGTGAAGCAGCAAGTCATAGAAACTCTCTCCCTATAAGAAAACCCCCATGTTGTAGAAGCCTAATATTCTTGAATGCATAAGATGTTTCGGAAAACCACCTTGTTGCTATTTCAAATTATACAAGGGTTTACTTAAGTGTTCTCACGTCTAAAACTATGGCGCTTCCAAATTTCTCTTGTTTCTTGAACACTAATTTAAGGTATTGTTAATTTTGGAACATATACCCAAAAAGTAGAACACACCCCATAAATAAATATATAAAAACTGGTCATAAGGAGGTGGAGCAAAGCCAGCACCATAGAAAAGCCAGTGCGGCGAAGGAGGCAGTGGCGCTGCAGCGACCAAGAGATATAATCCAAACTCTAGAGAGAGAATCAATAAGAGAGAGAGTAGAAAGAGTCAAGTAAAGATCGGGTAATGCATGGGTGATGTTATTGGATAAGAATTGTATAATGAATATTGAGTATACTGCTCGAGTATAGATCCAAGCCCAATGAAATTCTTTTAATGAGTCTTAAGCCTGAGTTTGGATATGCAAATAAATGGGTTTGGACCTGGCATACTTTAGTGTTGTTTTGGGCTTGGGTGGCTTTACCAGCCCAATAACAAAACCGTTGTGACATTGTCGTAGACCCTTATCACTACAGATGGTTCTCCTTGATTTTACACACCATAATATTATATATAGTAATATATAACGAAGCAAACCCCCTGAATAACTACTTTTGCTCTAACAACTTTTTTAATCTGTCTCTCCCTTCTTTCTCTCTACCTCTTAGTCTCTCTCTCTCTCTCTCCACGCTTTCCATATCGTGTTTCATCTCACATATTCTTCAATATCATTTTTTTACTTTCAGTCTAATTGTTTTCTTAATTTTTTATTTTAAATTATTTTATTTTTAGCTATCACTAATTTCATAGATTTATTAAAAATAATTGAAAATATTTTGATAGTATAAATTACAAAAATTATAGTATGTTACTAAATAAGTTGTATTATTTTTTTTAATTATGCACGTGTATGGAGTGTGTCAATATTCCTACTATGAATAGGGATGGCAATGGGTCCCCTAATGGAACGGGTTTCAAACCCCCAATTGGGCCCTGGGCGGATCCCGGGTTTTCATTTCAAAACCCGGACCCCGCCCCGCCTGGTTTTTGTATATATTTTTTATTTATTATTTTATATAAATTTATATGATATGTATCTATACTTTATATACAAAAATGTAAATTATATACATAGTCACATAAAAAAATTACGTTATTCCTAAATATAAAAATAATTATCTAACATTAATAGTTAAGTTATAATTTTAAAATATGTGCAAACAAATATGTGATAAAGATATTTAATTTTTCTAATTGTAGAATATATTTATAGAAATTTACAAATAATTAGGATTTAGGCAATAATATTATTTTTTTTCATGATTAAAAAGTTATGATATAATGTTTTAAAAAAATATTTCTTTTAATTATTTTAAAATATTTAATGGGATCCAATGAGTTGGACCCGGACCAAGCTGATCCGGGGCAAGTCTGGGTCCGAGTCTAAAAATTTTCAGACGGGGTAGGTCCTGGGTTTGGGCAAACCCGCCCCAGACCCACCTCGTTGCCATCCCCAAATATGAATAAAGATGCAGGCATACAGTTAATCAGGTTTCATGCCATGTCACATGCAACAATAAGTCGTATATAATGACACCAAAGTTCATCATATTTCAATCTAATGATTCACTATTCACTTGAATATACATATAACTGGCACGAAACTTTCTCCAAACCAAGTAAGGTTGGTATTTCTAGAACCTACATATATTAATGTTCGAAACAAAGATTAGTACAACAGCCTTCCATGACGGAAATAGTTAAGGGGGTCCAAATCCTACCGGCCTTCCAAAACGGTCACGCTGACATCGTTTATCGAACATTTAGTTGGATTGTTGCTGGAGCATGCTGTTTCTAAACACCTTCGAATTACAACAAATGCCGGTTTCTTAGGACGAGGGAGCTCAACAATCTCACAGTTAAGCATTGAAAGAACTGTAGGAATATTTGGTCTATCTGCTGCAATTTCTTGCACACACAGCAAACCTACATTCACATATCTAACTACATCAGCTTCCAGCTGCGGATCATATATCACGGGATCCATCAAATTTGCTATTTTTTCTTCATTCCACAATTTCCAGGCCTGGAAATATCAACATGATAATGCCAGGTTAAATTTGGAGAAAGCGAATTGGTGTTCCAGTTGGAAACACAAGCATAGATAAGATATTCAGTTATGAGTAATTCCCTAATTTCTTCACTCAAAAAACATCTAAACTAACTCACATATGCTATTAGGAACAGCTGCTCCTCTTCATCACAAAAGTTGAAAATTTTCTTCCCACTCACAATCTCTAATAACAGAACCCCGAAGCTGAAGACATCTGATTTTTCTGAGAATATTCCATGCAGAGCGTATTCTGGAGGCATATACCCACTGCAACCATGACTCAAAATAAGCACTGACAATCAAAGTAAGAAATTTGTCAATTTTACCAGATAAATCAATATGTGCTTACAACGTCCCGACAACCCTTGATGTATTGGCTTGATTTTCATTGCCACCGAAAATCCTTGCTACACCGAAGTCCGAAATTTTTGGGTTCAACTCTTCGTCCAACAAGATATTACTAGCCTTTAGATCTCTATGAATAATCCTTAACCTTGAATCCCTATGAAGGTAATGGAGACCCCAACAAATCCCCTCAATGATGATTATACGTCTTTTCCAATCAAGAAACTCTTGCTTATGTGAATCTGCAAGTGCAAAGTGTTATCCCAAAAAATTGTGAAAATTCAAAAATCAGTAGAACAATGAAAGAGTTTTAAGTTTAGATCAGCAATTTATTGGTATATGATCTGTGATGAACTAATGAATGCATAAATGGAGCTCAACCATCCTTGACTTACCAAAGAGATAAGCATCCAAGCTTCCATTGGGCATGTATTCATAAACTAGCATTGTCTCTTCAGATTCGACACAACAACCAAGGAGTCTGACAAGATTGCGATGCTGGAGCTTAGAGATCACCTCAACCTCATTCATGAACTCCTCTATCCCTTGGTTGGAGGATATTGCAAGCCTTTTTACAGCTATTTCTTGTCCATTTGGTAATTTTCCCTGAAAATGAGAAATCAGATCACTTTTGCAACATTATAGAAACTTATACGCAGAAGTTTGAAAGTTGAAACATGACGAAATACTTTGTAGACTGGACCGAAGCCACCCTGTCCAAGCTTATTGATTGAGTCAAATTTGTTCGTCGCATCTGAGAGCATCTGAAATTTAAATAACGGTAATTCTCCAGGATTAACTCCATGCACATTATGTTTGAGCATGCCTTCATCTAAAGACCCTGCGTCTGTTTCTTCAGGTTTGGACAATATCAACTCATTTCTTTGCCTCCTTCCTGCTTTAAATTAATAGCAAAAGGGACAAGGGTGGAAAATATACTATCTTATGATAACTTTTATCTATTCAGTATCACAACTTGAATAAATATATACGCACCTCTGTACTTAAGCAACAACTTCCGAAGAAAGTATACGCACAAAGTGATTGCTATAAACCCAAGAACCACTGTTGTAACAATAATTGATTTTCTGTCTTTCTTGTTACCTGCACAAGTTTACAGGAGGAAGAAAACAGACATACATGCATATACACACATTTATAAATGAATGTTTTGTCTAGTTTTCTGCTGGAAGAAAGCATAAATACCATAAACTCTTGGAGTACTAATAGAAACTGAATATCTAAACCACTTATATGTAGATTTCATAGGTACATATCAGGATATCATAGCAAGTGATAGATATGATGATGACATATTAAAACAAAGAAATTCTCTTGCAGAGTGGGGAACATAGTGTTACCTAGTTCTGAATTTGCCAACCGTATATATAGGTCAGCACCACCACTGGAGAACTTCTGTACATCATTTAAGCTTTGATCCCAATGCATACACCCAATGCCATTGTGATACGCATAAGCTATACAAGAACAATTATTCAAGCACCGGCTCATGCAATCTTCTTCTAAAGTGGAAACCAACTTTACATGATCAGGCACTTTTACTGTACTCAGCTTCAAAAAACCATCTTCTTTTCCCATTTGGTCTACAGAAGCATTCTTATCACACTGGAGGGGAGTTCTTCTTATGCATCCACTAGACCAATTTGCTGCATTCCACTCATTTTTATTTTTTGGCTCAAACCCCGGAAAACAGGTGCAAATCGGCTTATCTTTAACATTGCAACTTCCGAAAGGTCCACACTTACCATAGACATCACACTCATTCACCATGGATGACCATGTTACCACCCAATCTCCCTTCCCATGAGACCACACTTTCCCCTGTAAAATCCCTGATGCATTCAGAACAGTGAATAACACAACAGATGGATCTACATAGGCAAATGTTATATATGAAGTTCCAGGATTATCATTGATGAGATCTAAGACATGACGATGAACCGATTTATTGTCAGGTGATCCGATGAACATTTGACCATCCCAAGGACCACTGCGCCAATAAGGATATCCATCCTTCAAAACAAATTCTTGTGGTATCTCTAGAGGCACAATGGTAGCTGTAAAACATCCAATTGCTGGATCAGAAGGACTACGCCATGATGTCAATACATTTTTGTCATTTGTATATAAATTAGTGCCCATTTTCATCCTCTGTAATAAAGTATCTGAAGCATGCTGAAAGCTCTCCCAAATAATCCTGCTATTGGAGTTATCTTGTAAAACAAGATTACCCGTATCCAAAAGCTGAGCAGTGGTATTAGGCACATGACTCGATATATTAGTCGACCATACGACCTCCTTCAGTCCATTCTTCACCACAAGATTGCCATCTCCTGATATCTCCAGCGCCCCTCTCTCATCATATAGAGGCTTGTCTCTATTAGCTACCCATACAACGGTCATCACCGGGAGATTGAACATTATACCAACATAACGGTAACTGCTATTTCCCGGGCTGAAAAAGCCCAATTTGAATTTTTCCCCAGTGGAAACCAAAGTTTGAGGGTCACGAACCGATTCATTAACCCTTATGGTGTCACTGGCTGTAATATATCCTAAGAAACAAGAAAATATAAGCAAAAACATAGGAAGAATAGATGGAAAGTTGCCATGGTAGTTTAATCCCATGATGATTCAGAGTTTTTTCTCGCTTCTAGACTGACCCTATTCTGAATCTGGAGTATGATTAGAAATTCAGAGGTCTTAAAATTGCCGTGTTACGTTATCAATATCTTCACACTTTCACACCTCTCTTTGATGTGGTATTCAAAATTTCACCCAAGAATAAAATTCAAGGAAGACGTGATAGCAACGCTGCCAGGTGATAGCAACGCTGCCAATTTCGCCTAAGAATAAAATTCAAGGAAGACGTGATAGCAACGCTGCCAGTTGGCAGCAAACTATTGTTTGCCACCATTTTATCAAGAAACAGAAGTGTGAACAAACACTTAGATGGTTCCATGCGGGGCAAATTCTTACCGTAAAGTCATAATCCATCATGCTAGTCAACAGAAACAAACAAAACAGAAGAAGAAAAAAGAACAAACAAACAAAAACAAAAACAAGAAATTGACTTGATAGCCCGCGTTTCAAAAGTAATCAATCTTTTTTCTTCAGAAAGTGGAAAACACACACACACACACACACACACACAAGACCGAAAAGACTGAAGGGAACTGTGGTGAGATTATTTTTGCTATGATTTGTACAGTTTTCATATTTTCTGTAATTATTTACATTATGTTTGGTTATAGGATTTTAGGGGGGAAAGGAAAAGAAAATAGGAAGAAAAAGTATTTTTCAATGTTTGGTTACTAGAGAAAAAGAAAGGAAAATGATAAGGAAAGGAAAATAGAAAGAAAATATAGCATAAATTGAGAAAAAATATTTTCCTTCCAATTAGGTGAGGAAAATGAAAGAAAAGTTATGTTACTCTCTCTAGCATTTTCTCATTTTTCAAGCTCTCATCTCATTTGTTGCTCAAACTAATTTATTATTTGAATATATTTCATGCAAATCTTTTTTGTTTGTTTGTGCAATTAATTGATTATTTAGATTTTTTTGGGATGTGTTTTAAAATTATTTTCTTATTATTTTCTTTAACAACCAAACAAAATAGAGAATTTTAAAATTTTTGTAGTTTTTTTTTCTTTCTTTAATATTTTTCTTTCCTCCTAAAATCTTAGAACCAAACAAAGCTTAGAGTTAGTTGAATAGTTAGTTAGGTGTACACAGTAGTTAGCTTACACCCGCATGTATAGTGTCTTTTCTCTAGTTAGTTACTTTAGCTTTGCCGGCTACTATATATTAAAGGGTGTATCATTCTGGATACTTCTGATTAGAAATGAATGGCAATTTCCCTAATTTTTTCTCTCTCTACTCATACGCATCATAACATGATTGAAGTGCAAAACAATTATTTTTTGAGTTCTGAAAATACATAAAGTTGTTTTGATGGGCTGTTTTGAAAAATAATTATGAAATTAATACTTAGTATTGGATGAAATTTGAAAGTATTTTGAAGTGTAAATAAGACACCTAAGAGGCCAAGAAGATATAATTAAGGAAAATTATATTTAGAAGTTATAATTGAATTGTCATAATTACATGTTAATTATATATATTTCAAGTCTATTTGATGATTTAAAATATTTTGAGCTGATAGAATTATATTATTTTGAAAATTTGAGAGTTGTTGTGTATTTTTTATTTTGAAATTTAAAAAAATAATTTTTTATTTATAAATTTTAATAAAAGATAAAATTTATGATGAAGAATAACTAATTATACATTAATTGTATATTCTTAAATTTGCTTCAATAATTAATATTATGTTCTAATAAAATTTTATTAATTTGTACAAGTTAAAATTTTAAATTACTAATAAAAAATAAAAAGTATTTTTATTTTGCAATTTTAAATAAAATATTTTTTTTATTTTATGTATTATTTTATTATATTCATTTGTCCCCCCTTTTTTTTATGGTAAATTTAACTGTACAATAAACTGTACTCTTTTTTCTCATTGATTTGAGAAACGCAACCTATTTTGAAAAATGAGGTGTTTTTTAAAAACATTTTCAAAAACAATTTAACTGAGAATGATGGGCCAAACACAAATTTTCATTTTTTATTTTTCAAAAACAAAAAATTACTTGCAAAAATGGACCAAACCGAAGAGATCCATTGAGTGTTGGTATTGGTTTCTCCGTTTTACTCTGCTAAGCATTTTGAAAATATTGAAACACAATTTGAAATAACCAAGTAACATCATGAAAAGTTTGGATGCAGATTTCAAACAGAGTGGTGATTACAAGGGTAGATCGACTTGAGTACCATGTTCAAGTTGTGTACATATTGAAGTATATTGTTGCATGCAAGATAGGGAATTCTCCTAGAGAACACTAGGCTTGATTCCCTCTATGTCTGGAGGTTGTTTGATTTTTTTTTTGGGGGGGTAATGAAGAGGTTGTTTGATTTGTTTCTACTTAAAACACTACAAATCTCCCATTTTCTCGCGCGCCTCTTCTTCCTCTGTTTCTTTTTATTTTTCCTTTGCTTCCCTTTGTCGGTATTACACTTGTAATTTTTATTTCTGTTTGGCTTTTTACGATGTATCCAATTTGGATTTATCATCATTATTATTGCATAAGTATTTTAATTATCAAAAAAAAAAATTAATGGAAAGTTAGGAAAAGGTTATTAAATTGGTTGCTAGCATTCACACTTAAAGATGCAGATGGTGGTCACAGTAACTGAAAACTGACCATGTTGATTTGTTGGTTGCCATATGAAATTCTTAAATTTTCAAAACATCCAAAGGTATGCCACATAGATGATATAAGAATGTTGTTAAGAACAAACGAAAGGACATGAGAATTGTTACCAAAGTCCATAAATATTTTTTGGACGTCCCACTCCAGTTCGACAGTCCTGCTCGAAGTGGTTCCCTCGTCCACCTCGAAGTGGCCCCCTCCTATAATGGCTTCTAACAGGTCGTTAGAGTCAGACATCTCCACCGTATGTGTCAAAAAATATTCCTTGTACGGATAATGACAATCAGCCGTCTCAATCCTCCTACAATAAATAGAATGTCACAACAATGCACTAGGGTATGATTTCCTTCATTGTATTTGTTACTATAGTACTTTCCCTTCTGATCTTCTGTTCGATACACTTATTAACTTAAGTGATGAGTCAAGTGTCATTTCACCATGCCACGTCATCGCAATCTCCCCAAAAGTCACACATCCGCTAAGTATGGAATTACCGCCCTCGAATTTGTCAAGGCCCTCGAAAGGGCATCTCATGCCAGCCTCGTTCCCTTAAGAAAATCCACAGTGCAACCGGTTAGCAGGGATGCCCTCGAATGGAGATATTGCCCTCGAATGGCGCTCCCATCGAGGGCCAAATCCCAGACTTAACCGTTGCAAAGATGGGAACTATGACGGGACAAGTACAGCTGGAAGACACTGGCAGGCGCAGCCCACTGCCACCTACTGCGTCGCGTTGGCACATGGGTCCATCCCATCAGACGTGGGCGCATTAAATGCCAAGTCATAAATACAATCCTTGGTCATAAATGTCCAAGATATCCATTTAATGCCGGGTATGACCCCTCATTAATGATGAGTGAGGATAGCCGCCAAAAGATTGGGAAAAGGGGGACAAAAGGCACTTATTACAACAGCTACAGGGCTGAGGGTGACCGGATCCCACCAACCATATCACATCAGGCTCCTCACTCTCATATAAAAGCTCCACACGGCTCTCCACTCAAGGGTAAGAAATATTCTTTGCCTTACAAGCCAAGATAATATCACTACTGTTCATCTTCTTCTTGAACCCACCACTGACTTGAGCGTCGGAGAGCCTACGCCGGCGCAAAATCGGCTAGTCTCATGTGCGCTTCTCCCTCTTTAGCAGGTGGGCCACCAGCAAACACTATTACGGAAGTGCGCAGTACTCGGACACGTGGACCAACCAAATCCGGACCGCATCATTAAGCATTGAAGGATTTTCGTCGAAAACGCTTCCGACTAGGCTCATGTGTGTTACTTCCTATCAAGTTAAAGACCCACACCAACAAATGTACACCTTCTTGAGGATCTCGCTCAGTAGTAGTCCAATTCTAGAAGAACACCAATCAAAACAAAACCCAATAATCCCAAAATTTCAAATTGATCAGAAGGCTTTTCATGATGAAGTAGCAAGTGATAGAAACTCTCTCCCTATAAGAAAACCCCTGTGTTGTAGAAGCCTAATTTTCTTGAATGCATAAGATGTTTCGGAAGACCACTTTGTTGTTGTTTCAAATTATACAAGGGTCTTTTTTTTTTTTTGGTGAAATTATACAAGGGTTTACTTAAGTGTTCTCATGTCTAAAACTATGGCCCTTCCAAATTTCCGTTGTTTCTCGAATACCAATTTAAGGTATTGTTAATTTTGGAACATATACACTCAAAACAACAAAATCCAAAAAGTAAAACACACATGATAGTATGTTATTTTTACCTAATTTTAGGCCTCAATTATACTTATTTTGATTAACTTTGGATCTTAAATTGGTTAAAATTTCACAAAAGTTAATTCTTACTTGCTATAGGTAAAACTTGATGAAAAGGAGCTAAAAACGGGCCAAAAGATAGTAAAAAGTGCAGAGGAATGTCGTACAAGGAAGCTGGAAGGTTAAATTTAGAAATAATCATGTTTATCGCGCAAGGCGTGATCACGCCTTAGGAGCTGAAAATCCTACGCGGAATTGGAAAAGGAAGAGGTTGATATGGCAAGAGTTCGACTTGGAAGCAAACTCTCTACTTGCCTACAACTATTAGGGTTTGCTAAATAATTATCCTAGCTCTATTAGGATTTGGATTTAGGGTTTAAACTCTATATATACCCGTTGTTGTTTTATTATTTAGACATCTTGGATTTTACTCTTTGTTCTAGTCCTTAGTTTTTCTCTTGAGAATTTTCAGTTTTTATATTTTTATCTTAGTTGTTATTATGGTCATGCGTGGCTAAACTACTTATTCAGTCAAGGAGTATTTTGAGCCAACGTTTTCTTCAAGGATTGTGAGATCTAATCGGTTTGCTTGTCTTTTAATTTTGTGCAGTATTTGTGTATTTTTCTGTGCTTTTTGAGAAAACTCCATCTCTTATTGATGTTTTGTTAGTTGTGCAATTAGGGCCCATTGTTCATTTAATTTAACTTCAAAGTTCCAGTTGGTAAGATCAAATCTGTAATTGTTTGATTGAATCAACACAAGTGGAAAGTAGTATAATTCGTTATACTATGAAAAATACACAATCTAGTTTCGAGCAACCACGTTTGTAGGTTTGTTGGCTAGGATTTGGGTCTTTCTAGTTTTTAATGCTGTTAACGGGTTAAATCCTATCGTTCGACTAGGGTTATTCGTTAATTAGGGATTATTCATAGCGTTCGCATGTCTAGTCTATTATTAAGGAAAGATTAGGTTGGACGAGTTCTCTGAAGGCTATAACCAATCTATTGCATGAATTAAAAGCTATTTTTGAATCAATGATCAATCCATAAAAACGTTGTGCGAAGAATTATCCTTGACTGAGTTTTTATTCTTATAGATTTACTTTTAATTTCTTTCTTACGTTTATTAACTTATCACTCAAAACCCCCCTCCCTTTATTTTATTTTGCACTCTTGGTTATCTTGAAAAGTAGTCAATAAGTTATTCCCTGTGGGATCGACCCTTCTCATCCTATCTACAAATTAATTTTGTAGTTAGAGGAGTAAGATTTATTTTTGGTGGATTCGACACCCATCAACACGCCATAAACAAATAAATAAAAATTGGTCATAAGGAAGTGGAGCAATGCCAGCACCATGGAGAAGGAGGCGGTGGCACTGCGGCGACCAGGAGATAAGAGTCCACACTCTAGAGAGAGAATCAATAAGAGAGAAAGTAGAAAGGGTCAAGTAAAGATCGGGTAACGGGGCGATGTTATTGGGTAAGAATTGGATAATGAATATTGAGTATACTGCTAGATTATAGATCCAAGCCCAAGCCCAATGGAATTATTTTAATTAGCCTGAGCCTTAGTTTGGATACATAAATAAATGGGTTTGGATCTAGGTACTTGAGTGTTGTTTTGGACTTGGGTGGATTTACCGACCCAATGGCAGGACTGTTGTCACGTTTTCGTATACCCTTATCACTACAGATGGTTCTCCTTGATTTTACACATCATAATATTATCTATAGTAATCCATAATCAAGCAAACCTCTAGAATAACTACTTTTAATCGAACAACTTTTTTGATTTGTCTCCCCTTTCTTTTTCTCTACCACTCCTTCTCCCCCCCCCCCCTCTCTCTATCGTCTTTCATCCCACATACTATTCAATATCATTTTCTTTTACTTTCATTCTAGTTGTTTTTTAATTTTTTATTTCAAATTTTTTTATTTTTAATTATCCCTAACTTCATAAATCTATTAAAAATAGTTTAAAATGTTTTGATACAATAAATTACAAAAATTATAGCATGTTACTAAATTATAGTATTTTTTAATTATGCACGTGCATGGAGTGTGTTAATATTCCTAATATGAATAAGGATGCAGACGTACAAATAATCATGTTTCATGCCATGCCACATGCAATATTAAATCACATATAATGCTACCAAAGTTCATCATATTTCAATCTAATGATTCACACAATTCACTTGAATATACAAATAACCGGCACGAAACTTTCTGCCAACCAAGTAAGGTTGGTATTTCTAGTACATACATATATTAATGTTCGAAACAAAGATTAGTACAACAGCCTTCCATGACGAAAATAGTTAAGGGGGTCCAAATCCTACCGGCCTTCCAAAACGGTCACACTGACATCATTAATCGAACATTTAGTTGGATTGTTTCTAGAGCATGATGTTTCTAAACACCTTCGAATTACAACAAATGCCGGTTTCTTAGGACGAGGGAGCTCAACAATCTCACAGTTAAGCATTGAAAGAACTGTACGAATATTTGGCCTATCTGCTGCAATTTCTTGCACACACAGCAAACCTACATTCACATATCTAACTGCATCAGCTTCCAGTTGCGGATCATATATTACGGGATCCATCAAATTTGCTATTTTTGCTTCATTCCACAATTTCCAGGCCTGGAAATATCAACATGATAACACGAGGTTAGATTTGGAGAAAGTGAATTGGTGTACCAGTTGGAAACACAAGCATAGATAAAATATTCAGTTATGCGTAATTCCCTAATTTCATATCACTAAAAAAACATCTAAAATAACTCACATATGCGATTAGGAACAGTTGCTCCCCTTCATCAAAAAAGCTGGAATTTTTCTTCCCACTCACAATCTCTAATAATAGAACCCCGAAGCTGTAGACATCTGATTTTTCTGAGAAGATTCCACGCAGGGCGTATTCTGGGGGCATATACCCACTGAAAAGCATGACTCAAATTAAGCCTTAACAATCAAAGTAAGAAATCTGTCAACTTTACCAGATAAGGCGATATGTGCTTACAATGTCCCGACAACCCTAGATGTATTGGCTTGATCTTCATTGCCACCAAAAATCCTTGCTAAACCGAAGTCCGAAATTTTTGGGTTCAGCTCTTCATCCAACAAGATATTACTAGCCTTTAGATCTCTATGAATAATCCTTAACCTTGAATCCCTATGAAGGTAAAGGAGACCCCGACAAATCCCCTCAATGATGATTACACGTCTTTTCCAATCAAGAAACTCTTGCTTACGTGGATCTGCAAGTGCAAAGTGTTATCCCAAAAAATTGTGAAAATTCAAACAATAGTAGAACAATAAAAATGTTCTAAGTTTCGATCAGCAATTTATTGGTATATGATCGGTGATGAACTAATGAAAAATCTAGCATAAATGGAGCTCAACCATCCTTGACTTACCAAAGAGATAAGCATCCAAGCTTCCATTGGGCATGTATTCATAAACTAGCATTGTTTCTTCGGATTCCACACAGCAACCAAGGAGTCCGACAAGATTGCGATGCTGGAGCTTAGAGATCACCTCAACCTCATTCATGAACTCCTCTATCCCTTGGTTGGAGGATATTGCAAGCCTTTTTACAGCTATTTCTTGTCCACTTGGTAATTTTCCCTGAAAACGAGCAATCAGATCACTTTTGCAACATTATAGAAACTTATACCCGGAAGTTTGAAAATTGAAACATGAGGAAATACTTTGTAGACTGGACCGAAGCCACCCTGTCCCAGCTTATTGACTGAGTCAAATTTGTTCGTGGCATTTGAGAGAATCTGAAATTTAAATAACAGTAATTCTCCAAGATTAACTCCATGCACATTATGTTTGAGCACGCCTTCGTCTGAAGACCCTGCATCTGTTTCTTCAGTGTTGGATGATATCAACTCATTTCTTTGCCTCCTTCCTGCTATAAATTAACAGAAAAAGGGAAAAGGGTGGAAAATATACTATCTTAATGATAACTTTGATCTATTCAGTGTCACAATTTGAATAAATATATACGCACCTCTGTACTTAAGTAACAACTTCCGCAGAAAGTATACGCACAAAGCGATTGCTATAGACCCAAGAACCACTGTTGTAACAATAATTGATTTTCTGTCTTTCTTGTTACCTGCAAAAGTTTACAAAAGGAAGAAAAAAGACATACATGCATATATATACACATTTATAAATGAATGTATTGTCTAGTTTTCTCCTGGAAGAAAGCATAAATACCATAAATTCTCGGAGTACTAAGAGAAAGTGAATATCTAAACTACTTACATGCAGATTTCATGGGTACGTATCAGGATATCATAGCAAGTGATATATATGATCATGACAGAACAAAACAAAGAAACTCTCTTGCAGAGTGGGGAACATAGTATTACCTAGTTCTGAATTTGCCAACCGTATATATAGGTCAGCACCACCGCTGGAGAACTTCTGTACATCATTTAAGCTTTGATCCCAATGCATACACCCAATGCCATCGTGATACGCATAGGCTATACAAGAACAATTATTCAAGCACCGGCTCATGCAATCTTCTTCTAAAGTGGAAACCAACTTTACATGATCAGGCACCTTTACTGTACTCAGCTTCAAAAAACCATCTTCTTTTCCCATTTGCTCTGCAGAAGCATTCTTCTCACACTGGAGGGGAGTTCTTCTTATGCATCCGTTGGACCAAATTGCTGCATTCCACTCATTTTTATTTTTTGGCTCAAACCCAGGAAAACAGGTGCAAATTGGCTTATCTTTAGCATTACAACTTCCAAAAGCTCCACACTTACCATAGACATCACACTCATTCTCCATGGATGACCATGTTAGCACCCAATCTCCCTTCCCATGAAACCACGTTTTCCCCTCTAAAATCCCTGATGCATTCAGAACAGTGAATAACACAACAGATGGATCTGCATAGGCAAATGTTATATATGCAGTTCCAGGATTATTATTGATGAGAGATAATACACTACGATAAATCGATTTATTGTCCGGTGATCCAATGAACATTTGACCATCCCAAGGACCACTGCGCCAATAAGGATATCCATCCTTCAAAACGAATTCTTGTGGAATCTCTAGAGGCGCAATGATAGCTGTAAAACATCCAATTGCTGGATCAAAAGGACTACGCCATGATGTCAATACATTTTTCTCATTTGTATTTAAATTAGTGCCAATTTTCATCCCCTGTAATAAAGTATCTGAAGCATGCTGAAAACTCTCCCAAATAATCCTGCTATTGGAGTTATCTTGTAAAACAAGATTACCCGTATCCAAGAGCTGAGCAGTGGTATTAGGTACATGACTCGATATATTAGTCGACCATACGACCTCCTTCAGTCCATTCTTCACCACAAGATTGCCATCTCCGGATATCTCCAACACCCCTCTCGCATCATATAGAGGCTTGTCTCTATTAGCTACCCATACAACAGTCATCACGGGGAGATTGAACATTATACCAACATAACGGTAACTGCTATTTCCCGGGCTGAAAAAGCCCAATTTGAATTTTTGCCCATTGGAAACCAAAGTTTGAGGGTCACGAACCGATTCATTAACCATTATGGTGTCACTGGCTGTAATATATCCTAACGAACAAGACAATATAAGCAACAACATAGGAAGAATATAAGGAAAGTTGTAGTTAAATTCCATGTTAATTCGATTTTTTTTTTTTTCGCTTCTAGACTGACACTCTTTTGAACCTGGAGTATGATTACAAAACTTAGAGGTCTAGAAATTGCGTTGTCATGTTATCAATCTCAAAATTCTGCTGAAGAAGAAAATTCAAAAGGAAGACGTGATAGCAACGTAGTAGGTTAGCAGAAAACTCTTTTATGTCAGTATTTGACAAGAAACAGAGTTTTGTGGAAGTGTAATAGAACGCTTAGGTGGTGCCATATGTGTGGCTAATTGACCTAATAAAGAATTCATAATTATCATGCTAGACTTGCTAGTCAACAAAAACAAACAAAACGAAAGAATAAACGCCCCACGAGCAACGACTTCAACAGAGTAGTGCTGTATCTTGACATGATGCCATAATTCTAAGAAACCCCGGCTACTGTTCACTACCATGTCTCTTTCTTAGTTCTTACACTCCAATTTTCTATCATGACGAGAAAAAAAAACTCGTAGAAAGTGAAAAGGAAACCATGCCCAGCGAAAAATCAATACATGGTTGATTGAATTTGGAGGAAGGCGCCATTGGGGCGGCGGTGTGGGGGGTCGAGCACGGCGATCTTGAGGCAGAGAAGAAGAAGGAAAAAAGAAAAACAAAACCAAAAGAAACGCGTTTGGATTGTTTTTGTGTCGATCTGCAAAAACAATTTGTTGAACTAATGCATTTTTGAGTTTATGAAAATGCAGTTTGAATGCCGTTTTGAAAAATAATTATGTAACTAACTAATACTGGATGAAATTATTTTGAAGTATAAATAACAACAAAAAAAAAAAAATACAAATAGAAGAGTAGTTTTTATGATTAAAAAAAATTGTTTTTTAGAATTTATAATTCAGTTGAGATAATTATATATTTTA
Source organism: Petrea volubilis (assembly GCA_026212405.1). Taxonomy (NCBI): domain Eukaryota; kingdom Viridiplantae; phylum Streptophyta; class Magnoliopsida; order Lamiales; family Verbenaceae; genus Petrea; species Petrea volubilis. The sequence continues at coordinate 21,322,601 of CM047881.1, forward strand.
AATTTATATATTCGATGATTTAAAATATTTTTAGTTGATAGTATTATATTAATTTGAAAAATCGAGAGTCGCCATGTGTTTTTTTTTTTTAACTTTTTAAATGAAAAAAAATATGTTTTTTATTTGTAAATTTTAAGTAAAAACATAAACATAAAATTTATAACTAAGAAAAACTAATTATATATTCTCAATTTGCTTCAATATTTAATATTATCTACCAATAAAACTTTATTAATTTGTAGAAGTTAAAATTTTGAATCACTAATAACAAATAAAATAAAATCTTTTATTTTAAAATTTTAAATAAAATATATATATATATATTTTTAAATATTATCTATTATTTCACTATATTAATTTGTCCTCTGTTTTCTATACTTTATCCATGGTATCATCTATGGTAAATTCAAGCATAGAATGAATTGTACTCTTTCTTTTCATTTGATTTGAGGAAATTACAAAGTTAGTTTCGAGAACATTGTTCAGAAAGAAGAAAAAATCGTCTCGTGTGATTCCATCGAATGAAGCGTTCGTCAAATACCGCAACGACCGAAGAGATAAGAGTCGTGAGAGAGAATCAGTAAGACAGAGTAGAGAGTTAGGCGGAGATCGAGTAATGGGTGATGGTATTGGGTAAAGATTGGGTAATGCGTATTTTGCACCTCATAGCATTATATAAGGAAATCAAGTTTCGTGTCATGCCACATATAACATTAGATCGTACATGTTTATCATATTCCGATCTAATGATTCACAACCTGCTTGAATATACAAATAAGGTGAAAATTTCTAGCACCTGAGATATGTTAGCGTTTGAAACAAAGGCTAGTAAAGCAGGCTTCGGTGTCAGAAATATTCAAGGGGGTACAAGTCCTACCGGCCTTCCAAAATTGTCACAGTGACATCATTTATCGAACATTTAGTTGGATTCTGGTTAGAGCCTGAGGATCTTCGAATCCAAACAAATGCCGGCTGCTTAGGATGAGGGAGCTCGACGATCTCACAGTTAAGCATCAAAAGAACTGTAGAAATACTTGGCCTATCTGCTGCTATTTCTTGCACACACAGCAGACCTACGTTAGCATATCGAATTATATCATTTTCCAGTTGAGGATCATATATCGTCGGATCCATCAACTTTACTAGTTTCCCTTCATTCCACAATTTCCAGGCCTGGAAATATCAACAATATAACACAAGGTTAAATTAGGAGAAAGCAGATCGGTGGACTAGTTGAACATGAGCCTAAATAAAATTTCCAGTTATGCATAATTTCTTATTACTAGAAAACATTTAAAATAACTCACATATGCTATTAGGAACAGCTGCTCCTCTTCATCATAAAATTTCGAATTTCTCTTCCCACTCACAATCTCTAATAACAGAACCCCAAAGCTGTAGACATCTGATTTTTCTGAGAATATTCCTTGCAGGGCGTATTCTGGGGGCATATACCCACTGAAAGCATGACTCAAAATAAGCCTTAATAATCAAAGTAAGAAATCTGTCGACTTTACCAGATAAGGAGATATGTGCTTACAATGTCCCGACAACCCTTGATGTATTAGCTTGATCTTCTTTGCCACCGAAAATCCTTGCCAAACCAAAGTCTGAAATTTTTGGGTTCAACTCCTCATCCAACAAGATATTACTAGCCTTTAGATCTCTATGAATAATCCTTAACCTTGAATCCCTATGAAGGTATAAGAGACCCCGACAAATCCCCTCAATGATGATTACACGTCTTTTCCAATCAAGAAACTCTTGCTTGTGTGAATCTGCAAAGTGTTATCCCAAACAATTGTGAAAAGTCAAACAACAGTAGGACAATAACAAAGGTCTAAGTTTCGATCAGCAGTATATTGATAGTGAAAAATGTAGCATAAATGGAACTTGACCGTCATCGACTTACCAAAGAGATAAGAATCCAAGCTTCTATTGGGCATGTATTCATAAACTAGCATTTTTTCTTCAGATTCCACACAGCAACCAAGAAGTCTGACAAGATTGCGATGCTGGAGCTTAGAGATCACCTCAACCTCATTCATGAACTCCTCTACCCCTTGGTTGGAGGATCTTGCGAGCCTTTTTATAGCAATTTCTTGTCCGCTTGGTAATTTTCCCTGAAAACAAGCAATCGATCACTTTTGCAACACTAAAGAAACTTATACTTTGAATTTTCAAATTTGAAACATGATGAACTACTTTATAGACTGGACCGAAGCCACCCTGTCCCAGCTTATTGACTGAATCAAAGTTGTTTGTCGCGTTTGAAAGCATCTGAAATTCAAATAACGGCAATTCTTCAAGCTTAACTCCATGCACGCTATGTTTGAGCATGCAATTTCTTTGCGTCCTTCCTGATTAAATTAACAGAAAAAAGGAAAAGTGTGTAAAATATAGTATCTTATAATAACTTAGATCTAATCAGTATCAAAACTTAAGTTGTGAAAACATATACAGACCTCTGTGCATAAGCAACAACTTCCGCAAAAAGTATACGCATAAAGGGATTGTTATAATCCCAAGAACCACTGTTGTAATAATAATTGCTTTTCTGTCTTTCTTGTTACCTGCAAAAGTTAACAAGAGGAATAAAAAAGACATACATTTATGTGTGAATGTGTGTGTGTGTGTGTTGTTTAGTTTTCTTCTGGATGAAATCATGAAACCCATAAACTCTCAGATTCCTAATAGAAAGCGAATATCTAAACTACTTACATGCAAAATCATGCTTGCGTATCAGGACACATAGCAAGTGATATATATGATAATGACAGATAAAACTAAACAACTTTTCGCAGAATGGAGAATATAGTGTTACCTAGTTCTGAATTTGCCAATCGTATGTATAGGTCAGCACCACCACTGGAGAACGTCTGTACATCAATTAAGCTTTCATCCCAATGCATACACCCAATGCCATCGTGATACGCATAAGCGATACAAGAACAATTATTCAAGCACTGGCTCATGCAATCTTCTTCTAGATTGGAAAACCGCTTTACATGATCAGGCACTTTTACTGTACTCAGCTTCCAAAAGCCATCTTCTTTTCCCATTTTGTCTACAGAAGCATTTTTCTCACATTGGAGGGGAGTTTTTCTTATGCATCCACTTGACCAATTTGCTGCATTCCACTCATTTTTAAGTTTTGGCTCAAACCCCGGAAAACAAGTGCAAATTGGCTTATCTTTAGCATTGCAACTTCCAAAAGGTCCGCACCTGCCATAAATATCACACTCATTCTCCATGGATAACCATGTTACCACCCAATCTTGATTCCCATCAAACCACATTTTCCCCTGTAAAATCCCTGATGAGTTCAGAACAGTGTATGTAACCACAGATGGATCTACGGAGGTAAATGTTAAATATGCAGTTCCAGGATTATCACTGATAACAGCTACTGTACGTTCATAACTTGATTTCTTGTGAGGTGTTCCAATCCACATTTGACCATCCCAAGGACCACTGCGCCGATAAGGATATCCATCCTTCAGAACAAATGATTGTGGAATCTCTAGAGGCACAATGATATTGGTAAAATTGCCAATTGCTGAATCAGAAGGACTTCGCCATGATGTCAATACATTTTTCTTATTTGTATTTAAATCGGTGCCAATTTGCATCTTCTCTAGGAAAGAATCTGAAGCATGTAGAAAACTCTCCCAAATAATCCTACCATTGGAGTTATCTTGTAAAATCAGATTCCCTGTATCCAAGAGCACAGCACTACAATCTACTACACCACTTGACAGATTAGTCGACCATATAACCTCCTTTAATCCATTCTTCACCACAAGATCACCATCTCCTGATATCTCTAGTGCTCCTCTCGCATCATATAGAGGCTTGTCTCTATTAGCTACCCATACAACAGTCATCACGGGGAGATTGAACATTACTCCAACAAAACGGTAACTACTATTTCCCGGGCTGAAAAAGCCCAATTTGAACTTTTTCCCATTTGAAAACAAAGTTTGAGGATCACGAAACGATTCATTAACCCTTATGGTGTCACTAGCTGCACTATATAGCATGAAACAAGAAAACATAAGCAAAAACATATGAAGAATAGAAGGCAAGTTCCTATGGCTGCTGAATTCCATGATAACTCAGAGTTCTTTTCTCACTTCTAGACTGAACCTATTATGAATCTGGACTATGATTAGAAATTCAGAGTTCTAATAATTGCCTTGTTACATTATCAATATCGTCATAGTTTTCATTTGATGTGAAAATTAAAATTTTGTCAAAGAATTCAAGGAAGATATGATAACAACATTGTCAAAAAGCAGTATACTATTGTACGCCCAGAAACAGATTTTTTGTCTAGGTGTAAGTAAACACTAACGTGTTAGTAAAGGATTCCATAATTGATAATCGATCATGCTAAATCAAGTAAAAGTAAAAGCTTTTTGTTGAAAAATTACCATCCTTTTCCCCCTCGTGTTGGAAAATAAACTCCAGACAAGAGACGACTTCAACCGCGTAGTGCTGTATGCGGATATGCTGGCAAATTTCGAGAATGCCCTGTCTCCTGTCATTGTTATGTCACTTTCTCACGCTCAAAGATAGAGACCCCAGCAACGAGAAAAATCTTGGAAGTAGAAAGTGAAAGGAAAACAAGGGATTTACCGTGTTACGTTATGGCCCCCAGAAAATAAACAATACATGGTTGATTGAATCTGGAAGAAGGCGATAACAGACAAGTAGGTTCCGGCGCCATTGGGGCGGCGGCGTGGGGCTGAACAGGGCGGTGTCGGGAGGCGGAGACTGGAATTGAGACTGTTGAAAACTAGCTAGCCGATCAATAGCTATATCCATCTGTAAAATGTAAATCAAAGAATATAAACGATTGTAGTCATTTCAAAAAATTTATATTTGGTAGAATTATACTCAACCATATTATAAATAAACTCTTCAATTTTGAAAATTATCGAGATAACCTTGAATTACACAGATATTTTACGTACTGTTAGGATTTCTAGCAGTGTTAAATTTAATATATACTTTTTTCTATTTTACTCTTTTATCAAATTTAACTAAATTTTACAAATTGTCTAGGGTTAATTTTGTAATAATTTAAAATATATAGATTTTTTTGTAATATTTTATACTAACTTAACAAATAAAATCGTTGATAACCAAAAATGATTAAAAAAATATATAAACCTTATAATTCGCATTGAAAAATCGAGAATCTTTTCATAATACTATACATATATCATACCTTAAGTACCATTCTTTATGAAAAAAGTAAATTATTAAAAAATATCATTTTCGATGACAAAAATCATATATCACAAAAAGATTTGGTGGAATTTTATTTTTATCAAATCCCCATTAACATTGTAATTAGTATGTAAACCTTGGAGTTGCCTAGGTAATTTTTCAAAATCGATGACTAAATTCATAATTTTGTCATACCTCATAGTAGTTTAGTATAATTTATCATTTTTCAATAGGAAGAGATTTAAGGACATTTTTGTCTTTTTTATATCTCCATTAGTATTACAATTTAGCATGCATATATCAATTTATCTATGTAATTTCTACAAGTAGAGAGTTTAATTTGTATTTTGGTTATTTCTTAGGCTACTTCAATGTAATTATCCCTTTATATTTTTATTGAAATGAATAGGACCCGACCCGATCGAAATCAAACCATATGGCCCTCTCTCTAAGTTTATGTTCTTTTTTGGGCTATAATTCCTCAAATCTATGGTTGATATGAGTGGATTTTAACCCAAATTCGATCTTGAGTTTGTTGCAAATTTTAGCATATGCAATCAATTAAATATATCCGATGGATCAAATTCAATTATAAATATTCGTCACTCGAAATAAATAAATGAAATATGAAATCAAGCAGTTCAATCCGTTAAAAATTCGAATTTGAACTTAAAAGATATTTTTTTATTAGATTAATGACCTTATGTATATTCCATTAAAAAAAATCTTATCCATATAATATAAGTAAAAAAAAACTTAAATAGAATGAATATATGCACCATAATAATTAATTAAAAAAATATTTTTTATTTCCGAAAGTAATTTTTCTAACAAAATAATGTTGGTTTTTATACATATTCTAAAATAATTTTTTTACTTAATTAAATTTTTATTTATTTTTAAATAAGAAATAACATTTGTTATGTAATTTTAAAGTTTTAATATTTTTAACTGATAATCAGATCCAATTTTCTTATTAGGTTTCGAATTTTTTATCGAATTCAAACTTAGTAGTATTGAATGAATTTTTTTATCAAATTCGAACTTAGTATTATCGAATGCAAATCCTTTAAGATTCGTGTTGAATTCAAATATTGAAAATTTTTATCAAATTCGAATTTTTCAAATTCACTCCAAATTCGATCCATTGGCAACCCTAACCTATACGATAGCTCCTTATCTTGAAGGAGCCCAACTTTTAGTTTAAGCCACCTCCGACTCTCCACATTTACAAAAGGATAGCAAAACAAAAATCATAGTTAGGGCAAAAAACAAGAAATCAAACAAACGAAGATAAGAAAAATAAATAAGAACAAGATATTGATGCTTGAAATTTAACATGGATCATTCAAATCGGGCAACACTCGAAGGTGAAAAAGAGAAAATCTATTATAACAAAAAAAGTATACAAACGAGAGAGACAAGATCAAAGCTCTTTCCATCTAACTCTCTTTCCAGTCTTTTTAGTTGTGCCTGCTGGGCCTCTCCAAAATCTGTAAGAAGCTAAGCTCCATATCTAATTTTATCTTGCTCCACCTATTTTGGCGTTGTTGGGTCAGTGAATGGGATTGGATTGTTATTTAAATTGACTTGGACTTAGCATTCCAGCTTAAATCAACTTGGACTTAGAATGCATACTTGGTTTAGAGATTACAAATTAAATTATTCTCAATTTCTCATATAATTGTCATATCATGATTTAATATGAAAATGGAATGAATTCAATATCGAAGGTTATATCCACTTAAAAAATCCATGTATTTTTCTAATTATATATCCCAATAATGAGTTCTTGAAATTTATACCCGCACACTTTAAAGAATATGTTGTGTGCGCGAGTTTATCCTGTGGATTATTCTTAATTTTGAAATGATGCAATAAAGTTGTGATTACCAAGTAATTTGGGGTAATCGCACATAAATTATTAAACATAGGCAAGAGGAGGAGGAAGGCGATAAGGATAAATGATAATCACTAATTTATATATTATTTCTTTATTGATTTTTAAAAAAATGTATCTTTGTAGAATGATAAATGATAAAATTGCTCTTAATATTTTGTGAAAATCAAGTATTATCCCCTTGAATTTTTTCGACCCAATTCCTACTATTGCTCACGTAACATACGGAGCTAGGCGAGCCCAAGAGGGGCTGCCATATTCTCCTGAACTCTATATCTAATTATATTTTATATGTTTTTTCGGTGCTTTAATTAAAGTCGCCCCCCAAATAATAAAAATATCTTTTAAATATAATAAAAAATTCAATCTCGTCATCCAAATAAAAAAATTTCTGATTCCATCACTAAATTATGTATTTAGGTAAATTAAGGCAAGGACGAAGATTTAATCAAATAATTACAGGTGGAAGTTAGCAGAAAGCGAAATACCGTACGATGCATAGACCTCTCTTTGTTTTGTTTCTCAAACTTGTCATTGACAAACTAACAACTATTTAGGGACCACTCTTTGTCCAGATTCTAGTGACATATAAATCCTTTGAACAACTCTCTTCTTAATTTTCCTCTAATTAATATGAAACTAGGCATGAGGTGTGCATATAGCGCGCATGCCTATGATTAAAACTATCACAATTATTTACATTAACCAGAGTGTTCCAGCTTACGAGAAATATTTTTCTAGATTATGCAATCAGCGGGTCGTTTTCTTGTAACTATACGTTCGTCTCTCTCTCTCTCTCTCTCTCTCTCTCTGAGCTTAATTAATTAGAGTCCAACTCGATCAAAGTGATGATCAATCTTGAGAGTCTCAATAAGTTCTGTGTGAACCTCTAAGAATTTCTTGAATCCAAATCAAGCCGAGGCTCACATGAACCTACCTCTTCAAATCGAGCCAACACAAGTCTGAATTATATATGGAAGGTCTAAGAGAAAAACAATTTAGGATAGAATGATATGCAAGTGTTACCTCCTAAATGTTGGGCTCGAGGTATTTATAGTGTTGGATTTGTGGGTACGCCAAGCGGCACAATTTCATATAATTGTTTGGGCTAGATTATATTTTACCCACATCAAAATAAATAATGAAAAATTAAAATAAATCATCAATCACCACCTCAATGAACAGTTATAGGAAATAATCAAATAATATAGCTATAAAATGGACAGGCGTCAACACCTTTTGATTTATGTGGATCTAAATTCAAAATTGCATAATATTTAAACCTCAATTTCTTTTTTGATAATTATTTAATGCTCAACTTTACCACATAATAATTTTGTGCCTCATTGCCGCTATATGGTCTATTTGTTGACATCAAGGAGAGCAGTTGCACTTAAGAATAGCAATTCATGATACATCAAATTCGTCCCTACGTGGGGCGGCATTACCTATGATAAGAACTAATAATAAGTACACATTCGATATGTGTGTAAAATAAAAAAATAATAATTTAATGATATAATTAAATTTAATATATATATATATATGATATCATTTTTTATAACTATAATTATAAAAAAATTTCAAATAAGATTTAATTATATAATTAAAAAGAAATAGAAAACATAATATACGATTAGGTTGGATATAAAGAGAAAAAAAATTGAAAAACATGTTGAATAGGCAAATAGAGGAGAGAAGAGATAGAAGATGTTCAATTGTTGAGAGAAAAGAGGAGAGAGAAATTTAAGAGCCCGACCAAAACACTAGCAGTTATTAGAGAGTGTTAGATCTTTATAAAAGAGTCTAGATAAAGTTATGTTATCGCAAAAAAAACCTTTATTACAATAATTATACTAACAATTTTAGCCACTGGGGTTGTAGTCCAGTGGTGGGGGTTCAAATCAGTACCAGTGAGGTTCTGAGTTCGAATCTCTTGTCCTCTCCCCCTTTCCCCTTGAGTGAGTGTGTGCGTGTGTGGGAGTCCTTCCGGTTGACATCTATAGGGTGTCCCGAGTTGATTGTAATCGAAAAAAAAAATTTAGGGGGCGCGTTTTGACTTTTCTATGATAGCACTATAAGTGAAAAACAAAGTTGGTAACAATTTAGGAAAGTAATGTGAAGTTGTCACTAATTATACAAATTAACTAACAACAATTTTGTTTTTATCACAAAATGAATTTTATAAGGTTAATGGTGACAAAAGTTTTGTTTAATTTTTAGACTTAACAATTGGTGATACTCCTATAATAACAATTTATTGTAAAAAAAATAATCTTATTACAAATTAATTATAGCGACATTTTTTTTTGGTCATGAAATTATCATTATACAGATCACTAATCATAATTATATAGTAACAACTTAAAATACTAAATTTTGCAACATTTAAATCGTTTCATGACATAACAAAAGTGAGATGTAACAAAAATCTTTAGCAATAATACAAAAGTTATTATCACTTAATTTATACAATTAGTGATAATATTAGTATTATCACTTATTTTTAGTCACTAATATTATTTTTATTTTTGTGCAATGTTACTAATTTCATATTAATTTAACAATATTTGTTTATTTATTTATGAAATTTCTATAGGTGAGCCCAAACTCGAAAGGTTCGACTTTGAATGAGTCGAGATTGAAGCTTGAGCTTAAATTTTCAAAATTAAATTTAAAATTTGAACATCGATAAAACATCGGCTCAATTACAACCTCAATATTTTAGATACATATGGCCTATACAAGCTACGGATGCTTAGAATATGATTTCTTGAGTAAAACATATATTTTTTTTTAATAGTAATAATTACTATATGTTAATCAATTATATTAGTACTCTGGAATGAAGCTCAAACTATTACATTAATCATAAAAAATTATCAGATATAGAAAAAATTATTATACAATAGACTATATATACTGCTATTTGACATATACTAAATACCCATATTAATCACCCCATTACCACTAGGCCAAGGGGTCATCGGCTAAAACGACTCTTTTACTTCAACAAATTTATCAAAAAGACCAAGCAATGTGCAAGAAAATTTATGAATGATTGATTATTGTTAATTTGTTATCATCTCTTACCAAACTTTGTCTTAAATTTGATTAATTTGCAACTTACGATCTGATACGACAAAATCCAAAACTTTCATTGCTCATATTTGTTACCCGATGCAAATTCAAAGCAGGTCTAACAGTTGCTTGATGGTAGGACCAAATGCTTGTTTTTTTATGTGCTGGCATGCGGCAGGTTGATTTCAGCTTTCAATCGCCTTGCCCTTGTGGAAACTATTGATTAGACAACTTCTTTTTTTTCATTTTTATTTTTAGGACGTAATTATATATATATATATATATTAATTATCAAATTAAGAATAAACTATTAAATCAATTATTATAAATTATATCACAAATTATTAACATAAAGAAGAGATAATTACCCTCACCTCTCCTAAATTTAGGCAAAATTATAAATAATCCCCTCTTGTTTCAAAAATTATAGATACCCCGTAACATATATCAATATTTACAAAAAATACCCAATCATTAGTGAATTGCCAAAAATGCATCGGTTAATTTCTTCATTATTTTTTGAGGAGCAAAATACCATTTTTATTGTAAGATTTTGAAACTTCAAGGGTGTTTATTATAGGTTTTGAATTACATAAGAGTATATCTGTAATATTTTTGAAAAAAACACATGCAACGGCGAACGGTGCTCTCCGACGAGATTTTTTGACCGGATTTGGGAAGGAGTTTGAACTAATCACAATAAGCAATATATTGATGAAGTTCACTTTGGAATAGAACCGCTAGTAATGGAGGAATTGGGTGAATGTGTAATGGTGGATTGGAATTTGATGTAGTTTTTGTTCAATTAAATCCAAACGAAATGAGTTACAAAATTTATTGAGAAGTTTTGATGGGTTTGGGAAGACGAAAAAATTGGTGTATAAATTGACCATCTATGTGGTAGTAATACAGGGGTAGCGCAGAGTATTGTTCATTTAAAAAAGGGGGGCATAGGGGAGTTATTTGTAATTTCGCCAAAATTTTGGGAGATGAGGGTAATGCTCCATTACAAATAACTAGGAGTAAAAAAGACATTACACTCTTTTAGTCTAATTTAACAATAAGATGACAAAATTTAGGGATATTGGGAATTTTTGAAATAAGAGAGAGTTATTTATAATTTTGTCTAAATTTAGGGGATGTGAAGGTACGTAATTATCTCTATAAAAAAAATTATCATCCAATAGGTATAAACTATCAATCAAATTTTCCGCCTAAAGGTTTGATATTGGCGCCGTCAGTTCTCCATCGAATTTTTCCGCAGTTCTTTCCGCAAGTTGTGTGTGTGTGTGTGTTTTGATAGTGTGTTATTGAACAGGCACATTAATGGATAAAGTTGAATGCTTTCTAACATAATGTTAAACCTAAACAAAGAAGATAAATAAATTTCGGGACAATGACTTGAGAGAGTAGTTAGGTGTTCACATTTCTTGCAGCAGTTTAACCAACGCAAATATGTTTTTAAAAAATAGGATATGTTTAGAATAGTGGAAGTTCTTCTCTGCACTGATGGCTAGGTTCACCAAACTTGGAAACATTTCATGTGTGAATTTTATATACATATATATGTTTAGAATTTAAAATTAACCCGTGGCCTCGTTGTACGAATGATTCAGTGAATTTAAAATTATGAATTTGGTCACAATTTCTTGTAGTAGTTGCCAGACATTGAAGAAAGAATCCAATGACTCGGACTTGTATATGGTGCATCGGGTAAGGTTCCATTTATTTTTGATCAAAATCGATTAATTAATTTAACATAATTGCTAAGTCCTTGTTTTCTTTTAAAAAAAAAAAAAGAAAAGAAAAGAAACGAAAGAAAGAAAGAAACTTTGTGAGGTTCCCAAGTCGGAAAGAATCAAGAATGATTAATTACAGAACAAGTACAACGATAGAGAGTGTTTGCCTTTAAAAATCATAAGAAAAAAAAAAGATTTTTTTTTTCAAATTCAAAAACATGAAGCTTATAATGATTAATATAATCAAAACTTTAAAGTATTATTTGTTCAGATCTTCTTAAAATAAAATTAGAACGTCTCCATTTTTCTAAAATGAGCTTAATCAGAATTGAAGGCCTTCAAATTTTATTTTCTGGATCTTTAATTTTCAAAAATAATTTTCAAACACTCTACGTTTTATAAACTTTTCGAATGCTTTTAGAAGATGTTTTAGAAAATTTTTATCCCCTCACCCAAAAACCATCTTACGTTAAGGTTAATTAAGTAATTTGATCGTATATCATTGTATTAATATATTTTTTTTAAAAAAAAAAACATGAGAATTAATCAAAAATAGAACTACTTTCATCATTTCCTCATAGGTAGGTTATCTTTGCCAGCCTATTCATAAAATAATTATCCAACCTAAAACTTAACGAAAGAGGACGGGTCATGAAAATTAGATAGTCACACTTACCAAACGAAAAATAAGTTTGATCAAATTACATTATCATTAAATTTTATTTTTTAAAATATATATGAAATTAAAGTGTAAAATATGCTGTCATCATTATGTCTCCCCGTTTGGTTAATTACCTCTCAAATTGGTTTGGATGCAAACATCAACCTGCAGTTTTAAATGAACCATAAAAAATATAACAATGTAACATCTGGCGTGTTCCAGACCAACAATGGTTTGACAAATTTACGTGGGTAAATCTGGTAGAATTCGAACCTTAGCATTATATTTTTAATTATTTTTACTTTATTTCTATTAAATTCATGATAAGTAACAAAAATTGAATAAGATGAAATTAATAGATTAAAAAAATTAAAAAAACAAAGTAAATGAAGAACATGGAGTAGGAAAGGAGGAAAGAGCATATAAAACTATCATGCTGGATTCAAAACATCAACGTCTTCTGATTGATTGTATTATATTGTAATATCAAGAATAATCCATTCAAAATTCTATGTTTGATTCTTGATACTAGTATGTATTGAAATGCCTTAATCTATGATATCATAGATTGAAACTATCATTTAAGCATGGATTCAGTCTTTGTGGGGGGGGGGGGGGGGGGGAAGAGGTGCGATTGAAAAAAGTTAACATGTACTACTTAATATTCTAAAATTGAATTTACTAAATTGTTCTTATTATAAAATGCTCAAAAACCAATGAAAAATAATTTTATGGGCAAAATGGAACTTTCGCTAATAATCAATGTAGTTCACAAAATCAAACAAGGTTGGTAGTACCATTGAAATTTGAGCCACGAACTAAATCCCACAAATCAAATATGGTAATTCAATTACAATTATCCAACATAGGCCCCTTTTGATTGGATTGATTGGATAAATGTATATTTAGTATTGAGTTGGTTGGTGGGTTGGATAATTGTAGTTGAAATGCCATATTTGATTTGTGGGATTCAGTCCATGGCTCAAATTTCAATGATATATAAATCTCGTTTGATTTTGTGGATTACATTGGATTAATAGCAAAAGTTCCATTTTGCCCTCAAAATTATTTTTCATTGGTTTTTGACTTTTTTTATAACAAGGACAATTTAGTAAATTCAATTTTGAGATATTAACAATACATTCTAACTTCCTCTAGTAGCACCCCTCCCTAAGACTGAATCCAGCTTAAATGATGGCTTCAATCCATGGTATCATGGATTGAGGCATTTCAATACATGATAAAATTACGAATCAAATATGGAATTTAGATTGGACTATTTATTGTATTACAACGTATTATAACAAATCAAAAGGGGCCATAGCATCCACACAAATACTATATACACATCAATCCAATTTGTAAAATCAAAAGCAAATTTATCAATTCGGATATTGCTTTACATTTTCAGATAAGATTTTATGTTACCGCAGTCAAAAAAAGTCACGTGTATTGATAAACGGTTAAATTAAAAAATAGAAAGAATTATAATAATTAAGAGAGAAAACTGAAAATTTTCTTTCGTGATTGAAACTATTCACCATTATACATAACATACGTTGATAAATTTAATAAAAGATGTTATATGAAAATATTATAGAAAATTAAAATTAAAATAGTTATAGTTATTTTAGGACAGTAGTGCATAATATAAAAGAGTATAATGCTCCACAATAAACGTCTCGACTCTGGTAGAAACACTACCTTTTTTTTTTAATTTTATTCTAATCTTCTAATAAAGCGAGGTATATATAAATGAATAATCAGTCAAATTCAAGGTCAAGGTTTAATTCATGATATTAGTGAAAAATGTAAAAAATTATTAAAACCGAATACAAATATAATATATCTGATTTATTTACGTTTCAAAATTCACGAAAATTTCAATTTGGATCCGGTGGACTGATTCCAAATCACACCTCTTGAACAGTTGAGGAGGGACGAATCAGATTTCACCACAGTTTTTTAAAATTGGCTAGTGGAGCAGTTTGCTAATTAAGTCACTTAAATCCAGCAACTGTGATGTTATATTTGCAATTTATTTTATACATATATCATTATATATGATTAGAAATAATTCATTAATTTTTTTAGCACAAGTCCAATTTTCAGCTCCAATTTGTGGGTGGAACAAAATAAAAATAATCAATATTTCAAATTCAAACTCGAATTTGATTGTTCGTGACTTATTGAGCTTGTCTATGATTCATTTGACTTGAGTTCGCGCGAGATTGGAAAAAAAAATGGTTCATTTCACTTTAGCTTGACTCAAAACCTCAATGAATATATGAATATATATATATATATATATATATAGAGAGAGAGAGAGAGAGAGGGGAGAGAGAGAGAGAGAGAGAGAGAAACTTATTGATCTTTAAATAAATTTTTACTTGCCGAACAAGAACATATGATTTATTATGATGTTGCAGTTTCTTTGTATCTGATAATTTCTTTTGGGATAAATATTTTACCAAGAATATTTAGACTTTATGTTAGTCCGCCTAACATATTTAGACTTTTGATAATTCCTGAATATATAAGTGATGTTGTCCAGATAAACTTCGTCAATTTTGATTGATGAATTTTGATGGTTGATAAAAACAGTTAATTATATTTTATTTTATACATGCATTAGGCATGTAGATACACAAAAAATACCAAAAGTTGAATAAAATTTTGATCCAAAAAAAAAAAATTCAGACAAGCAAGTCTTTCGACTTTCCAATATTTGACGAAAAATGCCTCCAGAGAATAATATTTTCTTGTCTTGGCCAGCACGGAGCTTTTGTTATAATCTAGTATATTATCGTTTATTATATTCACCAATTTCATTTGACTGAGGAAGCGATTGAAATTAAAATATAGAATTTAAAAAGGTTCTCTATCTATTTTTTTGTTTTTTGTTTTTTGTTTTTTTTTGGATCTTAACTACTCGGTTCCGACTCATTGATCGACTAATCCGTATCGGGTACTGCAGAAACCCATTATAGGGCCGACCCTCCCAACCTATTTACTCCATTTACAACACCAGGATTCCAAGTCTAAACATTATTTAAGGGATCTAGCGCCTCATCCCGCTAAACCAACTAGTAGTTGGTAAAAAGGTTCTCTATGATACTGTCTTCTTGTTGTTAATTTAAACCATATATATTTATATATATATAGACGTGTATCGATAAGTGTAACGCAGAATTTCCGACTTGGGTGGTGGCACAAGAATATTTAGACTTTACCACATATACCTTTTTTTTTTGTTGCCGGTTACCTCCTGTACTATATGATTTTTGGAGTTTACTACCTGAAAGCTATTTTCAAAAAAAAAAAAAAAAAAAAAAAAGTAGTTGTAATTAATTCTCGTGCCAGGTGATAAACTCTAAAAATCATGGAGTACACGCAGTAACCGGAGACCAAAAGAAAAATATATATAGGTGGCAAAGTCTAAAAAGTGCTATAGTTCAGATGGCAAAAAATATTTATCCTCCCTTTTTTTTATGAGAGATAATTTGTTTAATGTCAAATTTAATCTTGGCAAAAATTTCAACATAAGAAAGCGTCATCCTTACTAATGAAAAATTTGTTATGAACGTACAACTTTCGTCACGCGCGTAAGATATTTGTTGGATTTATAACATAATTATATCTAGATAGAATTAGAACAATAATTACTAATAGAACATTTATCAATAGATACATAAAGTTATGTTCTGCTTCATTATATTTATAATGAATTGTTGGAACAGTTAAGAGTACATTTTTTATAGTATTTTCCGCACCTCCAAAGCACTAAATAAATGTTTCAATAAAATCATGAACATTTTCCATGCATTCAACTAATCTGTGAGATCTAGAATATAGTTGCTTATTTTTTTCTTCCAAGTTTGAGGAGAAAAGAATAGGTCAGTACAAGTCAAGTCCATTGCTTGCAATAAGTATACATGACTTGGTCTATATTGAACTTTTCTATTTGTCACCAACTTCTAAATCGGTTCCGCTTGTTTAAATATTCCAACATTTAATTACACTGTTGCCAGGAAATATATATATATATACACACACACACACTTTTTCAGGAGAAATTAAGCACAAATCTTGCAAGACAAATTAGTATTGTCATTTGAAGTAGTCGTATCCCTTGTACGACAAAGTCATGTTTGATACTATTTTTGAGTTCAAATGTGACACACATTAAATAAAACTTTACATTGGGATTGTAAATAGATAATCGAAAATTCGATTACCGTTCGCATCCGCATTCGATTATAGGGCAAAATATCCATATTCATTTAATTTTATTAGATGTTAAACGGATCGGATATGCCGTTTTCATATCCATATCCATATCCATTTAATTTTATCGAATCATTAATTAGAGGGCATGTTAGTTGGTCCTGTACATGCCCTCTAATTATAGACCTCAAACTCATTCTATCTTATCTACTAGAAAAAATCGTCGAGCTAGTAATCAGTCAGTCGAGTCGTCCCCTTGTTTGACAAATTAAAATGATCAGGTTTGATATTATTTTTGTTCAGTTCAAATTCGAAATATATGTGACACAGATTAAATAAAACATCATATTCGTTAGAGGACAGGCAAGTTGGGTCCTATATCTATGACATTGTCGATCTAATTATGAATTTTGGACTCACTCTATCTTACAGACTCAAAAAAATCAATGAGCACAGTAACATCTGATATAATTTTTGAGATCAATTTCGAAATTAATGTGAGACATATTAAATCACTATTAAAATAAAGGGGCCTCATTTGATAAGTGCACTTTTTAAAAGTGTCACAATTATATATTTATCGTGGCACTTTATAAAAATACATCAATAAAATATACCAAATTTGAACTATAATATATTTATCACGAGACTTTAAAATGTCAAAATATGCTATCGTGCCACTTAAATGCATGACACTTTAGCTAGTGTCACCAAATTAAATTGATTTTTAGTGACACTAGCTAAAACGTCATGAGAGCATATTTTGATACATTATAATGTCACAATAGATATATCATAGTTCAAGTTTAGGATAGCTACTTGAGGTACTTTTTATGAGATGTCACAATAGGTATATAAATATAATACTATTATATTATATATGTCAAATTAAATATTTTTTAGTAGTGAATAAAGCTTTATATTAATTATAGGGCATGCTAGTTGGGTCCTAGGCATATATTAGCGTCGATTTAATTATGGATCTTGGACTCATTCAATCGTATCTATAAAAAAAAAAAAATTAGGTTTCACCCGTGAAATTTTATTTTAAAGTCGAACTTAATCAATGAGCAGAGTCGTGCAATATTGAGCATCAGGCATGGTATAACACTGTATAAGTCCAAAATAGACCCATGTATGGATGTATTTTGAGGAAAATTCTTACAGTTAGTATAGAATCGTGCTGTAAAATACTATCATAATTTTAAATGTCATTTATTTTGACCATATATATATATATATGTATGTATGTATGGTCCTAAAATACCGACCATTCTGACACTGATCTTGTGCTTCTCCTTAAATGAGATATTCTTGCAACAATTTCAACTTTTTTAGTCTTGGATTTCGAGAAAATGATTAAATACTTAAAAAGTTTAGAATATTCAAAATAAAATCTATAAAAGTCCTAAAATTTATTTGATTAAATAGTTAAAAATTGCTAGAAGTTGGAACCAAACTCAATTGCGCTTGTAGTTCTTAATTTTTGTGGATTATGAGAAAAAAAAATGAAAAAGAAAAACAATGAATTCAATACCTTCCAAACTGCCAAATAAATTAAGAAGACCTCATGTAAAATTTTCAATTATTCGAATTTGATTTGATCAAACTCAATAAATCATATAATAAATATATGGCATTTACTAAATAATTAGATACTCTTTCTAGATTATATACAAGGAAAAATTACACTGACCACCCCTGAGGTTTGACTGATTTACGAAAAATCCCCTACTTTTTCAAAAATTACCAAAACCCACTAAGGTTTCAAAAATATTACAAACTTATTCGAATTTCTGAAAATACCCCTTCTCTTTTTTTGGGTGATTTACAATAACCACCCTGAGATTAGGTTAATTTACGAGAAACCCCCTGTGGTTTCAAAAATTACCAAAAACCCCCTGAGGTTATACTAATATTACAACTAGCACCTACTTAGGTTGACTTATCAACAATATTAATTCTATTTTTTTCTCTCTGTAATATTGTTATCATAAAATTTTCATTTAATAGATTTGGAAAAAAATGTGATTACTTATTCAAATAAATATTTCGAATTTAATGTTATGAATTTATACTAAATATACGTAATATGTGCTAAATTTATATTTGAGAAAAATATAATTATATGCATCATATATATCCATTATGTGAAATGAGAAATATAAACATTGATTGAAATAAAAAATTGAAATTAAATAATGCACTTGAAAACTTTATTTAGCTTAAGGACTCTAACTCATTTCTCTTAAAATTTACTCCGTATTAGAGATAATATAACATACTTGATGTGTTGGTAGATACCTTTAATGCATTAAATTCAGAATATTTATTTGAATAAATAATCACATTTTTTTTCAAATCTATTACATGAAAATTTTATGATAACAATTTTATAGAGGGGAAAAAAAAGATTTAATATTATTAATAAGTCAACCTAAGTAGGTGCTAGTTGGAATATTGGTATAACTTCGGGGGGTTTTTGGTAATTTTTGAAACCATAGGGGGTTTCTTGTAAATTAACTCAATCTCAGGGTGGTCAGTGTAAATCACCCAAAAAAAAGAAGGGGTATTTTCGGAAATTCGAATAAGTTTGTAATATTTTTGAAACCTTAGGGGGTTTTGGTAATTTTTGAAAAAGTAGGGAGGTTTTCGTAAATTAGTCAAACCTCAGGTATAGTCAGTGTAATTCACCCTATATACAATTCACACGAGTTAAAATACTTGTCATATAATCAATACTGATTTGGTTGAGTCGGCTATGAACTAGAATTTCTCCAGTTATTTTCGGGCGGCTATGGAAATCGTTGTTAAGTTGTTAACATTTTTTTATTTTTGTTCCTAAACGGCTTTAACGTTTAGTTTCTATCTCCGTCACGGCACGGCCCCTTGCTTGCAAAATCGTCTATAAATACATGATAAATCTTCAATCGAATGCTACACATCTTTAAGCACTTATTCAAACCTACTACCACCCCCACACCCCTCAAATCCCACCCACTCAAAAAAAAAAATGTGCATGAAAAGAGGCGTGTTTGAGGTGACGGTGAGCAAGACGGAGGTGGTGGCAGCGGCGCTGCCGGTGCAGGAGCACTGGCTGCCGCTCTCCAACCTCGACTTGCTCTTACCGCCGGTTGACGTCGGCGTTTTCTTCTGCTACGACAACGCGCACGACGAGTTCACTTTCGGGCATATGGTTGGTGTTCTGAAGAAGGCCTTGGCCCAGACTCTGGCGTCGTACTACGCATTCGCCGGCGGGATGGTCAAGAACAGCGCCGGCGAGCCGGAGCTGCTCTGCGACAACAGCGGCGTTGATTTTGTGGAGGCTTTTGCCGATGTGGAGTTGAGGGATATTAATTTGTATAATCCTGACGAAAGCGTTGAAGGGAAGCTCGTGCCGGAGAGGAAGCACGGCGTTCTTGCCGTTCAGGTCCCATGTTTTTTTATGCTTCCGAATTTGTGTGTGTGTGCATGTGCATGTTAAAATGCTATTATATTGAACTTTCAAAAAAAAAAAAAAAAAGAGGTTGATTTTAGAATTTAAGAATTTATATTTCTCAAAAGTTGTCCTAACCAGAACTCTTGGACATAGTACAATGTCTTCAAGTACTCGTTCGGCTAACGGCCCGAGAACCACCTCGTAAGTCGTAACAGGACCACTAATGTCACGGTCCTTATACTAACCACAACTCACAACATGTGTCAAACATTGTTAAATATTAGTCACTAATCTTCGGACCCTGGCTAATTTTGCCGAGATGTAGACCCCGCAGACCCATAAAAGGCCCCCGGCCCGAACCACTCATGATATATTTATTTTTAGTTTCTATTAATTTGTATTCTCTTCTATTGAATCCAAAAATTGATCCAACCACAATATCCACGTCTAATTGGGTCCCATCATACAAAAATGCCTCAGTTCACTAACAAAAAAATTTGTAATAAATAGATTTTGTCACAGACTAAAAGTACAACAGAATTATCATAATATTCACTTTTAGTAACGTTTTGTAATGTCACAAGAAACGTACTTTTTTAGCCGTTCAATATCCTCAACTTTAACTCCATAAGAAACAATATTTGATATAATCGCAAATAAATTAATTAATTTAGGGAATTCATCTTATCACTAAGATAAAACCTCATTATCTTATTTTTTAGTAGCAAATTAAATTGATATATACAAGTCAAATTTGGTAGTCCTATTAATGTAAGTAATTACAAAACACTGTTGTTGTTGTTCACTCCTTTCTTTATCTTTAGCCAAGGTTGTTTTGCCACACCAATCAATACAAAATTGACGGTTTTGAATGTTTGGTGGGTACCGGTATTGATGATCCCTAGAATCAATTGAGTATTTATAATTTTTAAGATTACACGAACTAATTTGTAATTATACTATATTTTGAAGGGTGTAGACGAATTTGCCATAATAGTTATTGAACCATCTTGAAAATTCAAGTTATGATCGAATCAGAACTAATTATGCATTATGTTATATTTATCAAAAAATTACTAAAAACCCATTCAATTAATTTTATGTCAAAAAAATTCATAAAAATAAATTTCAATCATAAAGATCCATTCAACTAATTTTTCATTCCAAATGATCCCATCATTAACTTTATCCTTTTTTGGACAAAATTATCCTTAAATTTCTTACACTATCGCTACAAGAAAATAAGTAACTTGATGACCATATAATGAAAAAGTTATTAGTAATTATGTACATTTAATAACAAAAAAATTATTTTTGTCACAAATATTAGTGACAATTTTTATATTAATACTTTTATATTTTGTCACTAATATTATTCGTTCGTGTAGTTTATTCAGTTTTATATTTAATTATGAATAAATTTTATTTACTTGTACATTACCGTTTCTAATTGAATTTATGAAAATTATAGTTTTTTTATGTAATTCATTTAAATTTAAAATTTAAAATTATCTCAATTATATTTAATATATCATTTTTAGAAAAATATTTGTCACAATTTATATATATGCATTAAAGTTTAACAAAAGAACTTTTTCAAAGAAAATTATTTATTAAAACTTTCACCATACAAAATAATTAAAAACCATAACGAAAAATTTTCTATTAAATAACAAATTTATTTTCATGCACTTTTTTGATATAAAAATTAATTTCAAGGGATTTTTAGTATTTTTCCCAATATTCTATATTACATTTATACCATTAATATAGACAATGAATCGATACTAATTATGTGATGAGTGTATTAGGCTATATAATTTGCATTTGTAAGTATTTACGTAATTATGTTATATCTTCTGTTACACTGATTAATACACATTATATTATTGTTGAACGAGAGTGGATTTCACATGTTTTGAGATAATATCATTGCCATAATAACAGGCCACCCAACTTAAATGCGGCGGATTAGTGGTGGCGTGTACGTTCGCCCACCAGGTCGCCGACGCTTACTCCGCCAACATGTTTCTCGTTTCATGGACGGAGATGGCGCAGTTCAGGCCAGTCTCTCGATCTCCGTCATTCCGCCGCTCGCTCCTCCTCCCCCGCCGCCCCGGCGGCTACCACCTCTCCGTCGACAACATGTATGTTCCCATTTCCTCTGTTCCGCCGCCAGAGGCCCACCCCCAAGGCTGCGACGATCAAGCCGCCCTGAGCCGCATATACTACGTCAAATCCGATCGTATCGCTGATCTCCAAGCAATGGCGAGTATGGATGATCGGAGGACGAAATTGGAAGCCTTCTGCGCGTTTCTCTGGAAGATAATCGTCTCCGGCGAAGCTCCCACCGTAGACAATATCTGCCGGCTGGGGATCGTCGTCGATGGGAGGAGCCGACTGATCGACGGCGGAGACGAAAAGGAATCGAAACTGATTAGTTCTTACTTCGGCAATGTTCTGTCGATCCCGTTCGGGGAGAAGAAAATTGAGGAGTTAAGGGAGAAGCCGTTGCAATGGGTGGCGCGTGAAGTGCACGAGTTTCTTCAGACCGCGGCGACGAAAGAGCACTTTCTCGGGCTGATCGACTGGGTGGAGGAGCACCGGCCCGAGCCGGGGCTGGCAAAGATTTACGCCTCCAGGGTGGCGGAGGAGGAGCCGGCTGTGGTGGTGTCGTCGGGGCAGCAGTTTCCGGTGAGAAAGATGGATTTCGGATGGGGGATTCCAGTGTTTGGTTCGTATCATTTCCCGTGGGGTGGGAAATCGGGATATGTTATGCCGATGCCGAGCCCCAAAGGGAATGGGGATTGGATTGTTTATATGCATTTATTGAAAGGCCAATTGGATTTGATTGAGAACAATGCAGCTCATGTCTTTAATCCCCTCACTTGTGATTATTTGTTTTCGCGTTCTTGATTTTGTTTTGTAATTTTTAAGACCCTTCTCATGCAACTATGTGTAATTATATAAATTTCTTCCTTCAATTTCAAATATATATATATATATATATATATATATTTGATGTCGTTAGTGACTCTATAGTGACCGGTGGTCGATGTCGTTATCGTAATGTTAATAAATTTTAGAAATTGTTCTTGTATATATGATTGATGTTGCCCAAATAAACTTCGTCAATTTTGATTGAATTTCGATGATCAATAAAAACATTTAATTATATTTTATTTTATACATGCAATATGCATATAGATACATGTGATTATTGTGGATACAAAAAAAATACCAAAAAAAAAGAAAAGGGAGGAAAAAAACAGCTTATTCAGATAAGCAAGTCTTTCGACTTTTCAATATTCGACCAAAAAATGCCTCTGAAGAAAAAGAAATATCATTATTTCTTCTCTTTTTTTATTTAAATTATTTTTATATATAACGTATATTGATACGTGTAATGTCAAAGACCCGAATTGGCGAATTGGGTATTGGCACAAACATAATAGGCTGAACGGACTCGAGTAATCAGATCAGACCCGATCCAGCGTAGCGGCTCTACAAATTTAATGAAGCTTTATATAATCTATTGCTTATGGACTGGTCCAATTTACATTCATAAAACTTTACAAAGAGATGTTCTGCTAGATTTGGGCTTCACCACATTGTATATTTACGGGAAAGGGATTCTCATACGAATGCTCTATAATACCAATCCCTCAATACGGATATTCCATAACACCAAACACGTTATTATTCGGAAAAATACAGTAAATTCTTATTTTTTTTTATTTAAATCTCAATTTTTCATTAATTCTCTTTTTCAATCTTAACTGCTTATTGACGAGTGCAACAAAGTGTGGTTGAATTGATAGAGAAATAAAAAAGATCGACTACATTTTTGCCCTTTCAAAATAAACATTTATGAGAATGATTGCACTTTTCAAATAGTACTATTTCGATGTTAAAATAAAAAAAAGCATACAAATAACACAAAATCATATAATGAAAGATGAAGTACCACGACAAGAATAATCGTAATAATGACAATTAAAGTAAATTATTCGATATATAAAAGAAAATAAAGTACTTCGAAAATGTATTTTGTATTTTATTTCATCCGTCTCATAATATATATCGTTTAATGTTATCGCACAAATGTTAATGAAATGAATTATCAACATTAATTATAGATTGATTGACTAAAATACCCCCATAATTAAATAGTTATTGGAAGATTTTTTTAAGAATTTATAAAAAATATTAATTAGAGTTTAAGAGCATATTAGGGAAAAAAAAAACTAGTAAATTTCTTCCTAGATTGTGAGAAAGACATGTTATGGAATAAAAAAAAATTCATAAAACAAAAACTATAATGGGAGGGAGGGTAGAAATTCTAGCCTAGACCTGGCTCGACCGAACCAATATTAATCATGTAGTGAGTGTTTTACATTTACTCTATGAATGGTGGATAATTTAGGAAGAGCGACCTGTCACTAATACACTTGCCATATGATTTGTTAGGTTCGACCAAACCAGGTTCGGGTTAGAATTTTCCGAGGGGGATGAGAGTAGTATTTTGAGGCAAACAATACCAAAGTTCTGAGTTATCACGCATTCACGTATATTTTATTGCAATATTATGAAAATGCATTAAAACTAACATAATACTAACGACAGAATTTAAGTTATACTGTGTAAATTGTAACTAATATCATGTATTAAGTAATGAAATCTTTCATTATTTGATTAGGGGATAATTACTTTTATGATGTGAAAATATGATTTAATATGATGCGAATTAGTCTTTGTTATAAAATGCCGCTATTAATATAATTATTGGCACGTGTATAACAATAAAATTTTCAATCCATAAAAAACTTGCAATGTCCCCAAATAATGTCTTATAAATCATTAATAATGACACTATATGCAGAATTGTATTTGATTATTAAATTCACAGAAATTCTTATCGTGACTTGGGAATGTATAACTTCTTAAACATATTATAGTACTGGAAATATCTAGAAAAGTTAAATGATAGTTTCCTCAAAATATAGGAAGTAAAACAATAGAATTTTTACCATGTTGATAGTAAATGAAATCTTTTGTTCATTTTTTTTTAAAAAGAAAATGCACACCTACACAATGACGGAGCTAGTCAGTCTGATCATCTGCTGTAAAATTGTGTTATATATTTCTTTATTTTAACCGTCCTCCTATACACGTGACGTGTATGGAAGAGTTTAGGAGAAAAATATAAAACTATTTTGTAGCAAAGAATGCGAACTGATGGTAGAGCAAGGACTACAAGGTTAGGGGTACACCTTCCAATTACACAAACTATCGATAATACGAATGATTAAATAAAATAATAATAATAATAATAATAATCCAGGGATACTGCACTAAAGACATTCAAGAAGTCAATTAAAAAAATTAAAATAATTATCCAAATTTAACAATAAATATATATATATATATATATATATAGCTCCACCAATGCACCTATATCAAATTATGAACTACAAGAGGGTTAAATAAATATTATTAACTTCTTTTTCTTCACAAAAACAAACAATGTACGTGTGGACATCAAAAGCGCATCATTGGACGTACGGTTCCAATTTCCAAACAAACACTTTTTTCAAGTTATGGTCTTCAATTTAGTAAACTCTCTCTAAAATTCAATCATTAATTATCCTAAGTAATTAATTAATTACTACTACAACATATTTGTTTGCACAATTAATCATATTTCAGAATTTCAGACTGACGACGCTCGCGTTACTTTCTTCCGCCTGCATCCTTCTTCTCTCTCCGCCGTTGTCGCCGCCGCTGTCCGCCTTCCAGCTGCCGCCGCTCTCCGACTTCCCGTCTTCAATACTCTCCGACGGGTCACCGGCGCCGCCTTGTATGTCCGACTCCGGCGAACTATTCGTCCGCCTTAACGGCGGCTTGTTATACACGTGGAGCTGCTGGTGATGGTGGATGGCGTGGTGGTGCAGCTGATGGTTTGGAGGCGGAGGTGGGGGCGCTATCGCGGGATAGATTTCTTGCGGCACTGGTGGGGCGGCGGGGGAGCAGAAAGAAGGCGATACATAATGATGAGTAGCGGCGTGTGCTCCGTACAGGGCGGCCGCTGCAGCTGGTGTTCCGCCGTGGGCGGCGGCTGCTGCGTATTCCGGTGGGACCCAGATGCCGCCTAGAACCACCACTGGTGGAGCCGCCGTGACGGCGGCTTGTGGGCTCGGGCTTGGTCTTCTTGTGTGAAGTCTGTATTTCTGTACGAGAACATGACAAAAAGATGAACCCTTTTGTATTTATGTAGCATGGCATGCGAGAGAGAGAGGGAGCTACAGAGAGAGAGAGAGAGAGAGAGAGAGAGAGAACCTGCAAATGGCTTTTAACTTCATCATTGGTCAGACCATCAACCTTCATCAGTTCTCTGATTTGTTTGGGAGTGGCCACTGCAACCATTATCATTACATTGTAAGATTGAAAAATACGGATAACCTAGTATGTAGAGTTTGGCCTCAACATCATAATTGTTATATAATTGACAAGAATATCCTAGTTTTGAGGGCCTATATATGTAGTTTCTATATGTTGCATCGATAAAATATACCCTTATATATATATATATATATCTTCTCATCATGTGTCCTATTATATCTATTCTTATGTCATCAAACATCGAGAAAGAAAAACTTGATGGGAGCTCATTTTTCAAATTTATACTAGACTAAATACGACATACTATAGATATAAATAAGTATATATAAATTAACAATTTTATCGCAAACAAAAAATTCTCTCACTTTGTCCCCACCAGTCATATCCCATTCTAAATTCAATATAATTTGAAATACAAAATCAACATCCACGGCATGAAATTAAGTATCTCCACTTATGGATCAATTCAACACAAATTTAATGTAATTCATCATGAAATAAAGTTGTCACATATTTCACTCATAACATGTTCATTATATAACATTAAATGTCGATGTTTTTTAATTTATATATGATCGAATTTATTCGGTACAAATTTTCGCTTTCTTGCAGTGACCAAACAAACACAAACGTACTGTTAATGTTACCTTGTGAACCACCCAACATGTGAAGAGCATTAACAAACCGCCGATGCAAGTCCGGCGACCAACACCGCCTCGCCTTTCGATGAGTCTGCGTCGTATTCCCCGTCGACCCACTAACCTGTTCCTTCTCACCACCAGAATCGCCGCAGCACTTGCCGGAATTCTCTCTCCTCGAGCTCATCTCCGGCGGGCTTTTCTTATCTTCCGCATCCTCTTTATGGGCCGACGCCAGTGCCAGCTCCGGGAACCCTTCACCACACGCCGCCGACGGGGACATTCTATCTTTCTGCGAAAACGGATGAAAAGCTCCGCCGCCATTAATCCTCTGTTTGCCATTCAATCCCAGCTTGATCTCTGTCTCTTGAGGAGGTGTTATCAATGGAGATGGATCCGTATCAGCCCTAGTTTCGCCGGATTCTTGATTCCATAGCTGGGCAGATGTCATCCAATTAGCCTTATGATCTGCAGATGTGTTGACATTCTCTTCATTTTCTGTGGCTTTGAGCGGGATAAACTGTTCCAACACAGGCCCAGCCGCCTCTTGGTTCGTCATCATCTGTGACTGTAGCTGCTGCCTCGAAGCCTCCATTGCTGGTTAAAGATTCGATTTTTATACACAAAACATTAGAAAGAGTTGAAATTTCATGCAGGCAAGGGTTGAAAAATCACGTACCATTGGTGAGGAGCTGCATGCAGAGAGGGAGCTCGCGCTTGAAAGCGTCGATCTTCAGTCTTTCTTCTTCGAGACGGGCTAAGAATTCTTCGAGCTTTTTTGTTTCTTGATGATGATCGTTTGTACTTTGATCTCCGAGAGATTTTACAAGCATGGAATAGATGTGGGGTTTGCAACCAAAGCTTAGTTCTGAGGGATCAGATGTCATCATTTCTTGGGCTTTAAAACATAAAATTTTAGTAGTTTCTCTGTTTCGTTACAGATGTTCGTATATATGGCTACACCAGAATCGATATAGATGATATAAGGGAAATCAAGAAAATTTTGATTTGAAACTACAATGGTGGGAGAAAAAGAGAATCAAGGGATGTTTGTGAACAAGAGAAGGGAGGTGGGGGTGCTCTTTTTAGTGTTTGTTTGGAGGGAGAATAAAGTGGAGTTTTGGAGAGAAGAGAAGGCCAAAACAAAAGAAGAAAAGCAGCGCAGAGAGAGAAGAGAGAGAGAGAGGGCACAAAACGATAAGGGATGGTAACTTCTTGCAAAGAGCAAGCAAAGGCAAAAAGGCTATATTTAATGGTGTCCTCTTCCTCTTGGCTATGGGGAATCACTTGCTCTCTCACACTAATTGAGGGGTCACTCCTACTATTGAAGTTTGGATTCTCTGTTATAAAACGGTGCTACATCTCCTCCTACATTCATCAAACCACGTCACGTGTATTGGTGAGCGGTTGAGATAAATTGAAAATTTTTTGAAGATTCTTTTTCCTTATCTCAACCGCTCACCAATATACGTGGCGTGTTTTGATGAGTGTAAGAGGAGATGTAGCACCGTTTTATAGCAGAGGATCCGGACTGCTACTATTGGCAAAGAACCTGTTTTTTCATTACAATGTGAGGCCTTGCCTCATAAAATGATATATTCTTCTTAATTAGGACTACTTTTTCTTTTCCTTTTATACTCTTTATACATTCTTGATACTCTTTTCTTTCTTTTTTTTTTGCCTTTTTGCCCTTTAATTAGGGTTCTTCGATGAATTACAAAGTTGTCTGGGCCCACAATTGCCTTAATTATAATTATAATAATGGAATTCAGATAACGTTAAAACAACTAGTTATGAAATTAGACATGGATCAACTTATGAATTACAATAAATTAATTATTTCGCCCATTTCATATTATTAGCCGTTTCTGAATCGAATATTAATTATTTCACAATATCTGCCGTTTGATGAGAACAATGCAATATTTAATATCTTTTTTCAAATTTACCCTCAAATGAGTCATAATATTTAAAACTCCTTAGCAGTAGTACTAAACACTTAACAAGGACAAATCACTAAAGTATAGTATAAAAATCATACAAACGCTAGTTGAATATATGTATTTAATATGAGACATAACTTCGATAACTACCAATATGGAGCATGGTGCTTGAAGCGATGCTTAATTAACGGCGTTGCTATGTATATATAACGAAAGATTCATCGTTGAATGTGATAAATTGATTCCATTGAGATTACTTTACATGTTAAAAAAAAAGTAGTATTAGTGAGAGAGCATATTTGTTAGCATATTAAATGCACGTATAAGTAAAGTAGGGTTAAAGGAAATATTCAAAATGGCGCCTGAGTATCAATCCCACACCCAGCACCAACTTTCTTTTTGGGTTTTTCAACTTTCAAAAGTTGCATAATTCCTCCACATTAAAGTACCACTGCATCGAGAGAGAGAGAGAGAGAGGGGTAGGAAAAGCGAATATCTGTACAAGTGCGAGACATTTGTTTGAAAAGAAAAGAAAGAATAATATATATATATACATAAAGTACTAGTATTGTTTATCTGTTAATTTTTTTCATGGGCAAAGGGGAATATCTGAGCTATAATTCTACGACTCTAAATTAAGTGCACAAAATTCCATGAAGCTTAAAGGGGAGAAAACATGTTCTTGGTTAAAGAATATCAAAGGGGAATTGGGGAATCTTCTTTTGCTACCAGCTTTAACTCAAGTGGCCTTCAAGGCACCAAGATTCTCAAACTTCTTAAGATTATTAGGGTTTCTCAACATGATCATATATCCAGAAAACACCCTCAACTTTCTTCGATTTTTTTGCCCTTTTATGTTACTTAATGATATTGAAATTTAATGTAATCCCTTTTTCAAAATAAAATACAATACATCAAAAGGACCAAATTATTTCCAAGTTACTAGAAGGTTGGTTTGAATGAACAATATCAAATGTATAGTTAGGAAAAAAAAAAGGAAAAGGAAAGGAAAAAAAAAATCAGCCCGGCCCGATTATAGAAACAATACACTTCAAAAATGCTTGCCTTTCAGTGACAATCAATTCATCATCAATTTAGTTTCGACGACAAATTTCGTTTATAATAAATTTATTTGTAAATGTCTTGTCACTAATATTTTTTTGTTCTATATAAAATGAATTTTGTTACTAATTCATCACGCGTACCTTAAGAAAATGTTTGGTTTCCAAGATATGGTAGCCGGGTCTTCTTTGGAGCTCATGATTAGCTAAGTTATCTCACCAATTGAAGTTACTTGTTTGTTTCTTCACATTGAGTGGGATTTGATGGAGTAATATTGGAAATTATGTATTTAATCTCAAAATGTGTATCTCTATGCCAAGTCGTTAAAATTGAGAACTGAAAAGTAAAATTAATTGGGAACAAATTTAATCTTGGCAAGATAAGATTCAATCCCACCCCCACCACCCCTCTTTCCCGAGATGGAGATCTTTAGCTGCCGCTGGTGTATTGGCAGGTCGGCCAAGGTTAGGCTATGATCCACGTGAATTAATTATGAAATCAAATTTTAAATTAGCCGATACATAGAGGCCAAATCCCGACTTAGAGGAACCAAAACGTTTCCTAAATTTGTGACAGAATCACTAAGCACAAATTTTTCATAAATAAATTAGATGCTTTTTTGTAGTAATATATAAGAGAACAAAAGTTGAAGAACCGTAAAGATTTTGTTGCCACTAAACAATATTCACATAGTATATAATGATAGAAATTGTGTTTTGTTGTCACCAATAACAAGGTATAAAATTTTGTTTGGAAGGCGAAATAAAAAATTATAAAATTCTAGATGTATATATTTTTACAATTTAAGAGGGACAAAACATAATTAAAAAAAAAAAGAATACACATAAACTTTAATTCAATCCAAATTTGAGGAGGAACGAATAACCCTCCATCCACTAGTCTAGTTGTCAATATTTCCACAGCTTTATTGTTATAGTTAAGGAAAATTTTATCACAAATTATAGAGATATTACTAATTATCGATGATAGCAACTTTAATTTCTTTTATAAGTAAAAGAGATTAAAAAACATAAATAGGGTCTCTCAACGACAAAAACTTATAAAATATATAGTAATTGTTATTATGATTACATGTTTTTTTAGATAAAATAGAAGCTGTTCTGGTCACCTTATAAATATCAGTGATAAAATAAGAGGCATTATGGAGCCATACTTAATTAATACATATTGTAAATATCAATTAGCGAAAATGTAAGGAAGGAAAAAAGATAAAAGCTTCGGCCCGGCCCTCGCGGTGATGGAGGGGAGGAAAGGGTTTCACGTGAAAACAAAATAAAGGGAATCGAATTCTTGAATGCAATGATGAATGGTTGGTCGCTTTCTATAATAAGGCTTCGGATACAAGACTCCAATCCGCACCTTTTCTCACGATTCTCTCTTTTTCTTCACACAATCTCTTTTTCTTCACACAAAATACACACCAATTTCCTTTTAATAATTCTTCTCTATCTATCCCCTCTCTCTCTCTCTCTCTCTCTCTCTCTCTCTCTCTCCTGCTTTAATGTGTGTCTTCGGAGGAGTACTCTTTCTCTTTCTATCTGTCTCTATGTGTGCAATATTGCTGGGTGAGATTCTCGTTCTGACACGTATCGAAAAATATTCTTCCGTGTCGTCTCTATGAATGTGAATATACCTTCTTCTTTTTTTCTGCAATTTCGATAAGAGTCAATTAGGGTTCTGCATGAGGCGGGACGAAATTATATTTCACATCGGCCAGATCGAATAAGTGTTAATTATTTAGCGAATGTTTTATACTCGGTATAAGAAAACGAGTAAAATGATAATAATATAGCAAGTAATAATAAAAAAATTATCATTGATTATATACATTTAATAACAATAAATTTATATTGTTATAGTCAATTAATGGTGGCAACATAGTATAAAAAGATGGTAATTTAGTGCAATATTGGCAATTACTGACACAGTTATGGTGATAATTTAGTGAGAGTGAAATTTTGTAACAAAATCCTAATGACAGTTTTTTTATCGCCAAGTTGACAGTATAGGTGTATCATTAATTGTCAATAGTGACAACTAAAACATTAATTTTTGTCATTATTGAGTGATATTGTGACAATATAAAAATTATCGTTATCAAAAAAATTCAATAAGTGACAAAATAGAAAGTATTGTCAATTAATATAATTATTGGTGACAACTTTCATAAATTATAGCTTATCACTAATGTTAAATTTTCTTATAGTGACTTGTCTTATGATTGGTAAATAATTTTAAAAGAATAATTAATTACTTAGCAAATACAATACACTTGTTATATAATTTGGAGAAAATATTCTTGCGCGCACCGAGTTCAAACCAAGTTCGGAGAATTTTTCGTCGATCAAGAACAATATATGATGGGCCATATTTGCATTTTTCGTCTATATTACTAAGGGGTAGGGTCTTTTAAACTTTAAAAAGCCATTAGAAATTCAAATTTGTACCTTTATTTTTCTCTGTCTTTGTCCTTTTTCTCTCTTTTTTGTGGACAAGTTTAGCAGAAATGAAAAATGATTGAAAATGGACGATCCAAACATATATTATATGTATATATACACACATATATTTACTTTATATACTTTTACAAATTAAAATATGTTTTTCTTTCTCCGTCAATCATATTATGGAAACTTATCATGAGTCTAAAATTTTAATAGGACTCCAATTTTAATGAGAAACTTTTTTTTTATATATATGAGGACCAATAATTTTATTTTCTTCTAACTTATAGGTTAAAAAGTGCCGCTTCTTCTTAATCAGTATGTATGCATATAATGTATTGAACACACTCGATCGAAACACCATGGCTATATTTATTTTATATGATAAATATATATATACTTTGACAACATATTATACGACGATAGTCTAAGCAAAATTAAAAAGAAACTGGATAAATAATTCAACCCAAGAGTTTCGATATAAAAAATTAACGGCAATATATCAAGTGACAATGTAAAAATTTCATAAATTATATATATATATTTGGTGGCCAAAAAGGATTGCGATAATTTGCGGCGAAAATGCTTTATCACATTGTCAATAATAACAAAATTAATTGCGTTTAAGTTGACATCATTGAGTATAAATGACACACACACAAGTTAGTGACAAGGAAAACCTGTTTTTTTTTTGTAAAATCATAGTGACAATATTAATGCTAATTATTGTTATAATTGGACCATAATATGAAAATCTGAATGTATTATCATTTAATGCATCTCATTAATGGCGATTTTCATATTATTTTGTCATTAATATTATATTTTTTTTATAGTGCAATATAATGATTTTTTTATAATTAAGGTTATCATTTTAAATTATCTTTCTAGTTATGTTTTTAAATGGCTAATTATTAATACAAAGTTCTTTATCCTTCAAACTAATATTTATAAATTCATTCAATCAAATACAATGGTCAAGGTATCCATGCACGTGTTTGCTCAAAATTTGCCGCTACATCAAACGACGTAGACAATATAGCAACTTTCATACAGATTATTTTTTTTGATTTCCCAGGGTATCCCTCCGGCCGACAGCCAGAGGACTAATCCCCCGTCCCTACTGTCAGCGCATTAAGCGGTAGGGGACTTGCCAAATGGTTTGCTCTATTCACATGGGTAGGGATCGAACCCCTGACCTCATGCTTAAGGGACGAGGTGCTGAACCACCACGCCAACCATATTGGTTCTTTCATACAGATTATGTATGTGTGTGCGTGTTTGAATGCGGGCGTGCTAATGTGTGAAACTATACACTCAATGTACGTAAAATTCATAACTAAGATGAAAATGGGCCTTTATATATTGAGGACTTCTCACTAAAAAATTAGATACGACTTAGTTATAGATTTTGGCTTCGGATTTAATTATGGATTTTGGATAAAAATTCGTAACTAAACGATTAGTTACGAATTTAGCTACTGATTTTTTTCCCGTAACTAAAGGTGGCTAACTTTATGTAGCGCGAATTGTCAACTAGTACAGTGTCATTGCCTAATCACAATTTGAAACTTTAACCAATTCGATTCTCTTTCCTTTTTGTGAACTTTGGATTCTTTTTCCTGGGCCAAATTTGAATTTTGGCCCAAATTTGTCATTGGGCATTTATCATTTTTTTGGTCTTTCAGTTTCCTCGCCGCTTCTATACCAAGAACCTCTGGGCTTTGGCATCCTGACAAATCTTGGCCCAAACAGCCGTATCTTCCTAAATACAAATTGTGTTAACGAAATAACTCAAATAAGGGTATAATGGTCCAACAAAATTTCATTTTTAAATTATAGGGGAATAATGGAAGGTTTTATTATTATTATTATTATTATTATTATTATTATTATTATTATTATTATTATGTCTTAACCATTCGGGTCCGATCTATCCACTGACTAATTTGAATTCGAATACTACAAACGATCTATACGAAACGTTATATTATGGATTATGTTTTAGTGTAGAATGTATTCAACCTATTACATAGTTAAAGCCACTTCCTTTTTCCTTTTTGGTTGTGTGTCTCGTACCGCCAAATCAAAACTCAGTTGAGTTAATCTTGGGATGTAGGAGTAACGAAATGTGCTTAACATACCATAGAAAATAAATTTTTATGTTGCTAATAAAATTAAGGGCAAAATACACTTAAGTCCCTTCAATTATGCTTGTGTAACATTTTACTCTTTTATACTATAATAAGCTTATTTAGCCTCTGCATCTTAATTCGTTCACAGACAAAGCGATAACTATTCTTTATAAAATACTTATTATAACATTTTAGTTTTTTAAACTCTAAGATTACTTATAAGAAAAATGTAAAATACAAAAAACTTTTTGAATTATTGATGTCAAGCAAAATTTGTTACCTTTTTATATTATGCCACTGATTTATTTTGGTAATGAAGGAGTCAGCATCAATTTTATTTTCAATCTTACAAGTTTATTATTATATATTGAAGATCATAAATATAAATTTTCAGTTGTTTATAATTTTATTTTTTTATCCAAACAACTTAGCTCAACTATTGCACATTTTCACACTCTTTAAACAAATGTAGCTCAATGCATTGGATAAAATTATGTGTAATAAATGTTAGAAAATTGAAAGAAATAAGAGCAAGCATGAACTATTAAATAATAATAATAATAATAATAATAATAATTTGTTAAGATCTAGAAAATCAATTTCGATATTTATTAGAATAAAATAAGCAGTAACTAACACCCAAAAAAGTGTTCATAAATAAAATAAAATAAAATTCCAACAAAGATTTCAAAGTCTATTATAAACATTTGCATCTACATTATGATTGCATTATAATATAGACGAAAAAATAAATTGTGGTTGTATAATTTAACTCTCTCTCACACTAATGAGTGTTTCATTGTTTTAAAATTAAAAAAAAAAAAAAACAAAACAAAACAAAACAAAAGGTGAAAGGTTATAATAGATATTTGACAAGTAATAACACTTTATTTGTGTGAATTAAAATGAAGGAATTAAGTGAAACTTACTATAATATAAAAGAGAAAAAGTATTATATTAATAGAGTTCAAGGGGATTAAGTGTTTTTTGTCCTAAAATTAAGTACGTCAATCAAATCTTTAAATTATTGAAAACATCCCCTTTTTCGGTGTTGTGAGTGGCAATATCGAGTCATTATGTTGGGGGCGGGGGGGGGGGGGGGGTTTGAAGAAAAAAGCGATTTTTTTTCCAACAAAATTAAGGACAGCCTGCAAATAATATATATATATCATCATCACTCGATTCCAATCCATTGACCGACTAATACAAATTCAGGTACTACAGAGACTTAATATGAGGCTAAACCAACTGATTGTTGGTTGCCAATAATATTATTTGTATCCACACAAATAATTCATAATTAAAAAGCTGCTAGCGAATTTTCAAATCACCTATCACAGGAATGTTTGGAAACAATTGCTTATTTTGACCAGGAATATCTGATCTGCTCAGGTTCATCCGTATAACTTTCTCTTGTATTTACAAACATCACTTGTGAGTTGTGACCGTCTGATGATAAATTTACCAGCCTTATATTTACAAATGAGAGAAGATTTAGCAAACGAGGAGATAACAAATTTATAAGAGCATTATAATCATGAAAAATTCAAGTTGAAGGAACTCATCATCTCCCCTCCAGGACCGTGTGAGTGATATTATTGGCCGAACGTGTCTGCGTGGAAGAAGACGATCCGGCATGGATTCGGCTCCACCTGTCGGTAAAACCGGGATGCTCCGGTGCCTGAAGATCGACAATTTCACTGCTCAGCATCGACAGAACAGTCGATATGGTGGGCCTGTTTGTAGGGAATTCTTGGACACAGAGCAATCCTATGTGCAAGCATCTCATGATCTCTGTACCGAAATCAGGACTTAATACTCTCTCGTCGATAAAGTCCTCCATATTGTCTTCATTCCACAACTTCCATGCCTGGAGGTGAAAAAAAGATAACAGAATGAGAAACTGTGAAATTCATTAATTGGATAACTACACCTACACTCCCTTGAGTTTGGTACAAATTACAATTAGACCCCTTCATATTTGGATAATGTTACAGAAATAACCCGTCCAATCAACTTTTGTCTTACGATTAGACCACACGAGGTTCGCACAATTTTAGAAACCAACCTTGCCTCAACTTTCAAGGATGGTTTATGTAATTATGAAAATCTCAAAGGGGTGTTGGCCTAATTATCTCTAATCCAGTTTGTTGATGAAAAAATAATTGATTAAGACAAAGATTATAGAGTTGAAGCGTGGCTTACATATCCCAAAAGGCCTAAAGATAGGTCATCGTTGTAGAAGCTAGTGTTCCTTCTCCCACTTATTATCTCTAAAACGAGTACTCCGAAGCTGAAAACATCAGACTTTTCTGAAAATCGGCCCCCCATCGCATATTCTGGAGCCATATAACCACTGCAATTGTATTTATGTTGGTTAAAAACCGGTTTACACACATATAACAAGGGGCATTTAGTTAAAAACCGGTTTATACACATATAACAAGGGGCATTTCAATTTATAATTACATACGAGAACCTTGTACCAAAGGGACTAAAATTGTATTGCCCTAAGTTATGGGACAAAAAATGCAAATTTTTACTAAATACTTACTATGTTCCCACGACTTTTCCGGTGTTGGCTTGATCTTGATTGCCTCCAAATATTCTAGCCATACCAAAATCCGAAATCTTGGGATTCCAATCTTCATCCAGCAGTATGTTACTTGGCTTCAAATCACGGTGAATTATCCTCAACCGGGAATCCCTGTGAAGATATAGGAGCCCTCTGCCGATGCCTTCCATGATATTAAACCGTTTCCTCCAATCAAGAACATCTTGTGTTTTATCTGCACGAATACCATGTAAAAATGAAAAACCTTTCTGCATAACATGGAAAAAAATTCCATGAAACTCAAACTAACCGAAGAGAAAGACATCTAAGCTCCTATTCTGCATGTATTCGTAGACCAGAATCCTTTCTTCTTTTTCGACACAGCATCCTAATAGCCTAACAAGATTACGGTGTTGTAGTTTAGATATCACCAGAACTTCATTCGTAAACTCTTGATAGCCTTGTCCAGATGCTGCTGATAGCCTCTTCACTGCAATTTCATTTCCGTTCGCCAAATTTCCCTGCGAATAAACATCAATCTTAGGAACCCAGTAGAGTAAACCTATGACTTCGAGATGCTCCATTTGATAGAATACATTGGGTAGTTTGATGCAAACTGTTGGGATGCAGCGGAAGTGACCGTGATTTTCGGGGCTGAGATTTATTTTATTGGAAATTCCCACAATCACACAAACAATATTGATAGCAAAAATAATGTGACATAATAAAAATGACAAAGTGATTTAAGTAGTTCGGCAAAACCGGCTACATCCACGAGAGTTTTTGTTCTTCCACTATGAAAGAAATTTTACCGTTGTACAAAATACACCCTTGAGTTTTATCCCTAACCCAAGAAAAGAAAACCCCTTGTACAACTATTCTCAATAGAATACAAAGGACACTCTCCCAAGCCCAAGAGAATAATACAAGTATTTTACGCACACTCCTCCGGTGGTCACTTGTTCTCTCCCTAATCTCTACCCTGTGTTGCACACACTTTGGGTTTACACTGTCTAAGTTGACAGTGCTCTTAACTCTCCCCCTCAGTGTCTCTCTCTCTCTCCCAACCCCTTTGTACTGCCCGAGAGAAAAACTCTCCCAAATGCTTCCCCACTCACTTGCTATTTTTCTCTCGCTACCCTGGGTTGGCTGGAGACGAGAAGCCCTCACCGGCTTCTCCCTCGAAAGGCCAAAGCCCTCTTTGGCTTCTCCCTCACATTCTGAAATGAAGAAGTAAATCATTTATTTATAGCCATCTTTCGAACATTATAAGAACATGGAAACATATCAATTTGCAAGTTGATGCATGGGCCTCCATTACTAGCCAGCCATTAGCCAAATAAGCGATCTGCATACAATCGAAAAATCCTCACCCTATAAACGGGGCCAAAACCACCCATCCCCAGCTTATTGCTCGGGTCGAAATTTTTAGTTGCAGTTGCCAACATCTCAAAACTGTACAATGGCAATTCTTCTATCTTCACCTTATCCATGTCGCTGTGAAGCACGACATCACTCGAATCTGATAGGCTTTTTTGGCCATTTTCATATGCCAAACCTCTCTTTCTGCCTATTTCCAAATGAAAATCGAATATCCATTATCACAGATACCTTCATACCGCTCCCAAATAATCCACATCACAAAAATATTACCTTTTCGTTTACACATCCACCAAGCCACAAATAAGCAAACAGAGGCAGCAACCACACTGGCAATCACTGATTCTATAATAACTACTTTATGGCTTTTCT
Source organism: Petrea volubilis (assembly GCA_026212405.1). Taxonomy (NCBI): domain Eukaryota; kingdom Viridiplantae; phylum Streptophyta; class Magnoliopsida; order Lamiales; family Verbenaceae; genus Petrea; species Petrea volubilis. The sequence continues at coordinate 21,361,837 of CM047881.1, forward strand.
CCTTATCTGAAACAAAAACAAACATCTTATCTAATGAATTTCATGAGTATTATCATCTTAATCTAATAACCAAGAACATAAAGAGTGTAAAGAAACAAGAGTGATATACAATCTAAAAACAGGTAAAAAATGAAAGTATGAAACAATTAAGAACTCATCCAAGAGTGACTTGCACATTGCCAAATATTACTTGTGCGTGTGCGTGTGCGCGTGTGTGTTACCTATGTCTGAATAGGCGATGCGGACATAGAAATCCGAGCCGGCATCACCAGCAAACTTCTGAACATCGATTATTGTCCCGCTCCAGAACATACAACCGATTCCGGGATCATAAGCATAAGCCAGACACGAACAGTTCCTCAAGCAAATATTCGCACATTCGGTCTCCACACCGGACGACCACTTCATGAAATCGGGCACTTTGATAAAACTCAGCCTGTTAAACCCATCCTCTCTGTTCTTATCCGTCGCATTATTCGCCCTGTCACACTGCAACACACTCCTCCTCACACACCCCCCACCCCACACCCCCTTATCCCACTCCCCTCTATTCCTAGGCTCATACCCTCTCAAGCAACTACAAATCGGTGTACCCTTGTGATAGCAGAGCGAAAACGGGCCGCATTTGTTGTACATATCACAGTCGTTGGCAGGGGCGGTCCACGTCACGTTCCAATCATTCTTCAGCTCGTCCCAGCCCGCCTCGATGAGAACCCCGTCGGCATTCAAATAGTTTCTTGATATGAACTTTTGCCTGAAATTTCTTGTGAAGTAGTAAGTCCCGTCTTCCTCAGTGGCCACGCTGAACCCGTCGACGTAAACAGAGTACATCCCCGTAACTCCGGTGAGTATCCGGCCGTTCCAGGGCCCGCTCCTCCACCGAGGGACGCCGTTCTTCCATATGTAAATCTGTGGGATGCCCACAGCGTGGAGGCCCGAAGTGAAATTCCCACGGCCCGGATCCTCAAACGCCCGCCACGAGCTCAACCCGACTCGGGCGCCGGTCCTCGGGTTGTGACTCACCCGCATTGTCGGCAAGAACGAGTCGCACGGGTGCCTGTGGCTCTCCCACAATGGGTTCCCACTCGAGCTCTCTCTCAGAACCAGATTCCCAGAATCCATTAACTGGGCTTTAGTATTATTATTATTATTATTATTATTATTATTATTATTGTTATAATTATTATTCACAGTGGCGTTTGTGGACCAGACAATCTGGTTTTCGCCGTCTCTGAGTACGAGGTTCCCGTCGGAGGAGATCGACACGGCGCCGCGTGAATCGTTGAGTGGGCTCTCCCGATTGGCGACCCAGGTGATGGACGATGGCGAAACATAGTACCATATAGCCATGTAGCGCTTTGTGGTGCCGTACGGGCTGAAAAATCCTACGGTGAACTGTTTTCCGGTTGAATGCACGGTTTCGCCGTCGCGGAGCACCAGGGTGGCGTTAATGGTGTCTGTTTCGAGACAGAATCCATTTTCAGACAGGCCAAGTAAGAGGATTCTGATCAATAATTGATGAAAGTTTAGTACAAAATCTCTGTTTCTGATCATGATTCAGGTACTTGGGGGAGAAAGGCAATGAAATGCTCGAGTTTATCTGCTAAACAAGCCGGCCATCATTTTTTCATTTATACAAAATGTACCACTGATAAAGAATACGTCTTTTCTTTATTTTTGTTCTAGTTCTGTTTGTTCGAAAATTTAAGCCAGACATGGGGCCACTGAGTTGACCCTGTTAGCTCCGGCTGCTCAGCTCCAATAATTCCACTAGGCTTTTTAGTTTTCACATTATCTGATGATTTTTTTCTAAGCAAACGAAGCTTCTTTCCTCGTTCGAATCGGGAAGAGTGGAACCACACTTTTGGGTCCCTTTTTTGTTCAGCACGCAGATTCGTATTCTTTGTAATAGAATATTTTTTTAAAAAAATCAGGTCATTTTGTACTTGATTTAATAATTAAAAATATTTTAAAAATATTTTTATTTGAAGTTAATCTTTATTAAACAGTATTATATTTTTTCTTTAATTCATCATTACATATTACGTATATTGATGGACGGTTAAAATAAGAAAAGAGAATTTTTAAAAAATTTCTCATATTATAAATTTTTAGATAAATTACGTTAAGCACCCCAATTTTTTGGATATTTGATATTTTGATATTCAATCTTTATAAATGTGTACTTTGATACTCAATCTTCATCATTTGTGTGTAGATGATCTGTTTTATATTATTCCGGTAGAATATTTAATAATATTCCCTGGAATATCCCCTAATACTCCTCATAAATTCCATCAAAATAATGAAAAGTTCATCTCCGCACAAATAATAAAAGTTGGGTATCAAAATGTACATTTACAAATATTAAGTATCAAAGTGCAAAATACTCCAAAGGTTGAGATAGTTCTCGTAATTTACTCTAAATTTTTTTCTTTCCTTATTTCAACTCCGTACCAATACATATAGTGTGTATTGATGAGTAAATGAAAAAATATAGCATGATTTTATAGCAGAGAATTCAAGAAGTCGGCTCATTTGTAAAAAGCCCATTGAAACACTTTTTTTTTTCACCAAAGTGTTTTTTTTTTTGAAAAATAAGTATTTTTCTTATAAGAAAATTCCATCCCAACAAGCTGTGATCATGTAATATAGAGAAAAGAGAAAATTTTATTATCCGTCCCATAATTTTTGATTTCAAGACACATTGAGTTCCACTATTTAATTTTAATACACATTTAGTCCCATAATTAATACTTTTTTGGACAATGTTATTAAAGATTTGATCCCATGACATCAAAGATTTTCACAACCTTGATCCATCATAAAAAAGAATTTATGTATTATTAGTGATAATTTTCATATCATTATTTAAAATTTTGTTGTTAATAAATCAAAAAAAAATTATAATGCTATTTGGATAACTTAGAGAGTTCAAAGTCATTGTAGAATACAGCCGTCAGGTTGGGATTTTCCAACTTGTTATGGAAATTCCTCAATCCCTTTTCTTACTCGAAAATTCTTACTCGAATTTAATTTGATCAAACTCAATAAATTATATGATAAATGTATTCCAAACACTTATTAAATGATTGATTACTCTTTCTAAATTATAAATCATTTATAGAAAAAATATAAAATACTCATTACATGATTAATATTGATTCGATCGAACCAAATTTGAAGTAAAGTTTTCCTTCCTTCGTTATCGATTTATCAGTCCCCTCAATATTTTCCTTGATGCGTCAGCCTCTTAACATAGTCATGTTTCATGAAAATCCATTCCTTAAACCTAAGTTCTCTTTTCAACAGTCATATATTGTAGAATAATTAGTCCAATGCTTTACCTCACATATCTCTATATTGAAAATGATGTATTAATCGTATGATAAGTATCATTACATTTGTCACATAATTAATCATATATCATCAATTTGAGATGTCTTAATGTTCCTCGAGACCTAAAGTAAAAATTTATAATAGAGCTTTTGATTTATCACAAACTTAAACACATATCATATGTCGTCAAAGAAATCAATTTTATTAATAAATAAGCAAAAATTTAAAAAGGAAGATTTGTTAAGAAGTAGAAGATGCACTAGAGTAAATTGGAATGAGTAAGATATTAAAATGCATTTAGAAGATAGAGAATTAATTGATAGAAAGTTAAAGAAATTTGAACATTAAAAACCAATTTGATCGATCTAAGAATAAGAACATTAGTAAAATTTTAATAGTGAAACAATTTTTTGCATTTAGCAACAATTATGATACCCCAAAATTTTGGAACCTAAAGTCCTAATTTCACTTCACATGATTGAACCAACCATGAGATGTTGCCTCCACATGGCCAATTTGTGAATAATTTAATTATTATTGTTATACAATTCACTCAAAAAACTTTATATATATATCAATCGAAATGTCATACACACTAATCAACTAGGGAAAGAGAAATGGAAATAGCATTCGATCACAGGACCTCAATGATGTCAAGTTCAAGCTCCTCTATTGTGCTATAATCATAATGGCATAAATAATTTAACATTAATTATCCTGGCCGTGGACCTGAATTAATATTAATCATAATCTAAGTAAACAAAATCGACGTAATGCATCATAATTGTATTGTGAGATTAGTCAAGGGCCAGAATGATGAGATATAGATTAAATATCCAAAGACACCACGGATACAATGTACGTGGTTCTAGGAAATTCCCAGGAAAGAAGGCTGATTATCCTTTCACAAAAAAAGGTCGTTAGGCAGCCTAATGGGTCATATCCAATTATATTATCACCACTACAATGTGTAATCAATAGAATTGACACCTAAGACCCAAAAATATATATATATATATATATATTATAGACCTTGCATCACGCTCTGGAACCTAATCAAATCTTGGCCGAGACTTCTTTTTGTCATGGTTTAAAGTCTGAGTGGAAAAATTCCGTGTGGCTTCCACAATTAACAGAATTTAATTGTCACAAAATATTTTTATTGTCAAAATTTGTTAGAATTAAGTTTAATTTGATCATCGTAATTCTATTAACACACTAGTGAATAATCAAATCTTACCCAAGATTTATTTTTTAATAGTTTAAAGGTCAAATGAGGCAACGAAATATTTATTTCGTTAAAACTCTAAAACACTAGTGAATAATCAAACCTTGCCCAAACTTAGTTTTTGATGGTTTAAGGCCTAGGTGGATACCCCTATGTAACTTCTCTAATTGAGGGAATCTAACCACATGACTTTTTCAATTGAGGGAAATCTAGCCGCCGTAAAATGTTTTTTTTGCTAAAACTCTAATACACTAGTGAATAATCAAATTTTGCCCATACTTATTTTTTGATTGTTTAAAGGGGCCAGGCGGGGACACCCAATGTGATTTCTCCAACTGCAAAATATAACCGCCACGAAATATTTCTTTCGCTAAAACTCGTTAGGACTTGGGAACTTGGTCACCGCAATCCCCAATCCTATCAACACATTAATAATTAAGTCATATCCCTCGTACCACACATTAATAATTAAGTCATACCCCTCGTTGGAACTTGGAAATTTGGTCACCGCAATCCCCAATTCCATTGATACATTAACAATTAAGTCATACCCTCCGTACCAACATCTATGTACTATACATTAAGTGTGAGGGTCTTTAACTTTTTCTTTAGTGTGTGTAATTACAGTATTCCTAAAGTAATTTTAACTATTCATCTCTCTTCTATTATTCTTTTTTCTCCAACAACATAGTTTTTTTTTCTCTTTTCTATTGTCATATTTCACCCATTTTCTCTCTTGCATTCCATATTTTTTTGAAAAAACATGTTCAACTTTATATTTTTATTGATTTTTAATCAAGAAATAATTTTATTTAAAAATAATGTTTTTTTAATTTTTCATAAATTTAATAAATATATTACAATATATATACTAATAGTTAATTAAGATGCGTATTATATAGAAAAATTAGTAGAAAATTAATTCTATATTACTAAAATTTTATCTATTTGAATTAAATTATATTTTATTTTGATTTTGCACACACATCAAGTATATTTATTGTACTAGTTAACAATTAAGTCACACAGTATTCCCACCAACACTAATAATTAAGTCATACTCTCATTATACTCCTCATCAAACTTTTGTTAGGCATTATTCAATTCTTCAAAACTCTTTTCTCACTAAATCCAAAACTTTGTTGTTTGATATCATATTTTATTATTCAATTCTTCAAGATTCTTTTCCCACTAAATCCGAAACTTAGTTGTTTGATGCATTTTTTTCATTGATAATTAATGAATAAATGCTTCGCTAGAAGGAGGGCTAACCGAGCTATTCCAGCTTGCTATTTCATAGAAAAGTAAAAGCCATAAAAAAATATAGACTTTATTTTATATGTATGGATACTCCGTAGATATAATACGAGTTTTATAAATTGATTTGCAGCTGTCGAATTCGAAAACGAGAACTCACTATCCAAACCTGATGTTTATGAGTTAAACAAAACATTGTCTAACAAGTAGAAAACAACCATGGCGATTATGACGCCAGCATTTTTTACTTCAATTTTAGTCCCATTGTAAATGTAAACATGGCCATGGCATGTTAGTTAAACAAAAATTGCAACAATCAGTCAATTTGTAAGACTAATTTTTATTAGGGATGGCAATGGATTGGATCGAAATCGGGTACTGTGAATGCAAACATTGCCATGCATGTCTGTTAGACAAAAATTGTAAAGACTAGTCAATGTGTGAAACTAATTTTCACTAATTTTTATTAGGAATGGCCATGAGTCGGGTTGAAATTGGGTATTGTGAATGTGAACATGGCCATGGCATGTTTGTTAGACAAAAATTGCAATGATTAGGATATGTGTAAGACTAATTTTGAATTTTTGGGATGGAAAAGGGCTTTTTCAATCGGACCTGACGCAATAATGTGTGGATTGCTAGACCCACCCAGATTCACACCTGTTGGGTCTAGAACCGCCAAACCCACCCTTTTTTTTTTGTTAAATTTCATAAAATTCCTCTGTGTTTTGGTTGAAAAGCTGAACTCCACCCTCCCCTTCCCGAATTAAGGAGAAGGTCTTAAAGCCTCCCATGTTATGAAAAATTCTACACACTCTTCCTCCCCATTAGTTTAAATTTAACGGCGTTAGTTTTTTTGAAAACTCCCATTATGCCCCTCTTATACAAAAGCGTTAGATCTTATTTTGAAGAACGAGTGACCCAGATCGATTTTGAATATAAAATAGGGCGAATTCATCTACCTCCCCTGAGGGATTGCGAAATAATAATTTAACCCACATTTTTGTGTATATTAGAATAAACCCCATATGGTATATTCCATCTAACAATTTACCCTAGCCGTTTGGGACCGTTAGGGTTCCGTTCGTTTTGTATGTAAAGTTCCGATAGTATCCTTTTTTGGCAGGCTAAGTTTTAGCTAGTGTCATTTTCTAGGACAAAGTTGCCCTATAGGGATTTTTTGTAATATATATAAAACATTTGGGGTTGTATGTTATTTATTACACCTTTGTGGGATAAAAGTAATAATATTAAAAAAATTACTCCCTTTTTAAGAGCTGAAAATGATGGGTAGGTGGCAGAAAAGAGAGATCTAGATATATACATAGGCAATATATATACATATACAAGTTGTAAAATTCTACACTTTCAATTCATCATAACTCACTCATTTCTTCTCCAAATCGCCCAAGTTGTATGTCAAAATTGATCAGCACTACGAGAGGAACATGTTGGTGGTGGTAGTTTCGGGTTTCGCCTGATGGTGGAGGAGCGACAACTACAACGGTAGTGACAAGGTGGTGGCAGGTTTCCGTTTTCTGACAAATTTTTCGGTGAACTTGAGGTGGGTCTTAAACTTTTCAAGATGGGAAACACATTGATGAGGTCAATTTTGGGCTAGAGTTGACAGAGGTGGCGAAATTGAGGCGAAGAGTGGCGGTGGTAAGTTAGGGTTTATTTTGATATCTTTTCTCAATTATACTTTGATGGCTTGAAGTTCCCTAAAATTGAGTGAGGGTTGTAATAGATCGCATCAAGGTGTACTTCCTGGTGAAACAGGTCGGTGCTCCAGCAACTAGAGGAGGCGTTGACAGAGGCGGGAATCTAACTATACCCATACGAGGGCATTTAGGTCATTTTGAAATTATTTTATTTTAAAATATTTAATATCAGCAAAAAAATAAAGGGCAAAACAAACTTTATAAATTTTTCGTCCATCACTTGTAATTATAAATTGTAATTTCGTCAAACTTTAGGGAGGTAGATGTAATTCATCCTATAAAATATAATATTTAAAGAAAAACCATAAATTAAATATGTATAATATATGTATATACACTATATGTGCAAACACACACAACATGTCTACAATAAACACACTAACACATATTCACATAGTTATATACATCCACAGATAGATCATATATCAACATATACATACATAATACATATGTATATAAACACAGATATATATATATATATATATATATATATAATACATAAAAAGATAGATTCTTGGTGGGCGATTAAAGGGCGGGGGTGGCGGCGACGCTCCAGGAGATGGTGGCAATGGTTGTGCTGCATGAGATGGTCGTGGCAGTGACATTGCAGGAGAGCTAGGGGTGACGGCAATTCTAGGGTTTTTGAGTTGCAATGAAGAAGATGAAGAAGGTGAGGAGAAAAGAAAAAAGAAGAAAAAATTTGAAAAAACATAAAAATAAAAATCAAGTTATTATTATTCAAACTAAATAAAATTATTTGGTGGACTTTATTTTTGATTGAGCTTTATTTTTGAGAATTTCAATTTTGCCCATGAACGATGGTGCTTCAAAAAGCTATTGGTGGCAGCGGCTGGCATTAGGCTAGGGTTTCCTATAGCAAGGCGGTGGAAAAGCAAATAAAGGGAGAAAGAAGGGGAAGGGTGGGGGTGGGGGTGGGGGTGGGGGTGGGGGCGGGGGAGAAAAGGAACAAAACGATAGAAAAAGTCAAGAAAAAAAAAAGTTCAAATCAAAATATTCTGCACATTTAATTAGTTAAAATAATATTTAAGTTTATTTATTTTCAATTTATATAAACTATTTAACTAATTACTGAAGAAATACAAAATCAAAATATTCTACATATTTATATTTATATTTAACTAAGAAAATAAATGTTAAATTAAAAAATAATTACTTGAATTAATTACTTGGTGATCTTTATTTTTTTATCAGTTTTATTTTTTAGAATTCTAATTTTGATTATCTTAGTGCTTAAATTTTAAAAAAATAGAAAAATTAAAAAAATTTCTTTTTAGTTTTGAGGATATTATGATGAAGAAATATATGTGTATATATAATGGTACAATCATTATTATTATTATTATTATTATTATTATTATTGTTATAAGAAAGCAAAAGTTTAATTCACTAACTTTTTTTTTTCAAATTTGATAAGTTGCAATCTATAGATTTTTTGCCTAACTTTTTTTACGTTTGATTTTTTTTGTTCAGATTTGATAAGTTGCAATCCATAGTTTAGTAGGATATTATGATGAAGAAATAGGGATAATTACCCTTACCTCCCATGAGTTTAGGTGAAATTACAAATAATCCCCTCTTATTTGGAAAATTATCAATACCCTCTTGATATATATCAACGTTTACCAAAAACACCCTGTCGTTAGTGAATTATCGAAAATGCCCTCGGTCAATTTTTTCATCATTTTTTGAGGACCGAAATACCCTTTTTTATTATAAGATTTTTGAAACTTGAAGGGTGTTTATTGTAAGTTTTCGAATTACACAAGGGTATATCTGTAATATTTTCGAAACAAAGGCACGCAATGAAGGGTTGCACTTTTCAATGGGTTTTTGCACTGATATTTGAAAGGGTCTTGAACTAATTGTAATGAGAAATACATTGGTAAAGTCCATTTTGGGATAGAGCCGATGGTGGCAGAAGAACTAGACGGAGGAGATGTAATGGCGAATTAGGTTTTGACATAATTTTTGTTCAATTAAATCCAAATGGATGGAGTATTAACAAAATTTATTGAGGGGTTTTGACGAGCTTAAGGAGACGAAAAAAATCCTTGTGTAGCTTCACCATCCAGATAGTGGCAATATGGCGGCGAGGCGAGGTATTATTCGTGTTCAAAATAAGAGAGGGTTATTTGTAATTTTGTCAAAACTTAGGAAAAGTAGGGGTAATTCTCCCTTACAAGTATTTAGAAGGAAAAAAGGCATTATAGTCTTTTTGTTTGATTTAGTAATAAGAGAACAAAACTCAGGGGTATTGGTAATTTTCAAAACAAGAGAGGCTTATTTATAATTTCACCTAATTTTAGGGGAGGTGGGAATAATTATCCCTGAAGAAATATATGTATATATATAATGTTACAATTTGTATTATTATTATTATTATTAAAATAGTTATTATTATTATTTATATACTTATTTTTTCATAAGAAAGAAAAGGCTTAATTCATCAAATTTTTTTTCCAGGTTTGATAAATTGCTTGCAACACATAGATTTTTGCTTAGTTTTTTTTACCATTTGTTTTATATAAATAATAATTCAATTATCATACGATGGAGATGTAAATTAATTACTAATTAGTCGTACTTATCTTTGCCTGACTTTTTACTGTTTAATTTGTCAGCTACTTAGTCATTTGGATATGTATATATGATTAGACTAAAATCCTAAAGCTCAAAACATGATTATTTTATCTTTTTTGAGTGTGAGATTGTAAATGAAACGACACAGTTTTATATTTGTCTTTCGGCATCCATGGTGATGTACACTTAATTGTATATTCTTGAGAACGTTGATTAATGACATGCAACAACTTTTCTCGGACGATGCTTCGATTCTACGATTAAGCCTCCCTCACTGGAAATGACATATCTTCTGGCTATATTTGTTATATAAGGTCTTCATATGAACAATATTGTTTATTTCATATCTATACAAAGTATTAATATTTTTAATAAATGCATATCACCAATGGCTATTAAGTTTGATTTTATTGAAAATATTCTCTAAAATAAATCAATTAAAAGCTAAAAATATTGACGGTACGTGTGTGTAATGTCCCCGAATATCAAAATAACATTTCTAATATAGAGATAAATGCTCCAATATGTGGTGATTTTTTTTTTGTTTGTTGTTCTTTATATATTCTATATATATTTCTTTCATTTTTATCTTTTTTTACCCACATTAAATAAAATTTATGAAGATTCTGCAGTTTTAATTTCATGAGTTGTATTATAGTTTCTTTATCATTATTATGTATAAAGAAATATTAATTTGACTAACATTTGAGTCATTATACATTATTTTTACTTATTATTAGTTTGTTCCTAAATTCCATTATGTTTCCACTTTTATGAAAGTTTGAAGTTATTTTTAACACAATTATGTTATTTATTGAATTTTAATTATTATTTCATAATGTGCAAGGGTGTAATAGTAGTGTACATATATAATGGTAAAGTTCAGGGTACTTTGAAATTTTCACAAATTAAAAAAGGTTTAGTTGCAATTTAGATAAAAAGAAGATAATATTTTTAATTTATGAGGGAAAGAGACGTTTTAGTCAATATACTTATACGTCAAGGTGAAAAACATGAAAAAATCACCCATTTTCGTGCTCCAAGCGTGTGTGCTACAAATTCCATTAGTTTTGGACCGAGAGGGAGTTTTATGCCATAGTTAATAAGTTAGAGAAAGATGTTCACCTATTTTCAACACAGGATTTTTAGCATTTTAAACAAAACACAGGTGGATTTTATAAAATTTATCCATTTTTGGGGGGGGGTGTGGGTTAATGCATTACAGTAATTACTACAATACTTTCCAACAATTAAAGTGTTTATATCTCATTTCTTAGATAATAATTTGTTCTCTCACTCATTTCATCAAACGTGCGGTGGCCATCATTCATACTGCATATTGTAAACAAAATACAAAAAGCATAAAAACTCAACTTGAAAAATCAAGATGAGATACTTACATTAAAAGGGCAATAAAAGCAAAAACACTTGCACAAAACTCAAATCTTCAAAGCAACACACTGTAGCCAAAAAAAAGGGGAAAAAAAAGAGAAGAAAGCAAATTTCAAAATTTTTACCTTTTTTGGGTGGACAATAGTTCTCTTTTTTAAGAAGATTTGAACCCACAATCCGTTGTAGATTAATCAAATTCTCCCAATATTTTCTTGAAATACAAAGATAGAATTTCATATGTGAAGAGAACTTGAATGAGAAAATGAAAAAAGAGTGAGACAGGTATAGAATTTAGACCGTTCAAGAAACTAGTAAATGGGTTTTGAACTTTGATTCAAAGATTAAAAAAAAAGGTCAGGTTTGAGTTGGGTGGGGCCAAACCTGTGACCCGACCCATATCTAAAAGAATTTAGTTTCTTGGACCAAGACCTGTCCCAAGACCCACCAAGACGGGTCGTGTCCGGACCCGACAAAATTGTCATCCCTTATTTTGACACGGGGTGTTCGCAGTTCAGCAAACCAACCGAAACCACCGAACCAAAATTGAAAACCGAACCGAATTTCATCGACTATAAACTCCAACGCATATTCATAAAGACAAGCTCAAGATCATCTTTACTGAAGTCAAGCAACACAATTGCACAACGAATTAATGTCGATGGTACCTGACTACCTGGCACGAAGGAACAGAAAGCAGGGAAAGGCACACCAAGCTTTATATCAACATTTCAATCAAGATGCAAACTACGCACGGCAGTTTCACATGGTGAAAGCAGGGCAATCTATTCTTGAATTTATAACGAAACAACGGAACTCATCAACAAAGTCGACAATAATTCACACTTTACAGAGCCACAACACATCAGCACAAGCACAAATAAAAAGATAAGACCTCAACACAAGCACACCATCCATCTCACAGGCGCAAATCAATATCCATCATGATCGTTCCCGCAGGGCTCAAGAAGAGTTCTCTACATCTGCATTGTTTATGGAGCCTCATAAGCAAGAAAAAACTATGTGCTGGAGAACATGCTCAATTATATGGAGTTAAGATCATCTTGGAGAAGGAACCGTCAACAATCTGAACTAAAACATGAAATGTTTAGAGCCGAAGCACGAGACACTTAATATACGAGTACATAATGGTTCTGGACCATTACCATTTCCTATTATATACCTGCAAACAAAACATTTTGCGAGCATAAAAGATTCAAAATATATAGCAGACTGCTAAACAAGCATATAAAAATATAAGCAACTAAATAAAGCAGGTTAAAGAACCCATGCGTGTCCTATCTTGCTGAAGCTTGCAACAGGTCTTGGGGGTTTCAGCACTCTTCATTCTAATGGTAGAGTTTACGATAAGACCAATCCAGAAAAATAAGTATCAATTCCAAGTTTAAATACGCATAACTTAATAGCACTCTTCTATGTCATTTGCTTCTCCTTCTACCCCCCATTCAGATCCATTATAGCTCAAAACTCCTTCAAATTTCACCTTACCACTGCTAAGACACTCATTTTCAGTTGAAATGCCAGGGGAGAAAAAATCACAGTACTCCTTGTGTCGACCTTGTCAACTTGATAGCTCTAATCAAATCAGCAAAATGCAGAAACAGCAGAAGCCAAGTAAGCAACTTACGAACTCCTTGAACCAAATTGCTATTTGGCATATAACCGTAAAAAACCAGCAAAGCACGCAGAGTGCAAGATTTGCAGTTCAGTTATTTTAACTATTTCTTTAGTAGCGGTAGATTCACTCATAAGCACACAGAAAATTGAAGCACATAAAGCCACACATATAGAGAAAGTGCCAACCCCGTCCAGCAAAATTGCTAACAAATAAAATTCGCCTCAACAGTCAACTAGTCGCTTCTTTTGGGTAAAATGTTATAACAAATCAAAAAGATGACAAGCAAACCTTTATCTGAATCTTGGAAGGAGATCACTTTGTGTAAATATAATATAGCACTAAAAATCTTTCAAAAAATACCAGCAGATCAACTAAATGTTGCAAAAAGGGGTACATAAGTAAGGTTCATTCTGCAGGGGGAAAGCCATCAAATGTTACACAATTCTGTTGATAATTAATAGGAAATTTATTCTATTTGAACTGCGCTACCACCAAGTAACTTTTCAATATTGTTCAAAGCCGAGCTGACTAATATAACACTAGAAGGCAATATTGCTATAACTGTTGCTTGCCTTTATACTGCTTGGCTTTGCTAGCGCTCCTATGTAGTGGTCGGCCTAAAAAGTTGTATTCCTGCATATCATAATGCTTCATATCTATTGCTAGAACCCACAGCAGTCAGAAAGAAGCTAAGCTAGGGCTGCTATTGATTTTCAGGTCAGCTATGAAGCCGGGTTACCAGGTCCCGCTCAACCTTTTTCACAAACTCTAACTCAAATTACTACCAAGAATCTATTTTGAAACTTATATTGCATATTTTAGTTCCCTAGTTCCAATGATTTCACTAGCTTAAACCACGAATTTCTGATCATTCACCACTAATTAAGTTAAGAAACATCTCAAACCCAAAACAAAGTCTAATCCCCATTCCCCCATCCCCCGGCACATCCAGTGGCAAGTTGCAAACTTTCAAGTTTCCTCTCCAATCCCCGAAGCCACACACTAAATTTTCATGGAAAATTCTAGTCCGCCATATCCACCCAACCACGGGGCACGTGCTCCTATGTGATTAGAACTGGTTCGACCTAGCCCATTCTGGGCTAGAATTTCCCAAGTTTTAACACTTCCAGGCCACACAATATCACCCAAAACACGCAGTTAAAGACACAAATCAAATTCTCAAGTTGTTATAATACACACGTACGCATTCAAGACAGACGCGCACTCTTGTCAAATGCGTCAAGATACGCATGCTCTTCTTCTTCCGGCACAGGATGAAGCTCCAAGTCCTTATCCCCCGCCTTATTCAGACCACCACCAGCATCCTCAGAGACACCGTCTTTTTCGTCCGGAAACCTCACCACCACCACAGGGCACACACAGTGACGCACACAGTAATCACTCACACTCCCCAACCTCCCTTTACTAGCCCTCCTCGACGCTCCGAACCCTCTACTCCCCATGATCACCGCACTCAACCCCAGCCTCTCCACCTCCAAGCACAGCCTCTCCTTCATATCATGATCCTTCACAATATGGATCTTGAACGGAATATTCGCCTCCATCAGCGGCTGAGCCAAGTCGTTCGCCTTCGTTGTGGTGCAATTGTCGAAATCGTCCTCGAGCTTCTGCTGCGATTTCTCATCCGATGCGTCGACGGTGATGTCGACAGCGCCCCAATCGGCACCGTATAAGACGGATGTGGGCCGGACGTGGAGGAGGATAACGGCGTCTCCGGGGCGGAGGTAGTTCTGAACAGCCCACTTGACGGCGAAGGCGCTCTCGTCGCTGAGATCGACGGCGATGGCGATCCTGCGGTGGGCTCCGGCGGTGGGACTTGCTGAGGGGAAGCGAGGGGAGGCTGGCTGGTGGAGGGTCGCGGCCACCGGGCGAACATCGGCTTCCGCCGGCGGTTTCTTTGGTGATGCCATGCGGTGTAACTGTATTGACCAACACGGGATTAGGATTTCAAGGGTTTCTAGGAGAAGAAGGACTAGTTGTCTGACGAAAATTTGTGGGTTTTTGAGGAATTTGATTGTATTCTTGTTGTTTTTGCTTTGTCCGATTTTTGGTTCTTCGCCGGTAACAGTGGCGGTGTGAATGAGCTGCGGAAGAAGAAAGGGATCAGATGTTATTCGGTGCAGTGAAGCATTTTGACTGCTTGAGCCGGCTTAAGGCGGTGTTTGGCTAACTTTGTCTTTACCGTTGTTTAAAATAAAAAAAGGAAAAAAATTGTTTTATGTTTATAAACTTTAATGTTAATGTAAGTCACGAAAGTATTTTATAGTAAAATTAGAATCACTTATTTTTTTGCGAAAATAGCATTTAAGGAGAAAAAAAATTGTGATAGACTGCATTTTTTAAGAAAAGCAAAAGCCAAAACAAAGAAGAAAAAAAAAGCTCAAAAGTAGTTGTTTGAGAAGTTATTTACAACCTCTTTGATTGGTTTAAAAATATTTCTCAAATCGTACTTTTTATGATATAATTTGTTTCTTCTTTTTTTTTAAAGTCCAATAATTTTATGTTTTGATGTAGTAATTCAAAGTATTTTAAAATATAACTACTTAAGAAAGCTTCTAAAAAAATCATTTTTTGGCTTTTTTTTAAAAAAAAATCCATCTAAACATAATTTTTTTATTATAAAGTACTTTAAAAAAATAAGTGTTTTTTCTATAAAAAAATCCATTCAAACTGGCTCTTAAAATAATTTCAAATAAAAGTATTTTTAATTATTGTATTCAAACATAAAATTATTTAATTTAAAACAAAAAAATTTATGGTAAAAGAAAAAGATTCGAAAAATACGGTTTTTGAAATCTATTCCAACGAACCTGTAAACAATTTCTATGATGTTTAATAGAAGATTTATGGATTCATTTTTTATATAACAATAAAAAAAATAATATGACATCATAATTTCACATAAATAAGTATTTTTTATGAGAAAGTGAACTTGAAAGATGAATAATGATGCTAATATGATTTTATTATTTAGAATTGAACTAACGTAGAGAATGTTTGGCTGAACTTATAAGTTTTTAAAAATATTTTTTTATAAGTTGTTTAAGAGTTTATAAATTCTTTAAAAGTGTTTGAAATTTTTTTTAATAAAGGAGCTTATAAGCTCCAAAAATAAATTGTTAGGAGCTTAAAAGCTCCAAAAAGAAAAATAAGCTCCTCCAATTTTTTTTTCAAACAGTTTATAAGCTCTCTAATGCTAAAAAATAAAATTATATAAATATAATTATTTTTTTTCAAGATTACATTTCTACTATCTCAAAAAATATTTATTTACATGAAATTAATTTAATTTTAATTTTTTGGATCATTATTGTACTTAAAAATATATATATAAGCTTTAATTTTTACCAAATAAAATTATAATTTATTAGCTCCAAAAGCATCTTATTAGCTACAACATCTTATTTTATCTAAATACTTTAAAAATTTATTTTTAAAATAAAATATAAGAGGTTATTAGTTTCAAAAATATCTTATAAATTCTAATTTATAAGCTCTTTATAATAAATTTAGCCAAACATTCTCTCAATAACTTAAAAAATACTTATTTGAAAATTTCTTGACTAATTTGGTATAGCATAATTAATGACGAAGAATGTGGGATACTATGGGCCATGGTCAAATACCATATTGATGTTGTCTGGTCCGGAATGTGTTAAGGATGCTTCTAGAGCGTGGAAATACAAGGATGTGATTTTATGTGCAATTGGCACATTCCATTCTCGAAATATACTTAATTTATATTATGTATTTTAAAATTAAAATTTTGATATTTTACACTATTAAAAAAATACAATAGCTTCGTATTTTACACCCTTCATCAAGTTTTCATTGAAAATTTACTTTTTATCTAGTTTCTCGCAACAAATTGATAAATTTTAACTATTAAAATTGGGTAGCAAATAATCATAAGAATATTAAGATAAAAGGATGATAACAGATTAGCACTTCACATTGAAATAGACCATAAAATATTTCTTTTTGATTACTCATTGATGTTTTTATTGAACGTATGCACTACCACAAACAAATCTGTATCATATCACTCAATGACAATTTTGTTTCTCAAGGCTATGGGGTATTTTTAAAGTTATAGCATGTGTGGTATTGCCAATTTAAATTAACCTTTTGTTAGTAAGGGTGCTGAATTTAAGATGAAATATTGGTGATATTTAGGCCATATTTTGAATTTATGCGATTATCTTTTAATTTCAAATTACCCTTCGAATTTTAGAGATTTCTTAATTTTGGCCAAAATATTATTTTCAGTGAAATTTTTAATGAGAAAATTGGTCAAACTAATATATTTTCAAATGTACAAAATACCAAAAATTGAATTTTAGGGTATATAATATCAATTATATGTATTTAGACGGTGTAATGTAGTCAATTTTCCTGATGTAATTAAAGTGAAATTTTGTATCAATTTTTAAATGGCACTGACCATCTAGAAACTTCGTTTAATTATTTTCCCAAAATAATAACGAATTTCAAGTGCTTAGTTAGGCTATTGCACCAACAAATGTAAGCTCGATTATATTTTCATTCGCATCAATGTCGAAAATTATTAGCTACATCATTAAATATTAATTAATATATTATTTTAATTATCAATGAATCAACAAATCAATTATTACAAAAAATTGAATAAATTATTATAAAAATAGAATAATTGCCTGCACGTTCTTTCAATGTAATTCTTTATTTTGATATGAGATAACAAACATAAGCCCAAAGCAGGGCAGAACAAAACTTTTGCTGAAGTTAAGTCTTTTTGTTTTTTTTTTTTTTAAAAATCTAAATTCAATTTTTAACGATAATTCACAGTGGAGCAGTGCACACATTGGCTAATTATTTGCTTAACTGGCCACTCTGAGAAATTTATTTTAAAAAGTTAGGTTAATTTTTTTTGTTTAATTCAATTTTTACAAAGTACAAATTTAGAATTAATCTATACTATTATATAAAGCAATAGGCCATTTGAGTAACTACGTTTAGTCTAATATTTTTTTTGGTTCGTTGTTTTATTTTTTATTTTTTTCTTATTTTTTCTCTCTCTTTTTCTTTATGAATGTCCGATTATGAATATCCATAATCTGCGATAAATCGATAGGATATGGAATCAAGCAGTTTGATCAGTTAAAAATCCGAATCCAAGCAGTTTAATAATACTTTTTATTATATTAACAACCTTACATATAATAATGTTAGTGAAGAAGTTTAAATAGAATACAATATCCAAACCATTATAACTTATAATACACTTTTTTATATTTTTCAAAGTAATTTGTTTTTCAAAAAAATAATGTATAGTTTTTAGACATATTATAAAATAATTTTCTACATATTTAAATTTTATTTTTTACATAATAAATAATTTTTTTATTACTTATTTGATTTTAAAGTTTTAAATTTTTTAACAGTTAATCGGGTCGGATTTTTCTATTGAGTTTCGAATTTTTTTCTTGGATTTGGATTCATTTGAAATAAATGTAAATTTTATAGAATTCGGGTCGGATTAGGATACTAAAGAGGTTTGTCAGATTCAAATTCAGAATTTTCAGATTTGATCCAAATCCGACCCGATGACAGCCTAGCCATATTCTCCCCCATTCAAACCCAGACAGGCCCAGCCCACCTTAGAGAGATATTGGGCCGATCCATCTGCTACGGGAACCCAATCCAATTTGCACATTTGCTTTTATCCATTACAATTAGGGTTGCCTTTTTTTTTTTGGTAGTGTACAACTAGGGTTGTCAATTGAGCAAGTTTTAATGCAAATCTGATCTGAATTTTAACATATTTGATTGATTAAAGTATTCGATAGATTATGTTTGATTTTAATTATTCGTAATTCGATATAAATGAATCAAATGTAGAGTTAAGAAATTCGATACATTAAAGATCTCAATCTGAATTCTAATGATATTTTATTAAATTAATAACATTATGTATATATATAATCTAAATAAAGTTACTTAATTTTTTTTAGTTTTTAATATATATTTTTAACTGAATAATGTATAGTTTTCATACATATTTTGAAATATTTTTATACTTTATTTTATTTTTTTTCCATAAGGGATATTTTTTTAAAAATTGATTATTTGATTTTAAAACTTCATTTTTTAATTGTTATTGTGTTGGATTTTTTTTAATCAAGTTTCAAATTTTTATTCAAATTAAGATTTGAAAGAAATAAATATAAATCCTATAAAATTTGGATTTAATCTGGATATTGAAGAAGCTAATCGAATTAGTTTTAAAATTTTCAGATTTGACCCAAATTTGATCCATTGACAACCCTACTTACAATAACCATCATATTACGGATTCAAATTTCATCAATATAAATATTAATTTACTAAATAATGTCGATATCTATTATATAATATTTTATTTATAATTAGTGTTCTTTTTTTTTTTGTCTTATCTACTTGGTTTTGACTCATTGATCGATTAATCCGGATCAGGTACTGCAGATGCCTATTATAGGAGCGATTCTCTCAATCTAATTGTTCTATTCATAATACAAGAATTTGGCCTATTATGGGGGCGATTCTTCCAATCAAATTCTTCCATTCACAATATCATAATTCAAACACTGGACGTGTAGTTAGTAATATAATAATTTGTAATGAATGATATAATTATTTATAAGCCTAAAATTACAATTGACCAAGATGCACAACTTCAGATATAGCAATGGATATAGTTGTAAATAATTTTCTATACATTTATAACAAAAAACATGATTGAAACAATTACTTAAAAAAGAAAATATATGTACATTAATCTGTGAATAACTAGTTTTAACTTAAAATATTGTTTTGTATATCTAAAAATAAGTTTTTTTTTTTTAAAAAGTACTTTTTAACTTTTTTTTTAATGTATTATTATGAAACCGGTCTACCCATAGTAAAACCGCTTCTATCGTTGCGTCCAGTTTGACAAACGACTCAACCCCAAAATCCCCAAAACGCAGATCGAGCGATCAAATTCTAGGGTTTCCTCACCTCCCATATTTCTTCCCCAAATCCCTCAATTGAATTTATTTTCTGAAATCTTCGAACTTCTTCGTTTGAAAAATGCCTCAGAGACACTCGAAGAACAACAATGATTTAGCGTTCTTCACGTATGATGAGAAGCGGAAGCTAGGGTACGGCACGCAGAAGGAGAGACTCGGCAAAGATTCGATCAAACCATTCGACGCATGTTGTCTCTGCTTGAAGCCCTTTATTGAGCCCATGTCGTGCCTTAAGGGCCATGTTTTCTGTAAAGAATGCATACTCGAATGTCTCCTAGCGCAGAAGAAAGATATTCAAAGGTCCCAGCTTTTAATTTATTATGTCGATTAGATTTACTTATCTGGGTGTATTTGTTTTCAATACGAGTCTTTCTCATAGCTTTATGTTTAAATTGTTATTGTTCGATAATTAGCAGTCTTATATTTTCATGTAATTTGGGTGATGTTCATTTAAGTCGGTTTACTTTATTAAGCCCTAGAACCATGTGTGAGAAAGCAGTGAATTATAAGTAATTCGTGTTTTCCTGGTGAATTGTCTTGATTAAATGCCGTACAGATGCTGCGGAACTAAAGCTCTGAGGTCTTAAAAAAATATGCGTTCTTTAAGTTTCTTGGTTGTAATCGGATGCATCTCATATGGCATGTATTTTTGTTTAGTTTCCTGGTGGCAAATACAATGGGAGTTAGATTGTATGGTGATAATTCTTACAAACGCACTTGTATGAAAGACATAATACCTTTCAGAGAACTAAAAAGTTTTGTTGTGATCAAAAGGCTGTCAGCTTTTCAACACACCATCCGGGTCATGCTTGCCAGCCTTGTAGGTTATTACCAGTCTCAGTCTAAAATTCTTTTGGTGTATGCAGAATTTCAGTTTTTCTTTTGTCTAAACGAAAAAGAAAGGATTTTCCTATGTTGAATGACTGTCTGGAAGAGACTTTCTTCTAGTTGTTTATAAGCACCTTTTCCTTTGTTGTAGTTGATTTTTTTAATTCAGAACCCTACATCGCAAAACGCAGCTTGTGACTCTGTAGTGATATCTAAACTTATAGTAGTGTCAGTCTTGGGATTTGGATAAATGTAGCTATAACCAGATTGGAACACATTAACTCATGTTTTTGGCTGCAGAGCTTCTTTTATTATTCTAATTGTTTTACTGAAGGAGAGTTATATTTACCTGCAGAAAGCTAGCAGCCCATACTTCTCAACAGAAGCAAGAGCAGGAAGAAGAAGAGGAGAGGCTAATGCTGCAAAAAGCTAGAGAGCTCGATGCGTTTGATCAACAGAACCATGGGGCAGTACCACAGTACAATGACAAGAACCACAACAGAGACAAGAACGGTTTTCATGGGGCTAACAGTGTAAAGGCCACCTCATACGAAGAGGAAGCACTCCGTACAATGAAGGCATTTTGGCTGCCTTCTGCAACACCCGAAGCTCCTAAAAAGGTGGAGGCCCCATCAACGGACACAGTGTGTCCTGAAGGGAGGGAAAAACTCAGGCTAAAGACACTTTTTCCTATCTATTTTACAGAAGACACTAGTGAAGAGAAGAAACCCAGTTCTCTTGATAGGACGTATATATGTCCTACTTGCAAGGTCACGCTAACAAATACACTTTCACTCGTGACCTTGAGTTCTTGTGGACATGTCTTCTGCAAGAAGTGTGCAGATAAATTCGTGGCTGTTGATAAGGTTTGTGTTGTCTGTAACAAACCGTGCAAAGAGAGGCATCTTGTCAATGTGGCAAAGGGAGGAACTGGTTTTGCCGGTCATGGAGATCACCTAGAAGCAACAGATTTCAAACATTTGGGTAGTGGTTCAGGGCTTGGGCTTGTAAGACCTGCACCTAAGACCTGATCATGAGATGCTGTGGATCCAGTTGGAGCTGATATCCTGTCCTCTGTTTGATGCGGTTCAGATTTTTACGTCTTATCTTTTCATTGTATCAAGGGTTGTAACATATATGTTGGAAATGCAATTTCCTTTTTTCTCTTAAAGAAAAACATCATTTTCTAATCAGTATCAATTTTCAATGGTAGGGTAATCTGAACATCTGAAAGAAATCTTTTCAACCCAAAAGATTTAGTTTTTTAATGATCATAGTTCGCCAATGTTTGTTGATTTTGTTATGCTTGCTGGGAAATGCCAGTTTTACAAGAATGCTATCTAGTCTTTTAGCTCGTGGGGTTTGTTGTATTGAACCATCAGATTTGGATAGATAAATAGATATTCACCCGAGGCCTATCTTATACCAATATAGCTGTTGATCACAGCATTCCATATAGTGGCAGCCGAAAGTATCACATATGATATAGGACAAATTAGCTCTATTGGTTTGTATAATTATAAATTAATTTCTTTCATTTTAAAAATTACAAATATCCCTTGATGTTTAGGATTTTTTTGTAAAAATTATTAATAGACATTCGAAAAATAATTTTTCCGCAATCATAATAGTTAACTCAGGAATCAAGAGATAGGTTTCATCGAGCCTGACACAATCTCCCAATCAATGTTGTTATTCCACCAATCTTCACAAAATAATTTCATTTTTTACCATTATAACTACCACTGGGCATCAACATCTATAATTCAATACCCCAACTATTTTTATTTATTATTATTGAAATTGGTTTCATGCATAACTTCTATATATGCAAATTCCATTTAAAATCTAACCCAAAATAATAGAAATATAACTTACAATTATATCCTACATTGACTAATAATGAATTGAATTTTATTAAGCTAAACAAATAACTCGAGGGTATCTATAATTTTTAATATAAGAAGAATTAATTTATAATTACACTATACCTTAATAGGTGTGGACTTATTTTGCTTCCAATGTAACAACCATAATCACGGGCAAGCGATACTTTTGCTTTTTATATCACAGTCTCTCATTGGAAAGTATCATTTCTTGTTCATTCATTGTAATCAAAAGATTGTTGGGAGTCAAATTTTTAACTTGAAAGTGAAATTGACTTTTTATAAGACATGATAATGTTTTTATTTTTAGTAAATAAAATAAGTTTCTACTCTCTCTCTCTCTCTCTCTCTCCCCCCTATGTGTCTGTGTCTGTGTGTGTGTCTATATATATATATATATATATATATATATCTTTTGGGCCGCGGGTGTGGGTGCTACGAGAAAACTAAAATTTAACTACACTTATAATGTATAATTTTGTATTAATTTGAGGCAATAACTGTCCTAACCAATCCGTCCTACCCACGATTTTTATTTAATTATAAGATGGTCCTATTTATATGTTATATTATACTCTTTTCGTTCCACAATAAATGTCATTTTAGAATTTTTTTTAATCCCATAACATATGTCTTTCTCACATTTCAAAAAGAAATCTATTAGTTTTTTCGTAATATGTCCTTAGACTCTAATTAATATTGTCTGTAAATTTTTTAAAAATCTCACAACAACTGATTAATTATAGAGCATTTTAGTCAAATTAATCTATAATTAATATTGTCAATTCATTTCCTTAATTAACCTTAAACGACATCTATTATGTGACGAAGAGTTGTATACTGTTGGACGGTGGCAATGGCACCAAAAATGGCCATTTTTTGACCGCTAACTCGTTAGGAGCAACAAACAAAGATGAAAATCGAAACCGAAAGGGCTTTGATTCACATGCACACGCAGTGTCAGCGTGTCCCTCAATATCCGCTAGCCCAACGCTCCTGCATTAACAACATGCCCAAACTAATGTTAGTTTAAAAATCAAACCTTTCTCCTTTTTCTTGCCCTTTATCTCCATCATTGTTACTCATCTCAGAGAAGAAAATTTAAAAATAAAATAAAATAAATTCAATTACTTATAGTTTGCCATTAAAGGTTTTCGCTAATCCACTGGTATAAGGGGGTCGTTTTAGGAGAAAAAAGATAAGCGACCCCATTTTGAAAATCATGGCTGCCGTGGAAAAGGGACGACAAGGCGGAGCAGCGGCGGAGGAAGAAGGCGAGGTTGTTGCAAGGGGTGACGGTGGTGGATTTTGACATGCTGTGTACGACGGCAGCGGCGCAGCAAGGCGGGTGGGGCAAATTGAACGATGACGAAGAAGAAAATATAGCGGGAATGGGATTGTTTAGAATGTGGGAAGGTGATCTTGTTTACGACTGCTTGGATGATCGACGGATAGCTATTGAGTCCGCCTGGTATGAATTTTGAGGAAATTCTTTTATACACTTGGTTTGGCATCTCACGTATACGCCAAACGCTGTACTTTTTTCATGCATGCATTCGAATTATTGGTGGTGCTTTTTGGTACTTATATTTTCATGTATGATTGCAGTTGTCCGTGTTATAGATTCGGAAAGAACATGAAACGAGCTGGATTTGGTCCTTGTTTCCTTCAGGTAAATACTCATTCTTTATGCACCATCATCTGCTATACCCCCTTCCTTAACGTTTAGTTCCATATTACAGATGACCCCCTGGAAGAAGGTGGGATTTGCATTTATGATTTCAACATATTTATTCTGCATGCAGGGATTTGCTTACTTGATTCTCGTAGTTCTTGCCATATCCAACCTTGTCGCGTTCTTAATCACCGGGGGACACTGTCTTTTATATTTTGTCATCGGTTCCACCGTCTCGGTGGGGATATATTTGGGATATCACAGGACACAGATAAGGAAAAAGTTCAGAATACAAGTATGTGTTATCCTCTTTTGTTTACCGTTTTGCATCACGAAAATTTTAGTATAACGAAGTGCACGTATTGTTTTTATCTTCGACAAATAACGCGCCCCGTGTTTGCTTATGCAGGGCAGTGAGAGCTCTCTAGACGACTGTGCTTACCATATTGTTTGCCCTTGCTGCACCTTATGCCAGGTCTGTACTCTGCTTGTTCCATCCTACATTATCGAGTCCCCTGTGTAATGTCTAATTATCATGACGACCTTTATCATATTCTTATTGGTACTTCGACCCCGTGAACTTATAAGATGTGCGAAACAAGTCTTGCATCAACCGTGCCATGTTAAGGTGCATTTGTTGCAAGTATGGGTTGGTTTTGACACGGGGAAACGACCACTTGATGCCCTATTTGATCTTAATAACAAAGATTGACATGAAGTTCTTTCTTGAATTGTCTTGTCCCTAAATCTTCTTTGATCCTATCAGGAATCTCGGACATTGGAGATGAACAACGTCCAGGACGGCATCTGGTATAGCAGAGGCGATACCATATGCATCGGGAGCTTGCCCGAAGATAGCAAGCCATTCTCACGACCAAACCCGACTTTTGTAAAGTCCCCCGAATCCCTTAGCATGCAAAAAAAATCCAACGACAGCTCTCAAAAATCGACTCCAGAGGCAGTTGGCTCGCTTCCTCAGGTCCCATCAGAGGGTATCCACTCGCCGCCTTTGGTCCCTTCAAAGGTTGTCCCTTCATCGCCTTTGGTCCCTTTGCCCGGGTGAGGTGTCTCGTATTCCAATATAGAGGTGCAAAGGTGCCTTCCTCGAGGAAGCTAAATGCACACTACAAGAAAGCACCTCCTTTACTAACGGAAATTTCATGGCAGAAAAATTCTGTTTGTGATTGATTGGTGACAAAACATCAATGTAAACAGAACTAAAAAAAATATCCGTGACAAGGCATTTATTAACAGAAATATATTAAACTAAATCCATCACAGAAACTAAATTTATAGTGCATTGACTCGTCGTTGAAGGATATGCATTCTTATAGTAGCAGTTTATCAAGCCTGGTGCTGCTTAGAGTGGATCAAACCCAATGTACATATGTAGATAGATTATGGTGGTTTAGATAGATGCAATAATTCCGTTTCTCATCGGCGTAGGTGATCGATCGGTTGATGAAAACACATGCCGTAGACACGAACAAGAATATTGCATAATTTTAGAAAGCATCGAGAAAACACCCCAGCAAAGAAGAGATACCTTGTATCCTCCCCCAAGGAGCTGCGATTACTCTGGTTACTTAAGAATGGAAATGCCATGTTTTATGCAATTTTAGCTTTTTAGATCTCAAGCTTGTAATTACAAAATCATAATTTAAAAAATTTCTCCTTTTCGTGTTCATTTTGTGTATAATTTTCTGGGGTACCCTACTTATTGGTGCTATCGTTGGAAAATGCATAAAAAGTGTTGAAATATAAGAGACAACCAAGGAATTTGCTAATGGGAAATTTTAGTCCATCAGGCTCGCCCCGTACTGACACTAATTTTATGAAAAATGTAGTTACAAGTAAATTACATTTACGGTGCGATTTTGTTTGGTACAATCACTCGACAAGCATAAACTTTGGCTTCAAATACAATTACCAGTTTGTTACGAATTAAACCACCAAAAAGGGCCTGTAACAGGAAACAAATCAACCCTCCAGGGCTTCAATCTCACTTATCGACCATCATTAGTCCGAAAATCCAACGTGATACTCGAGTCAATTGTTTCGATGTGTTTCTTGCCTACTATGAGAGTGTGTACAAGAGCTTGCGCTTTTCATAAAGTGCTTAAATTTAGAGCTTTTTAAAAAGCAGGCTCATTGGTGCTTTTAGCTTATGTACTTTTCAGCTTATTTTAAGCTTTTTAAAGTAGAAGAAGGTGAATAAAACACTTACCATTTGTTTTTTTTTTTTTTTTTCCAACCAAAAGCTCAAAAGTAGAAGCTTTCCCAAACACAGTCTACATATATGTATGTTAGACGATTTCACATATGCGCATAAACACAACTACGAGGCCGACTTGAGATAAAACAATCTAAACCTAAAAAGATCGTTATTGACATGCATAAGGTTTAAAATAACCCTTTGCCACGAAACCGGCACAAAGCTCATGAGATGCTATCCGATTGGGCAATACCGAACAGGTATGTTTAGTCTTTGGATTAAATATAATAATGTCACAATTTCATTTTTTAATACTTTTTGACATCATTATATCTAAAATCAATGGTTAAAAACACCAGTTTGATACTACCTGACTGGATAGAATGAATTAATCTGCGGGAACATATACTTATCAGCATGTCATGGCATAACACCAGAGAAAGGCCGACTAAATGTGCAAGCAATTCGGATTATAAAATCAGTAGCATGTAGTAGGAACGAAGGTGAAAACAGAAACAGTTAGTATAAAGAAAAACATAATGATATTATCAATAACAAAAGACCAACCAAACGAGGGCAAGGAGACCTAGTTTACTCGAAACATGCATTAAAAATCTGGATCAGCATAGCAGTACCTTTTCTACTGATGATCGCTAACACCACCACCAACCACAGGAAAATACAAAACCCGGTCAAACAGAAAGATAACGAATCTAGAATAGCTCGAAAATATGAAAGTTCATTCAGCTTGAATGATCTGGTCCGAATCTGGTTCATATATGATTACATATACATATACACTAGCTGCATATTACTCGTACAGCACACCCTCAATATTTTTAGCGAATAGAAGTTCTTAAGCACACATTCATACCCTTGAGTTCCAAACATGGGGGCGCAAGAGTTTTCATAGTAGGGACAGAGCCACGAATTTTCATTTTGCAGGACAAGATTAAAACTTAACAAAAACCGTGTTTAGGGGACAGAATTTTGAATTTTAGCAAAAACACACATGAAATATTGCTATATAGAGATTAGAGGGGTAGACTGCACCCTGTAGCCCCCCAGGCTCCATACAGAGCAGCAGTCATCAGGATATAGCAGCATAGCATTAGCTATAATCAAGCATAAATCAATTAAACTTCCAACGTTTTATGGGCCCAAGGAAGACATATCCTCCCAATACAGGAAGCAACCAGAGCCTCTGTTACATTACCCAAATTGAGTTCAATATCAGAGAAAAACTGTAGGCATCATTACGAATGCAATCAAGATCGGAACTTTTGGCCCGAAAAGCCAAGATAAAGTCATTGCACTCTGATAAAGATTATCCAATTCATTCATTCACATAAAGCTTCAAACCTTACACCATAAGATTCATTGACAATAGGTAACTCTTTTCTAAGCCCTAAATTCTAGATAACATGCAGACTAAAGCTACCATAGGAACATCAAAAATCATATGTAGCCATCAATCTATTTCGGCTGTGTCCTTATCCATGTTTACATAATTCAGTAGTATACCTCACCCCAAGGTACCATTGCAGCGAGTAACTTCCTTTCCAACCTTCATATTATAGACATCAAATCCACCTCTGCGCATCACATTATCAGACAATAAGCTACGATAACACACAAATGAAATAAACTCGAAAAACTTTGGCCCATCCACAGCCAACAAATGCAATCATAACCAAGGAGGTTTGAGCATGCGTGAGCATATTCGCACGCACAATGCAGGCAGTCATATGCAAACATAATGCCTTGAATCCAATTGTCTTGCTTACACTCACTGTACATCTGAAAGACTATATACATTTCCATATTGTCATCCTTCAAAATCAGCCCATAATCTCTCTCTCAATTATTAAACTTTGGAATTGACACAAAATCATCATATATATAACCATTCCAAAGCATGCATGCTCAACAACTTCAATTATATCAAGAAACAAGAAGAAAATGAAAAGAAGGCCATACCAGAGCATCGTAACCCTATACGAGTCAGCTGCAACCCCAACCATATACAATCCAGGAAACACACTCTGTCATAACATTAGAAAATATATCAAAAACCCAAAACTCCAATTCCTCATCATACAGAAAAAGATAATAATAATCAAAATAAAAAATACAAAATTTTCAAGCCCACATACATCGAGTTGTTTCTGAACGTTCTTAGGCCATTTTCTTGGCCGGCGGGCGGGCTTGCCGCCAGTCAGAGCATAAACATCCTCCTCGATTTCTTCCCTCGACAGCGAAATCCAAACCTTCCTCTTCCCCCTCCTCTCAACTCCACCATGCGGCCGGCTCCCATCCACCAACCCCCTCAGCCTCTGCGACTTCATCCCGTTGCCGTTGCTATTGTTTTTGTTGTCATGATTCTCCGTAACTGTTTCTCTCTTGGGAGTCGGTGCCGCCTTGATGATCTCCCTCCTCGGCCGCAAGTTCCACGGCTTGGCCTCCCCATTCTCCTCTTCCGCCGACGCCGACGCCGACGGGCCGGTGGGCGGCTGTTGTTGCTTGGGGTTGGTGGGTCGGGTCTCGGGTTCGGGCTCCGGGTGCTGGTGTTGATCGGGGGAGTCGCGGCGGCGGAAGCGGTGGTGCTGGGAGCCGGAGGTGGATGAGGAGGAGGAGGAGTTCTTGTGAGCCCATCTGAGATGGGGCAAAGAGAAGTTGTGCAATGGTTGCGATTTGACCGGTGGCGCCGCCATCAGAACCACCGCATGAACACTTAAAATAGCCCTTTTTTCGGTGTTTTTTTCAGAATTGTGAAGAGTTTGAAAGGAGTCGAGGACGATGCGTGGCGGGGCAAAGGCGTTAATGGGCAATGAAACAGAGGAGTTGAAGCAGAAAGGGTCAGGCTCTTAGGGGCAGAGGGCACCGCACTAATATATATACATATATATATATATATGTATATAATGTGTGTATTGTAATATGCTTCAACATGTACGAAACGAAGCTATGGGTGTGGGGGATCAGCTAGGGCGTGTTTGGTTGTGAGGGGAAAGATGGGAGTTGGAAATATGTCCAATTAGGAATTTTAGGGCCCGTTTCGACATTGCTATGAAAAACATGCTTTTTCGATATTGCTTTTGAGTTCGTTTGAATGGTATTTGGCTAGAGACTAGTTTTTTTTTTTTTCTCGAAAAATAAAAGTAAAAGAAAATGTCCAAAAGTGGCTTTTATTCGAAGTTATCGACAATAATTTTAAATAAAATTATCTTTAAAAATATTTTTGATTACTGTATCCAAATACAAAAATATTTGAATTAAAAAAAAACACACTCCTCCATGCACGGTATGACTTGGAGAAACATTTTTTTTAATTCTATCCAAATAGGTCATTTGTAGTAGAATTTATATATTTATTTTTTAAGACAAGCTTCTTCGCGATTTGACGAAATAATATGAAAGTGTTTTAATTTTTTTTTTTTTAAAACTACTCCAAATAGCTTCTGAAAAAAGTCACTTTCTGATTTTCTATAGCTTTTTTTTTTTGAAAAATCCAACCAAATACTAATTTTCTATAGTGAAATACTTATTTTCAAAAATAAGAAAATACCAAATTAGTTGTAAAATACTATTATTTTAGGAACATAATTTGGCAAAAAAAGTGAAATGTTTTGAGAATTGTTAAGTGAAATGTTTTGAGAATTGTTTGTTTGTGGGATCTAATTAAGAGTGTGTTTGACTAAACTTTCTAAAAAGATGTTATGATCTCATAAATATGGATAATTTTATTTTTAATAGACCATGAAACTCAGAAGATGTTATCAATAATAAAATTATTATTTATAGTATGATAAAACTTCTAGAGTTTATAAGATTTTAAAAGCTCTCTTATAAATGAGTTTTGAACATCTGAAAAAAAAATATTTTTGAGAAACTTATAAACTCGCCTCGAACACCATTAACTAAGATCCAAAAATATATATCTTAGTACAAAAGAAGATTACGTGGTTAAAATGATTTGTATTGGATATTAGTAGGGCTCGTCTAAAATGATTTTAAAGTAATGCAAGTTATAAAACTTTGAAATGCTCTTTGCTCTTCTCCTAGGATGCCATATTTGATTATGTAAATTTCTAAATGTATCAAAACGTGTAACATGTGTTTTGCATACCCCATAATCTATCCAATATTGACTTACATTTCGTGATTAGAAAATCATTGATTTATTTATTTATTTACTATTTTGCAAGACCTAATATCTATATCTATACATAGTTTAATTTGGTTTATGGCACGAGACATCATTTGGGCTTCAACAATCATACGCACGGGCTTTGCTACATGGTTATTTGATTAAGAGTCTGTTTGGATAGGTTTTTTAAGAGAAAAAAACACTTATTTTTTAAAAAAAAGAACACTTCAGACAAACAAATATTGTGTTTGTATGGACTTTTTTAAAAAAGTAGAAAATCAGAAAAAAAAAAAAAGTCAAAAAGAGCCTTTTTTAGAAGCTACCTGGAGTAACTTTAAATAAAAGCACTTTTAACTATTTTATCCAAACACAAAATTATTTGACTTTAAAAAAAAATTCTACTATAAAAAACATCATTCGAAAAATATTTTTTTTAAATCCATCCAAAGGAGCCTTAATAGATAGAAGGACCAAAGAATTTCATATATTGCCCATTTTACGTGGATAATGGACTTTGTCAAAAATTATTGCTAAACTATACGTACCATACATCAACTTACATTTGATAATTTTTTTCTCACTTTTTTTTTGGCATTTTCCTATGCTTATTGAATTTTTTTTTTTGGCATGATATTTCGTTTATGTATTCAAATACTTCTATAGGCGTTAAATTCTTTAAGCAACATTTAGGATTCGAATTATAGAGTTGTAAATGGAGCAATAGAATTAAAAAGATAGTCCCAATAATGAACCTCTGCAGTACCCGATATTAATTAATCAACTTGTGAATCATAACCGATGGCTAGGGAAAAAAAAAATCTAAATCTATCGATTTTCTGATGTCTCGTGTAGCAAAACATTTATCTTTAAATAGTTAATCATGTTGTTTGTTCCAAAAACCGTTGGAAAACAAATAAATAATCTGACACGCAATAATTAAATAACAAAGTTTTCTAATATTTGTTAATTAATGTGACAGAAAGAAAGACATTGGAACACGTAAATTATAATTCTTAATCACAACATCATTTTCGATTCTACAAAATCAACATTTCACATTGGTTATCAAACAACCTCAAAATATGTCCCATCACAAAAAAAAAACCCTCAAAATATTTGTGCTTAGAATTCTATAAATAAATTCAATTCAACGATCGATCAGCCTACCTAAACAATTTGAAATAGTAAGTCTTATATCCTAGTGGACCA
The DNA here is from genome assembly GCA_026212405.1 of Petrea volubilis. Classification (NCBI taxonomy): domain Eukaryota; kingdom Viridiplantae; phylum Streptophyta; class Magnoliopsida; order Lamiales; family Verbenaceae; genus Petrea; species Petrea volubilis. The sequence goes on from CM047881.1 coordinate 21,394,023, forward strand.
CCCGTATGACGAGCAACCAGCAAAGTCAAGTTTTCTGGAAAATAAAAATAAAATTATTTACTTAAAAACAATCTACAATTTGACTAATAGAAACGAAATTAGTCTATGGGGGTTTCTCTAGTTTTTTATTTTTATTTTTTCCTTTTTCCATTTCTTTGAGTCAAAACATTTATAGTCAGCAAACTAATTATTACAATCCAACAATAACAATTATCAAGCACCAAGTGAAAAACATAAACTATAGTTACCAACAATCAAGTACTGTGTGAAAATATAGATAAATATCCATACGTGAAAGCATAAAACCTCATAATCGTAATATCTCAACTCTATTATTGAGTGCGCATCAATGGTAAGGCGGAGGTTCCCGACCAAAAGGTCAAGAACTCGAAGTTTTGAATTCCCACGAATGCGGGCATAATCTACTTTGTAGCAATATACGTCTGCTTATGTATTAAAAAAAAAAAGAACACTTCTCTGTTGAGCTAAGCTTCAACAAAGAAATTTGAAATCTATTATCCCAACAAGACCAAAGTTTTAGGTTGTCTATTTATTCAAATCAATAACAAAAGGCAAATATTTCCTTATATACACTCTCCTCCACATAAATGCATTAGCAAACTACAAATTTTCTCACTTTTTTTTTTTTTTTTTGGCATAACAAAATCCTATTCACAAAATTACCACAATCAAATAACAATCACATAATATAACATTTCATATATCCCATTAAAAAAAAATGTTTATCATCCAATAAAATCTCACATTTACCTGTATTAAAAAAGAGTTGCAGAAATGGCGAGATATATCCGACAATATCTCAAGATCCGTGAGAAACCCGACCCGACATCACATCCGGACAGGATCCCTGCATTTCTTCCCCACCCGGAACCACCATACCCGGATAAGAACCCGGGACAAGGGCCACGTTTCTCGCCCCATAAACAATGGCTTGACTTCCATTATCAGTGATGATTCTACCAGGCATTTCATATGGACTCACACCAGCTCCATATACTTGGTTCACACCCGGAAACCCGATGGGTACTTGACCCGGAACAACCGGGTACGATTGAACAAACTGTGCCCGGATAGGAACGGGTTGAACGGAAGCATTCCCGGCTTGAACATGGCTGCCGGGCACATAATACACAGCAGGCACGGGTTGCGCAGGCGGATTAGGGTAATGCCACATCGGGCTACCCGAGTACCCGGTTGGTTGAGATACCAATTTCTCGTTTACCATTTCACTTTCCTTTTGTTCCACCGGGTTAACGGGTTTGGTTTTTACAGGCGGAAGATCCGGAATAACTTGCAGGCCAGGTGGGGCAAGCGATGACGATGTGGAACAGAACGGTGAAGAAACAATCGGGGCCGGCGAACCCGGGTCCGACAGCGAGATGTTGTCATTCAGGATGTTTTTGTTTCGGATCTTGGTGCTTTCTCTAAGGGTATCGTCCGAATTATCCAACCCGAATAGATAATCGGGCACTTCCGACACAATCGACGAAACCTCCGACCTGCCGCGATCGAGAACAGGCCCGGATCCCTGCCCGCCGTTGAGGGCGTCGACGAACCAGTTCTCGCGCTTAGCCGAGCCGTCCAGGAGCGAGTTGATACTAGTGGCTCTGGACTCATCAGTCTCAACAGGGAAAAGGAAGAGCCGGAGCCGAGCCGATTTGTGGCCCTGACTGAGCCGATCGTACTCCTCCATCATATTCTCAATGTCTTCATCGGCGGTGATGGTGATGAGCGCGTCAAGGTCCTCGTTGGGGAGCTGGTACTTTATGCTTAGGTTGGTTGTACCGGAGAGCTTGGATAGCTTGGAGAGGAGAGCGGCGAAGGTGGTGTAGCGGTGAATGGCGACGATTCGTGTGTCGCCGCCGACGTAGCGGAGCTGGTTGTCGTGCGGGCGGGGGAGGATTTTGCCGCCGAAGCTGCACATGAACCGGATTCGGGGCTGAGCGCCGTCGTCGTGGAGGTGGTGGTGGTCGGAGCGTGGGGTTGACGCGACTGAGTCGGTGGTGCCGGAGTCCAGTTCCGAGACTGGAACGGAATGGTTTGAGGCCATGAATCGATCAATGATATCTGCAATTGAGAGATTTAGGGCTTAGTGTGTGTGTGTGTGTGTAAATTCATGTAGACAAGGTGCTCGAGAATATGGCGTAGTGGAGGAGAAGGATATGAAAGAACAACTGTTAGCGTACGAAATTGTGAAGAATGTCTTTCATCGGTGGGGAAATCTAAAGTGGATTCGGCTGTGATGTATTCATCATCACAGGCCATGGGAAACTTTCTTTTCATTTGGAAATTTTTTTTCCCACGAAACAAGTTTGGTAAAATTCAATAAATTATACGAAATTGTTGTGTGATTTAATCGTAATTTCGAAAAATACGCACTATTACATACCAAATAAAATATATACGTCACTTAATTAGCACGGACTCTTGTCAGCATCTTCAAAATTAAAAGAATATTTTTTTTGATTCTTGTGTAGAAATAGAAATATGCTTTGCTTTGAATATGTTTAAGTAATAATTTTATATATGCGACTACAATCCATTTTATGTTGGATTTAGTTCAACTATTGTGATCTAATATATATATGGTATGATAGATGTGGTAAGAAATTTATATAAATGTAAATGAAGTTTTTAGTGAACCAAATAGAGTTTGGATTCATTATATATCGGACGGAATCCCCTACCTCAAAACGGTGCCCCATACTTTAAATTCATGACACATGTAAATCTTCAAGATTTACTTAACGGCAGATTATTTAGTTATGTTAATTAGATTTACAAGTATCATGAATTTAGAGTATAAAGCATAAGATGTGGCATCATTTTGAGGTAGGAGATCCCGTCCTGATTATACATATATATATATATATATATATATTCTTCAAATTAAATTCGACCACAGACATAGTTCAATTTCCATTAGTGGCGAAATTTGTCCCACTACATATTTGCCCTTTTACCCCTCCTTGTACTTGATCATCATGAAATATATAATAATATGCACTTAATTGACTTCATATAATTATATAATAAATTAACATATGCTATCCATTCTTATTAAATAAATAATAATTATTATATAATCGATATTATGAAAAAGAAAAAAAATACAATAATTGACAGTCGGTGTCAACCACTAATAGAATCAGTTATATTATATTATATATATATATATATAAATATGGTCCTATCGAGGCGACATGGATAATATACCAATAATTGACTAATATTGTAAAACAACAGTACCCAACTATGAGGTTTCAAATTTCACTGTTTACCAGATGAAAAAAAGTTGTTAGTGGCATTATATTATTTTTGAAAGAGCAAGTTGAACGAGCCAATAAGAACTATTACATCTTTATAAAATTATTATGTATGGATAGGACATAGATGGAGGGAGGGAGGGATGATTTTATTACAATAAGATGATAAATCAAAAACAAATCATGTCATGACACGTAACGGGATATATATATATATATGTCCAATCATATTGCCAACTTTTAGAGAATATATAAATTTATTATTAGTTTCACTACTTAAAGGACAACGTCACATCCAGTTAGTTTTATAAAATTTTAAATGTTGTACGATTTCAACAGTATTTCACTTTACAATGATACTTATGTTTGATAGAATTATTTCTAATTAGAGGTATGAACAAGTCGAGCGAGCTGAACATGCCGTTATTTGAGTTTGGTTTGAATTCTTTTATTGGATTTGAAATCTTATATGACTTTGGCTAAATTACTAAATAAATCGAGGGCAAACGAGTTTTGAACTTGGGTATTTTGATACTTTTATATATATATATATAAATTCTCATATTTCAACTAATTGGGTCAAGTTTGAGCTGAATTTCTAACTTCGTCAAACTAAAAAAGGTGTGTAAACTTGACAAGTTGTGCTTAACAACTAAGCATGATCGGAATTCAATTGAGTATTAAGTAGCTTGATTTATTTTTTCAACATCGCAATTTGATTGGTATACACACTAAAATGAATGAATATTCCCAACAAGAAATTGTGGTAAGTCAACTTCTAGTTGTGTAAATATGATGTAATCTTTACTGAAGGAAAATTATTATCTAGACTAGATTTGACCGTACATAATTAATTATATAATAAATATTAATCCACTTATTATGTAATTAGTTACTTTCTTTTAATTATACGTCAATAGCATGATAAATATAAAATATTCATTATATAAATTAGTGTTGGTACGATTGAACGGATAAAAATCTCCTCTTAGTCTAATATTTATAATTATGGGCGGCAAATTATAGTAATACAATAATATTCGATTGCTTATGTCAACAATGCAATTATTATGACTTGTAAGCAAGAACTAAAATAGCAAAGAGGGCCCCGTTGACAAGGACAGCTTCGTAAAGCTGCAAATTCAATTTTGCCAGCATTTCTACTTTTAATCAATATGTTTTTCCATTTTAAAAATACATATGTATGTGTATGTAATCTAAGCGGAATTATTGCAAGGAATTAAGTCAATAATTAAATGATTAGTGGCGACCTCGATTGGTCAAAAGTAGAACGGCTCATACATAGCAATGAGGACAATAAATAGTTTTATATTTGAATTAATTCTTTGGTTTGATAATTTATATTTCAATAAATTATTAATAGGATTGAATTGTCAATTGTGCTCCACTCTTAAAATTTTCAAATATGTATAAAAAATCTTAAATGACAGATATTGTGAAAGCAAATATAATAAGTTTTTCGTATTTTATAATTAATAATAATTAATATAATAGTTTGTTATAATCAATCCGTATATAGTAAATCAAGTTCTCTTTCTTACCAGAAAAAAAAAAATAGTTATAATCAATAGCACCCACCATCTAGAACATTTTATTAAAAGGTTAATTACATCTACTGTCCCTCTAAAGATACAAAATTACAATCAGCCCTCCAAAAATTTTCAATATTACCAACTCATACCCTCAGGAATTTCAAAATCACAAATACCCTCTTGGTCAGCTGGTTTCCGATCATATTCTACTGGCGTCATTAATTTTTTTTATAAAATTTCAAAAATACCCTTGTCGTTCTCGGTCCAAAAAAATTTTAAGTTGGAAAACATAAGGGTAAAACAGAAAGTTCAAAAAAATATGACCAGAAACTGGCTGACTAGGGGGGTATTTGTAATTTTGAAAGTCTTTAGGGTATGGGTTGATAATATTAAAAAATTTTGGGGGATCAATTGCAGTTTCGTAACTTTCGAGGGGTAATGTATGTAATTAACCCTTTCTTAAATGGGTTCTAATAACTGCTACTAATTAATTACTCTCTCTCACAAGTATCAAAAGTACAATAATATAATCTCATAATTATATTTTTCATAGTCTTTAATTTTTTTTCTAATGGATGTCTTGTAAGAATACCCCACTAAAGACCATTCATTCATTTAGTAGCGGATAATAAACAAAGCTTAATGTTCCATTAAAAATAATAATAAATAAACAAAACAAAAAGGTTGGAAGATTCAATCGTACGTGTGCCCAAAAAAAACAAAAAATAAGTATAATAACACTTATCATTCTATTAAATTTAACACGACCAAGTGCAATACTACTTGTATTTTTAATAAACAATTGTCCGAGGTCAAACCCTTGTTATAGACACCAAGAGGAAATTGATTAGCAGACAATTGAAAAGTAAAAAAAGCAAATTACGACTATATCTCTTGAAATAAGTTGAATTACAAAATAATCTATTTTGTTCTAAAAATTATAAATATTTCATCGAGGTTTAGCACTTTATTATAAATATTAATAGATATGTGCAAAAGTAAACTTTTGTGCAGCCATATAATATGTCCAGACGAGCTATCACACTGTCACACACGCACACAGGTACATGCATATATATAACTTACAGCTTAATTGATGATTCGGGCCGAGCCTGGAGTGCTGGAACTGGTTTGGTCAAGGCTTGAGTTGCTTAAAAAAAGCCATTAAACTATCTTGAATTTTCAGAAGGGATTTGTTCAGCAACTTGGAAAGAAGAAAGATATATATCAAAAGTGATAGAAAATGGTAGGTATAATGGGGCTTGGGCGGCCGGGTGGGCGGTGGTGAAAGCTAAGCCCAAAAGGTTTAAATGCTATTCGTATTTATTGGGACCCAAATGTCGAAATCTCTCAACGACGTGACCGCCAATTATATTTTGTCTCTAGCCCAAAGCTATAAGCTAAGCTAACCCCATGGCTTTTGCCTTTTTTTTTAAAAATGGAAAAAGTTGTAAGAGGGGATATGTATATAGGCATGGAAATTTCACGTGTCTGTTTCTGAAAAATCCTTTTCGGAAAATTTTAATCTAAATTCGATTCGATTAGATCAGGATTAATCACATGATAAATGACGGATAATTAAAGAGAGAGTGGTCAATCACTTAACAAGTACAATACACTTATTATATAATTTATTGAGTTCGATCAAATCAATTTCGAATAAGAATTTTCCGACCAGACTTTCAAAGGTAGTATTTTATTTACACAAATTCCGAGATTATACGAAAGTGAAGTTTATTTTTCACAGAAATAATTGAAATAAGAGTCGAATAGGTATTTTCAGTATAATCCTATGATAATTTAAATAGAGTAGGATTCAACATTTTCTTTTCTTTTCTTTTCTTTTTTTTTTTGGGTTGGATGGGGAAGGAGGGATTTGGGGCTGAGTCGAAATTAAGGAGGACTAAAAGATGCAATTGTTTTTTCTCAATTTTATATCTAATTATATTTTATATGTGATGCTCCCTCTTCTTGGATTGATCTTTTTGTCAAGCTTGGGTGCTCCGATTAATTTGTTTGTGGCCCACCCATCCCAAGCGAGGAGTATACGTGAAACTAGTTGATTTTGTTCCGTCGTAGGCTCTCTAACGCTTAAATTAGTAAGGTAAACATCAAAGATATGAAGTGAGTTGTAAGACAATATTTTATATTTTGAGCTCAAGTTGTGTGTGTTACCTTTTTGAAGAGGTTAGGAGTCTATTTATATGAAAGGGGCTTTGATTTGACGTGATTGATGGAGGTTGGTCTTTTGACTGATATGTGAAGTATATATGGATATACTTTTTATTCTTTTGTTAGGACTCCCCATGACGGTTAGGCCTTACCTTTATTAATGAGACTTGATTTGGCATTTAATGCTTAGAATTGCTTTGAAAAGAGAGTAATAATGGCAGCTGGGATTGAAAAGATGACCACAATTACCTATCAATATGTATTTGGTGGCAGGGACTACCCACGTCTGACAGGTTTGTTGGGGACCCCCTTTAGACGCACTTATACTTGAGTACACTGCTTAAGAGATCTTGACATACTTGCCCTTGAACGAAGCTTTTGTCCTTCAGTGCTACTCTCTCTTAGTCATTTCGAGGTCGTTCACCACATCTAGATCGTTGGCTAGCAAGCTGAACCCCTCGAGGATCCTCTTGGACTCTCCTTTGACAGTTTTTCCCTTGAACTTACAAGGTGGGCCTAGGGCAAATTTCCCTTTTATGAGTTTTAGCTCACTATGAGGGTCCTTTTTTACTGTTCAAAATGCCTTCGAGGGCTTTTCGCCTTCGCACTTGGATACTTTTTCCTTTGAATATTGATGACGTGTTAAATAAAGAAATGTATGCCACATTAATATGCATTCTTATTAAAATTTCGAATTTCACCTTCTCGAAATGATAAAATGATCACTTAGATATTATAAAATTTCATTCCGCTCCCCCAAATAACATTTTACAACTCCATCCAAGATTGGAGGTTGGTGGAGTTAGCAATACAAATGAACCGAGCCGAGCCTTGACTTTACTTTTTAAGCTCGAGCTCAAATCAAATAAATTGAGCTCAAACTCAAGCCCGATGAGCCAGAAAAAAACAGACTTAAACTCTAACAATCACAATGATATATCGAATCCCCCATATTTCCAACCAGCACAACCACCCTTCCTACCCACCAGAGGGCCGCTCGCATGGGAATAAGAGGGCAACAGCTTCTTTCATCCCTTATAAAAGATTGTAGGGTACCTTCAAATAAAAGGTAATATTTTTACACTTTCTAAACTCTCAGATAATTCTCTATGATTTATGTGCAATTCAACTATTTATTGTTTTTATTGCTTATGCGCACGTTATTGACTTAATTCAATGAGGACTAACCTCTAGTGAATCACGTCTCTATAAAATATACTTATCTAGTAATTCAAATATACTTTCTAAACATTGTTTAGGTTCATTGTAATTGTCTAGATCTATTGTTTTAACTAATAATTGTTTAGGTTCATTAATGTAATTGTCTAGCTTCATTATATGTTGTAACCTTCCTATTTACCGGACGCTTGTAACACTATAAATACTGTACATATGCATTGAGATGAAATGAATAATATACAGCTTTTTCCCTTATTTCTTATAATCTAAAGGCTAAAATACAAATTTTCATCCGTCATGCCTCGCTCATGCTTTTCTTCTTCGTCCCTACTCTACCCCGAGTTTGAATTTTTATGAAATATAGAAGCTGATACTTTTATTGTTTTGAAGGGGATTATATTTCAAATTTCAATAAAAGTACGCATAAATGTAAATTTATATAAACTTGAGTGAGAGGCACATCACCTTCCATCCTACCCTATTTTCGAGTTTTAACCCTATATCAAATTGAGAAATGATATTATACTCTCCAAAAATGTTTTAATCTGTTGCTCCATTTTTTTTTCCCGGCCAATTGCTAATGTTTCTTCTATTTTTTTTTATGTTTTCTGAGAAAAACTACGTATGTAAATAATCCTCAAGTACAAGTTTTACTATAGACCCTTTTTTGAGGTTCTTTTCTCTCTTTTTCTTTTTTTTTTTTAAAGAGAAAGAATTTTTTATTAGTAATGAGAAGAGCAATTACACTTTTAAAAATGAATAGGGTAACACACCCAATAGCGACACTGTAATGTCCTTGTTAAATAACAATTTCATAGCTAACTCATAAAGTTGATTTAATCATCAATCTACTATTCCAAATCAAGCGGCTGCTACCATCATGGATACGAGTATGCATTATTTTCTCGCCGATTTCATTTGGGTAAAAAAAATTCTGAACCTCTGTTGTCTTCCACATTCTAAGCTGCTTGTCAAAGAGGTCGGAGATTAATTGAGATTTATCAGGTGTCGTTACCGATCCAAAAATGGCAAAAGGACAATCAAGTGCGAGTCATGTTAAATATCCCACATCGAATAATTATTCAGATGTGGTCTACCTTATAAAGGTTTGATCAACCCTCAACTTATAAGCTAGTTTTGGAAGTTGAGTTAGGTCCAAGCCCTTATTATAGTTTAAGTGCAGATTAGGTCATACGCTCGAGATTGTTTTCCGTAAATCGGGCCTAAGTGTGAGAGGGGCATGTTAACTATCCCACATTTGGAGTTAAATTAGGTCCAAAGCCATAATATTTCTACAATTCCACACTGATTTTTTCCTAATCGGCCATCGTGCACCTAACTTTTCCATGCCCATCATTCAGACCCATCTTTGCCTCCAAAAATTCCTCAAAAGAAAAAATTCTCCTTTTCAGAACTTTATTATAGAAGAGTGAGTCATTTTTGGTAGATAACAGACAACACTGTTTTGCAAGAAGAGCTACGTTCAAAGCTTTTACATTTTTAAAGCCGGGACCACCTTTATTTTTTGGCAAACAAAACTTGTCCCAAGCCACCCAATTGATTGCATCTCAATTAATACTGTCATTCCATCAAATTCTTCTGATTAATCTTTCGATTTGGCGAAATTGAATTTTCGGTACATTGTGCCGGCCACATTTCACATTAAGAACACTATGTCCATTGGCAAATATGGTATTGTTTCAAAAATTTTGCAATGTTAGGCCAAACGTTTGAATCCGACCTGAAAATGGCACACCATCGTCAGTAAAGTCCTAGTTGGCTTATAATTGTTGACTAATTATTTAAATTAACACCTTATATTATTTATTATGCCATGTAGGATGCCAACTCAAAAAATGTTTTTGAAGGGAGCAAGCTTTCATTTCCAATTCGCATCCAAAAAATGTCCATTAATAAAAGCTGTGATGGGTTTAACATGTATGGCACAGAAACAAAATTTAGAAGAACAAGAAAGAAGAACTCACATTCAATAAACAAATAAAAAAAAAAAAGAAAAAACTGCCATGCTAAGAAAAAACTGCAACCCTGAGATAAACAATTTATTAACAAACTGATGCTCAAAAGGTTGGATACCCTGGTGAACAGTTTGTGAAAAAACTACCATGAACAAATTGTAACCATGTACATATATGTAAATTCCTTTTTTGGTACTTGTTATTTGTACCATTGTTTGTGGGCTTAAGCAGGAGTTTGGCATGAAACTTACTTTTGCACCTTAGTAAGTCATGTTTGATTTTGTTTGCCTTGTATCACTGAACAAGCTTTTTGTACTACAATATGCTGTCCGGGGTGGAAAGAGTTTGGCAACTCAAATATCTGAAAAAGTAGCAAGTATATCCACTCCATTGCCTTGGTTTTTCTTTTTCCTTGAATAGGGGTGTAACCGGATATTGAATGTAGCAGATATATAGTATTTGAATTCGTAAATACTTAAGTTTTTCAATAACTCATATCCGAATTCGATAGATATTTAAAACTTTATATCCGAATTCAAATCCAACAGATATTTTACCGATTCGGATGTATCCGTAGCCATTTAGTATCTTTGAAAGTTGTAAAAAATTATGGATATCTGGAATATCCGTTTCCATTTATAACTATCCAAATATTTGATTGAATATTCAAATCCGCTTATCCGAATATTGGAATCTACTTATATAAATAAACAAACAAATAAAACTTATATAACTTATCTAATTGAAATTTTTGTTTATATATATATATATAAGTATAGTATATGCTTATTGATATAAGTAAAATTAATATATTTATTTATAATTTTATTTTGTTGTAAATTAAGGAGGCATGAGTCAATTATATATATATATATATATCTATTTTACTTATAAGAAGAGAATAGCATGTATATATACTATTACTACTACTAATAATAAAAATAATTTGTTAATATTATTTATCGGATATGGATAACGGATGTTATTAAACAAATATATCAGATGGATACACATTCAAAGCGGATATTAAACGCAGCAAATGTGTAATTACTATCAATTTATTATTCGGATACCTACAATCGAATACGAATAATATCCCCTTTAAAAGGATACTAATTATACCATATAAATAGCTACAGACACAAACACTAAACATATTTACGGTTATCCAGAGCCATAATTGAAGAGTAAAATAGGGACCTCAACACCTATGTTGTTTTGGACATAAGTTTCTCTCCAGAGGAGTTCCTTTAATTGCTTTTGGAATTCAATCCTTTCTTTCAACCTTTGAGTCATGAGGACTCCAAAATCTAGAGGTCAGTGTAAATGGATTTTTATTTTTTCTGAACTATTCTTTCATAATGCTCAAATAGAAATAAAACGGAAAATTTCTATCATGCAGCACTGTATTGCTGCTCTGAAACTATTGTGCTAAAATATTTTTGAAAATGTGGGATGCTCAAATGGTGGGACAAATGGTTTTTTTTTTTCCTTCTTTTTTTCTTTTTTGGTTTTCATTTTTTTTTGGATGTGAGCTATTGTTTTTTGCTCTTTTGATTTTCGCTTTTATGCACTTGTCAAGTGATTGATCATTCTCCCTAAATTATCGATTGATCATAGAGCAAATATAAAATACTTGCCGCATGATTAACACTGGTTCGACTAAGCCGGATTTGGGCTAGAATTTCCCCCACAACTTTCCCAACGATGACATGGCAATTTCGAGTTGGACTCAAGTATTTGGCTTAGCATTGTAAAATTTTTTAAACAATGTGTATCATATTTACGAATAAACATAAAAAATATTCTCAATGTAAAATGAGGTCAACACAATGGGTCAGAAATACAATTTTGCCCTTTCGATTTCATAGCACAACATTTCTGGTGGGATTGCCTACTAAACAAACTATTATCCAAATTAAGTTTGCTGAGTTCAATTCATCACAATTCATCACATATGTGCCAAGGAGCCCTTGTCGCCATAAGGCATAAAGTATCACAATCATAAGATTGTGAGTTCAAATTCTATTAATATGGGCACCAATCTATTGATTGTAGTTCATAATTTAATGAGTTCACATTGGTAATTGACTATAATTGTAATGTTTTTGTTTTTATTTCATATATGGAGATTGAAATGTGTTCAAATTTTAGGAATGTAAACGATAATTTTTTTTTCAGGTTCAAGCTCGACGAGCCAAGAACAATGAGTTTCAAGCTCATTTGACCCAAATTTATGAATAAATTTGTTCAAATATTCCATATAAAACATCATATTTTCATATAATTTCGATGACATTTCACTCAAAATATTTTGACCAAAGATTTAGAATTGATTTGAATTTACAAATCAATTTAGGGGATATTTATATTTTCAAAAAATTTATAGATTCCATCATACACATACCAGAAAAATGCACGTGCAATGCACATTTGAACATGCATTTTTCTAGTATGGGAGATTCTTGTGGGAATGCTTTTTAAGAGATATATATATATATATATATATATATATATATTTCAACAGCCAGAGCCACGTTTTTCTGCTACAAGAAAGTCAATTATAAATTTATAATAGATATTTCATTTAATTTTCAGATTTTGGTATTTTAAATGATTTCTATCTATAAAGAATCTTGTGAAAAAGGCTGTGAAAATAAATTGCTGCCCTATTTAGGATATCATTTGAATATCTGCTTTACCAGATAGATCTTGGAACGTCAGGGAAAGAAGCGATCGGAAATTATGTTGATGGTTGTGTTTTTATTGCTTCTTTTGAATTCATGCAGGTAACATTTTTTTTTTTAATTTTCGCAATTTCCATTCATTCTTTTCTAAATCAGACCAGTATGTTAATTTACATTTGTGCTTGTTTGAAATTTGCAGTCGTTCCCTGCTGGTTTGGCTGCCTCAGGTGCTCTGACTTCTGGCTTAAGCCTTATTACGAAAGCAGCTTTCGATATAACTGATCGTGGTCTCCGTCAGGGAACCATTAAGTAGCTCATCTCTTGTTGTCTCTTTGAAATAGGTCAGCTAAACATATATGTAAGTGCTTATAAGTTTGTAGAGTTTATAGAATGTTTTTGGATTTTATAAATTCCTAAATTTTGTTTCAAAAATAACTTGCCAAAATACTGTCTAGCAACTTAGGGCTTTGTTTGGTTCTAAGATTTTTGAAGGAAAGAAAAATATTAAGGAAAGAAAAATAAACTACAAGAATTTTAAAATTCTCTATTTTGTTTGGTTGTTAAAGAAAATAATAAGGAAAATGATTTTTCTAGCTAATTGTCTTCCATTTCGTTTGGTAATTGTTATAAATTAAAGGAAAATGTAAAAACACAATCGAACAAAAAAAAATAAAATCCAAACAATCAATTAATTGCATAAAAAAAAGATTTGCATGAAATATATTCAATCAATCTATTAGTTTGAGCAACAAAAATGAAATGAGAGCTTGAAAAACAATAGAGTGCTAGAGAGAGTAACATAGTTTTTCCTTCATTTTCCTCACATAATTGGAAGGAAAATATTTTTTCTCAATTTGTGTTATATTTTCTTTCTATTTTCCTTTCTTTACTATTTCCTTTCCTTACCATTTCCTTTTCTTTTTCCCTAGTAACCAAACATTGAAAAATACTTTTTCTTCCTATTTTCTTTTCCTTTCCCCCCTAAAATCCTAGAACCAAACATAATGTAAATAAAATATTCTGGAGACTTAAGAGGGTGTTTGGCTAAGCTTATTTAAAACATCTTATAAGCTCCTATATCTTATAAGATATTTTAGGAGCTTATATAAGATGTTGAATCTTATTTTAAAAATAAATTATTAAAGTGTTTGGATAAATAAGAAGGGGCATAGCTTATAAGATGTTAGTAATGACAATATTATAATTAATTTGGTTGAAAATAAAAGAACTTGGTAGATCTTGAAAAATAAGTTGCCACCTCCTTACTTTTTTAAAAAGAGCTTATAAGCTCTTAAACATCTTATTTGAGGAGCTTATAAGCTCTTCCTCCAAAATTTTTACCAAACACTTTGCACTATCTTATAAGCTCTCAAACATCTTATAAGATGTTTTGAAGAGCTTATAAACTTAGCCAAACACCCTCTTAATATGCTGTTCGTTATGTTTGGTAAAACTTAAGCTTATAACTTATAAGCTCTTGTTAGTGCAATAAATGACCAAAAATAATCTTGAGCCAATGATGTCATTTGAATGGATGCTGCTTGAACGGCTAAAACCGTAATCTTGACAGAGATGTTTTAAGATCTCATGATAACATTAAATATTCTTTTTTTTATGATTGTGTAGTTTTGTTTCTCGCCATCTCAACATTCTTCGAAAATGAATAATGGCGATTCAATTATTCAAGCATGGCTTCCAGTCCCACCAGGCTTGAGGTTTGTTTTGATTTGTGTATGTGTTGTTGTCGTTGTGTGTTTCCCCTATAAGTTGATTGTGGCTGAAAAAAATTATGCATTATTTGTTTTCTTGATTGGAGTTTTAGGGGAAGTTAAAGGCATTATTGTTTGTTGGTTTTTTTGGACTCGGAACTCTCCTCTCGTATGCCAACAATTGGAGATTATTACTATGCTTTGTTTCCGGTAAGCGCGTCATATTGATTAATTTTTTCGTTTTCCCTTGAATAATTCGATATGTTTGTTGTTGAGTTCGATATCCATTATATTTACTTTTTTTTTTTTTTTTTTAAATTTATAATAATCAAGTTTAATATATATTCACAAGATGTTGACGATACTACACTTTTCAGTACGGGTTCTATGTTAATATTCCTAAAATATACATATATACAAATTATAATCAATTCATTTATACATATACTAGAAAAATGCACGTGTTTTGTACGTGTATAATTATTTTCAAAATACTATAATTATGAACTTTTTAAAAACTGCATGCAGGAGTTTGAAGCAATATTATAATTTATCTTTGTTGTAGTAATTTTGAATTTGTGTAATGGTTTAAAATGTTCATAATTATAGTATTTTAAAAATAATTATACACATGCAAAACACGTGCATTTTTCTAGTATGATAGATTCTTGTTGGAATGCTTTTTAAGATATATATATATTTCAATAGCCGTGCCACGTTTTTCTGGTACAGGAAAGTCAATTATAATTGATATGTCATTTAATTTTCACAATTTGGTATTTTAAATGAATTTGTATCTATAAAGAATTTTGTGAAAAAAGGCTGTGAATCTATTGTTCAGAAAATCTGTTGGCGGAAGGAGCATGAAAGTGTTACACTGTCGAAGGCGAACAGACCGCGAATTTTGAAGTAATGAAATGATGGAATTGTCCCTTGCCAAGATGTATTGCACGACGTCATGAATGAATTAAAAAATAAAAAAGGATAAAATTTTTTATCTTTCAAACTTTCGTACTTTTGGACTATATATATATTGTCGTTTACCGTCAAAACTTTGCATTTTTTACATATTACTATCTGACCACATTTTTTAACAAAACATTCCGCCAGAATTCTATCACATGCATGTCATGTGACTTAACTAAGGGCAAATACATTATTTAGATAGTTAAATTTTGAAAAAATCACCCCAAAAAGAATATGCTTTAGGGGTGATCATTCCAACCTAATTCAACAAGAGGCATTATTTTTAGCTTGCCTCAACCATTTTATCAAATTTAACTTTTGCCGCAAAATGCGCTATACATAATATTTTAATGATTTACATTGTGTAAGTTTAATTTTTAAAATTTATTTATCTAAAATTTTTTGCCTAGTGGATATGTATCCATCTTAAAAGCGTGAGAAGTATAATGGTAGGATTCGAATCCTAGTAGGCGGTGTGCGTGGGTGTTGCTTATGTATTATAAAAAAAAAGTTTTGATATTTTGTATTCATTTGTTTTTTCAAATATATCAAATATATGGATAAAATAATAAAATAAATTATTTTTTTTAATTTAAAGGGACAAAGTTAATTCATTTCATTAAATTAAATTTATTTATATAATTTTGTTGTAGTATCTATATTCTCCAATATTTTAATTATTTTTAGTAGATGTATAATATTAGTAATGAGTAAAAATAAAATAATTTAAAATAAAAAATTAAAAGTACAATTACAAAGAAATTAAAATAGCGATATTGAGGAGTATTGAGAAATAAAAGTGGATAGAGAGGGGATAGTGGGAGGGGGGAGAAAAATGAAAAGAAACTAAAAAGAACGTAAAAGAGGAGAGATGAGAGAGTAAAAATGAAAAAAAAGAATTAATAGACCCAAGAAACACAATGATCAAATCGGCTAGTCCCATTGCACTTTAGATGTTCTACTATATAACTTTGTTATATTTTCTCCTTCACTCATCAATCACACTACATTTATTGATAAACGGTAAAGATAAGGAAAGAGAGAGAAAAACTGATAATAAGGAAAAAAAAATTTAAAAATTAATTTCTTTTATCTTAACTGTTCAACAATATATTGATAAGCGAAGGAAAAAATATCGCACAATTATATAATAGAAGATCCGAATTGACCGCATTGTCCCGCGAACATACATGCGTATAACTACGATACAAAATATTCACTAATAAGTACGGCGTCGACATTACGTACCTATACACATATTTACTGAAGTTAAAAGCGTTATAATGCCTGCTTCTTTCTTCACTGAACAAACAGCACAGCTACTATTCACAGAACAAAACCCCAGAAAAGAAAGTCTTAGCAAAAATTAACAAAAGTCAGCATCAGCATTTGTGCTTAGATTTTGAATAAGGTTTACAAGCACCAGAAGGTTTACAAGCATTACGCCCACACATGGCATAAGGTTTACAAGCACCAGAAGGTTGATCCAAGAGTAAATTCCAGGTCTGGACATTCTCCAACCAAACAAGATATCTCGGTGGGCCACTATATTCAATCACAATCCTAGCAATCACTGATTCATCGAATATAGAGTAAATACACATAATCAACACTAGAGACGTAGGTAAAATTGAAAGAGTTACTGAAATTAAAAGGTAAAAAATTGAAAGTCCCTCCTTGCAAAACGCCAATCCTCCATAGTTTCTGCAAGTCATTAAGCTTTATAAAGAGTTCACTGCCTCCATTTGGTTCCATCCCTAGTGAATAACAGCCCGTAGCAGGGTAGTCTGGAGTCCTCCAAGAAACAAGTTTTGCCTCTATATCAGAAAACAGACGAAATCCAATCGTCGAAGCTCTCCCGCATGTTGCTTGAAGCATTTCTCAAGACAAAATTCCCAGTGTCAAGAATTACGGCTTCTGTAGCATTTGAAGCTTCCGCAGCCCAAATTCTTTCCAAGTTAACATAGAGGTAAAGATTGCCATTTGACATCTCTAGTCCTGTGTGATCATAGAAATTGTAAGCAATGGGGATATTCCTATTTGTCACCCAGACAACTGTTCGATCGGCGATGTTTCTGTACCATATTCCAACATAATACTTGCTAGAATTATCTGGAACAAAGAAGCCCAGTTCAAATATCCCTTTTTGGAGATTATGGTCTGGTTTGGAAACAGAGATTGACCTGTTGATATGCTGTCCGATCCAAGACGCTCGTAGCAAGAGAACAAGAAACATGTAAACATGAATTCCATGGATCTTTTTCTTACCATGTGGATTGGGAAAACATTTCGAGCTATGAAGGATGATAAATTCAAAACAATCAAGTTTCTCTAATGGGTTGTGAAACTGAAAAGTCAGAACACTAGGATGCTTTGTTCATGAAATTTAGCCAAAAGCTTGTCTTTCTTTTCCTTTGAAATGATGCGTTGCAGTGGGTTTCTTGATATTTTTATTAGGGTTTCGAGAAATGCAAGTTCGAGGGTGTGCCATAACCGTTGTTAACTTCGAGTTCTTTGTGCAGTTATGGTGAAAACACGGGTCTGGAGGCTTTAAGAGAAGTTTGTTTTGAATTTTTGATGTTTGTGTTAGGTTACTTGAGGATAAAAATCCCCCATGATCGAAATATAGCATAAACCCTTCGTTGTATAATATTATACTTGACATAAAACTCCAACTCCGTTAATGGCTAACGGTGGTGTTGTTACATGTGCTGAATGTGCCAAAATAAATGATTTTTGCTCTTGTTTCGATTGTTGACCAATATTCGTGGTGTATATTAACGAGTGTAACAGAAAATGTAACACGATTATAAAACAGAAGATTCGAACCGAATCCGATGGGCCACAGCTCAACTGAGTCAAAAAGGCATGACAGACGCTTCCTAAAACCTGGAGTGAAGCCGAGCTGAGCCTTGGTGCTTGCCACCAGGCCGCACAAGAAGACAATAATAGTATAATGAATCTGTTTTATGTTGATGATCATGAATTGATATTTTTATGTATAAGAAAGCAGAGTTGTTCACACCAATTTGCATTTGAGCGTAGAATTGGAGTTCTGATTCAAGTGGACAAAGAATTAGCATGTAATATGTGTCTGGTTTTAATAGTAATAGTAAAGTGAAATACTTTTGTCTCTGTTCATGATGATCGTAAATTAATCTTCTTGTAACATATGGTGTTCATCTCACGTGCCTTGGTCTTGTAATGAAGTGACGGGGGGACTAATAAGAATTCAAATATATATACAGCAAAATTTAAAATTTTGTCTTTAATTAAATAATAAAAAGTATCTTTTGTCATGACAACCAACAGCTCCCGCTGCTTGAGAAATTTGTCAACGGAATCAAACTTATGGCTATGAATCCCTATCTTTTCTGGAAGTTGACGACTTTTACAGATACGGCAAAAACCCCGAAAAAGAAAATGCTAAATAAGATGAGCACAAAAATGGTAACTCCGAGCATATCGGGGCCATATCCAAAACGGTGATCGATGAACTCTTTCACCGTGCCTTCAAATGCCGGTCCTCTGATTGGTGTCTCCACGTCGCCTAGCTGGGAGGTAATTATCCCGCGCAGAGTCCACGCAATCGGACATACATAATAAAACCATATCCACCATCCGGGGATACCCTGAATGAAAAATTATTAAACAATCTTTAAGTTCAAATGGAAATATAGATTTACAAACGTGTGCAATGATCATATATATATATATATATATATAAACACTTACTGGTCTAGGAACGAGGAAGCCTGAGAGGAGATTCCACAGTGTGTAAAATGCAGGGGAAACGACTGCGGCCAAGTCTTGATTCGGAGTGAGACCGACAACCATCATCCCAAAATAGGTGAAATATGTGAACGTGAGAAACATGAACAGGAGATACAGAAAAAATTTGCCTGCAAGATACAAAACCAAGTGGCAAATCAACAGCATCAGTTCTTACGTGATCCTAATTAATGAACGGCACCAAGTGAGACCTTTTACAATTACAATAGCCTCTCCTCTAAGTTTGCATAATTACAAAACTCTGACGGTAAGTGTAAAATGGTCTACTTAAGGATTTTAAATTAATATTTTTTTGCTAAAAGTCCCAACAAAATGGGGAGTTTGTTAAACAATGAAACTCGTGGAGTAGCAGGTCACTGTAATCTTGGTCATTTGGATATTTTAGAGGGGGTATAAGTGTAATTAAATCTTGAACATAAGCAAGTAAATGTAACAAATATTTGCAGGAGAAAGGAAATAAAAATCGTACTGGTTGTCCTCTCAAAATCAATCATGAAGTATGTGATGGTGCCGTATATTATTGTTTGCACCATAATATAGGGTATCTCCACGAGGCCCTGGAGAGGAGATTAATTGATTTTGAGCGCAATAAACTAACAAAGGGGGACTTGGTAATTTGACAATCTGAGAGGGGTCTAAGTATAATTAACCTGCGCAAATGCGAAAGGATATGAAGAGTACATTCCAGCAGCTCTCTCTCTATAGAACACTGTCCTCGCAGTAGATACCACTGGTTGTACCGACGAAGAATTGTTCACCCCAAGAAACATGACAGCAACATAGAGAGATCCCAGTACAACAGACAAGTTTTGAGTCGAATCCCTGCAGAAACATGTTGAGAACTGTATGAACAATCTTTGCAGCTTTGGTATCATGTGCGAACAAATAAAAGCAAAAATATTAAATGCAATATGAAGGATCAATTTTTTGACATATTTTTTATATGTTGAACGAAATATGATGACAAACCGATAACATAAGGTGAAATATGCTAAATAGAAAGCGGGACCAGTTGTATATAGAGTACCTTTTCGAACCGACATTCCAAAATATAGTGCCGATAATAAGAGCACTTAGTGTTGTAAAGAACAATCTCACAGCATTGTACTCCGGACTTCTCCAATAAACAAGAATTTGCTTCCAGAGGCAGATTTTAAATTGAGTAAATGCATCTCTGGGAAAGGTGGAATTAAATTCGAGAGGTTTCGAATTTTCTGGTGGAACACTTAGGGTCTCTATGGAAGCTTCAACATCCTTGTATTAAAGAACCGGAACTTAATTTGTGAAGTAAAAGAAATAACCAAAGTTAAGTAAACAGCATCATATGAGATTACTGAAACTGCTGTGAGTTTTGGTATATCACGGCAAAATCTTGACAAATCTTCTCTTCAACAGCGGGAGTGCTTATTTCAAGCATCCAAGTTGCGGGGTTGTAACCCTCGGGTATTGGAGGAACTCCACTGGTTGCTAATGCCTAGGTGATAAAAAGGAAGATGTTGTAACAAAACCCTATAGAGAGAGAGAGAGAGAGAGAGAGAGAGAGAGAGAGTTATTTGATAAGACTAAGTTTTACCTGAAAATAATTGATCATGGTTTGTGATTTCTCTCCGAGCTTCCCACCATATATCACTCTCCCCCCTCGTTTCATAAGAAGAAGCTGCAATTTTTTAATTACATCAGTCAATTTAACATCTAATCAAGTGTGCTTTGGTTTGGTTTGGTACTTGAACTACAGACCTCATCAAAGGCTTCAAATATCTCAATACTTGGCTGATGTATGGTGCACACGACAGTTCTTCCGGTATCTACTGTGTTACGAACTGTTCGCATGACAATGGCTGCGGCTCGTGCATCAAGACCGGATGTAGGTTCATCCATAAAAATGATTGATGGATTCACAACGAGCTCCACTGCAATTGTTAAACGTTTTCTTTGCTCTGTGGATAAGCCAGTACTGCCAGGCAAGCCTACCAAAGCATTCCTCAGAGAGTCGAGTTCCACTAACTGCATTACCTCTTCAACAAACTCCTGAAAATGAAATGTTAAAATAGAAAAAAAAGTAAGATAATACGGGATAAGTACATCTGCAACTCCTTAGTCTCGGAAGAATTACACTCAAACCCGCTAGGGTTATTATAATTACACTTACCTCCCCTAAAGCTAATGTTTATTTACCAAAAAACCCAGCTGTGGTTTTTTTGATAGATCAACAATAATTTCCGGGGTGGAGGTGGAGGGTAAATGTACTTGTGAAAAGCACAGGGGTTCAGAGTGTAATTACACCAAACTCAGGGGAATCTAGGTGTAATTATCCCAAAAAATTAACCAATTAACATGATATGAGAATCATTATGTTTCACAGGACTCACTCGTCTTTGCTTCTCATTCACGTCCTTCGGAAGCCGAAGAAATGAAGAAAACCACAGAGACTCGTAAACCGTCACCTGAGGAGAATGTATGTCACTTTGTTCGACATACCCCGATATTCTAGCAAACGTTTTTTGTTCCTTCGGGTAACCAGAGATCCTAATATCTCCTTCTATGTACCCGCCAGTCTTCCTACCGGCAAGGACATCCAGCAATGTGGTCTTCCCTGCTCCACTCGACCCCATCAATGCCGTGAGAACACCGGGTGAAAATACTCCACTAACATTGAACAATAGTTGCAGCTTTGTTTCTGGTTTACCTTGTAAAGCCATTTCCTAGAAACCCGCACAGGGATGTATTATAACTTGCAAGTAGATATATCTCATGTTCGTGTACCATATTGCGTTGAAACTGATTACCTTGGGCATATCAACTAAGTAGTTAATGTTATGAAAAGTCATGGTTAATGGCTGAAATGGTAGAATCATTCCTCTCTTTTTAGTTCCATCATTGCCTGATATCATCTGAGACTTCTTGTTCTCGGCTCCTCCTGTCACAAATCAGTTTTTACAAGTGGCAACACATGTTATGAAATTGCTTGGTTACACGCTAAAGCTTACTATTTACCCTTGATAGCTGAACTTTTTTGTTCATCATCTTCTGCAACCATCGTCTGTGACTTTCGAATAGCTGCAAGAGCAATCAGGTGATGTTAAAATAAAAGATCCCAAACACATTATTATCCTGTAACAGTTAAATTATGATCAATGTGTCTGCTTCTTGGCTTAGTTGACAAAACACTACGAATATGAAAAGTGTGAATCAACTCACGATTGAGAAAGGAGAGTGCCAGTGTCGCAAGAATGTTGAAAAGGACAGCATATGCTAATAAGATGCCGACTCCGAGCCAATACCAATAATTATCATGGGGCAAATTGTGAAGGTTGAGAAGGCTGTCTCCGATAGTGGTGCTCCCGGGAGTCAAACTCTAGAAAATCAAAGTTCACCAAACATAAGAATTATTCATCAGATAGAAGAAAATCATCATCAAGAGAGCGAACCTTCATCCATCTCATAGCAGTAAATTCATTAACGGCGATCGCACGCTGCCCGTAGGACAGTGGAGACACCCAGAAGGCCCACACCCACCATGGCTTGATGATTTCTGAAATAAAAGGATTACCACTCAGTATAACCAATAAGCAAAAATATTTAGGGATAATCACACCTACACCCCCTATATTTTGTGCAATTACACATAGATCCATTCAAAAAGTTAACAGTTGGAATTTTCTTGACGGATTAACATTTTACTTCAGGGGAGATACGTGTAACTATGCAAAAGATAGGGGGGTTTAGGTGTAATTATTCCCAATAATTATGATGATGAACAATACTTACCTTTTGGTATAATAAATCCACCCAACAAAAATATTATGAATAATGCAGCGGACGCAAAAGTACTAGCAATGATCATGTCTCTCGCGATAGAAGCCATTGTTCTAAAGAGACCTAGCGCCATTTGGTGTACTGAAAAGAGTAGAAACATATATCGGAAAAATCTGAAACATGTAACAGCGACAGTGAGATTCAATGAAATTTTAACATTATATCAAATTCAAGAGTCAATAGTGGAAAACCTTCCAGCTCCAGGGGCGAATCCTACAGTATAATATACCACGCAAGACCATACACCAGCTTCAATCATCGAGTAAGGGACACGAAGTATGAAACTCGAGAAGGACCATGCCCATACGGGATGGAAAAGATTATCGCGTTGCTTGTAAAACACCGGAAGTCGAAATACCATAAGCGGTAGCTCAGAAAATCCATTGAAGATCATATTCACCAGGCCAAAGTACAAACACGAAAGATAAAGTTCTCCGTTGGTCACATCAGTGGGATGCAGTCTTGTCCGGAGAAACATCGTACACGTTACGAATCCAACAAGTGCAACCTGTAAATGATCATGAGTGAAAACACAGTATATATACTTATAAACTGGTGATAATGTCAGAACTGTCCTAATGCATGCCATAGCCAAAATTCTCTGTTCTCATTTGGTGTGTGAAATACAGAAAATAATTACTTCAACCTCAGCCGAGACCAAGTAATGGTTAACAAACCATCATAATGTGCAAAACAAAAATACCAATGTAACTTGACATGAAGGTAAAAACTACCTGGAATATTCTAGAGACGTACAAAAACCGATGTCTATTGATGAGAAGTAACTCTCGGGAAAAACATGCTTTAAAGAGCTCCCTTCTTGATACGGCATATTTCGTTTTGGGCAGAGCTGAAGGGTGACTTTTAGATTTATCATACAGGTCAGAGAGCAAAGATCTAATATTCTGACCGTATCTTGAATTCCTAAAGTCTTCGGCTATTTTTGAAACGGGAATAAACTCATATGGTTTGGAATCGTCACCCCAGTATTGGCCCTGATCCTTCTTCGACGTTACCTAGATGATATATACGGCTTAGTTAAGAACCACATGAGCATCAATCATAACCGTAAAAGGCAGGAGAGACTCTTACCTCTTGCAGAAAATCGGCGATATTCTTACGAGGTGGCAATCGGAAACCCAATGACTCAAAGAACTCAAGAACTTCAGCACGAGGGCCTTGGTATAAAAGGTATCCTTCAGAAAGTAATATAAGATCATCGAAAAGATCAAAAGTTTCTGGCGCAGGCTGTAGAAGAGCCATTAGAACCGTTCCTTCCATAACATGAACGAAGTTCCTTATACAGTTAAGGATTTGGAACGTCGTGGAGCTATCGAGCCCGGTCGATATTTCATCCATAAAAAACGTTTTCCGGGGCCCGACCACCATTTCTCCTGCATAAAGCACACCGGCACAAATAATATGTAGATGGGAACCACAAAGGGAAGTCATAGAAGAGTTGTTTCATGCACATACACATACACAATTATTCATTACCGGCAAAAAATAACAATTTACGTGCTTAGCAATGATTCAGAGCCTCAATAAAATCCAAGAATAAAGTGTATAGAGAGAGAGAGAGAGAGAGGGACCTGTAGTCACTCTCTTTCTTTGTCCCCCTGAAACACCTCTGAGCATGTCATTACCAACTAATGTATCTGAACATACATCTAGACCAAGCACTTTCAACATGTAGTCTGTTGATACACTGTGCCTTTTACCAGCAAAAGATGATGCCTGAGAAATATACTATTAGAAAGCGTAAATGAAAAAATGAACACAAAAGTGGAGTAATGGTTGAGAAACAGAGGTACGTCGAAAAAGTTACCTTCATATAAGCATCTATCTCGGGGCAGGGACGTATCTTTCTTTCCTTCTCGATAAGTGTAAGATCGTTCATATATTCTGCCATACAAAATTTAAAAATGCATGAATGAAACATCTTCGTCAAAATTCAATGCGCTCCCTCCTTATGGAAGTTGAGTGGAATGACAAATTATTAAACTGAAAGCAGTCTCAAGTAATTAATGGAAACTTCATTTAGTCATTAATATAAAATGCTAAAAAGAATCAATCTAACTTAGAATTATTTTATGTGTCTTTTCTTTGGTCACAGAGAAACTCAATGGTCACACAGCATAAATGTGCTACTAGGAATTATCTATGTTTCAACACTTAAGGTTTGAGTGACTTATAGGAAATCATATATAACGAATATAAACAAGTTTCAAGAAATAGACAAATAAAAGAAAGATAAACACATACCTGCAAAACTTTCACTTGCACCTTGGCATCGAGCAGCAAAATCTAGTGTTTCTCTCACAGTCAGTTCCGCAATGTGATTATCGGTCTGGCTTATATAAGCAGAAGCCCTTTGAACGAAGAATTCATCAAGCTCATGACCATTGTATGTGATATTACCACTTCTCTGAAACCAAAGAATTGCACAACGATGAATGACAAACAAGATATCATTTCACAGGGGAACAAAAATATGAAATAAAATCTCACAAGTTATAACAGGATAACCCAACGTCAAGACTTTCAAGGCTTTTAAGTACAAGGATTAACTAGAAAAACCTCCCTGAGTTATCGCATGTTTTCAGAAAACCCCCTGTGGTATGAAAAGTTACAAATAACCCCATAACATTTGATTTTTTTTCAATTACATATTCCACCTTCAGTTGGGGGTTTTGCAGTGCAAAATCAAACATGAAGGGGGGTATTTGTAATTTTCATTCCACAGGATTTTGTGGAAACATGCTTAACCTCAAGGGACTTTCCGTAAGCAACCCTAAATATGATTACAAAATTTTAGCACAGAAGATAAAAATATACCAATGATTTTAGTCATACTAGTGATGCACGAGCACATACTGACCTTCAAAGTGCTTTCAAGTTTTCCGGCTAGAGCCAGAAGTAATGTAGACTTTCCAGACCCTGGAGGCCCCAAAAGCAGTGTCATCCTAGCAAGGAGAATTAAATAGATTTTCAGATATGATGCTCCTCTCACTGTAAAACAAAATATTCCCTTAACTAAGCACTTCAATAAATTTTTTATCGTTTATTTTATGTACTCTGATATTTACTCTCTTGTTCGGACTATTAATTGGCATGGGTGCAAATGCAATCTCTTTGGATGAGCACAAACAAATTGAATTCCATGAGCTTGCAAACTTCATGGTCTTTTATTTTCCAAATTTGTTATGCCCCTTTTGCATTCGAGAGACTACTCCCTTGTGCAGATCTCAAATACATCATTGCACTCGTTTAACTGATGAATCTAGCTTAAAATGTATGCTCTCCAACTTCCCGTATATTACGCATACAGAAAAAAGAACAAGAAAGAATTGATTTAGTTTTTCATGAAATAATTTCATCATGGTTCTCACACGGTTATCAGGAGTTCTCTTAGGAGGCAACAACTTCCAAAATACATTAAATCGAATGCAGATAGCATGAATTGCGCAAAACAACGAAGAAACATAAGCAATATCCTCAATCTAGTTAACCTGCAATGCTTACCTCCCTGGTTTTACCACACCACTGAAGTTGTTAAGGATGGTTAATTTATGTTTTTTCGGACGAAATATCCTCAATTTAGTCAATAGATGCTGCATATAGAATAGGTCAGTACATTACTTCACAATCAATAAAAAGAAAGAATTAAATTGAGTGAGTTAAAATGTGTTACCTCAAACATATCACGAGAAAAGTTCACCAGAGTTGGGAGAGCTCTGGAGCCTATGTTTACCTCTGCAGTGATTTGTATATTCTCAAATCGAACTTCAACTTTCGGAATCTCCAAACCCGCTCTAAATTATAATTTCCCGAAACAACATTGCAAGAAATTTCAGTACAAAACTTTCAAAAAACGAACTAAAAAGAAATATGATTTTGACAAACACTCGAGACTAAAGCATTTCATGAGAAACATCCTCAAATACTGGCATTATACACTTAATTCGGATCTGGGATTTCAGCTGGTTAAGAGTTCTCATAATTTGCTTGTAAATCCATTCAAACACACACACACACACACACACAAAATGCATCACCTGTCGAGGCGTTCTTTGATCCCAGTAAGGAGTTTAAAGTTATCCTGCGCGGTGGTGGCGAGCGCTCTCCGTACGATGAGCTCTCGATTGACCTGATCGAGCTTGCGAACGTCGAGAGTCTCGGTGCTCTCCTGGCCGCCATCGGCCTGCGACGCGGTGCGCCTGACCAGGGCGAAATTGGGGCGCTGCTGCGACGGGATCCGCTCGATTGCCGCCCACTTGAGCTCCTCCTCGTCCTGTGCCACCGCGTCGAACTCCACGTCGAGCTCGAAAGACTGACTCCCATCCGACGCCGCCATTGATTGTGGAGTCAATGGGATCTAAATCAGAGATATATTGGGTGATCGATGGTGTATGTATTATAGATTGGTGTGAAGAGAAAGGGTTCTGGTGTGTGCACCTAGTGTGTGTCTATATGTGTGAAGGATCGCAAAGAGTTTCTTACCAAAATCGAACAACAAAACAGAGATATCTGCGCTCATGATAATCTGCGCTCACGATAATTTGTCAGAAGAAGGAGCATGAAAGTGTAACACTCCGCGCATGTGAAAATCTGTAAGGGGAAGGAGCATCAAAGTGTTATATGAAGCCAACGGACCGCCAAATTTGAAATAGCAGAAATGACGGAATTGTCCCTTACCAAGATGTATCGCGTGACGTCATGCATGAATTAAAAAATATAAATTTTAGCGGTTTTCCAAAATAAGTGAGGAGGATTTTAGGATATGAATTTAATTTTCATGAAAAAATGTATTTTTTTTAATTAATTTTAAGAGAATTAAGATGTTTTACAATTAATAAAGAGGTAATAAAATTCAGGTATTCAGAAATAAAGTGATTAATAAAATTAAAGAATAATGATTAAGATAAAAGGAAAAATAGAAAAAACGTCCGTAAATATGTGTGGAATTCTAGCTCATATCCGGCTCAACCGAATCAATGCTAATAAAGTGGTAAGTGCTTTACACTTGCCTCATGATTGGTCGATAATTTAGGAAGAGTAGCTAATCATTTAACAAGTGCAGTACATTGCCATATAATTTATTTGATTTGATCAAACCAGATCCGGATTAAAATTTTCCCAAATTTGTCACGTCAAGACTAGATAACTTTCATTTAATAGACTTCTATTTATGATTCTTATCTATTAGGCAAAAAAATTACTTATCTTTCAAAATATGCGCGTTTTTACAATTTATCATATATATATATATAAATATATATATATATATATTATTTATCGGTTGCCATCCAAATTTCATATTTTTCACAAAATACCATCCAAGCTCAGACTCCGACGAAATATTCCATTTAAATTTTCTTACATGACTAGTATGTGAGTTTTTTAAGGCAAAATTATTTTTTTTACATAAGATCCACTCAAAAAATTTGACTAAAATGTCACCAATAAGTTTAGAACCCAGGAAACTAAGGTTAAGCACATTATGATACTTATCTGATTTTAACTTTAAATAATTACACGTACCTATCCTGTAGGTAAAATTTCAAGAAAATTCGATGCCTTGAATTGATCATTTCAAAAGTACATTACCAGAAGTTTGCGATGCAAATTGTGACGGAATTCACCCAATTTCCACCGCAAAATGAAGCTTGTGATACCGGCGTCTCCAGAAATATTAATTACTTGGATCAAGGTTAACTATTATAGCACAAGTTTGAAGCTAATTTGGATAACTTCTAACAAAAACCACATTTTGGCATTTTTATTGGCTTTTGCTATTTTTTAGAAAGTCTATCTAACTGCAATAATTTTTTCACTAAAGTAGTTTTTTTTCCAAAATAAGTGCTTCTCTTTTAAAAGAAGTCTATCCAAAAATGCTCATACATACATTCATACATATATTTATATATATATATATATATATATATATGTACACTAAATTATTTTGCTTGTACCTGAAGGAGGATAAGATCTCATGGCCAAACAATTATTTGGTTATGTCATTCTGGCCAAGCGTGATGGAATGCTAGACGTTTGGTAATTTTTCCTCTAACCAGGATACACTGCAAGAAAAACTATTTTTAGTGATTGAATTTTGTGACCGAACATATTCGGTCACAAAAAATGGAGAGTTGTGACCGTTTTTGTGATCAATTTTACAAAAGAATGAAAATATCTTCGTGACTAACAAATCGGTCACTAAAATGCAAATTTCAGTCACAAAAAAAAATAAATTAATTTACTTATATTTAAATTACTGTAGATTTTTTAAAAAAAATGCCAAAAAGAAAATTAATTAATGTTACAGCAGATTTGTGACCGAACTATCGATCACTAGTATATTGTAATGATACAACATATTTGTGACCGAATAATCGATCACAAAAATCCATCTTCTTTAAGGAAAGTTGTGACCGAAAAGTCGGTCACAACAATCTCTCTTCCTTAAGTGGTTTGGTGACCGAAAAAGCGGTCACTAAATTGTAATCTCATTGAAGATTTTTGTGACCGAATAATCGGTCACAAATATCCATCTTCTTTATGGAAATTTGTGACCGAACATTCGGTCACAATAATCTATCTTCCTTAAGTGGTTTGGTGACCGAAAAAGCAGTCACTAAATTGAAATCTCATTGATGAAAATTTGTGACCGAATAATCGGTCACAAATATCAATCCTCGTAAAGGAAAATTGTTCAATTGTTCAATTAAATTAAGGAAATTAGTCCAATTGAAAGAATAAAATTTGAGTAATCATCTAAATGAGTTGGGAAAATTGTGAAATTGTTCAATTAAATTAAGGAAAATGAATAATTAGTCGAACTTAGATGCAGAATTGAGTAATTTGGAGTTGATCATGTTTGGTGGATGAATGTTTGCGATTTTATAATGATAAGTATTGAATTATGTAGAATATTAGAATGTTTATTCGTGTATCTTTTGCGGATATTGGTGTATGTTTTGAGGATATTGGTGTATATGTTGGGGATATTGTTGAATGTTTGGTGGATATTGGTGTATGTTGATGGATAGATAATTTGGAGTTGATCATGTTTGGTGGATGAATGTTTGCGATTTTATAATGATAAGTATTGAATTATGTAGAATATTAGAATGTTTATTGGTGTATCTTTTGCAGATATTAGTGTATGTTTTGAGGATATTTGTGTGTATTTTGCGGATATTGTTCAATGTTTGGCGGATATTGGTGTATATTTTGAGGATATTAGTGTATATTTTGCGGATATTGGTGAATGTTTGGCAGATATCGGTGTATGTTTGGCGGATATTGATGTATGTTTTGCGAATATTGGTGTTATTTTGACATTGAATTAGGGAATTTGCAAATTGAAACAATTGAAATTCATATTACAGGTCAAGTTTGTGATCAAAAATACAATTACAAAAATCTGTGGTGGCAAATTTGTGACCAATTTTTCGCAATTTCAATAAAGTGACTAAATTATAGTGACCGAAATTTCTCACTATTCCTTTTCAATCTGTGACCGAAAAGTTGGTCACTATTTTTTCCATATTAGTGACTAAAATTTCGATCACTATTATTTTTTTATGTGACTCAATATTCAGTCACAAAGGTGGTCACTATTTCCTTGCTTCTGTGATCGAAAATTTGATCACTATTAATTTAATCTGTGACCGAAATTTCAGTCACTATTATTTTCTGCTGTGATTACAATTTCGGTCACAAAGTCGGTCACTATTCCTTGATTTTGTGACCGAAAATTCAATCACTATTAATTTAATCTGTGATTGAAATTTCAGTCACTATTATTTTCTCCTGTGACTAAAATTTCGGTCACAAAGTCGGTCATTATTCCTTGATTCTGTGACCGAAAATGCGGTCACTATTAATTTAATCTCTAACTGAAATTTTAGTCACTATTATTTTTTTTTTGTGACTAACAGTTCAGTCACAAAGTCGGTCACAAAATAGTCAGTTACAGATTCGGTCACCAAAAACTGTGACGAAGGTTTTCATGACACTTTTTTTAGACCACAGATCTGTTTTTGTGACCGATTTAAGCCAAAATCGGTTACAGAATCGGTTACTAAAAACAAGTTTTTTATTAGTGATAAAAAATCCCATTGACGCAACTAATCCCATGCATATTGTATGGACCAGTGGTCACACAAAGTGCATGAGGCATTCGTTATGGTAAGAAGGCCAACCACACCAATTCCAACAATCCCGTCTATTGCTCCTTTTTATTACAATTAACTTCTACGATTTTTTTTTCATATTTTGTACCCATGATACTTTCGTTATTGAAAATGTTTTTCCAGACGTTGAAATAGCCTCATGAAAAAGTGAATTTCCACATACATTTCCTACTAACAGTTTTAACGAAAGTTGACATGTATACAAATATTAAGAAATTATAAAGTTATGGATGAAACATGAGATATCTCCAAATATGGTGCCAAAATTAAACAATGCTGAAGTTATGGTACCAAAAACAAGAATTTTCCTTTCTATTAATTCGTATGCTTATTATTTTGAATTTTGGAGAGACAATGGGTCAATTCTAATTATTTACAATTGAAATATGGTGTCAAATTATCATAATTATAGATTGTCAATTTATACCAAATCTAAAACTTTATATATAAATATACTAATCAAAAAATTAGGTGACCCCACTCTGCACTAGGGGTGTAAATAGACGTTAAATGAATCGAATATGTTGTTTTCATATCCATATTCATTTAATTTTATCGGATATCAGTATGGATACGGATATTGACAGGATATCTAAAATCAATATTTGTATCCATATCCATCGGATATCGGACAGATATCAGATATATCCATATCTGGTTGTAATTTTTAAAATTTAAATTCAATTATAAATATTTGAATATTGAATCCGATTATGAATATTCAAGTATATTATTCAATTGTAAATACGCAATATTCAATTATAATTAATTGAATATTGAAATTTGTGTATACAATTTAGTCAAAAAAAATTTAATATATAATCTACTTATTTACAAATATATATATATATATATATACGCACACACACACAGATATATATCGGTATTGTACTTTTTTATTAATAACACTTAAAACTCATATACTTTTTTATATCTTTTTACGTTATAAAGATACGATATCCGTTAAAAAAATAATGTATTTTATTTGAATCATCAACTGACTATTTATCATTCACATAATATGAACTATTTATTTTTTATTTTTGTATATCTTATAACATATGAAATATAATGCATATGATTATTAAAAATATAATTTTTTAAAACTATTAACAACAAATGAATTTTACAAAATTATATCAAAAACATCAATTAATTTAAAAAATAAAATATTATTAAAAGTACATACAAATTTTAGTATATATATTAGTTATTTTTTTCCAAACATTATTTATTTGATATAATTAATGGATACAATTAAATTATAAATAATCGAACATATAAACATGTATGTATTCGGCGCGGATATTAAACAGATCAAATATCAAATTATCATATCCATATCCATTTATAATCGTATATCTATAATCAAATATGGATAATATTCCCTTTAAATGGATATGGATAATGTCCTTTTTAAACAAATACGAATACAAACGATAATCGAATTTTCAATTATCCATTTACAGTGCGTTTGACAGAGGAAACAAAATAGGGAGGAAAGAAAACGAAAGGAAATAAAATGGGTGGATTTTAATTTTTCACAGGTATGTTTGGTTGAAAGGAAAACAGATGGAAGGAAAATAAAAATCTATTTATTTTCTCTTGTTTGTTTGAATGGAAAAGTGGAAGGAAAGAAAATGATTTATGTACTAAATGACAATTATACCTTTATATCATTATAAATCATAATTATGTTTATGAATTTATGTATTAAAATAGATTAATAAAATTAAACTAAATAATGTAAAGTATAGTGTAAATAAAATATATAAATTAATATAATGAAATATTTGTTTACATTGTGTCAAACGACAACCACAATTTTATATAATTATAAATATAATTATATTATAAATGTAATTATGTCATAGAAAATTTAATGAAAATAAAATAAATAAATAAATATGTGAAATACATTTTTAATGTATTATACAAATGCACACGTCGTATTTGCTATTTAAAAAATATAAGGATTCATGCTAGTAGAAGATGCAATATTATTTAAATACCTAATTATACATATGGGCAATTTTGGAAATATAATTTTACAGAGATTCTTGTATTATTTTCCTCTTATTTTCCGTCCGATTTTGGGTGGAAAAAAAATCAGTGGGTCCCATGCTTATTTTTCCATTCTCAATTTCTTTCCTTTCCTTTTCCCCCCACAACCAAACAAGGGAAAATATACATTTTCCTTCCAATTTCCTTCCTTCCCCTCCCTTTCCTCTCATTTTCCACCCTACCAAACGAAGCCTTACAGTCCTACTCCACATGATATGGAGTGGCTCATGGCTTGTGACACTATTTAGGGGTCATCACTAACAGTGCGTTTGACAGAGGAAAGAAAATAGGGAGGAAAGAAGATGAGAGTAAAGAAAATAAAAGGAAAAAAATGAGTGGATTTTAATTTTCCACAGGTATGTTTGGTTAAAAGGAAAACAAATGGAAGAAAAATAAAATTCTATTTATTTTCTCTTGTTTGTTTGAATGGAAAAGTGGAAGGAAAGAAAATTATTTATGTACTAAATGACAATTATACCTTTATATCATTATAAATCATAATTATGTTTATGAATTTATGTATTAAAATAGATTAATAAAATTAAACTAAATAAGTATAATGTAAATAAAATACATAAATTAATATAATGAAATATTTTTTTACATTGTGTCAAATGACAACCACAATCTTATATAATTATAAATATAATTATGTCTTAGAAAATTTAATAAAAATAAAATAAATAAATAAATATGTGAAATACATTTTTAATGTATTATACAAATGCACACGTCGTATTTGCTATTTAAAAAATTAAAGGATTCATGCTAGTAGAAGATACAATATTATTTAAACACCTAGTTATACATATGGGCAATTTTGAAATATTATTTTATAGAGATCCTTGTGTTATTTTCTTCTCATTTTTTGTCTGATTTTGGGTGGAAAAAAAAATCAATGGACCCCATACTTATTTTTCCATTCTAAATTTCTTTCCTTCCGTTTTCCTCCCACAATCAAACAAAAAAAAATATACATTTTTCTTCTAATTTTCTTCCTCCCCCTTCCTTCCATTTTTCACCCGACCAAACAAAGCCTAAAAGTGAATTCGCAAAAACGACGGCTTCAGTTTTGCAACAGCGTTTGTGACGATTTTCTCCCCTAGCTTTGTATGTCCGCGGCTGTCATATCCGTACGACAAAGTGTGTGCGAATTTGAGAGAGAGCGAGAGAGAGAGAGAGAGAGAGAGAGAGAGAGAGAAAGCGTGATAGTAATGCATGTTGGGGTCATCAGTCGAGAGAGAGAGATATTTGGTAGGAGGTGATAGGGTTGGTAGAATTAGGGATTTGGGTTGCGGCTTTGAAAGTAAATTGTTTGCTTAGGGTCAAAAGTTCGAAACTCTAAGATTTTTTTTTTTTTTTAAAATCGGCACGTGCCCGCCGTAGGGTTTTCTGAGGGGTCCCCACCCCTATATTAATAAATAAGAATGAATTACAATGGGAAATTGTGAAAGTACATGAAAAGAAAGAGAAAAGATCCTAAGTGGCTAGTAAAATGTAAATAAGGAGTACTACTCCCTTTACAAAAGTTATAATGAATAGGAGGACTACTATCCAACCAATTTGTCCAAAAAAGATCAGCAGGATGGTTAAAGAACCAGCAGCAACACAAGAAAAATAAAGGATTACAAAAATTACAGGAATCCCCCTGGCAGATTTTAGAAGCCACAAAAATACCCCTGGAGTACACCAAGGTAACCTGCTAACTGCAAAGAAAAGGAACAACCGCCATCCGAAGTCGAAATCTGAGATGGTAACCGAATAGAGACAGCAGCAGTCCATTGACACTCCACAATTGCATCAGCACCAGCTGCAACCGGACAGGAAGAAAACCGAGAAATCCCCTGCTGCTGTCACCAAAAAGTTTGCAACGACACACCAGCACCAATCAATAGTAATGCAACCAAGAGTGGTTGAAATCTCCCTAGCATACTTCGTGCTATCAACAAAAAGACTGCAACTGCTGTGTTTGTGCACAGATAACCTTGTAGACAGAATTCAAAAATTACAATTACCCCCCTGGCAGGTATTCTGAACAAAAAACTTCCCCTTACAGCAGGAGCAGCCCAAAAAACTCAACCACCACAAGGAGGCCCCAAAAACAGTCACCATCCACACAAAATCACAAGAATAAATCAATAACAGCCCCCAAGAATATGCAGTCCAACTACAAACCAGACAACCAACACTAAAACTGCCAAAAAAATAGCCAGTAACATGAATCACTTCAAAGCTGTCAAAACATCAGCTGGAACTGCCAAGGAAAACAGTAGCCGAGGAGCAGAAAATAACCGTTACCCCCTTACTGCTGGAAAAACAGCAGCAGCTGACCTCCACATTCGCAGGGCCATTGGCAAAAATAGCGCTAATACCTCTTCCCTCATTGAAATAGGACAAATTAATACATTCGAAATAGAACACATACACAAATACACCATGCCAAACCATAAAGAAACGGAGCAATTATTTAAATCTAAAGTTAGGGAGACCCCACTTGTCCATCTTAAGCATTCCACGAATTGGCCCTTGAATTTGGTTCCCTTCCAAGACCGCAGATGTCAGAGCATCGCAAGCCAAGTTAGCTATATAATCCGCAGTCTTGTTTCCCTCTTGATATATGTGAGAAAAACGGAGATTGGCTTTGGTTCTGAGCTCTTGAATGCCCATAAGAAGATGTGACAGCTTCCAGTTGGTGATGTTGGACTGAATGAGGTGTAATATATAAGAAGCATCAATCTCCACCCAAACACTTTGGAAGCCAAGTTCACAACACAACTGCAACCCTTGCTTAACCGCGTATAATTCAGCATAAGCATTAGATTGATGACCTAAAAAAGAGTAGAAGCAGCTGATCACCACCCCAAAACAATCACGAATGACACCTCCTGCACCCGCAACCGCCGGGTTGCCTCTTGACGCTCCGTCTGTATTAAGCTTAACCCATCCAATGTCCGGTTTCAGCCAATAGACAATACGAGGTGGGCTCGGCTGCTGAGCAGAGAGATCAAATTTGAAACCCAGCTGAGCTGCCAGAATGATATCCCCTTTCCAGTGCTTCGAAGTAAAAATATTGCCATTGTAAAGAATAGACAGCGAATGGAGAACCCGCCAAACAATTCGTGTGGCTAGGAACCTCCTTTGACGATGGACACAGTCATTTCTCGCCTCCCAAATGTGCCAAAATATAAGGACAGGCACAACAAACCTGACATTTCCCTTAATGCTTGTTGTCGCACGATTTTTCCAATGATTGAGCTGAGTAGCAGCATTATCTGTGTCGATGGTAGGAATATCAAAGATATCTGTAAAGTATGCCCAAATATCCCTAGCTTTAGGGCTTTTAAGGAAGAGGTGTTGAGCATCCTCAACGTTGTCCCCACAACAGTAGCATCTAGAAACCATGGTAATCCCCTTCTTCTGTAGTCTTGCGTGGACAGGTAGCCAACTATTGAGAAAGCGCCAAATAAAGACAGAGACAGTGGGTCTGATCTGTTTAGTCCAAGCATGTGATAAGAGCCCATGATGTTCCCGACTAGCACGAATGGCTTCAAATGCAGATTTCGTAGTAAATCTGCCCTGAGGGGAGGCTTTCCAAGTCAGAATATCGTCATTACCAAAGGAGATACGGACTTGACCAATCTGGTGAACTAACTGAGAGGGGAGAATAGCCCGCAACTTGTTGTCATCCCACCTCCCGTCAGTCCAGTAAGCGTTAACTGGATCCAGCCTACATACGGGCCTGTTTAATAAGGTAGAAAGCGGGGCTTCACCCATCCAACAGTCATACCAGAAGGAGCAATCTCCCCGGCCTAAAATCCAGAAGAAATGAGCCTCTGTTGCCTCCCGAACACTCACCATACGCCTCCATACATTAGAGTGTTTTGGGTGAGAAGGGGAATGAAGGGGGAAGAACCACTTGACATACTTCTCCCTCATGTATTTCGCCCACAGAGATGATTGCTTTCGGAAATTCCACCAAATTTTCCATGAGAAGGCCTGAATACCTTCAGCAAGTTTTCTGACATTTAATCCACCCTCTTCATATGGATAGCAGACATTCGGCCAAGAAGTCCAGTGGATCTTTTTTTGCTGGCCATAGTCACCCCAGAAGAATTTATTGAGGAGCTTGTCAATCTTACTTAGAATAGATTGAGGAGGCTGCAACACTTGGAGGATGTACAACAGCATAGAGTTCAGGACACTTTGAATCAAGAGAAGTCGCCCACCATGAGAAAGAGTGGTTTTCTCCCAACCAATAATTTTGTTCCTGATCTTATCCAAGATATCAGCATAAAGGAAGGTTTTCTTATGTCCAACATACAATGGAGCCCCAAGATAAGTGATTGGCAGTGAGGTCATAGTAAATCCAGTGGCCATCTGGATGTAATGCTTCTGCACGGTGTTACAATGTTTGCTCACCACGCAACGGCTCTTGGAACAACTAATAAGCTGCCCAGAAACAGCTTCATATCTTCACAACAAATCCATCAATGCAACAATATTTCCATCCGATGACTTAGCAAAAATAATAATGTCATCAGCATATGCGAAATGGGAAATGACCTGCCGGGAATCACCATCATATTTGAGGGAGGGGATACGGTGAAAGAGGGAGTCCAAACTCCTTGAGAGCCACTCGGCTGCTAGAATAAACAGAGCTGGGGAGAGGGGGTCCCCTTGTCTAAGACCACGGGAAGACTCAAAGAAACCAGTAGTGGAACCATTCACAAGCACAGAAAAGAAACAACTTTGAACACATCTCCGTATCAAAGAAATCCATTTCTCGGAAAACCCCATGCTTTCCAGAACATGGAAGAGAAACGGCCATTGAAGCCTGTCATATGCTTTGGCCATGTCCAGTTTAAGGATAAGCTTGTCACCTTGACCTTTACCTTTCACATTAAGGGAATGGACTAACTCTTGTGCAAGAAGGATGTTATCTTGAATGGACCGTCCAGCAACAAACCCACTCTGAGCCGCAGAGATCAAATCTGGCAAGACTTGGCTCAATCACTTATAGATGAGTTTAGAGATGATCTTATTAGTGACATTACATAGACTGATCGGTCTATAATCAGCCCAAGAGGAAGCTGTGTTGGTCTTGGGAATAAGCACTAAAGTAGTAGCTTTGAACCCTTTAGGCATTTGGCTCCCATCAAAGAAGTCCAGAACTGCCTCAAAGATGTCCTGCCCCACAATATCCCAGCATATCTGAAAGAAAAGAGAAGTATATCCGTCGGGGCCAGCAACACTATCGGGACTGATATCAAACACGACTTCCTTCACCTCATCCAAAGTCGGTGTGACACAGAGGTTATCAGAGTCTGATTTCGAAATAAGCTCAGGAATACAAGCAAAGTCATCCGGAAGCATCTCATCCTCCCCCGAACTCAAAAGCTTCTGGAAGAAGGCCACAGCTGAATGTTTAATGTCAAGTGGGCTGGTGAGGATTTGATCTCCTTCCAAAATAGTGTGGATGGCCGTCTGAGCTCGTTTCTTTTTAACCAGTGAGTGAAAGAATTTAGTGTTGCGCTCCCCTTCTGCCGCCCATTTACAGGCAGCTTTCTGCTTCCAATAGCTCTCTTGCATTGCTAAAGATTTAGTGAGCTCTGCACTTGATTTGTTCATGTTGATTAGATTGTGTTCTAATGGATCTTGCTCGAAAAGGCGCTCACAATTCTGAACAGCAGCCTCCTTAGCCGCCACAACATCGAAGATATTACCAAAAACATGCTTATTCCACCATTTCATGCGTTGTTTGAGTCGGCCAAGCTTGCGTTGGAGTTTCCCTTCCTTTAGGCGCCTGTTGTTTTAGAAATAATTGGGACGGCCAACGACGTCGCAAAAATAAAAGCCAAACAACTTCGTAGTTTGTGACAGCCAAAACTTTGGCAAATTATACAAAATTAGCAATGGTATTTTTGCGACAGCTTTGTGACGGCCATGCCCATTGCAATCTTAAAAAATGAAATTCCACTATTTTGGTAATGGGGGCCATCGCAAACACACCAAATCTGCAGTAGAAGTGAGAGTCATTGCAAAATTTCATCACAAATTTTGATAGTTTTAGTAGTGGTAATGTCGAATCACAAGTTTTGATATTTTTTGTAGCGGTAATATCGAAATTGTAAAAAATCCTGTTATTAATTAAATCTTTTGATATATTTATTAGTAATATTGGCATACTCGATGTATGTACATATTAAAAAAAGTTAAATGGCTTACTAAATTTTTTTAGTAGTATCTATATTGTCAAATATTTTTAATTTTTTTTAATAAATTTATAGAATTAGTAATGACTAAAAATAAAATAATAAAAAATAAAAAAATTGATTGAAAATTAAATTGAATTTTATTATTAAAAAATTAAGTAAATTCAATGTTGAAGCTAAATGTATGAGAGATGAAGAGAAAATAAAAAGAAATAATACGTCAGTTGAAAAGATGAGTGAAAAAAGTGAAAGAAAAAAAGACTGGGTAAAGAAAGGAAAAAAAAATCAGACTAAAGGCACCAAAAATTTTGTTAGATGGTGCTGATTCTTTATTAAAAAAGGTATAGATATTTCATTTAATTTTCAACACCATACTCTTTTTAGCGAAAAGGTTGAATCCGCTAAAGGTTAATTTCCATTCTTCTTTCTTGATTGGGGGCTCTCATTTTTGGGAAATTCTTATCCGTACCGAATTCGGCCACACCATGACTAATTAGGTGGTGAGTGTTTTACACTTGTCATTTGATTGGTGTAGTTTAGAGACTTATCATGTGATTGGTGTAGTTTAGAGAGAGTGACCAATTACATGACAAGTGTATTAACACTTGCTATATGATTGGTTGGATGTGATCAAGCCGGGTCTAGACGAGAATTTTTCCTCATTTTTTCAGTCTTTTTTTAATCGCTATGTTCCATTATTATTTGGGTTGTTTTGAGCTTGTGGGCTCCTTAAAGTTTGTGATAGAGTAGAGGAAAATAATAGGGTGAAAGACAAAAAGAGTTACACGTCCTTCCCTTTGTAGTCAATGCATACAAAAGCAAAATAAACCCGACCTTTCCAAACAAATTTATAAAAATCTATCAGCAAATATACACTAAATATTATTTTTTTATATTTACATTGCAAAATATATACTAAATATTATCTTGCCTAATATAATATTAAAATATACACTAAATAAAAATTATCTTGTCTAATATTACATTAAAATATATATTAAATATTGTCTTGCCTAATAGTTTGTATCTTTTCTGTGAAATTTGTGCATGATGATAGAGGTATTGTCTCTTGTTTTCTGTTTTCAAGAGTCCGTGTTATGCATTGATGTTAGTGTTTCTTCAGTTGGCAGATAGTCGAAAGTGACTTTTTTTTTGTAGTGTTTTGAGGAATTTATTACGTTGTTTTCATGGTATTAATTGCAATATGCCGTTGTTTTGTTTCATTAAAAGTTGTTCTTTTCTCTACGAATATGTGTTAGTAAGCCGGGATTTTAGTGCTTATATCTTGATTTCCTCTGTGTTGTGCTTATTGAAAAGAATATACATACAAATTTCAGTTTCTGTAAGAACAGCAACCATGAATAATGGTGATTCAAACATGGCTTCCAGTCCCACCAGGCTTGAGGTTTGTTTTGATGTGTGCGTGTATGTGTCCCTATAAGCTGATTATGGTTGAAAAAATTTATGCATTTTTTGTTTTCTTGATTGAATTTTTAGGGGAAGCTAAAGGCAGTTGTTGTTTGTTGGTTTCTTGGATTCGGAACTCTCGTCTCATGGAATAGTATGCTGACAATTGGAGATTATTACTACGCTTTGTTTCCGGTAAGCACATCATATTCAATAATTATGTCTTTTTTCGTTGAATAATTCGATATCTCTGTTGTTGAGTTTGTATAAGCCAAAAGGTTGAGGTAATAAATTGATTTTTCAGGAGAAGAATGGTTTAGTGATGTTGGAACATTTGAGGTGTACTTGTTTTGGTTATTCAAATTATAGCCTGCATATATATATATATATATATATATATATATATATATTTGTTTGTTTCAATAATCTATGGTACTTTGTTTGCAGAAATACCATCCTGCCAGGGTACTAACCCTTGTATATCAACCATTAGCTATTGTAACAATGGGAATACTTGCTTATAATGAGGCAAAGGTCGATACAAGGAAGCGAAACATTTTTGGATATATTCTTTTCTTTTTAAGTACTCTCGGGCTTTTGCTGGTACAGCTCTCTGCACTTAACCATTTTGTAATAATTTTTTAATATAAAAAAATAAAATAAAATTGCAGCCCCGTTTACGATAATTGATCGTTTGAATACCTGTTTTACCAGATAGATCTTGGAACCTCGGGGAATGGAGGGATTGGAAATTATATTGGCATTTGTGTTTTTGTTGCTGCTTTTGGAGTTGCAGAAGCCCATGTTCAAGGTGGAATGGTTGGAGATTTGTCTTTTATGTGCCCCGAATTCATTCAGGTAACATTTTTTTTGGCAATTCCAGTTCATTTCTTTTCTAACTTCAAGAGAAAATCAGACCTATATGTTAATTTACATTTGTGCTTGTCTGAAATTCGCAGTCGTTCTATGCTGGTTTGGCAGCCTCAGGAGCTCTAACTTCTGGCTTAAGGCTTATTACAAAAGCAGCTTTTGAAAAAACTGATCATGGTCTCCGTAAGGGAACCAGTAAGTAGCTCATCTCGTGTTGTCCTTTCAAAATAGTTCAGCTAAAGTTATATGTAAGTGCTTATAAGTTTGTAGAGCTTATAAAATTTTGTTGGAGTATATAAGTTCCTAAATCTTGTTTGGAATATAACCTACCAAAAGGTTTAGACAAAATAAGATCTAACAACTTAATAAGATATTTTGGAAACTTATAAGTTTTATGTTATGTTTGGTAAAACTTGGAGCTTATAAGCTCTTGTTAGTGCCATAAGCGACTGAAAATAATCTTGAGCCATTGACATCATGTGAATAGATGCTAAAATAAAACCGTAATCTTGAAAAGTAATTAAATGACAATCATGTCTTTTAACGAAGAAGTTTTAAAATCTCATGATAACACTATGTATTCTTTGTTATGATTTTGCAGTATTGTTTCTCGCCATCTCAACATTCTTTGAATTCCTAAGTATTTTCCTTTACGCATTCGTCTTTGGTAAACTACCCATTGTGAAGTACTTCCGTAAAAAGGCAGCTTCAGAAGGGTCAAAAACAGTTTCTGCTGATCTTGCTGCTGCTGGGATCAAATCCAAAGAGAGTGAAAAAGTAAGATAGTTTTTACTGTAATCCGTGTAAGTTCCATTCACATATGAGTTTTGCTATTTCAAGTTTTAAAGAACAGCTTATATTACCGTTATAGGATGAAGTTGATGCTAAACATGACCGGCTAACCACCAAACAGTTGTTCATTAAGAACATCGATTATGCATTGGACCTTTTCTTGATATACGTTCTCACGTTATCCATTTTTCCCGGATTCTTGTATGAAAACACTGGTAAACACCAACTGGGCTCCTGGTAAGTGATCAAAATACACAGTTCTTCCTCTTTTAGCAATAATTACAGCGATGTCCCATGTGATTGTATGTAATTACACAAATATCTCTTCTTTGTGTCAAGACAACACATACGTTCGTTGTAACTTATTTCCACCTTCCAGTTACCCTTTTTGTCGATCACTACTCATATGGATAATTTTATCCAAATTTCTTGATAAATTTTGTCATTATTTGGGATGTATCTAACTTTGAAAGTAAGAGGAGAAATTTTTGTAATTACACATAGTTGCAGGGGAGGACAGTGTAATTTTGACCCTATACAAATCTCGATGGCCAAATGAACTTATCTCAATTGAGCTTAAATTATTTTTCCATGTGTAGGTATTCTGTCGTCCTGGTAACAATGTACAACATGTGGGATCTTGTAGCAAGATACATTCCCCTCATCAACCGCATTAGATTGGAGTCGCGAAAGGGCCTCATGATTGCAATATTGTCGCGTTTCTTGCTCATTCCTTGTTTCTACTTCACTGCAAAGTATGCGGACCAGGGATGGATGATATTCTTAGTATCTTTCCTAGGATTAACAAACGGTTATCTCACTATCTGTGTGCTCACAGTAGCTCCCAAAGGGTACAAGGTGAGTCGAACAGATCCATCAAATTACACAGATTTTTGATCATTGTTTCTGGCTTTATGCATAATCCTAATTTGGACGAGTCTCTCTCTCTCTCTCTCTCTGGTATTTACAGGCACCGGAGCAGAATGCGTTAGGCAATCTGCTGGTGCTGTTTCTTCTTGGCGGCATCCTTGCTGGCGTTTGTCTCGACTGGTTGTGGATAATTGGCAACGGGTCATTCTAAACCGGACGACATTCTATCTTGGAAACAGTAGTTGAAAAGTATTCTTGTATACATCTTTTTGGTTTCTTTTTTCCTTCTCTTTTCCTTTTGCTCTCCATTTGGTTCTTGAATTTTGATAAGGAACATAGGAAAGATTTTTTTTTTTTTTTTTTTTGAACTTTAAATGATAGTACTCTTTAATTTTATTTTTTATCCTTTTCATTTTCTTTCTACTTTTCTCACCAAAATCCTTGTTTCAAACATAACATTAGTGTGTATATAAATGATCGATTCATCATCCTTAATTGGATGAGTGTCATATTATTTTGCTGCTTTTGTTGTATAAGGATTTCTTCGTTTATGGTGGCTTTTTAGCTCTTTACCATTATTATTTTCTTGAATGAAAAGTAAAAAGGTTATTTAGTGTTTGTCCTAAAGCAAATTCTTTGGGATTGCTTCAGATTAGTGTAAGAATTTTATATCCTGTTCCATTTTTATAACTTAAGTAACAAATGTTAAGCTTTTTAAACAGTACATTAGACATAAAATTTGTGATATTGATCAAATATAAGGACATTTTAATATATCTTCCTTGAATATATGACACTTAAAAGTTTATTATATATATATATATATATATTGATATATGAGTAAAATTCGCACTGAATGCATAAAATAAATTTTCATATCTGCATATATATTTTTCATATATGCATGTATCATCCACTTTTTTCCTTTTCCCTTTATCAAATATCTTCCATATAGTTTTTGTTTATTGAAACATGAAAACCAATAGAGG
Source organism: Petrea volubilis (assembly GCA_026212405.1). Classification (NCBI taxonomy): domain Eukaryota; kingdom Viridiplantae; phylum Streptophyta; class Magnoliopsida; order Lamiales; family Verbenaceae; genus Petrea; species Petrea volubilis. The sequence goes on from CM047881.1 coordinate 21,438,565, forward strand.
TGGAACTATAAAGAGAGAAGATTCTAATAATTTCAATTGAGATTGATCGAAATGTACAAAAATACATATGCATGCCATGCGTATAATACCATCATAAGAGATATTAGAAAATTGTCTTCCCTACTTGTAAATCAAGATACGAGGAGGGAAATTTTTTGAACAATGTAAACATACCATTCATGTATTTCACATATTTTCTCTTGGATACATATATATATATACACATATATATGTATATGTGTGTGTAGCAGAGAAAGTAGCAATGAACGTAAAGTAGAAACATTGAAACAGCAGTTGCATTTGTTGCTGTTCTACATTGTTCAAATTTTGGTTAGTCAATGCTGTTTATTATATATTCATTACTATTTGTGTAACAACATTTTACTTTGATTTTAGCATGATATACACAAAATATAATACAACCAAGGCAAATCTATGTCACGATTACAGAGCTTCGATATCAATATACAAGACCTACCACAGTCACTTGATAATTATTCGATAAAAAGACTATAAGAAGAAACATAAGGATCACAAAGCTACACAAAAAGCCTAAACAGCAGAAACAAGAAACGAAAAGAACAAAAAAATAAAGGACTTGATATGGGATACCTCATATTTATCTGTGTGGGCCAACTAGAAGTGGCCACATGTATTACAAGAGCCACGTATGTATCGGCCATGTAAGCAACCAATCCTCGACAGGGCACATGAGGTAGAGGAGGAGTCCTACCTTGAGGAGACCTCATGCCCGAGGATGAACTCCGGATATTGTCATTCTTTTAATATCGAGGAGGACAGGTCGAGTAGAGAGTACAATTCGTACCCCTAGCATTGTTCCTTCTGACATGCGCAGTAGTTTCCTACAGAGAAAACACATGCCCCCTTCGCCACCATCATGCTATAAGTGCTTCTAGACCCTCCACCTTAGCCTTAATCCTCTAATTGAGTAGAATCAATCCTCACTTGTAAATATCCTGAGAAAATTCTCCATGAAGGTAATTATTCACTCTTAGACTGAAACTTTGCTCGAGTATTCACTCATATGCACATGCACATTTATACACTCTTCTGACTTAAACATTGGAGAGTTTTCGCCAAAGACACTTCCGACTAGACTTACATTACATGTGTTCCATCCTAATAGGTCGAGGAGCCTACCAGAATTCCAGTCAAGTCAGCATTCCACTTAGCGGATACCTTATCCAAGATTCTATCGCATGAGGACTATTCACAAGAATGCTATTTTTGAGATCAATATGATCAAAAAAAACACAGGCAGTTCGAGTTTATACATTAATAGCATCTTATGTGACTCATGTCTATTCGTGTTGAATCATTTAATATTCAAGTTCGAAATTGTTTTGAACTTGGTTAAATTATTAAAGGAGTTGAACTCAACGAGCTTTATTAGTAGACCCAAATTCAAGTCAAGCTTAAGTATTTTCATATTTTTACACAAGTATTAGTTAACCATGTAAATTTCAAGCTAGAGCTTAAAATTTTATCAAAGAGCAAAAAGGTGTTCAACTTAGGTTTGTTGTCTCTAAGAAACCGAGCTGGACAAATTTTTCACGTTCAGTTTCGGGTCAAATGTATATTAATTTGATTCAGGTTTCAGCACTGCTCATAATGGCATCTGAGTATTACAATAAATTCGAAAATCAATGCTTCAGATCACTTTTTGTCAGTACCAACCTTGATCCACCTATGCAATTAATCCAGTTTAATGCTGCATTAGTAACTTTTGGACCACTCTCATATATCTACCCTCACATAAAACATCACAGATTGTCAAAAAATAACAGCAACATTTCCATAACAGGAAAAAAATAAATAAGAAAAAGATTATACTTCTGAAATAGAAGGCTTTATTATCAGTAAATAGTATTTACTGTTTTCTGATCAATCATACATTACAAGTTCAATATATTAATTACACCATATTTCAAGAGCTGTAGACATAATTTACCCTATTATCAAAGCAAATGACAAACATTATAAATAAAATACTAATTTTGTTACTTTATTTAAATTAAATTTTAATCCATCTTATTTTAAATACTTGATAATTGTTGAATTATTTTGGATAAACATGAATCACAAGATACTTAAATTCATATAGAAAGGATTTAAAATTTATATATGACAAAATTTATACTAATATATATATAAACCTAATCATATGACAAGTTTATTTTATTAGAATATAATTATATCTATATTCTTTCATTGCTAGCCTCTTTTTCGTCAACATGGTACTTGTAATTTCACACGTCAAAATCCAACCAAGAGGGTGTTTGGCTAAGCTTATAAGCTTTTCAAAATATCTTATAAGATATTTTAGAGCTTATAAGATATGGTAAAGTGTTTGGCTAAATTTTAAGAGAATGAGCCATAAGCTCCAAAATAAAATGATTATGAGCTTATAAGCTCTTTTTAGAAAAGTAAGAATGTACGTACTTATTTTTTAAAATCTATCAACATTCTTTGTTTCTACTAAACTAATAATAATATTGTCATTACTAACATCTTATAGGTTAATACCCAACTTATTTATCCAAATATTTTAATTAATAACTTATTTTTAAAATAAATTCAACATTTTATGAACTCTTAAAATATCTTATAAGATGTTTCAAATAAATTTAGCTAAACAACCTCTAAATCCAACTCAGATGCCCTTTTTCTTGTTTCTTTGATTGTTACTTAAAATTGATAGGAACCCATCCTAAAAAAAAGGACCAATAATCAAGCTTACTTTTAATAATAATTTGCCTCATGCTACATACAAAATTAATCTTTAATCACATCCAAATAAAAAATCTATATTTGGCTGAGCAACATTTTTGGACCATGTAATATTGGGCCCATTTTATAATTTGTCCCATATTCCATAGTAAGTTAATTTCATCTAATTATCAATTAGTCGGCGAACCAATAGGTATTTCTCTTGAATGAGAGCCTCTTCCTCTTGAATGAGACTCATTAACGAAGCTAAACTCCCTCTAGCATCTTGCTAGCGGCGTTGTTGCCTTTTAGTTTAGAATACCTACTCATTTCGATCTACTTTGTTCTCACTTCCTTCTTACACTATCTTTTCCTTCTTTCCCAACAGTTCACATCTTGGGCTGCCTCGGATCGCCTCTCATTTTGCTCTTCTGATTGGTGTTTGATCCTACCGACGACTCTCTAGGTTATCAACGAGCATGGACAATGAATTGGATTAGATGATCAAGGCCCCGTCACTTTCGACAAAGGAATAACATGGTATACCAATTCCAGACGTGGAGTGGCGAGGTATAGCACTATAGAAGCAATATCTGATGGTGGGAAGAGTCTTGGGCTCAAAAAAATCAATTTTGAGTTGTTTAAATCAACCATGGCCACAGCTATCAACCCTCTTCAAGGGATGGAGATGAGAAATCTTGAGGAAAATCGATCCCTAATGGTCTTTTTCCATACTATTGATTGTTGACACATGTTGGAGAACACCCTATGGGCTTTTGACATGAATCTTATTATCATGGCTCTCATGGAGAAAGATGCGGATCTATTGAGTGTGGACCTAAACTGGTGTGACTTTCACATTCACATACATGACTTGTCGATCAGTAAGATGACAACAGAGATGGTAGCATATATTGGAAATTGGATTAGACGATTTCACGATATCGATCTCAGTGACGGCACAAAGATTTGGGGAATATGATGCGCATAAAAGTGAACAGGACATGACGAAACTATTAAAAAAGGCCTCTTAAGTTAACGAGTTCATCCAGAGAGAAGATGTTGGTCCGCCTCACCTACGAAAAGCTCCCAAATTTCTGCTACCTATGTGGTTTGTGTGATCACTTGGTGAAATCATGCAAACTCAACTCACAGACGACTTTGTCAATCCGAGTGATAATACTCCAATCAGGAATTGGGTGCGAGCAACACTAGTCAGTCGTCAGACCACCTTTCTCTCTGATCGCATCCTCCCACAAATCATTCCTAGATTCACGAGCGGTCTTAGCCGTTAATCAAGGCAAGATTTTTATGACTTGAAAAGAAACGGACAATATCCTATTGAAACAGGTACTTTATTAATTGAGCTTCAAACTAGTCGTCCCAATGATACAGCCCATTTCAACCAAAAACCCTACAACTCTAAACCAGCCCAACAGCCTCAGCCCACTACTCAATCTCCTGAAACCCTCAATACAACCAAGCTTAATGTACCACTAAATCCAAAGCCGACTCAACTGCCCAACCCGATCATGGCTATCATACTGAAGCCAAATCACAATACCATCATCCATGCTCCCCAACCTCTCATTAACCCAAATGTGACCCATCCCATCCACGATATACCACGGACCCATCGCCCAGCTTGACACACACCCAAGCCCAATTCATCACCACAACTCGCCCACTAGTACATTCCCCCTTCACCTTTACACGCCGCATTCTCCGCCCTTTAACCTAAGGAGATTCTCACTCCCAAAGAAAACCAATAAACCATGGAAAATTATTCAAGTCACGGGAAAGCGCAAAGAACCAACACATGAATTTGTTTCGAACCAGCCGGGAAAGAAAAAACAACAAACCTATCAATTAGTATTGCGAAATTAAAGCAGTTTATCGGTGGGGATTGCCGACAACCATGACTCTTTTAAGTTGGAACTGTCAGGGTTTGGGGGGCTCTGATAGTTCAAAATTTGGAACAACTACTTTTTGACTACAACCCCTCACTGGTCTTTCTAGCGAAAACAAGATGCACTCAAAGAAAAATCGACCGCTTAAAGACAAGTTTAACTTGTTTGGCGTATCAATCGATGCTAGGGGCGAAGTAGCGCCTTGGCCCTGTATGTCCTGATATCATATTGATGAGGTTGTAGCGGTGGTTGATAACTTGAGTGACTGGCGGTTTACAGGTGTATACAGTAAACCAAATTCATAGTATACACATCTCTTCTAGGACCTCTTTAAACACCTTAGCAAAGGGATTCAATGGTTGTGGATTTAAATAGGTGATTACAATGAGATCTTGGATAATGATGAGAAAGAGGGTCGTGTGAAGCGAGCTCTAGGACTTATGAACAATTTTCGGGCTGCAATTGACAAATCGTGTCTTACCGACTCAGGGTTCCAGGGGGTAGCTTTCACATGATCAAATAATCATGAAGATCACTTTACAGTTCAAGAACGCTTAGACCAAGTGTTAGCAAACAACAAGTGGTTATCTCGATTTTCCTCGACAAAGTGGTTTATATATCAACGACTTGTTTGGATCATGAAGAACATTGGTTGTGAACTTATGTGTTCTAATACAAAGAACTCGTAGGGGAAGAAGGCCATTCCGTTTTGAGGCTATATGGATACGAAGCAAAGATTGTGCGAGAATTATTGTAGAAAATTGGAAAATGGCAGCGAACCTTGGAATGAGCTTGGACTCCATGCTCGCGGGATTTGATCAATTGAGTGGGTTGTATCAATTGGAGCGAACATACGTTCAAGAGCCCAAAATAGGAAATTCAACACCTTGAAAAGAAATTAATCCATTTAAGAGTTGCACCAATATCCTTCGAATCTAAGATGAAAGAACAAGAAGTTCATAAAGAGGTGAGGAATTGCATAGCAGAAAGGAACTATGATAGAAGCAAAGAAGCAAAACACAATGGATGCGGGAGGGTGATAAGAATATTTCTTTCTTTCACTCTCATGTATCGGGCCAGAAACATACTAATGAAGTCTCAAGGATCAAAAATACTATGGGTCAATGGTTGTGATCAAGATGAGGAGATAGAAAAGGTGGTGCTGGAGTATTTCGGGGCGGTCTTCAAGTCGTTGTGCCCACTGATCTCAAAGATTGATGATGCGTTGGGAATAGTCAGAACTCGACTGGACGATGAAATGAGACGCAATCTCACAACTCCCTTTTCGGTCGAAGAGGTACATCGTTCATTTCTTGTATGGCACCCCTAAAATCCCCTGGCCCAAATGGCTTCCCAACCCCTGCTCTTTCAAAAATTTTGGAATATTGTTGGCGCAAATGTTACAAGATGTGTTTTGCATTACTTGAATAGGGGTGCTTCACTTGAACCCATTAACTATACTCATGTCATGCTTATTCCTAAAACCACTAATCCGGAATCCATAACTCAATTTAGTTTCATCTCTATATATAACGTTGTGTATAAACTGGCCTCTCAATGCATGGCAAATCTCATCAAACCCTTGATAAACAAACTTATTTCCCTGTCCTAATTGACTTTTATTCCAGGTCGGTTAATTTTAGACAATGTCCTTGTAGCGTTTGAAATAAATCACTTTTTGAAAAACAAGTCAAAGGGTAGAGTGGGTTTTATGGTTCTCAAATTAGATATAAGTAAAGCATATTATCAGGTAGACTAGCTTTTTTTTGAAACTTCGCTTCCCAGACCGATTTGTTGAGCTAATCATGTCATGTGTATCAACGGCTTCTTACTCTTTAATTTCTTGTTAAATAACAATACATTTGGTCATTTCTATCCAAAGAGAGGTATCTGCCAAAGTGACCCGTCTCCCTTTATTTATTACTGTTTTATGCAAAAATCATAAGTTACCTCATTGAAGTAGAGGAAACAACACATAGGTTCAAATGAGTGGCGGTGTGCTAAAGAGGCCCACGAAATCGCACCTCATTTTGGCCAATGACATATTTATCTGCTGCGAGGTATCCCAATAAGTAGTTTTGAGCATCAAATAAGTGCTTGAGCGATATGCGCACATCTCAGGCCAAGAAATCAATAATCACAAGTTCTCAATATTTTTTAAGCCATAACATGCCCTTCCCGGATCTGGTACAGCTAGCAGGCACCCTTAGCGTGCGCCTAACTCCCAAATTGGACCTATATCTTGGTCTACCCTCAGTGATGTGTCGATTGAAAAAGGAGGTCAATACGAGATTGGATTTGGAAGCAAATAAAGAGATGGTCCGACAAGACATTTTCCACAATAGGGCATGAGATACTAATCAATGTAGTATTGCAAGCTATGCCACCCTATGCGATGGGATGCTTTAGACTCCCAGATACCTTTCTCAAGGAGTTGGAGTTGTTGATATGTAAATTCTGGCGGAAGCATAACGCCGATTGAAGTATTCATTAGGTCGTTTAGGCCGAGCTATGTAGGAATAAGAAGGAATACGGTTTGGGATTTTGATGCTTGAAGGATTTCAATTCTGCCCTTATTTTAAAGCAGACTTAACGCCTTATAAAAGAACTGAACGGCTTGGTGAGTCGAGTTTTAAAGACCAAATACTTCTCAGGTGGCGATTTTTTCAATACAAACTTGGGATATAGACCCTCGTTCAAGTGGCAAAGTATTTAGTCTTCAAAAGAATTGTTGGAATGAGGTTCGAGATTGAGGATAGGAACTGGTGCTACTACATGGATTTTAAAGGATCATTGGCTTCCACGACCATCATCTTTTAAGCCGATTACACCCTAACTACTGGATAAAGGAATTAAATGGGTTAGTCAACTGATAAAACCAGACTAAAGAGAATGGAATAACCAAATTCTTACTGTAAAATTCTAGGGGAAGGATAGGATATTGATTGAACGAAGCCCTCTTAGCCACAAATGTCACAAGCATACACTAATTTGGTATTATAACGGTCAGTTTCGTGTTCGATTGGTGTACCACTTAGCATGATCAATGGCTTCAAACGATAGTGCATCAACCTCAAACACGTACTGTGCAACCTGTTGGTCACTAATTTGGCAATCTCAGGTTTCGCTAAAGGTTAGGATATTCATATGGCAGTTGGGTCGAAACGCACTGCTAACAATGCTTAACCTTCGAACAAGTGGATGTGGAGTAAACTCTTAGTTCCCACAATGTAATGACAATCTTAGGGATATTCGCCACGCACTCCTATGCCCATTCACTCTCCAGGTCTGGGCCTTCTCCCACATTTCCCACCGAATCACATCCGAACGGGACCATGATACAAAGGATTGGATTGATAATGTTTTTAGCGCATTGGACATATCTAATTTTAATCTATTTTTGGATATTACTTGAGCTTGTGGTGGAACAGAAACCATAGATGGGTAGAAGGCTACTGAACTCATTACATTCGCTCGGGGTTTTCTTGAAGCATTTCAGAATGCTAAAGCGGTAGCACCACCACTACTCTCGTCAGCATGATCACCAACCAGGTGGCGTCCATCGTTAAGGGACTATGTTAAGGTAAATTACAACACCCGCAGCACGATGACTTCTTAAATACTACTCGGCTTACGAACAGACGGAGGGGCGCGTTGTCAACAAAAGAGGGCAAGGCTTTCGCAGCGTATCAGACAGTGAACTTGGCTCGACAAAAAAGATGGCTACACACCGTGATTGAAGGAGATTGCCTCAATGTGATCCGCAAATCACAATACCCACAACATGACAACTTCTCAATTGATGATATTAAGCAGATTCTTGTTTCTTTTTCAAATTATGAGATTCGTTTTGTACGTCGCACCAGTAAAGCGGTAGCAAATACGCTAGTCAGGAATGCTGCCCCGACATCTGTAGGAGAGTCGAATATTTTTCTTTGTGCTAAACACTCTTTGTATCTGGACTTAACGTTTCAATAAAACCGATACACTTGGTTCTATATATACATAGGGCCCATTTTACAGCACTTATTGCTTTTATTAAAGTTGATGTGCCACGCACCACTTTAGCCAGACACGTTATCATTTTGGTAAGATGGTCAAAAACTCATAAGTGTGAGAACCGATGCCCTCGAAGAGACTTACCATCCTCGAAAGTGCGTTCGTGTGAAAGAGGGTAAGCCTCGGAGTGCCAGTCACAAGAGAGAGAACACCCCCAGGCTTACCCCTCAATTAAGTTCGTGGCCCAAAGGCTACGAGAGACCTCTTTGAGCCCTCGAAACTTGTCATGAAAGGCAGAAGCAGCGAGGGAACAAGTGGTTCTAAGGCATTAACTGCCTTCGAACGCTTTCTAATTGAGGGCATGAGCCTCCAACTTGGACTTAGCCAGACGTGATTGTCAATGGGCAAGTCTTAGTTGGTAAGCCTAATAGACCTTGTACTTACCGCTACCAAACACGCGCCCACTGCACATGGGTCTATCTCATCAGTCCTAGGCGCATTAAATGCCCTTTCATAAATACAATCATTGATCATAAATGCTCAATATATGCATTAAATGTAAGGCTAAGACCCCATTAATGAGAGGTAAGGTCAATCGTCTTTTGCAAGTCCAAAAAGTGACAAAAAACATATCCCTTTGTACTCCATGTATCAAATCTGCTAATCAACCCCCATCAACCACGTCATATCTGGGGATCTTTCTCATATAAATAACAAAAAAGATTTTCTCCAAAAGGTATCAAACAAATTTTTACGCTATACAAGAAAAACAACATATTTCACTATTCACCTTCTTCTCCAAAAAAATACCCTTAAGCTAACTTGAGCTTCGAAAAACCTACGCCGGAGCAAAATTGGCTAGTATCATGTGCGATCCTCCCTCTTTGACAGGTAAGCCACTAATATTCAATCGGAGCGTATCAGACTTCGCCACATGATCAACCAAAAAGACCATGCATCAAAATTAATAACTAATTTCAAGCTGACGTCATTTTGTGTATTTTTATATTTGTATATTTTTCTATTGGAGAGTTAATATTACCATAACTTTGACAAGAGTAGGAAAATAACATACAATGTAATTGTAAACATGTTGGGTATATTATGATAAATGCAACTTAAATGTAGTATCATACAAAGTAAACAGCTCGAAAGGTTAATATAAATCACCGTATAAACCAATTTAAACACTTTTCGGCATTAGTGACAGTTAAATCCACCATACCAAGTAAATGAGGCCTAACAAAATAATATGCCCAAATAATATGGGTGGCAAAATGGTTATCAACCCGCGGGTTAAACCCGACCCATATGATTGTAGATTAGGTTGGGTTCAATATATTTTAAAATGGATTGGGTCTCATATAATTGGTGTTGATATTGGGTTCCAGATGAGTTGATGATGGGTTGGTAATGGATTCATATTGGATCCTAAATAAATTACCCCATAAATAAAAAAATATTTATTTTTTTATTTGATTACAATTCATTTTAGTATTTTAGAATCATCTAAAGTGTCTAGGAAATAGTAATTTTAATTTTTCATTTTTTGGCCTTGATTAAACACATTAAAAATCATGCATTAGACCCATTAGGAATCATTTCAAATCCATTTCCAATCCACCTTCAACCCACTTTCAATCCAACCCATTTTTTAAAACTCATTTTCAACACAACCCAATATAATACAATTAAAATCTAACTCAACTCGTTCATTTGCCACATCTACCAAATAACAACCATTTGACTTGGTTACTTAAAAAAAATCCAAAACAGGGTAGCATATGACAATTAAGAGTACTATGAACAGTCAAAAAGAATTATCCCTTTAGAATTTCCAAAATTGTGGACTTTAGAAAACTAAAACATACCTTTTCCTATATGAATCAAATTGTTGAAAAAATTCCCATAAATGCTGTTTTATTTCTCGTGAAATAAATCCCATCTTCAGCTATCAATCTGATCTCAGAAAAAAAACTATCAATTATAAATAAAAAAAAGGAAAAACAAGAAAATTGATAGTATTTTTTCTTTTTTAAAAAAAAGCGCAACAAGTGAGTGGGAGATTCTTGTGGGGACGCTTTTTAAGATATATATCTCAACAGTCGGGCCACGGTTTTTGGCTATAAGAAGTCAATTATAAGAATCTTGCGAAAAAAGCAGTGAATCTCTAATACAGATTTTGTCGTTAACACCAAACTCTCTTCAGCCAAAAGGTATATCCCATTCTTCTTTCTTGATGGGGAGGTCTCATATAATATTTGATAAAAGAGCTCTGTTTTTTTCAGTCTTTTTTAAGTGCTATGTTCCATTACTGATTTTGGGTTGTTTTTAGCTTGTGGGCTCCTTCAAGTTTGTATATTTTCTGTGAAATTGTGATTATAGAGGTATTATTTCTCGTTCTCTGTTTTCAAGAATTTGTGTTAGGCATTGATGTTATTGTTTCTTCGGTTGGCAGATACTCGAAAGTGACTTTTTCATTATGTTTTGAGGAATTTATTACGTTGTTTTCATTGGTATTAATTGAAATTATGCCGTGTTTTGTTTCATTAAAAGTTGCTCTTCTCTCTACGAATCTGTGTCTGTAAGCCGGGATTTTAGTGGTTATATTTTAATTTCCTCTGCGTTGTGCTTATGGAATAATATATACATACAAATTTCAGTTTCTGTAAGAGCAGCAACCATGAATAATGGTGATTCAAACATGGCTTCCAGTCCCACCAGGGTTGAGGTTTGTTTTGATTTGTGTGTGTATGTTTTGTTATTGTGTGTATGTCCCCTATAAGTTGATTGTGGCTGAAAAAAAATATGCATTTTTGGTTTTCTTGATTGCATTTTTAGGGGAAATTAAAGGCAGTTGTTATTTGTTGGTTTCTTGGACTCGGAACTCTCGTCTCATGGAATAGTATGCTAACAATTGGAGATTATTACTATGCTTTGTTTCCGGTAAGCGCATCATGTTGAATAATTTTTTCGTTTTTCCTTGAATAATTCGATATCTTTGTTGTTTTGTATGTACCAAAAGGTTGTGGATATAAATTGATTTTTCAGGAGAAGAATGGTTTAGTGATATTGGAACATTTGCAGTGAACTTGTTTTTGATTATTCAAATTATAGCCAGATATATATATATATATATATATATATATGTATATATGTACATATTTGTTTCAATAATCTATGGTACTTTCTTTGCAGAAATACCATCCTGCGAGGGTACTAACCCTTGTGTATCAACCATTTGCTATTGTAACAATGGGAATACTTGCTTATAATGAGGCAAAGGTCGATACAAGAAAAAGAAACATTTTTGGATATATTCTTTTCTTCTTAAGTACTTTCGGGCTTTTGCTGGTAAAGCTCTCTGCACTTAACCATTTTGTAATATTTTTTGAGTCCAAAAACAAAGGGAAAACAAAATTGCGGCCCTGTTTACGATAATTGATCATTTGAATACCTGCTTTATCAGATAGATCTTGGAACTTCGGGGAAAGGAGGGATTGGAAATTATATTGGCATTTGTGTTTTTGTTGCTGCTTTTGGAGTTGCAGATGCCCATGTTCAAGGTGGAATGGTTGGAGATTTATCTTTTATGTGCCCTGAATTCATGCAGGTAACATTTTCTTTTTTTTTTTTTTTTTTTCACAATTTCAATTCATTTCTTTTCTATCTTTGACAAAAAATCAGACCTATGTGTTGATTTACATTTGTGCTTGTCTGAAATTTGCAGTCGTTCTTTGCTGGTTTGGCAGCCTCAGGAGCTCTGACTTCTGGCTTAAGGCTTATTACAAAAGCAGCTTTCGATAAAACTGATCATGGTCTCCGTAAGGGAACCAGTAAGTAGCTCATCTCGTGTTGTCTCTTTGAAATAGTTCAGCTAAGCTTATAAGTGCTTATAAGTTTGTAGGGCTTATAAGATGTTTTTGGAGTATATAAGTTATCTTGTTCCGAATATAACCTACCAAAGTGTTTAGATAAAATAAGATCTAACAACCTAATAAGATATTTTGGAAACTTATAAGTTGTATGCTATGTTTGGTAAAGCGCAGAGCTTATAAGCTCTTTTTAGTGCCATAAGTGACCAAAAATAATCTTGAGCCATTGATGTCATGCGAATAGGTGCTGCATGAACGGGGAAAACTGTAATCTTGAAAAGTAATTAATGACAATCATGTCTTTTAACTAAGAAGTTCTAAAATCTCATGATAACACTAAATGTTCTTTTTTATGATTGTGCAGTTTTGTTTCTCGCCATCTCAACATTCTTCGAATTCCTATGTATTTTCCTTTACGCTTTCGTCTTCGGCAAACTACCCATTGTGAAATACTTCCGTAAAAAGGCAGCTTCAGAAGGGTCAAAAACAGTTTCAGCTGATCTTGCTGCTGCTGGGATCAAATCCAAAGAGAGTGAAAACGTAAGATAGTTTTTACTATAATCCGTATAAGTTCCATTCACATATGAGTTTTGCTATTTCAAGATTTAAAGAACAGCTTATATTACTGTTACAGGATGAAGATGATGCTAAACATGACCGGCTAACCACCAAACAGTTGTTAATTAAGAACATCGATTATGCATTGGGCCTTTTCTTGATATTTGTTCTCACGTTATCAATTTTCCCCGGTTTCTTGTATGAAAACACTGGTAAACACCAACTGGGCTCTTGGTAAGTGGTCACAGTACACAGTTCTTCTTCTTTTAGCAATAATTTTAGTGATATTTACACAAATATGAAATATCCCTTCTTGGTTTCAAAACTACACACACTTCCCTTCTAACTTATTTCCACCTTCCAGTAACTACCCTTTTTGTCGATCACTACTCATGTGGATAATGTTATCCAAATTTCTTGATAAATTTTGTCATTATTTGGGATGTCTGTAATTTTGAAAGTAAGAGGAGAAATTTTTGTAATTACATGTCTTTGCAGGGGAGGATAGTGTAATTTTGACCCTATACAAATCTCATGGCTGATTTAACTTATCTCACTCGATCTTAAATTCTTTTTCCATGTGAAGGTATTCTGTCGTCTTGGTAGCAATGTACAACGTGTGGGATCTTATAGCAAGATACATTCCTCTCATCGACCGCATGAGATTGGAGTCGCGAAAGGGCCTCATGATCGCAATATTGTCGCGTTTCTTGCTCATTCCTTGTTTCTACTTCACTGCAAAGTATGCGGACCAGGGATGGATGATATTCTTGGTATCTTTCCTAGGACTAACAAACGGTTATCTCACTGTCTGTGTGCTCACGGTAGCTCCCAAGGGATACAAGGTGAGTTGAACAGATCCATCAAATTACAGAGAGATTTTGACCATTGTTTCTGGCTTTATACATGATCCTAATTTGGATGAGTCTCTCTCTCTCTCTCTCTCTCTCTCTTGTATTTGCAGGCACCGGAGCAGAATGCGTTAGGTAATCTGCTAGTGTTGTTTCTTCTTGGTGGCATATTTGCTGGCGTTTGTCTCGACTGGTTGTGGATAATTGGCAATGGGTCGTTCTAAGCTAGACGACACATACGTTAATTTGAATAAGCTTAAGGTTTCTGAATTATATACATGTATATATATTTTTTTTTAAAAAGTAAACTAATGATATGACAAATTTATTTTACTAGAATATAGTTACATTTATATTCTTCAATTGCTACCTCTTTTTTGTTTTTTTGGTAAAAAGAGTAAAAAAAACAGGGAGCTAGACGGAGCCCCCTCCAGTTTCCCTAAGAAGCTCCAACAATCCTTCTGGTGGCTCCAATCATTCAATGAGTCTCGAGCGTAGCTTGTGACCTGCTTTAGCCAAAAAATCAGCACATTGGTTCCCTTCTCTCTTAATCACTCTAAAATTTGTTTGCCAAGGCATTCTGAGCAAAGCACGACAGTCCCCAATGATTATGCCTTGTGGATGACTGGTGATATCCGCATTCGTAATCAGGGTCCAGGCAACCTCCGAATCAATCTCAACTTCGATCTTGGGGAAGCACATTTGCCAAGCTAGATGCAGTCCTTGACGGAGTGCCATGAGTTCAGTTGTTGTGATAGAGACCTTCCCTAGCCTACTTGAGAAACCAAAAATCCACTCTCCATCTTGGTCCCTAACCAACCCCCCGGCTGAGGCGATATTAACTCCCTTGACATAGCTACTATCCGTATTAAGTTTAACCCATCCCCTAACTGGCTTGACCCATTTAATCCCCTCTCGATCAACTTTGCACTTGACAGGTTTATGGGGGTAAGCTTGTCCAAGATCCATAGCAATCCATTGAGTCCTCATAATAGTCTCCTGGGCGGTAACATAAGTGCCCTTGAAGACAGCTTCATTACAGGATTTCCAAATACACCAACTTGTTGCCAAGAAAATATTTTGCCAAGTGCAACTTGGCAGAATGCAATTTTTGAAAGAGTCATTTAAGTTGGCCTTGAACCAATTGTTTGTATTCCCTGTCATGAAGCGCTTGAAATTTGATGGCGCAATGAGAAGTTCCCAAACTTTCCTGGCTTCGGTGCAGTACATCAAGACGTGCAGGACGTCTTCCCGTGCGGTGTTGCATCTTACACATCGATCCGATGGAGAGATTTTCTTATCAAACCTCAGTGCATTCGTGAGAAGACTGCCATGGTGGCATAGCCAGAGAAACAGTTTAAACTTATGAGGACATCTAGCCTTCCAAATCCAACTCCATTCACTTTGCATATCAAGTCGTGCCAAAGGGTTGTGCGCAAGAAAGTGGTAGGCAGATTTGCACGAGTAGCCACCACCCGCAGTTTCTCCCCAAAAGCACACGTCCTCTGCTTGGCCGAACAACAGAACCGAAGAATTTATGATGCTCTCAACCAGATCAGTTGGCAGTTTCGTCTGCAACCTAGACAAATTCCAGGTTTTGTCTTCTTGATGCACATCAGCCACCCTAGTTCCTAATTCCAACTCATTGATTTGTAGTTGGGTGGTCTCAACTATTGCGACTCCATTGAGCCACCTATCCTTCCAGAAGTTAATCTTCCTTCCATCTCCTAACCTCCATCTAGCAAGCCCTTGGACCGCTGTAGTGCTTCTCACAATTCCCTTCTACAAACGTGAGCTTTGTGGTTTCGGATTGTGCCCCCAAATTGTGTTATCTTTCAAATACTTGCTTCGGAACATTTCTCCCCATTTCGTATTATTCGTGGTTGCGATACGCCATCCGATTTTTGCTAACATTGCCATATTCATCTTTCGTGTGTCACAAATGTTCAATCCTCCCTCTTGTTTCTTGCGTAACACGGTATCCCAATTAACCAAGTGCATGCGCTTTGGGTTGCCATCTATCGACCAAAGGAAGCTTCTATTAATTTTGTTGAGTTGGTTGCACACCTTAGTCGGGAGCCATCCCGATTGCATAGTGTACACCAGAATAGCAGTCATCACTGATTGGATCAAAGTGAGTCTCCCCGCAAGATTAAGATTTCGTGCTTTCCACGTCGTAAGCCTCCGTTGGACCTTATCTATCATTTCTGTGTATGCCAAACCCGAACCACGTCCCACATTGATAACGACACCAAGATACTTGCCCAAGTGATCTGTGGAGCGAATTCCCAAGATTTGCAGCACTCTTCTCTTGGCCTCCAAATCTGTTTTAGGGGAGAAATACACCCTTGACTTCTCCATGTTAATTTTGAGGCCTGACGCCGTGCAAAATAAGTCCATGATCTTTTTGATAGTTGTCGCACATTTGTCCGTTGCGGTGGTGGTGAGAATGATGTCATCCGCAAACAAAATGTGCGAGATGGATGGACCACCACGGCAAAAAGAGATCGGCTTCCATGTCTTGTTCTCAATCGCTTCCTCGATAAGGTACGTCAAGCGTTCCATGCAAAGGACAAAAAAGTAAGGTGACAAAGGATCGCCTTGCCTAAGCCCACATGTGGGTTGCATGGGGGGAAGCGGTTCCCCATTCCAAAGGACCGAGGGTCTTGCGTTCCTGATACAGTTCATGATGAGATTGACGTTTTGGCTCGGAAACTCAAAGAACTCCAGAGTTTGCTTCAAAAATGCCCAATTAATTTTGTCGTATGTTTTCAAGATCCAATTTGAGAACCATACCCCCTCTTTTACTTTTTGAAGCCTTCAAAGTATGGATTAGTTCTTGAAGCAAAAAGATATTGTCATGAGTATTTCGTCTCGGAACGAAGCTGCTTTGATCCGGACTCACAATCTCGCTGATAAATGGCTTAACCCTTCGCACGATCAGCTTGGTCACCATTTTGAGGAGAACATTGCAAAGAGCGATGGGGCGAAATTGATCAATCCGACTGGGGCCTTCAACCTTCGGCACGAGGCAGATGAACGAGTGCCCAAGTCCCTGAGGAATCCTACCCGAGGCGAGACAGTTTTTGACAAAATCAAAAGTTGAGGGGCCAATAATGTGCCAAAATCGTTGGTAGAAAAGGGCTTGGCACCCGTCCGGGCCAGGAGCTTTATGCGGGCTCATACTTTTGACCGTCGAATGGAGCTCTTCCATAGTGAGTGGTTCAAGCAAGTTGTGAACACCTTCCTCTTGGAGTCTTTTCTAAAACCTACTGGACTTTAAATGGTGTGAAGGCTGGACATCTTGAGAAAAGAGGTTGTTGAAGTAAGTAAAAACATGCTCTTTCGGTGGCTGATGGTCCGTAACCCATTCCCCTTCGATCTTAAGTGTACTAACCTTGTTTCCCCGCCTTCTACACAGAGTCGAGATATGGAAAAACTTAGTATTGTAATCTCCAAATTTCAGCCAATTCACACGGGACTTTTGGTACCAAAGGATCTCCTCTTGTAAGAGCGTGTTGTTATATTCCGAGACTAACTGATTTTCCAAGTTCGAAAGAAATGTGCAGTCTCGTTGCTCCAACGCTTTTTGAATGCCCAGGATTCGGCGTAAGAGCTGACGTTTACGATGAAAGATATTACCGAAAACTTCCTTGTTCCATTTCTTCATAACAGTCGGCAGAGCATCCAGAGCAGCGGTAACTGACATTTCATCCTCCCAAGTTTTACGAATAACTCTTTCACAATCCGAATGAGTAGTCCAAGCGAGCTCAAATCTGAAAGGGCGCTGGTTTGGTTCTTGAAGGAAGTCAAAACAGCAAGTAAGAATCGGATGGTGATTCGATCGAACTCGTGGCAAGACTCGAACTCCTCCATCCGGGAACGCTAATCTCCATGCCGAATTTACTAGAGAGCGATCCAACCTTTCCCGGACGAGGTGCCCACCTTGCCTCTTATTTGACCAAGTGTATTTCGGCCCTTGTAAGCCGATATCAAGGAGCCCACAGATTTCCATCCCTTCACACAGCTTTTTGCATCTTCCCCATGAACATTTGGCACCCCCATTCTTTTCAGTCACACTAGCTATGTCATTGAAGTCACCGGTCAAGAGCCACGGGCCAGAGATTTGGGAACTCATTATTTCAAGACTCTCCCAAAGCTCATCCCGCTGTCTTGGGTTTGGGCTAGCATAAATGTCGTTGCACACCCAACCTTCTCCCACTCGCGACCCTACAAGTGCATGGATAGCTTGTTGAGAGACATCAATAATATTAACCACTGTCTTAGCTTCATCCCATAACATCCAAATACCTCCCCATCTTCCCGTAGTGGGTGCCCGACACATATTCGGGAACCCCAAACTTGAAGAAATCACTGCCGCTCGTTCCTCTGAGACTTTAGTTTCAAGCTCTTTTACGTTAACATGACACTTGCAATTTCACTTTTCAAAGTCCAACTAAATCCAACTCATATGCCCTTTTTCTTGTTTCTTTGACTGTTACTTGAAATTGATAGCTACCCATCCTTTAAAAAAGGGCGGGTCCAATAATCAAGCTTACTTTTAATAATAATTTGCATCATGCTATAAAGTACAAACAAAATTAATCTTTGAGTCACATCCAACTAAAAAATTTATATTTAACTGTGCAACGTTTTTTGACCATGTAATCTTTGGCCCATTTCACAGCACTTTGTTGCTTTCATTAAATTAATAATTAATTTCAAATCGGGAATCATTTTTTTTGTATATTTATATTGGTATATTTTTCTATTGGATAGTTAAAATTAACTATGACTTTGACAAGGGTAGGGAAAGAAGGCTCTTTAATAACAAAATCTACCACTAGAAATCATTATCAAAATCTACAAATTTTATACCGTTGTACCTTTGGTTACATAGTCCTCTTGTTATCCCTGCTGCTTTTGCGCTGAATTGATTACTTAATTCTTATTTTAAGACAACTTAAGATTTATTAATTCTCCCATTAAATTTTATTAATCGCGCATTTATATTTTAGACATAACTCAATAAATAAACTCTTCCAACTGTCTTTTTGATTTAGCTTATTGAGAGAAATTAATGTATATCTTAATTAAATATTATATAAATAAACTTCTACTGATGTAATTAGTATCTATCTTAATTGCTGCATAGTAAGTATATATATGAGGACAATAAGTTAGTTTTCTTTAGGGTACTTGTGCAACTAGTTTTCTATATATAAATTAAGCATTCATATGAGAAGAATAATAGGTTGTAGGAAAAATTGACAATTTTAGTCAATAACATTCAATTATCAAAGTTATAATTCAAGTGTAATAATTTAATAAAATTACTTCTGTTTATGCTACCTCTTCAAATGTATCTTGCATTGAAGATCTATCATTAGAATTACATATAAAATAATTTTTGTTAAACACCTTAAGGCACTTTCATACTCAATTTTTTTTGATTTTTATGCTATTGCGCACCCGCAATTGGTCAAGCACTTACACGCGCACTCGCTTTATGTGACTTAGGTTGTACCCATATATATATATATATATATAGTGAAATGGGTTTTGAAAGGGGCAAAGGCAAAAGTGTGAACTCAAACAAGTAACCCCTCCAAAAATGATATACAATGAGAACAAGTTGGGGCTTTTGGGATAAATGCAACTTGAATTTAGTAACATATAAACCAATTTAAACACTTCTCGGCATTGGTGGAAGTTAAATCCACCGCACGAAGTAAATGAAGCCTAATAAAAGAACATGCCCAGATTTACTTCACAAAACTCCAAAACAGAGTAGTCTACTTGACAATTAAGAGAACCTTCGCATATGATATTAATATACAGTCTAACAGTAATCTGAAAATTTTCAAAATATTTATTTAAATTTATATAAAAAGGATTTGAATTTTATACATGACATGATAAAATTAAATGAAATTATCTATATATATACACACTTATTTGGATAGTTTCAAGATTTTTGAATTACAAACACACACACACATATATATATATGTGTGTGTGTGTGTTTGTTTTAACCATATGACAAATTTATTTTACTAGAATATAATTACATTTATAATCTTCAATTGCCGGCCTCTTTTTTGTTAACATGGTACTTCTAATTTCACATTTCAAAATCCATATTAAATCCAACTCAGACACCCTTTTTCTTCTGTTACTTGAAATTGATAGCTACCCATCCTTAAGAAAGGGCCAATAATCAAGCTCTCTTTTAATAATAATTTGCACAAGCAAAATTGATCTAGCAACACTTTTGGACCATATAATATTGGGTCCATTTCACGGCACTCATTTGCTTTCATTAAATTAATAAATTAATTGGGAATCGACATCATTTTTTGTATTTTTTATATTTGTATATTTTCCTAATAAAATAATATGCTCAGATAACCATCCTTTGACTTGGTTGCTTCAGGAAAATCCAAAACAGCGTAGCGTATGACAATTAAGATTAATCCGAACGGTCAAACAGTAATCTCAACTTATCCCGTTAAAATTTCCAAAATTGTGGACTTTGAAAGCTGAAGTATACCTTTCCGTATATGAATCAAATTATTCAAAAAAGTCCCATAAATGCTTTCTCGTTTGTCGTGTTATATGTTTTATATACTCATTAATATACATACCTTATATTAATGATCAATTAAAATAAGAAAATAAAAAAATATGAGCGGTTGAAATAAAGGAGACAGAAAAATTAATGATACGAAAAAAAATATAAAGATTTTCTTTTCTTATCTCAATTGCTCACCAATACACATGACGTGTATTGATAGTATAATAAAAAATATAACACGATTATGCAATAAAGGATAAAGGATCCGAGCTGCATCTTTAGCTACCAAATTTCTTGTTTTTCCTTTTTTTTTTAAGAATATATATATATGATGCGGTCCGGATTTGGTTGGTCCACGTGTCCGAATACTGCGCACTCCGAAATAGTATTTGCTGGTGGCCCACCTGCTGAAGAGGGAGAAGCGCGCGTGAGACTAGCCAGTTTTGCCCCGGCGTAGGCTCTTCGACGCTCAAGTTAGTGGTAGGTTCAAGAAGAAGATGAACAGTAATAATATCAGCTTGGTTTGCAAGGCAATGTGTGTCTTACCCTTGAGTGGAGAGCCGTATGGAACTTTTATATGAGAGTGAGGAGCCTGATGTGACATGGCTGGTGGGATTCGGTCACTTTAGGCCCAGTAGCTGCTCTAATATGTGCTTTTTGTCCCCCTTTTTCTCGTTTCTCGTGTTATATGTTTTATTAAACTTATTAATACACGTACCTTATATTAATGATCAATTAAAATAAGAAAACAAAAAAATATGAGCGGTTGAAATAAAGGAGACAGAAAAATTAATGATACGAAAAAAAAATATAAAGATTTTCTTTCCTTATCTCAATTGCTCATCAATACACATGACGTGTATTGATAGTATAATAAAAAATATAACACAATTATGCAATAAAGGATAAAGGATCCGAACTGCATATTTAGCTACCAAATTTCTTGTTTTTCCGTTTTTTTTTAAGAATATATATATATATATATATTTATTTTATTTTTTTTGAAAAAGTAGAACAAGTTGAGTGGGAGATTCTTGTGGGAACGCTTTTTATAATAATATACATATTTCAACAGCCGGGCGGGCCACGGTTTTCTGATATGAGAAGTCAATTATAATAGATATTTCATTTAATTTCACACTTTGGTATTTTACTTGTATCTATAAAGAATCTTGTGAGAAAGGATGTGAATCCCTTTTTCCGATTTTTTAATCAACACCAAACTCTCTTGAGCCAAAAGGCAAAGTCCCATCCTTCTTGGGCTATCTTTTTTTTCTGTCTTTTTCATGTGTTCTGTTCCATTATTTATTTTTGGTCGTTTTTAGCTTGTGGGCTCCTTAAAGTTTGTATCTTTTCTGTGATTTTAGGATTATAGAGGTATTATTTATTGTTTTCTGTTTTCAAGAATTTTTGTTATGCATTGGTGTTGTTGTTTCTCTAGTTGGCAGATACTCGAAAGTGGCTTTTTTATTTATGTTTTGAGGTTGTTTCATTGGTATTAATTGATATTATGCCGCGTTTTCTTTCATTAAAAGTTGCTCTTTTCTCTACGAATCTGTGTTTGTAAGCTGGGATTTGAGCGCTTATTGAACAATATATACATACAAATTTCAGTTTCTGTAAGAGCAGCAACCATGAATAATGATGATTCAAGCATGGCCTCCAGTCCCACCAGGCTTGAGGTTTGTTCTGATTTGTTTGCGTGTGTGTGTGTGGGTGTGTTGTTGTTGTTGTTGTGTGACCCCTGTAATTTGATTATGGCTGAAAAAAGTTATGCATTTTTTGTGTTCTTGATTGAATTTTCAGGGGAAGTTAAAGGCAGTTGTTGTTTGTTGGTTTCTTGGACTCGGATCTCTCGTCTCATGGAATAGTATGCTAACAATTGGAGATTATTACTATGCTTTGTTTCCGGTAAGCACATCATATTTAATAATTGTTTCGTTTTTTCTTGGATAATTCGATATCTTTGTTATCGAGTTTGTATATGCCGATATGCAGAAAGGTTGTGGATATGGATTGATTTTTAAGGAGAGGAATTGTTTAGTCATATTGGAATATTTGCAGCGAACTCGTTTTTGATTTCTTAAATTATAACCTGCATATTTAATAATCTATGGTACTTCCTTTGCTTTCTTTGCAGAAATACCATCCTGCCAGGGTACTTACGCTTGTGTATCAACCATTTGCTATTGGAACAATGGGAATACTTGCTTATAACGAGGCAAAGATTGATACACGGAAACGGAACATTTTTGGATACATTCTTTTCTGCTTAAGTACTTTTGGGCTTTTGCTGGTAAAGCTCTCTGCACTTAACAATTTTGTGATAAATTTTCATTCAAAAAAAAAAAAAAAAACAATTGAATGAATAAAAAAATTGCAGCCCTATTTATGATAGTTGATCATTTGAATATCTACTTTACCAGATAGATCTTGGAACATCAGGGAAAGGAGGGATTGGAAATTATATCGGTATTTGTGTTTTTGTTGCTGCTTTTGGAGTTGCAGATGCCCATGTTCAAGGTGGAATGGTTGGAGATTTATCTTTTATGTGCCCTGAATTCATGCAGGTAGCATTTTTTTCACAATTTCAATTCATTTCTTTTCTAACTTTGACAAAAAATCAGACAATATGTTAATTTATGTTTGTGCTTGTCTGAAATTCGCAGTCGTTCTTTGCTGGTTTGGCTGCCTCTGGAGCTCTAACTTCTGGCTTAAGGCTTATCACAAAAGCAGCTTTCGATAAATCTGATCATGGTCTCCGTAAGGGAACCGGTAAGTAGCTCATCTCTTGTTGTCTCTTTGAAATAGTTCAGCTAAACTTATATGTAAGTGCTTATAAGTTCATAGAGCTTACAAGATGTTTTTGGAGTGTATAAGTTTGAAAATCTTATTTCGAATATAACCCAGCAAAGTGTTTAGATAAAATAAGATCTAACAACTTAATAAGATATTTTGGGAACTTATAAGTTGTTCCTTATGTTTGGTAAAACTTAGAGCTTATAAGCTCTTGTTAGTGTAATAAATGACCAAAAATAATCTTGAACCATTGATGTCATGTGAATAGTTGCTGCTTGAACAGGTAAAACCGTAATCTTGAACAAAGATGTTTTAAACTCTCATGATAACATTAAATATTCTTTTTTATGATTGTGCAGTTTTGTATCTCGCCATCTCAGCATTCTTCGAATTCCTATGTATTTTCCTATACGCGTTCGTCTTTGGGAAACTACCCATTGTGAAGTACTTCCGTAAAAAGGCAGCTTCAGAAGGGTCAAAAACAGTTTCGGCTGATCTTGCTGCTGTTGGGATCAAATCCAAAGAGAGTGACAAAGTAAGATGGTTTTTACTATAATCCATATAAGTTCCATTCTCATTTGAGTTTTGCTATTTCAAGCTTTAAAGAACAACTTATATTACCGTTACAGGGTGAAGATGATTCTAAACATGACCGGCTGACCACCAAACAGTTGCTAATTAAGAACATTGATTATGCATTGGACCTTTTCTTGATATACGTTCTCACGTTATCAATTTTCCCCGGTTTCTTGTATGAAAACACTGGTAAACACCAACTGGGCTCTTGGTAAGTGATCACTATACATGGATTTTCCTCTTTTAGCAATAATTACAGTTATATCCCCTGTGATTATATGTAATTACACAAATATCCCTTCTTGGTTCCAAAACTACACATACCTTTTTGTCGGTCACTACTCACAGTTAAATGATGTAACCTAAAGATTTAGTAAAATTTTCAAACCACTCTCCCATATATGGATGATGTTATCCAATTTCTTGATAGTTAGTCATTATTGATCAAACTCTTCAACGATCAAATGGGATGTTTGTAATTTTAAAAGTAAGAGAAGAAATTTTTGTAATCACACATAGTTACAGGGGAGGAAGTGTTGTTGACTCTCTCTTTTATGAATACTTTCTACAAATCTCGATGGCCTAATTAACTTATCTGAATTGATCTTGGATTCTTTTTCTGTGCGAAGGTATGCTGTTGTCCTGGTAGCAATGTACAATGTGTGGGATCTCATAGCACGATACATCCCTCTGATCGACTGCATTAGATTGGAGTCGCGAAAGGGCCTCATGATTGCAATATTGTCGCGTTTCTTGCTCATTCCTTGTTTCTACTTCACTGCAAATTATGCGGACCAGGGATGGATGATATTCTTAATATCTTTCCTAGGACTAACAAACGGTTATCTCACTGTCTGTGTGCTCACAGTAGCTCCAAGGGGGTACAAGGTGAGTCTAGCAAATCCATCAAACTACAAAGAGCATTATCATTATTTTGGCTTTATGCGCGATCCTAATATGATGTATCTGACCCCCTCTCTCTCTTTCTCTCGGGTATTTGTAGGCACCGGAGCAGAATGCGTTAGGTAATCTGCTAGTACTGTTTCTTCTTGGCGGCATATTTGCGGGTGTTTGTCTCGACTGGCTGTGGATAATTGGCAACGGGACGTTCTAAACGGGCGACATTCTATCTTGGAACCAGTAGTTGAAATGTATTCTTGAATACGTCTTCTTTCCCATTTTTTTGGCTTTTCTTTTCTTTTCCTTTCTTTTAATGTGTATATAAATGATCAGTTCATCATCCTTAATTGGATTAATACCCCATATTAGTTTTGCTGCTTTTGTTCTGCCGTGTATCAAGGGCGTAGAATTTCTTTGTTTGTGGTAGCTTCATTGTTCTTGACCATTATTGTTTTCTCGAATGAAAAAAAAAAAGGTTATTAAGTGTTTGTCCCAAAGCAAAACCAAACCATTGGAGATTGTTTCAGATTACTGTAAGAATTTTAAGGACATAAATTTTGTGATGTTAGTCAAATATAAGGACATTTTAATGTATGGTAATTTACACTTTGTACCCCAAAAATAAGCAAAATGAACACTCTAGCCCTTAAATGAGAAAAATAGCATAATGCACTATCGAATTAATATATCTACGATAAATTGTATCCTCATTTATTTTTAGACTAAAATATTGCTAACATGATGGGTAAATTGTCAAAAAAAAAAAGGATAAGTTTACCTTTTTTTAATTTTATTTTGATAGTAAAGTTTCAATGTGCATAGTGAAAATTAATCTATATTTGAAATTAAAAAAAAAATTAGTATCCTAATTTGATTCTCTTAAATGCTTAATTTAATTTTTTTTTCATTTCATGACAAATGTAATGTTGTTGGGTCATGGGAATACAATGAAAAAATTAATCATCAAAGTTTAAGTGATTCAAGAATAACTTCTAAAATAATAATTTAAATTCTAAGAACTTAATTTTTAAATAGTCAAACATGTCTTTAAAGCTATATTACATTATATATTTTCTTTTTCTTTTTTCTTTTTTGAATTCCTCATGGGTGTAGTGTTCAAAAAGTATATATTCAAGTAGCAAATTCCAATTTAATATATAATTTACATATGTTTTGATATCAAGAGAGAGAGAGAGAGAGACAGATACATATGTATATTTTATTGAATTCTAATTCATTTATTTGAATTTTTTTCTCATTTAACTAGATACTTACGAAATGCCTAAAGGCATAATATAATTTAGTATTGAAAATATATTTAACTATATAAATATCTAAAATGAATATGTAAAAAATATTATTTGAATTAGACCTAAATTTGGATAATTAATTATTACTCTTATTCACCCATGAACATTATGCTTTTTTTCTAGACCCTAAAAAATTAAATGACCATTTATAGAAACCCCCATTAGGATAATTCTTTAAAAGTCAACATATATATATATATATATATATCAATTGTACTTTTAAACCTAAATAATTAATGATCACTTTGCACCCTAAAATATAGAAGGGATCATTTTTTATTTTTTTATGAACAATTTTACCCTTCATCTTCATGGTATTTTGGTCTAAAAATAGATGAAGTTGCAATCTGTTATAGACATATCAATTCGAGTGTGCAATGTGCTATTTTTCTTATTTAAAGGTACAAAACGTTCATTTTGCTTATTTTTGGGGTGCAAAAGTGCAAATTTCCCTTTAATATATCTTCCTTAAATATATAACACGTAAAAGTTTAATTTATTCATTGATGTATCAGTAAAATTCGCACCGGATGCATAAAAGATTTTTTCATCCACTTTTTTCCAACATATCTTCTATTTAGTTTTTGTTATTGAAACGTGAAAACCGATAAAGCTAGAACTACAAAGAGAGAAGATGCAAACAATTTTAATCGATATTGATTGAAATGTACAAAAATACATATGCATGCCATGCGTATAATTTTTTTTGGCTTAATTACACTTTTGGTCCTATTAGTGAGACTTTCTTTTTAAATTTCGTCCTATAAGTTTGATGATTGCATATTTAATCCTATATATTGGTTCAATTTAACATATTTAGTTCTGAATTGACATATTTGATCATGTATGTTGGTTCAATTTGATATATTTGATTCTGAATTGACTCATTTGGTCCTAAATGGGGTAGGACTATATTTGAAAATTTAGGACCAAATGTGTCAATTCATGACCAAATGTGTCAAATTGAACCAACATACAGGATTAAATGTGCAGCTATCAAACTTATAGGACGAAATTTGAAAAGAGGGGCTCACTTATAGGACCAAAAGTGTAATTAAGCCATCTTTTTTTTTTTTTTGAGGGAAAATGACATGCGTATAAATAATTATCATAAGTGATATTAGAAATTTGTATTCCCAGGTATACTTGTAAATCACAATACGCGGGAAATTTTTAGAATAATATGAACATACCATTCATATATTTAACAAATTTCTCGTGGATTTATATATATATATATACACACATGTGTGTGTGTGTGCGCGTGCGCATATATCAAAGACAATCAGACAAAGTAGCAATGAACATAAACTAGAACATTGAAATAGCAGTTGCAGTTGTTCCTGTACTACATTGTTCAAATTTTGGTTAGTCAGTACAGTTTATTATATATGTATTACTATTTGTATGATAAAATTAAACTTTTACTTTGATGTTACCATGATCTACACAAAATATAATACAAACAAGTCCCATTTATTTCACCCATTGACGAGATTACAGAGCTGTGCTATCAGAATGCAAGGCCTGCCACAAATAACAAATCACTTTGTATTTATTAGATGAAAAGACTATAAGAAGAAACACAAGGACCACAAAGCTCAAAATCAACACAAAAAGCCTAAACCGCAGAAGCAAGAAACCAAAAAAGAACAAAAAAGAAAAAGGGGCTATTTCACAAAACACAGGCAATTCGAGTTTATACATCAACAGCATCTTATGTGGCTCGTGTTTAGGAGTGTAAACAAGTCTAGGTCGAGTCGAACCATGTAATATTCAAGTTCGAAATTGTTTTGAACTTGGTTAGCCTACTAAACCAATCGAACCCAACGAGCTTTAACAGACCTAAATTTGAGTCGGGCTCAAGTATTTTCATGTTTTTACACATGTATAATCATATTTTAGTCAAGCGTGTAAATTTCGAGTTGAGTTTCAAATTTTAACGAACAACAAAAAAGTATTCAAGTTTAGTTTGTTGTATTCTAGAAACCGAGCTAAGCAACTTTAACATTCGGTTTCGACTCTAGTGTATACTAATTTGATTCATTTTTCAGCTCTACTCATGTTGGCATCCCGGGATTACAATAAATTCAGAAATTAATGCTTTAGATCACTTTTTATCAGTACCAAACCTTGATACACCTATGCAATTAATCATGTTTGTTGCTGCATTAGTAACTTTTGGACCATTCTCATATACCCAACCTCACATAAAACATCACAGATTGTCAAAAAATTAACAGCAACATAAAAATAAAAAGATTATACTTCTGAAATAGAAGGCATTATTATCAGCATTTCCTGTTTTTTTTTCTGATCAATCATAAATTACAAGATCAACAAGATTTTGTCTCTTTATTTCTTATTGCATTACACTTGCTACCTTAAAACATTTGTAACTGCAGATCACAAAACACTGCCAAGAAAATCAATAAGTTCGACAAAAAATAACAGATACACAGAGATGACACATAACAAAAATTGCATGATATCTGAATATCTCCGGGCATTTGATACATGTAAGGAAAGACGAGCAGTATCCGCATACTGCGTGTGTTTCCACGTACAATGTGTGTATAAATCTATAGATACAGTGAGGGGATATATAGAGGCACACAGAGAATTGAGAGTCAAAACAATTTATTTATAAGTGGCGGTCTCATTAGATTCCACCTGTAACTATACACGCTGAAGCGTCCGATAGAGCGTAGGACTCCTTTTCCTATCTCTATATCTCGTCTCTCAATAAATACACACACAAACACACACTTTTCTGAAACCCTAGAAATCGTATTGCCTCACTCTGATTCTTGACGGGATAAAGGGGGGCAAGGGCTTTAGAGTGACGATTTTTCTTCGATTCGGAATTGGAATTGCTGGAAAACAATGCGGGACAAGGATCCGCCGCCGGATGAGCTGCGTTGCAAGCGCACCGACGGCCGCCAATGGCGGTGCAAGCGGCGGGCGATGGACGGGAAGACGCTCTGCGACATTCACTATCTTCAGGGGAAGCACCGTCAGAACAAGCAGAAAGTTCCCGAGTCCCTGAAGCTGGAGAGGAATGTGACCAAGAAAAGGGTGGATGGTAATGGGGAAAGTAGTCGTGGGGTTTCGAAAATCAAGAAAGTCCCCCAGGCGGTGGCGGAGAAGAGGCGGCGGAGGCGTGTGTCGGAGGCATTGGACGAGGCTTTGAAGAGGATGAAGTTGAAAAGAGGCGACTTGCAGTTGGAATTGATCAGGGTTTTTCTGAAGAGGCAGGTGGAGAAGAAGAAGAGCAAGGAGAAAGAGTTGGAGGGGAATGCAATTGGCGATGAGACGAGACAGTTGCCTTATGGAGTTATGGCTATTTCGCAGTCGACTTCCGGTTTGCAAGAATTTCGTGAGAATGATGTTTTGGACGTGAAACTAGGCCTGGATTCGTATGGTAATTCGATTTTGCAGAGGCATTTTCGATCGAAGAATATTGAACCGCTCCCAATTAGTATAATGAAGGTTGTCATCTGCCTTTCCTGCATTGTTTTTTCGATATACCGGCTCCAAGATGTTATATTTTGACATTGAAATATTTATTTAAGTTGGTATTATGTTTTCTTGTCAGAAAGAATTGAATCGAATGTTTTTGTTTGGAACTAGGCTGTTCCGTATGCTGAAAATGTGAAGAAAAAGAAGATAAAGAAATGTCACTGGTGTAGGGATAGTAAATGTCGTTGCTTGATTAAATGTTTGACATGCCGGAAACGCTTCTTCTGCGTGGAATGCATTAAAGAGAGGTCTGTGCTTCTTATCTCTCTGGGGAAAATTTCTGCAATCGTACCAGGAAAATCCATAATTCTATCTTTCGATCTCAGATATAAGTTGATTTGCTTATCTGCTGTTATGGTATATGTTTTCATGTGCAATATGTTCAGTTAATTACCTCATTCTAGGGTTAGCTAACGTTCTCTGTCAAACTTGGGATCACTGTTGTTATTCGTGATTTCACTAAGAATTTGATTGAGACTTGAAATGTCTACCTGTAGTCTGATCCACAGTTAAGAGTAGAATAAGTAGCATTCTTATAGTAGAAGATACATTTACAGCATGTTTATGACCAATAATGAGCGAATTGCTTCTGATTCACTCCATACAACAAACTTATTGGTTCGTCACACATGCCTGTGCAATCAAGCTTCATGTAAGTCAGACAGTCAACGAAGACACAAGGCCCTTCAGGGTTCCACTCTGTAATTAAGTGTAAACTATTATATCTGGATTGGTCAAAGTGGAGTATGTTTGAAGTTAATGAAAAGGCAGACCAGATTGCTAAAACATCTGAATTTGAATTTCGCAGCTAGAACTGGAGAATGAGTTCACTCTACTGTTTATGTATTAAAAAAATAGTCTCACAGGAAACTAGCACTTACAGATTTGAATCTCATCTTAGGCATTTTGAGAAGCAAGAAGTGAAGGTTAAGTGTCCTGCCTGTCGTGGAACTTGTAGCTGTAAGCTCTGCACGAAACAGCAAATCAGGGCCAACAATAATAAGGTTTGGCTTGGGAAATGCTGAATTTGAACTGTGAAGTCCTTGAATAAGCATTGGGAGTTCATTTATCTGTTTTCTGCAACCCTTCTTTCCAGGAATGTTGTAGAGGTGGAAGAAAGCTGGATAGGAAACAATTGCTCCAGTATCTAATCTACATGCTGCTCCCTGTTTTGAAAAAAGTAAACTCTGATCAGAACATAGAGCTTGAAACGGAATCTAAGGTGACAGGTATGAGATTACTTGAGCTTATCCCGTAGTGATTGAATTGGTTTCTTTATCTGATTGTGAATGCTTTTGTCTCATGTTTCTACTTGCAATAGGAAAAGAACAATTGGAAATCCAGATTTTACAGACTAAATTAGGCTTTGATACATCATCGTGCTGGTACGTTCCATTTTACTATCATATCTCTATGTGCATGACACAATCAAAATGGCCTTCTTTGTGACTGTTGCCTGTGGTGATTTAAATTATCTAGCAGCAACAAATGCAAAACTTCAATTGTGGACTACCATAGAACCTGCACAAACTGTTCGTATAATCTTTGCTTAAGTTGTTGCCGGGAGCTTTCTCAACATAGCTTATATGGAAATTTTAAGCTCAAACGTTGCAAGAAAAGGAAAATCTATTCATCTGGTGATGAGCTACTACTTAAGCAGAATAACTTGAGGAAAAATTCTAGTGGGCTACCGTGTCTGTCCAAGACCTCCTTTCAAAACTGGGAAACTAGTGAAGATGGCAGTATCCCTTGCCCACCAACAAATATCGGAGGCTGTGGTGACGGCCTCCTTCATTTGAGATGTATATTTCCCTTTAACTGGGCTAAAGATCTAGAAGTTAAGGCTGAAGATATATTGTGCAGCTATCACTTTCCAGAAACTGCAGATGTTTCTCCATGCTGCTCGCTGTGCAATGATACTGATACTAACAACGATGATTTAAGTCTCAGAAAGAACTTCCAAAGAGAATAGGTTGTAGTGACAAGAATCTGTATTGTCCTAGTGTAAAGGATCTGCATCAGGAAAGTGTCAAGCATTTCCAGAGTCACTGGGCTAAGGGTCATCCTGTTATAGTTCGAAATGTTCTCCGGAGCACCCCAGGTTTGTGCTGGGATCCAGTTATCATGTTTTCTTCTTACATGGAGAATAAGAGCTCTGAGTCTTGTACTGAGGATGGCATGAAAGCAACAAGCTGCTCAGATTGGTGTGAGGTCTGTAATTTATCCTCTTGCTGTGTGTGGGTGTGTGTACTGTGAACCTGGAACAATTGTTGTAGCGTTTGATAAGTCGTGTCCAATCAATGTTAACCTTTCAATTGATGCAGTATTCATCTCAGTGGTGTGATAGTTCATGCAGCAGAGTTCTGAAAATGAGATTAGATCTGCTCTCCCAAACTATGTTTTTCTTTTAGATGTCTGTCTTGTTCTTATTTACCCAAAAGCATGGAGTTCAATTTCAGATCCCTTAAGAAGCACAATTTTGCTATTCCGCAAATATGGAGCTAAAATCATGGAAATATCCATTCAGTTCTATATCAGGCCTTTTGTGTCTGCTTGTTCATTTCATTTCAAATGGTAAAATTTGCATTCTCAGTCTGAAGGAAATGATAGGCTTCCTTCTCCTTATCAGGTTGGATTATGTTGACATATAAATGAAATGTAACATTGCAACCGATGCAAGCGAACACATGTCCTTCATCTTCATATAAATGCAAGCGATGTGACATTGCAGGTAGAAATTGATCGGAGACGGATATTCATGGGGTCACTGGAGAAGAGAACACATGCAAGCGTACGGCAAAAAGTCCTGAAATTCAAAGCTTGGCTTTCTTCCCATTTGTTTCAAAAGCAGTTTCCAGTCCATTATAATGAGATCTTAAGTGCTTTACCACTTCCAGAGTACGTTGATCCTGTGTCTGGCCTTTTGAATGTTGGTGTGAAGTTGCCAAAGGAATTGCCAAAGCCTGACTTAGGTCCCTGTATCTGTTTCTCATACGGAGGTCCTGAGGAACTTATGCAGGCTGATTATTTGTCCAAATTGTGTTATGAGTCCCATGATACGGTAGGTGTTTGTTAAATATATGTACAATATCCTTCTCTTTGACCATACGATATGCATGCTCTAAGTTATCTGTTCCTAAATTGTTTTATACATCTAAATATAGTATTTAATCAAATGGACTATCCTTAAGCTTTGAAAATGCTTATAACTCATTCTATTGGTTTTAAATCTCAGGTTAATATTCTCGCTTATGCTACAGATGCTCCAATTTCACCAGAACAGATTGATAAAATTGAAAAATTAGTGAAAAAGTACAAGGCTCGGGACAATCGTCATGGGCAGTCATTTAGCAATTCTGGTGAGCAGAAAGGCAAATCATCTTTTCAAAGTGAAGACACCGGTGAATCAGGACTGCAGGACATTGGGAGAAAAGACACACGTACCCAATGGAGTAGAAAATTTACCTTCGTACTCCAGTGACCCCCTTAAATGTCAAACTCTTACTGTCGAAAGAAGTTTGTCAGACGATAGTGAATCTGATGCTGAGGCATCAATCCTTTGCTGTGGAAGTATTGAGAACTCTGAAGACTCTGACGAGCATTTTCAATGGGAAGACATAGAAAGCTCTTGTTCCAGTGAAGAAAAAAAGAGGACTGATACTTGTGGTGCCCAGTGGGACATCTTCTCCCGACAAGATGTACCAAAACTTCTAGAATACCTTAGGAGACACTCGAATGAGATAAACTTGGGATGCAGCTATTCCAAACACGTATGATTACTTAAAAGAAAGTCTGTTAATATGAACTGTGATATAAGAGTAATTATAGACTAACGTGTATTTGTAGCAGGTTCATCCCATTCTTGATCAAAACTTTTTCCTTGATGCATATCACAAATTGAGGCTTAAAGAGGAGTTTGGTAAGTAGAGTTACAGGCTCCTATCTCTCGCTGCTGTTAGGCATACGTGCTAAATGTATAGCTTGTTCTCACTGCTTTCAGATATTCAACCATGGACTTTTGAGCAATGTACCGGAGAAGCTATCTTTGTTCCTGCTGGATGTCCATACCAAATTAGAAAAATTAAGGTACACTCAGTTACCAAACACTCACACACTCTTCATTCTTACTCTTAACTATGTCTATCATGTTTTGACTGTGTTTTATGTGATGCATCACTGGATGTCCCGTCCTTTTCCTGCCAACTGGCTGAGACCATTCCTTTGGAACAATATCAGAGGTTACAGTTCCTGAATTTCCATCATACTTTATTGGCAGACTAGTCCGCTATCATGAAAAATTAATTTGATGCGAAGTCATTCGATCTAGTTTTCCTGACATTTTAATAGTATTGTCATTCATCGGAACTAGTTTGGTACCTCGAAGATAGCTAGCTGCAGTGTGTTCTTAAATGCTCAGTAGTGGATAGGTGACTTCTGCCTATTTATTTTGCTACATGTTTTGCAACTGAAATTGTTTTTCTGGGACTAGGGAGAGCAGCTTCTGATTATCGACAGCTCTTTCACTTTTTCAGTCATGTGTCAATGTTGTTTTGGACTTCATCTCACCTGAAAATGCTGCTCAGTGCATTCAGTTGAATGATGAAATTCGTCTTCTTCCTCTGCAACACAAAGCCAAAAGGAAAATGATGCAGGTAGGATCAGAAAGATAGGTGCTAGTCATTATTTTGTCTGTCATTCACACGAAAGGCATTAATTTTGGAAATGGCTTTTACAGGTGGAAAAAATGGCTCTCCAGGGAATAAGTGCAGCAATTGAAGATATATGCAACCTCACGACTGTGGAGCAAGTACTTCTCTAAAACCTCTGTTCTTAAACTCTTGGTTTGGTTTCTTTTGCAAAGCTATAGGTTTTGTTTGCAAGATCTTTAGGCTGATGATTTAGAATGCCGTTTCTTTGGGCATTCATAATTACCCCACTGCATTATCTTCACCATTGTAATGTCATGTTGCTCGCAATCCCGGAACGACAAAACTCTATTAGCTCAAGGAATTTTGTTGATGGGTAGAAATTAAGAATTATTTTTCTTTTATATCATTTTATTTTCTTTAGCATCATCTGTTGATGGGGAACTGATGGAACAATGACTATTTACAGAGATGAACTGCTCAAAATCTTGTTCTATTGATTAGTTAACGGTGGACTGTGGACCTTCATCGCATTCTTCCACCAGTAATTTACCAAATCCAGAGACAGTTGGCAGACCTATATTCCTATCTTAGCGATTGATGGCTTGATTTTATCTTTAGTTGTCTCGCTTCTGTCACTCATCTGCTTGTAAATGCCAAGGTTTTGGAAGGCCAGGGGCTTTCGGATTGTTCCTTCTGTCAGTTTCTGACAATGCAATAAACATACTGCAGTTATATATACATTCCTGACTGCATAAACTCTTGCACGACCATCTCTGCTGTCTGAGTGAGAAAACATTGTACCTCGACTAAGAGGTAAATAAATTTCCATTATTTTGAGGATCTTGCTGTTCTATACTGGGCTTTGACAGTGTCACTATAGTCTATTTTTTTTTTTTTTGTGTGTTAGGAATCACTATAGTCTATGGCTAACACATTTTTCTGATTGCTGCAGATTTAAGAACATGCCCTATTTATAATGGTGTTAACGCTGGCCAGATCACACAATAAGCTTGTCCCAGTGTATGTACATGCAGAACGCATCTCAATTAGGCCAACAAACTCGAGCACATTTCATAATCACCAATTCAGCGTCTTCATTCTTTACCGACAGTTCACGATAAATTGAAAATGATTTCCACATTCTTGCATTTGTCACACACATTGTATAAAAGCAGCGGATGAAGTTACTGTTCGATCAGCATCTGCTCGCGATAAGTGTTGCTATGGAGATAATGCTTCTAATGAGGCAAAAGTTTGGATGAAGAAATTCAAGAATGAAACAAATGTATGAATCTGTAATTTTACTACCATTGAGTGAGTTATTACTGTTATGAACATACTTGGAATGTGATGTGTGGAAATATTTTTGTGTATAAATAAAAAGTTCCAGCTCTTATTTGAACAATATTTGTGTTGGAACATATCTTTTTCATGCAAGTGATAGCGTATGAAGTATCAATTAGCGCATGTACTTGGGGTGCATTCAGCATGGCCCAATCAATTCGGACCACTGATATTTATTATATCTACAATAAGGTATGGCGCGTATTGTTTTAGAAATTACAAATAACCTCTCGGGGATTAGAACCTTCTAAATATTAATAAATTTTTTCAAAAAATAACTTTCTTGCAGTCAGAGCATTAGGGTTGTAAATGGGTAATTGAAAATTTATTTACCGTTTGCATCTGTATTCGTTTATATGGTATATTATTCGTATCTGTATAAAGTGGATATTATCCATATTTGATTACATATTCGCTTCGTTTAATATCCATTTTGAATCCTACGAATAATTTCATTTAATTATATTTGTTATTTGTATTTGATAGATAACATTAAAAAACATTATGATGGTTATTAATAGTAGTAGTAGTAGTAGGAGTGTGTGTGTGTGTGCGCGCTAATCTCTTCTTATAAGTAAAATAAATAGAAAAAAAATGAATTGATTCATATCTTCATAATTTAAAAAGAAACAAAATAAATAAATAAATATATTGACTATTTATATTAATGAACATATATTATATTTTTATATATATAAACAAAAATTTCAATTAGATAAGTTACATAAGTTTTATTTGATTTTCTTATTTATATAAGCATGTCTGAATATTCGGATAAGCGGATTCAGATATTCAATTAGATATTTGGATAATTGTAAGCGAAAAAAGGATATTCGGACATCCATAATTTTGTCTGATTTTTAGAAATAATAAATGAATATGGATATATAATCCGCAAAATATCGTCGGATTCAAATTCGAATATGAGGTTTTGAATATCCGTCGGATTCAAATACGAATACGAATATCAAAAATTTTAATCGAATAAGGAATCAGATATGGCATATTCGCTCAATTTAATATCTGTTTACACCTCTACATAGAACTCAATTCGGCTACCAAAAGATATACCTTATCGAATCTGACAAAATCCCTTAATTAATTTTGTTACTCAAGTAGTTTCACTTTTTACCACCACAATATAGTGCAAGCCCTATCTCAAAACTCCACCGAAAACAACAGATATAACTTGTAATTATGTTCCATCTTGGTAAATTATGGAGTTTGTTAAGCTGATACATACATCAAAGGGTTATTTGTAACTTTCAAAACTCTATGAACTTATTTATAATTACACTATATTTAAAGTAGCGTAGACGTAATTTACCCATTTTATTAAATGAAAGCTTTATGTATAACACGCTTTCATTCTACAAAACTAAAGACTTATAAGAAATGAAAAGGTTAAATGTGTCTGGCCAATCGTGCATAATCAATTTTGGCCAAAAAAAAAAAAACCCAAGCTTATTATTTATTCGCAAGTATGATGAACGATGATGATTACGCTTTGCTCTTTTCACAAGATTGATTCGAGCGATGGATAGATAGTGTTAGTCATGATAAAAACATGTTCAAAAATATCCGAGAACTTATTTATTACCTCAACGTCCTCATGGGTGGTGGTATACCTTAGCCGCTGTTTTCCCCAGAACAATGCAACAATGAATAATACAAGATAACATGTCCTCGAAAAAATTGCGTGACTGCTCACAGAAAGTCAGCTGAAGATATCAACCAATTTATATGCAAAAGTGTATTTTAACTATTGGAACTGATTTACAAATTACGCGTCGTCGTCGTCGTGTCCTACATTGTCCAAAATTGTTGTGTGCAGTGAGTGATACAAGCTACTGTCAAGTCGTCAAGACAATTCATGGTGCCATGAGACCTTCGATTGTATAAGAAAGCGACTCCGCCCAGTCGGCTTTGAGGAGCAGCGTTTGCAGAGTATGCATCACGTCGTAATCCGGGTCGAGCTTCCGCTGCCAGCCCTGCGAGCCAAAAATTAATTCACAGCTGTCAGTAATGCGCGAAACAAAATAACCTTACGGATGGATACTAATAATCCTCCACCATGTAGACCTGGCAACTAACTCGTAACACCCTCAAGTGTTCGTGTGTGTGTGTATTGCATTCAAGAACTAAGCGTCATAACAAGTTCACAAACATGAGTAGCAGAGGTTGTTGATTTAACTGAATGTTTTCATGCTCCATGTGAAGAATAACTGAAAAACAAACAAGAGAGTACCTCGAGGACCAAAAATGTCACCATTACAGTGCAAACATTGCCATCAACATTTACTTTATGGCGTCGCACTTGCTCCAGTAATTGCTGCATGCACTCAGCAGGATGGACCAAATCTCCTTCTGGAGTACCCCAGAAGTCAAATGACTCTTTTACTTCCTGTTAAGCAAAGAAATCAAAATGATATAAAAATTCATTGTTTACAACCACAAGTGTTACAGTAAAGTCCCCCTGGAGAAACAATTTAACATGAGAGGAAAATTATCAGAAACGAGCTACAGGAGTAAACCGCAATAAGCTGATCATATGAGCATATAAATGAGCAATTATTCCGAGAATGGGCAAAGTACAGGTAACGTAAGTGACTTCCTCCTATCAATTGTTTCAATAGGCAGATATGACTCCACATATCAACTATTGAGTTGTTAGTAAATAAGTAAATGCATACGCCAGTACTAACCTGAATGAACTCCTCAGGCTTAGGGCAGTTCTGTTTCTTGGACAATCTCAGCGTGCACTCTGCTGCAGTTCGGCCATCTCTACGTGCAACAGCCTTAAAAAACTCGAGTAAATTTATGCGATCATTCTTAGAAAGTTCAGCAGTCATGCCTACATCAAGGAATATAACATGAGGCTTCGTTTTGAAGAGCTTTTTGCGAGAAGGCCTGCCCCGAACAAGGATGTTTCCAGGATGCATGTCAGCATGAACAAAATTGTCTACCTGACAAGGCAACGAGAAATCATAAGTACAATATTAGTACTTGTCATTCTTTCCCGGTGTAGGCAGTTAGAAATAAGTCAAATAAAATCATATTGAGAAAACGAAAAGCAGAAACAAAAGGAACACTAAGAACCCAATATGCATAAGGATGGCCATACAGAAGATCAAACTCAAACTGCAAATATCACTGTAACATGAACCTTATGTCTACTTCCAAATACTGGATACCACATGCAAGAGCATAAAAGAAATTCCACACATCAGAAACAGAAAGAACATTTTCATTCCGTTAGAATTGACAGTTAACTTTAAGTGCAGTAACTCCTTTTTTCCATGATCAACGAAAGACAGAGAGGATGAGAAAATAAGTATATAAATAAGTAAAGGTGCTGAAATCCAAATTCAATCCTACTGAAAATCAAGATAATATTATGGGCTGTATAGATCACAATTTGGATTCATAATCGAAGAAAGACTATTAAACACACATACAAGTTCAGCCCAAAAAAAAAACAAAATAAAACAAAAAGTCAAGCTCCCCATGAAGACATAATCACAATAAATAGGGAATAGAGATTGCAAAATTCAGGTAACCAACTTATAAAGGAAAAGTGGACAGTATGGATACCAGGAGCATCTTCAGCAGTGCATGGGTTCCGATGTGGGCAAGAGCACTTTTAATCCGATCATTCCCTTCCAGCTCATCCACGTAATGAGAAACACTTTCTCCGTGCTCAAAAGTCTCCACCAAAACAGCCGGATGAACTAGAGGATACACAGGCTTTGGGAAAGAGACATCTTTCCATCTGCGAAAATTATAGATGAAGCGGCTCAAATGGGCAGCTTCTCGAGCCAGATCGACCTGAGACATCATGAAAACCGCAAACTGCTGGACGCTTTCATCCAATCTCAACCACCTCAGTGCAGGAATTACGTTTGAGATTTTCGCAACTACATTAATTATCTCAAAATCCCTTTTTATGGACTCCCCAGCTCCTGGATGTCTCACCTTAACCGCAACTAGAATTGGCTTCATCTCGCGACCACGGTATCTAGACCTCAAAGAAGCTCGATGCACTTGTGCAATACTTCCAGACGCCACGGGTTCTTCCTCAAAGTCATCAAAAATTTCAGAGATTTTACGACCAAAGGATTTTTCGATAATCCTTTTTGTGTAGGCAAAGCTATGTTGGGGTGCTTTTGAGTGAAGCTTTGACAATTCAATACACAAGTCTCTAGGGAAGAGATCCGGTCGTGTGGCTGCCCACTGCCCCCATTTTATGAATGCAGGCCCTGCTCTTTCAAGAGTTTGATGAACAACCTGAAGCCATAATTTCCTAAACTGAGGTCCAAAACTATCTGCGAATGGAGCCATGGCGATGCTTGGTGTGAACAGCACAGCCAGAAACAAAGCTCTGACCAACAAGAAAATGAATTCGAAGGTGGAAATTACTAGCCTGGTCAGGAAAAGATGGCTGTCTTCAGCACGCATATAGAAATTATTCCTTGGCTGGAAGATATCCATGTCCGGAGGGGATTGTGCCCATGTTACCTGGGCCCCACACATCAAAGTAAATATACCAGGAACAACCATGTAGGAACGGCTCAAGCCCAAGCTGACTGCTTGTGCAATCCGGTTTATGGGGAGATAATTCCGACCATTACGGGCCAACCTATTCCATGTAATTTGGGCATGATGAGCTATAGTATTACTAGTGGGAATAGCTGAATACCTCCTGAGGCAACTACTATAGAAACCTTTTCCCACTTCACATGTTGTATTCGAAGCAGGTCTCTTGCTAGACAACAAGTACTGAGAGAACAATCTGTATTGAGGGGAACATAACCTAGCCCCAACAATGGCTCCATGTTGTGAACTTTCTGAACAGATGCTAATCCGTTTTGTCGACAAAGATCGTGATACTCTCTTGATGTTTCCGATCGTCAAGAATCTGCAACCTCAAAAAGAGGTAAAAACACCACCTATTAGCACGCATATCTAATCAAGAAACAACATCTAAAACTTGTTCCAACGCAAATTCCAAACTTTCAGGACATATACTCACATCAATTAAATTCCAACAATACGGGACTTGCAATTTTGATCATTCCATTTAATAAAGAATGCAAAAGCTCAACAATTCGGAATCCATTAATTAATCATTCGAAAAATCCCCACATAAATTGGGCCAATACACAAAGATTCAACAGCTTGAGAACTACAAATCCTATAAAATGAAGCACATAGAGAGATCCCAGAAAAACGAAAACATAAAACGAAAGGATCAATACTCAAAACGATAAAAACAATCAAACAACTCCACGAACAGCGGGTATAACAACAAAGAGAGATCATCATCTACGGACCTCGACATGGCGAAAACTGGGCCTGGGAGAAAAGGGTCCGGACTAAAGTGCGTACAGCGTTGCCGACGAGCATTTTCTGGAGATTAATGGAGATTTAACCATGTGGATCACACACCATTCACAAAAATTCAAGATTTTTTAACACCACCAACAACAACAAACAATCAAACAGCACCTCCTTCGCTCAGATGCAATAACATAACACAATTAAAACTACTAAAAAAGAAAGAAAAATCAATATGAAAAAATT
Source organism: Petrea volubilis (assembly GCA_026212405.1). Classification (NCBI taxonomy): domain Eukaryota; kingdom Viridiplantae; phylum Streptophyta; class Magnoliopsida; order Lamiales; family Verbenaceae; genus Petrea; species Petrea volubilis. Next base: position 21,479,748 of record CM047881.1, read on the forward strand.
TCGGACAGCGTATAAGAATATGAAAGCTTGATAAAACCTAAGCGAAGGCGGCGAAAAGATGACTGCGTATGAAGAACATAAACCGGGTTATGTGTTTACGGGTCGGACCTCGTGCCCTTTGGGTCCGGTAATTTTGGTTTGTGGGACCCTTTCTTTGTGTTTTTTTTTTCAATTATTTTTTTTCCTGGCCACTTTTCAATGTAGATAACTTGCTTGAAAAGAAAGCGCATATTAGTTGAGAAAAATCTTTCACAGATAAGATGTATGCTCCATATAATTTGTGATTTATATTCAGTCATGAATTATATATTAACTTTTTTGTAAAATATATATAATATATGATTGAATTTGGATAACATGGTATACGAGTGAGACTCGTACATCCGATTCATATAAGAATTTTCCTATAATTTGCTAGCAAAATTGATTTTACAATAATTGAAATTCAGACAATAATGTTTATTTTACAATCAAACAAAGACAATGAATTAAATGTTGCTGATAAATGTTTTAAACAAATTTTAACAAATGTTCTAAATTGAAAATGTGATAATTCAATCATTTAGAGACGGAGTGAAAGGGAGATTGGAGGAGTGATCATCTCCCTGCAATATATATTGAACTAAAATTTACATGTATTTTTTAAAAATAAAATAAAATCTAAATTTCAATCATAGAAATACTCTTAATATTTTATAAAAACTCAACATCGCCTCCTCAAATCGAAAATTCTGGCTCTATCACCACAATCATCGTCTTGTGTGAAAATTGCGCTTTGTATGCTTGAATTATACTTTATATATAAGCTATAAAATATAACAAATCAGTTCGTAAAATTTAGATATTAGCGATTGTTTTGTTATGTTTTTGTACCATTGTTGTGGTGATCTAATTTATTTTATTTTGTATTTAAAAATGTAAATTCACATATCCCTAATTTAATTTTATGTCTTCCTTTTGACCATTTTCTAGATGTAGTATTTTTCTACTTTAGTTTCCATTGACAAATCACAAATTCGCTCCTTTTAATGACTCAAAGGGCCAAATAGGTCATTGTCCATCAATTTAGTCAACTGAATAACTTTTCATTAAAATTAAAATTGAAACTATTATGAAATAATTAAATGCTCAAGAAAAAAGTCAAATCAAGGTGCCTATATTTCTAATTGGGCCAATGATGAAATAATGAAAATGAAATTCAATTGGTTCGCAGGCCCATTTTGAGTTATTTTCAACCTTTTTTATTGGGACCATATTAAAGTAATAGAATTGGATCTAGAGGACCAAAATTGGACAACAAATACCCCTGAGTGACAAAACATGTAGATGTTCCAATGACCATTCATTTACAATATGGTTGTACTAAAAGAAAATAAATTCTAAAAACAATATAATATATAAATTTTTTAAAGAAAGAATGGAAATTAAAGAGAGTGGCTAGATCCTACTTTTATGCTAAAAATTGAAGTAATTTGATTATTAGTAGTTTGGTTGTAAATTTTACTCTTAAATATTTAACTAAACCATCAATAACCAAATCACTTAAATTTTAAGCATGAAAGTAGACGGCCTCTAAATAATATCTCTATATATAAATAAAAATAAACATATTTATATAATATCTGTACTTTTTTATAAAACACCAGCACCCTCTAATAATTGATTGGTGTCTTAGGTCTGGCTTTTTTTTTCGGTTATCTTTCCTTTCTCTTTTTTACAACATGATATATTATTTCTCTTTATTTTGTTCTCTTGCTCTTCTATCATATCTTTATATTTAATACATTAGTTTATGCTTTATTTTTATTTATTTTTTTATTAATAAAACTCAATTTAATTTTTAGTCAACTTTTTTTTGTTTTTCATAATACACAAATTTAATTTTCAATCATTTTTTATTTTTCAAAATATATAAAATTACTCCATGTTTTCTTGTGTACTGTCCAACTAATTAAGGGTATTGTCATACTTTGGCCCAAGTTTGTTAGTTGTCTTGGCCCATTAAACAATTGAGAAGCTTTTACTGGTGTTTTGGGCCATGGCGCTCCAGAATTGATGTGGGCCAAGCCAATGGCCCATAAAGAGGCTAGAAACCTAATTGGATGAATATGTCTGATTTTATCAACCGACCCATTTACAATGGCTAATGATAAATACAGATCAAAATCCATAATGCCAGAGCAAATTTTAATTAATTATTATTTTGCCTTTCTTTGTCAATTATCAAGATTGCATGTTTTTTTTAATTCATATTATATTAATGTCATCTAATATCTCAAAAAATGAAAGAATTTTTTATTTTTATTTCTTATTTAATTACTTCTTCTCTCTGATCTAATTCGTTATCATATTTCTTCTTCTTGAAATATCCATTATCTGGTATTATTGAAGAATTTAATTTCATATACTTTTATATTAGTCCTTTAAAATATTGATATTGTGTTATTTCTATTAGTAAGCACTTTGATCATTGATTATGAGAACTCGTCTAATTATTTTTATATTACAATATTTGGCTAGATTTGTTAGATTTCTTTGTTCTTTTCTTTATAATGTTTTAGCTATAAATTTTGGATTTTTTAATAGATCTTTCAATTGCTCATATTATTTACAATATTTATAATTTTTCTAATTATTAATATTAATAATAAAGTAAATTCTCCTAATATAATCTGCTAATTGAATGGATTTTGTAGTGGCTAATTCAATCTTATCTCATTTTCTTTTCACATTTTTGAGATATTTTTTAAGATTTCAATTTTATAGGAGATTATTTATTTATATAAAAATCAAAGTTTCATTACCCAATGAAAAAAATTGATTATTCAATTTAATCTCGCGATTTAAGATGTGATTAGATTACAAGATAATCTTTTTCCATTTTTTTCAATATCCAATATCCCACCAAATTATTTTATCCAATTTTTTAATTTTATAATAAAACACAAACAATAAAGAACCTTATTTAATAGAGGGACCAACAAGTAAAAATGTAGAGAGATAGTATAGAGGAAAACTCGTCATTTGCATCAAGTATCCTGATAATCATATTAAGAAGTAAATTTTAGTATAATTTAAATGCATTGACAAATGAGGGTAAAAATGACAATTGAACAAAATTTGCTTTGACATTATGAATTTTGCTATGAATTTATCAATAACCATTTACTATAGTTAATTCCAAGTATTCAAATTGTGTATTAAATTAATGGGATTTGTGTTCAAATAGTAAAACTAAAGACCCACAATCAAGAAATCTCTTAGCTTGGAATGTAATAATATTGATGTTCGTTTACTTATATAGTTGTTTTTGCATTAGTATACTTGATACATCGATTTCATCAGTCATACTATTATCTATATTCAACGAGTTTGAAACTAAAACAATAATCGATATGACACTTAGTCACCCCCATAAAAAACAATATTCATAAAGCCATCACAACGTTCATTCAAAAAAAATAAATGCTGGAATTTGGTTGGTGAGTGATCAACTCCCAGCAATAATTTAAATGAATTCAATTTACTACTTGTGAAAATAAATTAAATTTTTATATTTTATGTACCATTAGTTGGTGATGCAATGAAAACAACGACAATACGTATAAATCTAAGTTAAGCGGGACTACAGTTACGAAGTTGGGCTTAGTTCCAACGAGATTTGGCGAAAATAATATTTTGTGACGGTTAAATTCTTCTAATTGGAGAAGTCACATTGAGTCTCCCGATCTAATCTTTTTACCGTCAAAAAAAAAAAAAAGAAAGTATTTTCAATTTGGGTAAATTTGTAACAAGTCACTCTCAAAATGACAATGGTGTGTGAAAGACTTGTACAACGAAATGGACATGTTTCCACCCATGGATGAAAATAAGTATGACTAATGTTTTTAGGGTTTGACAAGTATCAATTTTTGGTGAATTTTAAAAACATCAATCATATGCCATCATAGTCAGATGGTCAAATTTGTGTTTTGGCTATGACATAATTGACAAGACTCAATTAACAATTTAAACATTGAACCTTAAACTACCTCTATGCTTTTTTTCAGCATAATTAATCAGAATTTTGATTATTTTTTAAGATAATAATAAATTTTGGATAGATTTTATTATAAAAATAAATATTGTAATAGTTTTTTGGAGAACATAATATGAGCAAACATTATTATTTTTTCAAAATAGAAACCATTATTCATTAAACAACACCCTCTTCATTTTTTTTTTAATATTTTAAGGAAATCATGATCATTTCAAATCATTATATTAATAAAAATATACATAATTTATATCTTTGAAGAATTATTTTAGTATAAATACATCGTATATGTATTTTATTTGTTTCACTATTATAATAACATCATATAATATTTCAAATTTCGATGTATCAGCACTAACAAAGCAAAATCTTACGTTAAAAAATTATATATACAAAATAAAATCTCTCTTAAAAGATAAATTTTGATATGCTTTTATTTTTCACACATTCTTCAAAAAATTTTTCAATTTCCAAAAGAAAAAAACACTTGAAAATAAAATTAAACATGGCCCATAAATACAAAAGCATTTTACCAAAGCTATATATATAGGGATTAGAGGTGCAAATGAGTTGAGCTTGGGCAAAATGTTCGAACTCGACATTGACGAGCCTACTTTTTTGAAGCACGAACTCAACTCGATTTGAGTAAACTTGAATTTTCAAATAATATGAGTAATTCAAACTTGAATTTGGACTTGGTTCGAGCTCCAATTTTGTTTATTAATAAATTGATAAAACCTCTAACTTATTTTTCTTTTGGATTTTCATTTTTTACTTAGAATCAAAAATATACTATAATATAGTAAATATTATATCAAATTATATTACTATGTTGTAACATAAAATTATATGTTTATATTACTATAATGATATATATTCATGATAAAGATATATATATATATATATATATATTATATAACGGAATAATCTATCTAATTTTTTGATAAGAATCGGCGTAGTTTCACGACAAGTGTCAGCTTAAATATTCAACACATGCCAATATTTTTTCATTAGATGGTAAATCAAACTAATTTAATAGAAAATATTCTACAAATAAATATTTCATGGTATATTCCTCTAAAATTGTACGACAAGTATTACTTTTCAATAAATGTTGTTTGACGACTCTTTAAATTTGGACGGTTGATTTAATTTGTCAATTTGAGATATTATTTTATTCTATAATTGATTTTTCTTTATTTATACATTAAATGTGAATATGGTTATTTTTTTAAGAGACATCTCTTCATTTTGTCTCTCAACGTCTTTTTCTTTTAAAAAAATAAAAAATAAAGGCCGATTTCCTTTACTTTGATGACTTTATGATTCGAATGCATATTCCTAATTTAAATTCAATGCTTATCAATTTAATACATTCCATGGAGAGTAAATAGGAATTTTATCACATCATGTATCTTGACACGTGTTAAATAGAAATCGAGGTACTATTTTATTCTATTAGTTGGTTTTTCTTTTCTTATTTAGACATAGAACAAATTGAAACACAATAAAAATACAGACAATAGTTGATTTTTCTTTCCATTAGAGATATTATTTTATTTTATTAATTGATTTTCCCTTCCGTCTTTATTAATTGTCAAACAATCAAAATGATTATTTTCTTAAGAGATAATGTTTTCTTTCTTTTTTTGAGTTTTTTTTTTTCTTAAATTGTAGGTCAAATCTTTTTTATATGTTGAGTAAATGATTTGAATATATATTTCGAATTTAGATTTAATTTTTAGCAAGTATATTTTTTTTATTAAAATTACTTCACTTATTTTATTTATTGAATCTCACTTGTTGTCTCATTTAATATATATTCATCAAAAATTCACCTTACGCGTCACGGATGTAATACTAATATAATATTATAACAATATCCTAACTGGCGAGTCTCGGGTCTAGACACAAAAAAGCCCGAGCTCGGCTGACGAAGCTGGTGAGCTCGTTGGACTCATTTGCGCCCTTAATTGGGATTAGGGATACTTTTTTCAAATGTTGAACAATTTCTGATATCATGAACATCACGTCAAAGTGCGGCTCATCCTCTTACTAAGGGAGGTGACTAAAATTAAATACACGTTGCTGTCATTTCTAATAAATGGCGACTAACAAATTCTAATCCCAAGAAAATTCAATGTGATTGGTTAAATCGGAGCAAACTTAGATAAGGTAAACAAATACAGATAAAATATTGGAAATTGATATTCTATGAAACAAATTCAGCAATTATTGATATCTTAACTTAATTTCAAGCCTAACTTAAGACAAATTAATCCAGCTTTTGGGGTAACGCCAAATTTAATTCTCGTTGGCTTCGACAAGACCACCTAGCCAATAGCGCACTAAAGCTTGATTAAGTCCACATTTAGGAAAATTAAAGTGATTAATCAAGACCACAATCATTCTAATCTCGAGGCTATTATCTTAACACGCTATCCCGGAACAAGAAGAAAATGCAAGTCAATTACGCAACCTCACAAACATAGAAACTGACTAAAATTTTTTTTTTATATTTTGCTTAATTACACTTACACCCCCTCTCTCGAATTGCTAAATAATTAAATTCTCCTAAAATTTCATAGTTATGTCGATACCTCCTATAAGTTTGACTATTTAACAAATACTATCGGTGGGGTTTTGTCTGGACATATAAAATGTTAGTTTAAAATTATTTTCATAAAGGCGATTTTTTTAGTGGGTTGAACAAACGGAAAATAAAGGGGGTGTATATGTGTGGAAGCCACAAACAATGTTTTAAAAGTTGAAACGGAAAATTGACAGGGGAGGTTTGTATTCCATTACTCGAGACTATTTCTTATAACTAACCCAATTCTTGTAAACCTACTACTTTAACTAGTACCTTTCTAATACCAGCACATAATGAGCCCATTTGGATATATTTTATTTTTTAGAGAAAAATCATTTATTTTTTGAAAAAAAAGAACTTTATATAAAAAAGATTGTGTTTGGATGGATTTTTTGTAAAAAAAAGCAGAAGCTAGAAAAATAAAAGCCAAAAAGGGCTTTTTTAGAAGTTACCCAAGAGTAACTTTAAATAAAACTACATTTAACTACTGCATCCAAATACAAAACTGCTTGGCTTAAAATAAAAAAAAAAACTCCACCATAAAACCGGTCGATATACGACGCCCGGTTGGAAATGTCTGCACGGACTTTGAACGGTGGAACCAGCGAGCACATCGCGAGCAAAGTGGTCGAAAGGTCCGGTCGGAATTATGCCACATCAGAAAGCAAAGCTTGGTTTGAAAGATGGAAGATATGCAGTCGTGGTCAAATAGGTTATATTATAAATACGTAATAGATAATAATGAATATATAAATATATTAGACCATACTTACGTAAAAAAAAAAAAAAAATTCAAGCATAATAGGATTTAAAGTAATTTTAAATAAAAATTATGCACTTAACTTTCTAAAATTAAATTCAAAGAGAAAAATATATAATTAACAAACATAATAAATTATATGTGGAATAGGAAGTCATATGTAATTTTTATTATCAACAAAATTTAACCTTAATATAAGGAAGTCACATGTCATACAAACTACTCATTTTTAAAAAAATGTATAATTTTTTTTATTTGTTGTAAATTTATATGTAGCTAATCGGTTAAGTGATCATATTTTCAATAAAGAGTAAAAAAAGAAAGAGAAATTAGAAAATTAAGGTTTCAATTAATTTAATTAATACAAATTCAAAATAAAGTATCACTTTGACATTGTTTTAGTTACTTATTTTTCCATTATCCACGTGAGAGGTCATAGATTCAATTCTAATTTTTTTAAAAACTGTTTGTATTTCCAAAAATATGAACCGGTTGATTTGCAAGATAAGATACTAGATCAATCAGTACCGGTCGAACTGGTGGTTTTCTCCGGTTTTAGAAAAGTAGAGCAATTTTTGCACTCCATCAGTTTTACGGGATGAATCAAACCATTTTAAGCTATGATGCACGGACACGCTTAAAAATGACTCGGTGTAGTGTCGGACACGTGTCGGACACGGACACGGCTCCGACACGGCCCCAACATGTGTCCGACACGGCAAAAACATGTCCGAAAATTTAAAAAAAAAAAGAAAAAAATCCGACACGGTGTCGGACACGGCTAGGACACGGTTGGGGCTTTTTTGATATATTACAAAGTTTAAATGAGGTCTTTTTTTAAATTTTAAAAAATTTAGTGGAAACACTAAAAATAATAAATAATTTTTTTAATCTTTAAATCTTATAACCCAATTAAGAGGTATTTGTTTTAATGATAAATATTATTATTTATCTTTCACATATTTTAATTTAATAAATTATAAATAGATAATATAATATAAAATATTTTTTAATAACCGTGTCAGAACCGTGTCGTGTTCTAAAATTTTGAAATTTTTCGTGTCGCCGTGTCCGTGTCGTGTCGTGTCCGTGTCCCCGTGTCCGTGCATCATAGATTTTAAGGGTTGGGTAGCAGTTTAACCGGTTCGGCTGGGTTGTCCGAGGTGAGTTTCAAAATACTGCTACAAAGAGAATTGGTAATTTGGCCATCTCGGGGGGGCTGAGTGTAAATAACCCAAAAACTCTGCTGGAAAGATAAACAAATAATTTCTAGGTCCGATTTCCGGGTTTGTTTAGTGCACAATTTCTACATTTTGGGCTAAATTTCTTGAAGTAAAGCCAAGAATTAGAAAAGGTAAGACTAAAAAGTTGAGAAAACTTGAAAAAGTGGAAAATAAAGGCAGCAAGACATAAGCCCACTTTAGAAGTCGACTTATTCAAAATTTTCTAAGCTGTTTTTTTCTTTGGGCGGTCGGCTATGAGAGAGAGAGAGAGAGAGAGAGAGAGAGTGAATTTCCTTTTTGACGACGATTTTTTAACACACCTTCTTGTTGCACTCTGTACCGTGAAAATTTTGGACACCTTTTTATTAGAGTACCTTGGCGTATATTTTTGGTATTGAAATTATATTTGATTTTTTGTACATGTATGTATTTAATTGGAAGAAGTATATATTGAGTATAAAGAATGAAAATTATTGAGAATTTTATTTGGCTTGTGATTGTTTTTATTTGTGTTCAAAGACTGTTCATTTTTATAAAATATATATGTATACTTCTATAATTTTTGATAGAATATGATGAATTCGAGCCTGATTAATTTTAAAAGATAGCTCATGAAGTAAGTACTGCCCAAATCTTGTAAATCAATTTGTATAGAAGTTAAAAAAAAAATAAAAAGTATGTTATTATTATTATTATTAATAATAATTTTTGACGATTTCATGACGTAGAAAATGACTTGTATAAAGGCTTGGACCTTATCTTGAGTCCACCGTGATTGGTAGTAGTATATTACACGAGCTCCAAAACTTAGAGGTGTTTGGTTTTACACTCAAATCTTATTTTATTTTATTTTTATTTCAATTGTGAAATCTATTTATTCTATCAACTTACTTATAAATTAGTACAATTTATTTCTTTTGATGATATTTTAAAAAACTGTCATGAATCAAACATATTTTCCTTTATATACCTAAAAAGTCAAAATTATTTTTTAAATATTTTAAATATATTGATAAGTAAATAAAGCAACGAAAAATAAGATGAAATGGGCCCATAACCTTTTTAACTTAGACTAATGATTTTGCCCAAAATGTACGTCAAATTTACAATGGCTAAGAGAAAAAGAATATATATATATATATATATATATATATATATATATATATAGCAGTATTTTGACCTTGCACTAATAATTGAGACTCCAATCATTTGTGTTTTCTTTGTCAGAACTCAAGAGCGTCAATAGTGATGGAGAACATATGACCTAATTTTCTCTTACAATTTTTTTTTTTTAAAAAAATTGTAGTTCCTAAAACAATTTGACAAAAGAAAATGAAAAAACTCAAGATATTATGCATAAATAACGTTTTCGAATGATGCTCCAATACTATTAATATAATTGTATTCAAATTCATCAATTCACACACAAACAAGAGAATATTTGAAGTGTATAGGCTGGTGCCCCCCAAATTGAAACGTCATTAAAATCAATTTCGATGGAGCGATCTTTTTGTGAGCATGGTGAGATTGGTATCGGTATTATTGCTCGGGATTGGAATGGCAAGTGCATAGGTTGGTTGATGGAAAGAATGAACGGAGCTGATGATTCGGAAATGGCGGAAATATACGCTGCTCGAGCAGCTGTTCGTTTAGCTCGAAGGAGGAACTGGCAATCATACCATCTTGAAGGTGATAGTGCTAACATTATGGCCAAAATTCAGAGTTCTGATGAAGACTTTTCCCACTTAGGCAGCATAGTTCAAGAAATTCGTGATATTCTGATTGCGACAAATCAAGTTACTTTCCCTCATGTTGGTAGAAATGGAAATAAGGTAGCTCGTACTCTTGTTAGGAACGCACATAACCTTGTCGAGTGTGGTGCGAATATTCCTGCGTTTGCTCATATCCTTGTATTTGAGGATTGCTCCAATTGATTTGAATAATAGTGCTTCTATTTTCAAAAAAAAAAAAAAAAGAATATTTGAAGTATAATTTTCAATTTTCAGTACGTGATTCCAAAATTTAAAACACAACAAATAAATTTTTCATTACAGGTCGATTTAACCCGGGTTTGCAGATATCGTATCTAATTTAGTGCATTGGATGTGATTAGATATATGAGTGTTCATTTAATACGATTTGATATTTTTCTAAAAATTTGTATGATTAAAATATTAACACCACATTTAAACACATGATTAGGAATACAAACGAATCGAGCTTGCTCGTGAATTTCATGAATTGTCTTGGCAAGGTTCAAACTTGACCCTGCTTGTAGGAATTTCAAGTCACGTAATTATTGTTTATAGACTTGGGAGCTGGACCATAAAGTTTCTATGTTTATTTTTATATTACACATAATTATATATAATATATTAATTTTTAAATTCAAGCCCTAGCTTAAGTTGTATTTTAAATCTAATAAAAATAATTAAAAAATTTTAAATTAATCTCGAACCAAAATTTATAATTTATTTATAAATTCAAACCAAACGAACCGAGCAGAGCTCGAACCAGACCCATGTTCAAACTCAATTTCTTTCACTTGTCGACCTCAAACTTAACGGAAAAAAAATAAAAATTCAAAGCTCGACTCAGCCCCCTTTACCTGCATCTCTACGCAGACATTGGTCAAGTAATCTCATAAATTATACAATATACACACTACACCGTGGAATACACCCGTAAGTGGAGCCCATCCCGCGTATTTTTGAGACCACGTGCCAAATGCTGACGTGGGAGCAAAATAAAAAGACAAAAAAAAAAATGGCACAAGAGCAATGCCATGATTTTCAAATAAAGCTATTTAAGACATTGTTCAAATGGGTCCCACCAAATTATTATCCTTTCACACATGGCCACGTGCCCAGCATTTTAGTCAACCCATCACAGCCATGCAAAATAAAAAATTTATTAAATAATATTACTTTATTAGTACGTAAAAACGACGTTTATCTTGTCTGATTGGCGGGGATAAAGGTGCATGTCAATTTTATACAACTCTATATATCTACATATTTTTGTCAAAATTAAATTTGTTATTTTAATAAAATCAAAAATACTTTTGTGTGTCTTAGTTTCTTCTTAAATTTCTTATGTTAAATTAGGGAAGAATTAATAATAATTCTTATATATGTTTAATACTGCGAGAATGCATACAGTTCAGTCATGAACTAATACATTATAAATTTCGATTCCGTGATGGATTTAATTTATAATAATCCCATTACTAAATATTCTATCACTAATTATTTCTTTAGTTATGTTTACATTGTATTCTGTCACTAATCTATTACAAAATACCTAAAATTTATGACATAATATTTCTGTCACAAAATTTCGTTAGTGAAAAGAGTGATTTCTTGTAGTAAATTTGGAATTGCTTTATTTATAATTAATCAAATGTTTATATACGGTTGAACTTGCGACAGTCATTGTTGTAGCAGCAACACGAATCATGAAATATCACTCACTTGGGTAATACTGAAAAGGTATTTTAATTGTTGGATTAATTATGATAATGTTAGAATTTTATTTTTTTAACACTTTACCCGTTTTAGCAAGATAGCAAGACAATATGGCATCTTAATAATGAGACAGACCTCAAGTTCACTCCAAAATATTCAGACACAAAGATATTGTAATTAATTTATGCAATTAATTATGTCAATTTTCTACTTATACAATTAATTAATATACAGAGATATTGTATATTTATAGTAGTAGTTGATACGGTAGTTGCTGTTTCCCTTTTTGCAGCCATGCAAATATGTTTTCCATTTTCCCTGATTTGAAAAAATTCAATTATATTTTCAAAGCACTCTGACTAGGACACTGCCAGTTGTCAAATACCATTTTGTTAATATATGTGAAAAAAATATAATTATTATACCGTATGGTTTAGGGACCAAATCATAAATTTTCGTCTCGAAATGTGATCAAATTTTTATGAAACATTAAAGATATTTTTAAAATTTCGAGAGACAAATTTTTAAATTTTTCAAAAAAATATTTATGAATTTTAACTCGATACAGACTTAAGAAGGGCGATCAGCCTGGGCTCGTGCCTAGTACGCACGATTTGAATATTTATTGCAGTATTATATTATTATATGTTTCAATAAAATTTTGAACACTTTGAATTATTGATTTGTGTGTCCGTTGACAATATCAATCAAATCCACACACGAGATACATATAGGCAGTCAAAAAATCCATAGTAGAAAATTTAATCTTTATATGATAATATATTAATTTACTTATAATGGAAATTAAATCGTAGTGAAGCCAAAAAACAAATCAATGGTGGTGTCTAATCAGGTGGTGGAATATATATATATGTATAATTTCCATTATCAATAACAAGTGTACAATACAAAAAAGCACTTCTTTGCACTTTTTATCGCTAACGAAAAATTGGTATGAATAGAATTAAATCACAACTAAAGGTTGTTGAGACAGATATATTACTGAAATTTTTGCGAATGAAAATTAAGAGTTGACATACAATGAATTAATGACTAAACCAGCAGTAACGAAACTATGTTCGATGGAAAAATTTTGTCACGGACCTATATTATAAAATAGATTGTGACATTTTCTGTTAATGAAGGAGGTGTTCTTTTATAGTCATATATATATATATATATATATATAACTAGAATTCGAACTCTGGATCGACTAATTCGGATCGGATACTGTAGAGACCCATTTTGGGGGTAACCCTCTTAACTCAGCTGCTTCATTCACAACATTAGAATTCGAACTCTGGACGTTGCTTAAGGGATTTAGCGCCTCATCCCGCTACACCAACTGATAGTTGGTTTTTATAGTCATATATATATATATATATATATATATATATATATTTGTGTGTGTGTGTGTGTGTCCGCGCGCGCATGTATTCCTAAGTGCCAATTTATTGGCAATAAATATTCTCACAATGGAGTGTTAATAATCATCAAAAACAACAATAATGTAGACAGAATTATTTTATTATTTAATTTATAAAATTATTTTTGTGATTGAATTATAACCACTTTATCAACTCCCATATCTTCTGAGTTTGTGGGTTTGATTTTTGGTGAATGTGGGCAGTGCTACACTGCTAATATTTATGTAATTGATAGGCTGTGATAAACTGTTTTCTATAAGGGGAAAAAAAAAGATTATAAGAATTTTTACACCATTACATAAATTCACAAGAAAAACGAATAAGATTCAGATAAGAAATCTCTCTCAAGATATATCACTAATTATGCTATTACATAAAAACATTAACATCCGAAAAATCTGGAATTTCAAACTTCAACATGTCACTACAATAACTGATTTCCCTTTCATCCTCAACGCTGCTGCTGCTAACATTATAATTCGAATTCGAATTCAGGGGGGTAATCGGGCTAGATGAAGAGCTTGACAAAACGGGTCCAAAGCTGAAATTGTTGCTGTTATTAGATACAAAAGTTGAAGTCTCCGACGATGGAGCCGGGTCCGCCGGCAATTGACCCGACCCGCAATAGCCACTGTTTGTCAAAGCAGGGAGCGCTGATCCTAACCAGTCATTTTCTAGTGACCCGAACCCGGTTAAAGCTTGTGGGAACTGGTGAACGTCGTCGTATTGCAGTTGCTGAGGTTGATGGTGATGATCGGAAAGTGGAAAACAGGGCATGGTATGCAAACTACTTGTTTGGATTAATGGTGGGGTAATTTGATCACGGGCTTGGGGATTATCGTTGATTATCTGGTTGTGGATGAGGAAATCTTGGTTTTGGGTTTGGGAGGAGAGGATATTAGAGGCTAATCTCATCAATTCCGGATTGTTAATCAAGGGGTGCATCCCTAATAATCTGGATGAATAATTCATCTGGTACAGTGGATTGTTGTAGAGAGAAGAATTCAGGATTGCGGAGAGATCAAGAAGATCGAGGCGAGGGGTGTGGGTGACGGGGTCAATTCCCATTCGGAGAAGCTTTTTTCTGATGTGCGTGTTCCAGTAATTCTTGATTTCGTTGTCGGTTCTTCCCGGGAGACGTGCAGCTATTGCAGACCACCTGTTTGATGAATTGTTTAGTCCAAACAGGGTGAGAAATAAAACCAAGAAACAAGCTGACTTTTTGGGAAAAAAGAGAAAGGGTGAAAATCCAACATACTTATTTCCAAGAATGCCGTGAAGTTGAACAATTATTTCCTCTTCTTCGTATGAAAATTTGCCTCTCTTGATATCGGGCCGGAGATAGTTCGTCCACCGGAGCCGGCAACTCTTGCCACACCTTTGCAGCCCTGCAACAAGAAAGCATAAAGTTCAATCCTCAATATATATATGTATATGTAGAGAGAGAGAGAGAGAGAGAGAGAGAGAGAGAGAGAGAGAGACTAGTTACCAGCATTTTTGGGAAGAGTTCTCCAGTTCCCATAGCCATGTTCCTGTATGTAATCAATGAGCTTTTTGTCTTCTTCTTGGGTCCAAGGCCCCCTCTTGAGTCCATTTTTCTCACAACAAGGAGCTCTTCCCATGGCAATTATGTATAATCTGATCAGTTTCTTTTAATTTGTTACAGATAACTTGTATGCTGATGAGTTAGTTTAAAACTTGAAACCAATGAAACTTTAAAGAGTTATTGAATTTGGCAGCCAGCGCAGAGAAAAAAGATGATGAGTTGAAGATTATTTTGATGTTGCGTGTGGAGAGCAGCAATTAATGGGGGCTTTGGGTGATATATGTGTCGAGATATATATAGGAAAGGGGGAGACTGTAATAAGAGAACAAAGTGAAGTCAAAACTCAAAAAGTTTCGGTGCCGCCCGTTGTTAATCACTTAGGCGACGTGTCCCGCCTCAATTTATGTTTTAATTTCATGTGCCTAGCCCAGCTAGGGTAAATTTCTCGGGTTAATAATTTCTGGCTCCATCTCACCTTAGTCAACATAATTAATTTGTAATATAACAATCACGCACAATATGCACACACTTAGTTTTTAATAATCCACTTGGCTAGCGATTCTGAAATCATTTGTTATGCTTGGTATTCATGAGCTTATTACACACGAGAATTGCCTACAAACCCACCAAATGCTCACTCCGCATTTGAAATTTCACGATGGCTGACATTGACTTCTTAGTGGTCATTTGCAATCTGTTTGAAATGATGCAATTCGATATTTATGAACACCGTTCAACCAATTATTTTTTGCAGTCTATGGCCAAATGCCAGATAAATAACAATGGCAAAGGTGGCCAAATGGATGAAATTGAATACCAGTATATAGTGTTTGTCCCATAATGATTAATGTGCATTTTCAAATGAATTTTAAAAGAACATAATTTAAAATTTAATATGAGACTGACCAACTAACAAGCAATGTCTGACATTGATATTAAATAATTCATTCAAAAAAATTATCTAACAAATGCACTTAATTTTTTTCTCAAAATTTATACACATATCTGTGTTTTCATATTATCTAATTGATATGTAACTAAATATCACATGATGACAATCAAACTTTTTGAAATTCAAAAAAAATGAAAAAAAATCATGTGATTTGGAAAACAAGAGTCCTCAAAATTTTCAAGTCCTATGTAGGCCCCACATCAAATATTATATCGTGTAACACCTCGCTTTCTTGGCTTCTCATTAGCTGTCATCAACACCGAAATATGCCACGTAACCCCTCTTTCTCTCTTTTGCGTAACTTTTTTTATTACTAAATCTAACACTTACATAGCCGATATTTAATCTGCATGGCTTCAAATTCAACACGGCTTCAACAAGCCATGAAGCCAGTCGTATTCATATGCACTGAAAAAGACTATTATGCCCAGCCCCGTTTCCCATTTTAAACACGATTGAAAACGTACAATTTAGAATTAAAACATATAGAGTTGGGGAAATTCTAGTTCAGACTCAGTTCTGTCGAATCAGTATTAATCACATGATAAATATTTTATACTTATCCTGTGAATGATCGATAATTTAGGGAAGAATAACCAATTAATTGTCAAGTGCAATACACTTATCATATGATTTGTTAGGTTCGGCCAAATCAAGTTCGGGTAAGAATTTTCCATAGAGCTGGGTGTTTGTTTCCGTAAACATTGACATCATCTTACTATACAATTTATATTTTTTTATTCCAATATATATATATATATTTCATTTTACACAATTATTGAATGTATTAAATATATTTTCTGATAAATATTTAATATTTTAAAATTATATACATTTGTCATGTATATAAATATCTAATCTGATAAAATATAAATTAAAATAGATGATATCTTATTTCATGCACAATACAAAAGTTTCAGAATGAATATTAGAAAAATCATGCGATAATTCAAGCTTTATTAATTGAGGGTCATAAATAAGAAATCAATCAAACCACTACATATAAATACGAAGCCATGGGGGGCTTGGAACTGCGCTCTTACTCAAGTCTATAGTAGTCATATTTTATGCGTATTTTTATTAAGAATTTAAAATTTTGACGCTCAAAATATAACTAAAACATCTTTTGTATTTAATTTGTAAAGATTCAAATTTGGTCCTTCAAATAAAATTTTCTTATTTTATCTCTGTCGATTGTCGCTATACGTAATATATTTCACCGGTGTAAAAAACTCAATAAAATTTGTTCCTTGATTTATATAAAAAAATTTGACTTCGTCTCTACCACTATATATATGTAATAAATTTCACCAGTGTGTGAACTTCCATGAATGAAAATTACCAAGAGCTGAATTTGTGAAATGTCCAATACTATCATTCTTTTCTTTTTCTAGTCTTAGCTACTCGGTTTCAATCCATTAGCCAATTAATCCGAATTCGATTATGGCAGAAACTCATTATAGAATGATCTTTTCAACTCAATAGCTTAAATTCAAAGCATTATTTAAAAAATTTAGTGCCTCATCCCCTAAAGGGTTGTTTGGTTAACAAGATTATGAAAGATATGATGTTTTCATCTAGATTTATCTTGTGTTTAGTTGTCATCATTGGTCTAGATGGGATTTCGGCATCTCAGGGGTGGAGGTGAGATGGAGATTGTGGCCATTTGAGATTGGAGGATAGCCAAGTGCAAAATTCCAAATAACTCCCTAATTGTAGCATGGCTTTTTGTCCTCTTCATTTGTAAAAGAACATTTTGCCCTTTTTTTCATGCTAATTTCAAAGAGTTGTTCTGCAGTGGAGGATGGTGCGAGTGGTGGTAAGAGAGGTAAATCAGTAGACAGAGTAAAATGGGAGTTCATTGCAATCGGATTCTGCTTTACCCATTTTTAAAGCTGAAACATAATCAAATCTGGTTTGGCGCTCGTGGACTTGCCGCTTGCGTAGCGTGCGGATCCAATAATCACCCTCATCCGTGACGATTGGATCGTAATCACCCGTGGAGCGTGTGATTTCAAAGACGATACGTAGACCGTGGAGACCAACGATCTCAGATCTTGTGCCTAGCACACTTGCAATTCGATGCTGGTGAGCTTAAGAGAGGCCGCTGCCTCGCCATGGATCTCCATCACTGCAACGATGGAGCAATTTATCATCAAACAATCCGGGTTGACTAAATGCATGGTTTGATCCCAGGAACTAGATCTTGGTCCGATCCCTGGCGAACCCATAAGGAGTTACCATATTGAAGAGTAAAACTTTCGAGTATTCTTCAATTGAGATCCAAGTTGCGGGGACTATTGTGCTGTAACAAAAAGACTTTCTTAAACACGAACAGGTATGGTTGAAGAAGGCAGATGTAACCAAATTCACCCAAAAAAAATGTGAAGGCCATTGTAGTCAATTATCTAAGGCGTTGGTTGTATTGTTTCTAATCTTGCCAGCTGAACAACATTTTGGGTGACTCGACATTAACACCACCTCCAGTAATTGTGCCAAACAAACAATTGTTTATTTCTTTCGGAATCTCTACGTGTCTGCGATCTCCGAACAAGAAATCATTAGATAATCTCTCCTACCAAAACGAATCCTATACCAATTGATAGTCGATATACATTTAATATTACCACAAAAAGTCTTTTTCTCCCTAGCTACTAGGTTGATAAGTGTGAAAACAAGGACACCGTACAACACTTAAACGTATACTTGCATCACCAATTAAAGGAAATCAAAGGACATGTATCAATTAATTACAAGCAATTACATTAATGAAAACTTATAAGAAAGGGACAATAATGTGGTCAAACATATAAAACGAAAAAGACTTTTAGACCAGCTGGCTGCTTCATCATAGGCCCGCTATATATATTTATACATCAGAGACTTTCTTTTTTTCTTTTTTTTTTTGACAAGTAATTATCAATCTAGCTAGCTAAAAGCTAGACTAGTTTAGGGTTGTTTAAAACAAATTAAAATAATTAATATCTCCGTTAAAATTAACAGAATTTTGCTAGCAGACCAATATTGAGAAAGCATTATCAATTCAATTTTGTTTACTCCCAAATTTCTTTATATATATATATATATATATATATATATAGTTATCAAATTGACTACTATTTTTTCATTTTTTTTTTGGTACATAAATTGACTAATATTAGCTAAATGGTCAAATCTTATTAATTTCCAATTAGAAATTAAGGAGCAAGATATAGTTATCTATAATTAGCCAATGAGAACATGAAGTTGAAATGGTAGTATTCCATATAGATTTGTAATTGGATGTGAATATTGTAACTAGTAGTTTTCACATCTACAAAAAAATATACATTAATTTTCCCAGAGTTGAGATTTTTGTGGGAACCACAAAATCATTTTCTTTAATTAATATTAATAAAATATAGCCTCGATTTGTTTTTCATAATTCAAGTTTGTTGACTTTAAACGCCAATAAACTTCCAAATAGAACCCTTAATTAATGTTTGAAGTCCATTTGATCAAGATTATTGGACCATATTAGAGCAAAATTAATTGAATTCCCTTTCGACGACATTTTTAATTACGAGTGAAGGAAGCTTAAGTTTGAACTTAAAGCATTTTTCTCAAATAGAAATAGAGAAGAGGTAATGTCACTTTAATACCAACGCTCAATCAATTTCTCTTGGTTCCTGTTCAAGATATGGCCTAAAATTTTTATTCAGAGGGGACGGGATTAAATTTTTACAAACTACCAGAAAACACCCTTCATTACCAGTGAAAATTTTTTTGACAGGGAGATCTATCACAAATTTAAGTTATCTGTGATGTATTAATGCATAGAATTTAATATGAACAGAATTATAGAAACAATCGGTGGCAATACATTTATTAACGGAATTGGTATATACTAAATCAGTTACAGAAACTAAATTTATAACATATTATTTTGCCACTAAATGGTATGCATTATTATAATGACAATATATAGAAGACATTTTTGTTATTTTGTAGGATGAAATTCAAAATTAAATAAAAATATGTATAACATGTAATTAGATATGAAATAGTTAAGGGAGGGGGAGATTTGTTGTTGGGGGGGGGGGGGGGGGGAAGCGAAGTCGACTGCTTTTTTCAACCTCGACTCCATCTCTGCTTCCGATACAAATTTCTAATTATATAACATTCATTTTTGTTGAATTCTCAAATAAATAAATATTTACTTTCCTTGACATATAATTTTGCAGGGAAGTCTCTGCCAACGTGTATTATATTGTTTATGTAGTATATAGTACTATCAACTTAGTGTAATAAGGTAACAATTTCTACGAAGCCCTGTGCGTGTCTTAATATTCCATTGTATGAGCTCACAATTGTGGGGGCCAAAATATAAAATCAACAAAATTTTAAATATTAAAATAGAAAGGTAATCTTCAAGCATATAAAAATATAAAATAAAATAAAATAAAGCCGTTTATACATTAGCGCGCTTTTATTGGATCACATTATAAGAAGCGTTAGATTTGCTTTCTGATTCCAGTAAGATTAGGACACGCGTTTACGTATTACGGTTTCTTTTTTGGACCACATTGCATTATTACCTTATTTTTAAGTGTGAATATATATCTATATATATATATATATATATATATAAAGTTGAAAATCATGGGTGAAACAATGCGCTCCTTTCTTATCCCTCCTTTATGGCATATATGTTACAAATATGGCGCATGTTAGATTTGGTCAAACAATATTATATTAGTTGATAGAAAATTTTTGTTTAAATTGAATTTTAGCCACACTTAATTAACCACACAAATATAATTATACTTGTTGTGTAGTTCATAATAATAATAATAATAATAATAATAATAAGAAGAAGAAGAAGAAGAAGAAAAAGAAGAAGAAGAAGAAGTTGGTGACAATTTATCAAGTGATATTATAGAAGCAGACACCAATTATATAAATTAAGTTGCAATTTTAATTTTTTCAAGTAATTTTGACCAAGTTAGCATCGACAAGAATATATTTAAGCGCCCACCATGATAATTAGTGACACCTGTATTGTAGCAATTCAACGACGATAAAAGTCTTGCTGTAGAATTATAGTAACATTTTTTTTTTTACCAAATTATCATTATAAAAGTATATTCATTAAAATGACGACAATTGAAATAGTCATTAGTTAATTATCATCATTAATCTTTATTTATTGGAAAAAAACACCCTCTTAGCCAACAGAATCATACATCACAAATTTAATAAAAATCTATTATAAAACTCGATTTTAAGACAAATATTATTCATTACAAATTTGTTAGTTAGTAGATATCCTATCATTGATTCTTACTTTAGTTCTATTTTAATACACCTTTATTACAAATATCTTATATCTGTGATTGTGACTAAATTTATCAATCAAAAACTTTTTATTAGTGAATGTTTGTAGTAATTTTTACATATATTTTTTCGCTAAGAAAAAAACATTTCTACAATAAAATATATGAAAAGTATATTACACTAATCATATAATAAATTTTAATTCAATTGAATTTCAACTAAAAAATTTTCAAATATGGCCCTGGCAACACGTATATCCCCTCTAGGTTTCTTGTATGGCTTTCTTTCTCTTAGATAAATGTGTCTTCTCAAATTTCCAATTTTTACTAAACCAATTCTCTTCCAAATAATAGCTAGGTTTCACTCCTAGCAAGGTTGAGACTTTCATTATTAGATAAACACATGGACATATTGTAGTTAATTATCGACCGTCTATCAACTTTTTTCGATTAATGTTTTATTGTTTTATCATATAAAACTTTCTGAAAATGAACTATATATTACCATTTTTGGGTTTGGTTAAATATAGACTCATCCTGAATCCATTGCATTAATCTCCATTATGAATAAATTCATGTGATGTGATTAGTGGTGGAGCCAAAGGCAAAAAAAATCGTTGGAGCCCCTAATAAAGTAATCACTAAGATTTTTCTTTTTTGAAAATATTGAGCAGGATCATTGGACCTCATTCAATTGCATGTGCCTCTGTCACTGCTACGTATCATACATATATATATATATGTATATATATGTGTGTGTGTGTGTGTGTGTAAAATTAAGGATTATATGGCGTATGTTTATATATTAAAATTATAATTTATATTGGTAATGGGTTATATTTTTTTTATATAGTTAAGGCAAAAGTAACATATGCGTTTAAAACTTTTTATCCTTCAAGAATTAAAACATGAACATACAAAATTTATATTTCAAGTTCTCCTAATCTTACTTTCTTTTTCACATATTTAGTAAATTGCGTACTGGATAAAAATAAATAAGTTTTCCATACTTTTAGACTTGACTCAATGTCATCGCTAATTAAACACTTTGGTCCACCTAAAATACTTATTAATTAACAAACTCTTGCATGATTCATACTCAAATATTACATTTTATATAATAAATTAAGAAACAGCTTAGGTGCAACATACGTAAAAATGTCGTTAGATCTGTTAACAAACCTTGAATATGAGGGACAAAAATATTTTTTATTAGCACTTTCTAGCTACGTGGAGATCGTAGTTTTATGATTAAATGTAGCTATTTGTGGTTACGTGGTATAAAAGAAACTTGTGGTTGGTAAGCCATGCTTACTATTCTAAGCAATTGCATGAACACACACACACACACACACACACACACACATATATATATATATATATATATATAACTAGAGAGAGAGAGAGAGACAGAGAGAGAGAGAGACAGAGAGAGAGAGAGAGAGAGAGAGAGAGAGAGAGAGAGAGAGAGAGAGACAGAGAGACAGAGAGAAGATGTTTTGGTGGACGTGTATTATAACCAGATGGTGAGAGATTTGGTATATAATTGTGGATAACAGTGTAACACATGGCTATATATAGAAACTCCACATATTTTCGACGAAAAAACCAATTATAGACTAGTGCTATAATTGACTTAAACATGCAATTATTTTGGAGTCAACGTAAGCATCGATGTTGATTCTTAATAGAGAAACTAATCTTCTTATTGTCTTTTCTAATGTACGATAAAGCCTTAGTTATTTGGACACTAACTCAAAAGTTTTATGATCTTAACGTGTAGGTTAGAAATACCGTTGGATAATTATCGGCTCAAAAAAGTCTTGCCCGATAGTAAGTGTTGTTATATTTACTACATTTAATTTAATTTCTTTGGATTGTATATTAATAACACAATATGTCTCACATATGGGTGGTAATTAGGCGCATTGGGTTGTATTAGATTTGGTTTGATTTGGTTCATATTAGGCTGGATGGAAGATGGGTTCGGTTGGAGATGAGTTTCAAGAAATGAGTTGAAGATGGGTTGGGTTGGGTTGGGTTGGATGTGGATTGTAAATGAGTTGAAAGTGGATTGTAGAAGGGTTTAAAATGATTTATAATGGGTTCAATGTGTCATTTTTATATATTTAATCAAAATCGAAAAAAATAAATTAAAATTACCAATTCCTATACTATTTAGATGGTTGTAGAGTACTAAAATGAATTACAATTAAATAAGAAAAAAAAAATATTTATGAGGTAATCCGTTTAGAACCCAATATAAACCCATTATCAATTCAATTATAACCCAATATCAACACTAGCTACACCAAACCCAACCTATTTATTTTAAAATATATTGAACCCAATCTAACCCAACCCAACCCAATCCAATCTAAAATTATATGGGTTGGGTTCAACCTATGGATTGAGAATCATTTTGTCAACTCTAGACTCTCATACAGTCATCATTTATTTACTAGAAGAAGGCATTTTCATTAATGTGTTTTAATGGGCAGTAAGCGTACATTTTGATTGATTAAACTACTTTAATTTATACCATAGTATTTAATAAGAAAACATAAAATGATTTGTATTCTATTATACATACATATATATATATGGATTGATAAAAACACTTATTATATCGAGAAACGAAGTTAGAGGACTAAGAAGGACCGTTGTCCCTTTTTATATTTTATAAATATTTAATCTCGTCTTCTAAACAAAAGTTTCTAACTCCCGGGTTGATTCTATCATCGAATTTTTACTCGGCATTCGAGGAATCCAATACATCCATCATTATTGATATATTTATCTTACTATCTACTTGCCTTTTTAGCATTTTATTTTGGCTTGGATTAGCTTGTTAAATGTCATCCAACAAAAGCCTATTAAAATTGTTTAGCGTTTGTTGGAGACTTTGAAGTTGTGTTCGTGGTCTGATGTTGGGCCGGCCATGGGCCCGCTAGAGTTGAATGAAATCCACTTCAACCCAATCAGCCCACACTCGTTGTGGCTCGTTTAAACCGAAACACTTTTGTTATGAACTAAAAAATTGAATGATCATTTAATCAATAAATAATCAGGCCATAGTACTACCGGATTTTCTTATCGGGTTTCAAATTTTTTTTTTTTTGTATTGAATGTAAATCCTATGGAATTCAGGGTTGGATTCGAATATTTAAAAAAACTTATCAGATTCGAATTTTTCAAATTTGCTCCAAATCCGATTCATTGACAAACCTACCAAAATCCATTGGAAAAAAATGATTGCTTAATATTGTGCAATTACCTTATATAATTCCAATTATTTCAAATTAATTCATTCGTCGATGTGAGTTTCGAAATGTGTTCACTAGAATCGGATAAACACAATGAGAGAATAAAAAATGCGTGACAATATATGGAATCTGATAAACGCAATAAGAGAAAAGAAAATGCGTGACGATATATCGAGTGACATGATAAAAGTTGTATTTAAATTATCATTATTTGTTAATGATGTCCTACAACGATAATAATAATGAGAACGATAATTTCAGCGTAAAACCACAATGATTTTTATTTTTTATTTTTAAATCACCAAATTATCATGGTAGAGTAATATACCATACCAAATTTTGTTAATTTATAGCGTGGCCATTGGTTCACAAATGAGACCATTTCTTGGCAAGGAACAAAATATGAAAAGAATCTAAGTTTGTAACGACTGTGATAAAATTAAAAGACCAGTACAATTTGTGTACGTGTCTGAATATCAAAATAATTTCTTCTAAATTTCAAAACAATCTAATAGAATTAATTAATTTAATAGCCAGGGTAGCATAACGTTAGCATTAATAATAATTTGAGATAAACTACAAACTTTCAAATGTTGCAAATTGACTTTAATATCAATCATGGTTTGACCTTTACAATATATATATATATATATATATATATATATTTGATACAATTATCTCAGCCACACACACGCACACACTCACTAAAGGGAAAAGAATAAAGGACAAGAGTGTTCAAACTCACTACCTCCCTGATACCACTTTGAGCCACCACCACTCTACTCTTAGCTCAGTGGCGACCTTTACAATATATTAATCCATATCCCAATAAACCATTTCATGAACATATAGATTCTTGTGTCGACTAATTATAATCTCAATATTTCATATATTTTAAAATAAAATGAAAGTTTGTTATTTTTCAAATGAGTTAATGTCTTAAATAATCCTCAAAGTTTAAAATTAAAATTATTTTAACCTACGATGTTTAAATCATAACGATTAGTTCCTTAATAGTATAAGAAGTAATACTTTGGTCCTCTAATTTTTCATGGAGCCAATTAAATTTCATACAAAAACAAGTAATTAAAAAACACGTTTATCAACTTTCACTTAGATTTTTTTATAAATAAAGTTGGTCAATGAAGATTTATAAAAAAAAAGTCCATTAAATAATTATTATTCAGTGAAATTTATTTGGATAATTTACTGGATGAACTAATCTATTACTAATTTATTAGTTCATTAAACACATTCAATACGTGTGCAAAAAAAAAATATATAATATAACTAAATAGTTAATATTTTAGTAGCATAAAATTAAATTTTATTAATTTCTCTATAAAATATATATATATATATATATCTAACTCATTTTTACTATTTATACTATCTTTTTAATTTTCATAACATGTATATTAAATTTATGATTAAAAATAGTTGGTTGTGGATTATATCATGAAAAGAATAAGAAAACTGACACGTGTCCCCTGCCCTGGCGAGCAAGCCCCTTGTTTCTGTACAAAACTTAAACCCGTCACTTTCGCAGCCGGTTGTTTTCCAAAAATCCGTCAGCTCATCAGCCCACCATAATGAGTTTTCCCACTCTCTCTCTCTCTCTCTCTCTCTATATATATATATATATGTATATATTCTCATCCTTTACAAACATATAATCTCATAATATATCTGCTAACATCTGATATTGTTATTATTATTTCTTGATCTGTTACTGGTTTCATTTGTTCTCGGCGTAATGAGGGTACTGCAGGGGATCAAAGACCAGTACTCGAATTGTGATTCCACCTTCAAAAGTTTCAAGGATTCATTTTGCGGTTCGTCTTCGAGGCAGACGAGGAAGTTATCTGGTGCGATCGAGTCCACGGCGTTTAAAGCTGCGGCCAAGAGCACGGAGAAGTTAAATCAGGCTGAAGAGTCTCTTAGGACAGTCATGTACTTGAGCTGTTGGGGTCCAAATTAATGAGACAACTTTTTTTTTTTTTCTTATTATCTCTTGTAGGACTATAGATATAGGAGTAAATATATTATATATACAGCTCTTTCTTTTAAATATGGGAAATTTGGGGGTTTTTGATGTATGATGTGAATATCAATTATGCATGTCAAAAAGCAATTTGATCCAGTTGATGATTCACTTGAATTTAGTATTCAGTATTTAACTTGATGCTTTGTTTTGTATTGTATATCAATATTATGTGTTTAAAAGTATTTTGCTGATACAATCTGATATAAGTCACTTATATTTGTTTCCCAACTTGCATGCATAAGATGTAATAGAAGGTTGTGAGTTTGTAACATAGATCTAGAGAGAGAGAGAGAGACACACACACACACACATATTTTTTTACAATGATGTGTATTTATAAAATATAATTAAAAATGGAAGGGGGTTGGGGGGAGGTGAAAGAAAATAAAAAGAGCAAAGAAGAAAAAAGTAAAAATAAAAAATGACAGGTCAAAATTAGTTTGTAAAAGGTGCTCTCTTTAGATAATAATTAGTAATATTGACACATAATAAAAAAAGTAATAATATAATTTAATGATATACTACAATTTTGATACGTAATAAAAAAATAATAATATAATTTAATGATATACTAAAATTTTGATTGTATCTATATTATCAAAATAGTTTTTAATTGTTTTAATAGATTCATAAAATTAGTGTTTAGTAAAAATAAATTAATTTAAAATAAAAATTAAAAAATAATTACGAAAAAAGTGAAAGAAAATTATATTAAAGAGTAGTGAGAAATAAAAGAAGATAAAGAGAGATGAGAGACGAGAGAGAGAGAGAGAGTAAAAAAGAACGTGAAAGATGGGAGAGAAGATGGGTAAAAAAAAAACAAATGACTGATCAAATTTTGACAGAGATAATTATTAAATGGTGTTGTCTCTTTATATAATAGTATAAATAATACAATATAAATAGGCTTAATTACGCTTTTGGTTCTGTAAGTGAGACCCTCTTTTCAAATTTTGTTCTGTAAGTTTGATAGTTGCATATTTAGTCTTGTATGTTGGTTCAATTTGATACATTTGGTCCTAAATTGACACATTAGGTCTTGTATGTTGGTTCAATTTGGCACATTTGATCCTGAATTAATACATTTGGTTCTAAATGAGCCAGAACTATATTTGAAAATTTAGGACCAAATGTATCAAATTGAACCAACATATAGGACTAAATGTGCAACCATCAAACTTATAGGACCAAATTTAAAAAGGGATCTCACTTACAAGACCAAAAGTGTAATTAAACCATATAAATATTGTTGATAATAATAATAAAATTGTTTCATTTCACAATTCAGATGGGTAAAAGTGACAAATTATAATTCAGAATGCCAACTGTAAATCAGGATTAGGCTACTTTAATGGTCCAATGGGCTACGTCATACTCAAAACAAAAAGCTGAGAAGCAATGAAAAGAGCCCACTAACCCAGTAGGCCCAATAAGCCTGAGTAACACAATTTCATATCCCAATAAATCATATCAAAAATCAATCCAACATTTTCAATTTAGCACCACACGCCTCGCGAGATAAGCTATGACTGTAATCAAACCCCATATTGCAAACTTCACCATCCACGATTCTCGCATTTTCACAGCTAATAATAATCTGATAAATATACGGGTAAACAGTCCCGGTGGCCGGAGAACAAAGCTCGCCGTAAAAGCCTCGGCCGCCGCCGCCGGCGACGGCGGCGGAGAGAAGAAAACAGAGCAGCGGAGTTTTTTGACGCTGGAAGAGGCCGGTTTAGTCGAAGTCTCCGGCCTCGGCTCTCACGAGCGCTTTCTATGCCGATTAACGGTACGCATTTCAATTTTCCACTAGTTTTTTTAGATATATATTTTTTTGGTAATATTTGGCAATCATTCATAGATTTACACGTAATTTCGAAGAAACTTGTTGAGATTTTGGTATATTGGGTTCATATTTGATAAAAATTTTGGTTAACAGATATCGTCGTTGAACCTGCTTCGAGTGATATCGGAGCAGGAAGGGTGTGCGATCGAGGAGCTGAATGCGGGGAGGATATGCGATTGGTTTCTAAAGGACAAGCTCAAACGGGAACAGAATTTGGACTCTGCTGTGCTCCAGTGGGACGATAACGAGTTCATGTTGTGAATTATATTTGCACCCTTGTTATATTTATTCGGTCGTTGATAATTCCCGAATGAATTTTGAACGTGTTTGATTCACTTATTTACGATATTTCTGTCGCCTTTTAACTACATGGTTAATTATATGTATAAAATTGTTTGGCTTGCCTTGAAATGCAGTTTGAATTTTCAGTCTGCAAGGGTGACATATTTTACATGATCGCCCCACCTAAAAGTTTAAATTGTTTGATAAAAAAATTATTAAATATTTAGTATTCCCAACATGTGCTCATGCATGTGCAAGCGATTTTTTTTAATTATTATTATTAAATTTTAATATCATATTAAATAATTGTCCGATATAGATAGAAGAATTATCAAATATTTATTATTCTCAACAACACAAACTCTATGTTTGTAAATTTTAATTAAAAATTTGATAAATGTCAAATCAAAAATTTTGCCTTTGGATTCCAAGCACAATTAGAATTTAATATTTGATAATTAAAATTTTATATCAAAAATGTCGTTTGTTTCTTGATTCATTAATCTTAACTAGGCTATGGCCCAGGAAGGTGATGGATGTCCAAACATGTGGTTGAGTTCAAACTATAGGAGAAAACATCTAGCTTTATAGAAAATGGGAAAAAAATCTCCTTAATCTTTGACCTGATCGAACAAGAATATTGAACCTTGCATTTTATTTCTTTCGTATTATCTCAATTGAAGTTCTCCACTAACTTTTGTAGTTACTTTTTCTTTCTTTTGGTATTTTTTTTTTCCTAAACAAGAAGCGATGCAATGCAATACATATCAATTAATTATATCAACACTCTCAAATAAAAAATAAATCATTCATCGATTACCACAAATGATTATATTTATGTGGAACATTAATGACACCTGGGACTGAGTGAGACAGGGCGTCTTGTCAGAGCGTGTTTGGTGGCTACAGTCGTCTGGGTATGATAGTCCAGTTGGGCCCCCTTGATGGCACCCTAATGCCTCTAAGAATGGCACAATCGATGCCCTCGAGACAGGAGTATTTTCCCTCAATACAACTCTACCATATGGGCACCTTCGAGGAAACCCTTAACGCTTGGGACTAGACCCAGTAAGCAGGGGTATCTCGAGGGCCATATTCAAACCCTCTTTGAGGACGTTTTCCTCAAACAACTGGGTAGATTTGGGGAGTAGCATTCCTCTTGTGGGTTAGGTCCCATTCTAAAGCTTCCTTTCATAAGCTTCAACCTCACGTCGAGGACAACCCACGGCATTGTGGGTATTGATCCCCATGCCTCTTTTGAGAGCTGCATGTCCCCCCCTCCATGACATCACAGCTTAAACCTATCTTCAAGGGTAATCGGTGCCACCGAAGGCATTAAACCTCATATTTGGCATTATCCATTTTGTGGGAAGGTGTGATATGACTTTTGAGGAAGATTAGGCCAAATCAGGCGGTGATTGGATTCAATAATTCAGGGAGTATTTTTCAAGTTTTACGTGATAACCTTATTGGATACATTGTTAATTATCTAATGAAAAGTTTTCCATTTTTTGGTCCTTTTTATTTATTTATTCATTCTTTTCATTTTTGTTTTTCCCTTTTATGAATAAGACAGGCACCAACTTTGTTAAACGTGCAACACACAAGCTCATGTGTTGCAGACATTGCTATAGAAGGTACACACAGTCATTCACAACTTTATGTCGCGTTACCACGCGCAACATATCCGTCAGGCTGAAAAATTGCATCAAGTTATGGGCATGTAAAAAGAACTTTTTCAAACCATGGAATATAAATTCTAAAGCTATGATCACGATCACCTTCGGATTACATATGATACAAATAATTAAATTAAAAAAATATAAATATGTATTGAATGAAATATTTTAAAAGATAATTTGGATGGTCATTTAAATTTAACTACATATATATAAAAAAAAATTTAAAGGGTTAAATATACTGAACTATTCTAAAGTTTGCCTAAATTATAAATTAAATCTTCAATTTCTTAAAATTACCTAGATAACCCTAAGTTATGTGAATTTTTTACGCATATTAACCATTCGTCTAGTACTTTTAGGATTTAAATCATTAAAGTTAAACATATTGTTCCTATTTCACCATTTTGATTAAACTTTGACCAAATTTTACTAAAAAGCATACCATTAGTTTAGCATGCACATACATGGCGACTAAAAATTAGGATTAGATGTTGGATGTATGATGTAATTGAATGCTCTTTTTTCGTCAATTTTAGTTAAAATTTTATCAAAAAGATATAATATGAAAAATATGTTTGAATTTAACGATTTCTATTAAAAATCCTAATTATACCCTAACAGTAATAAATTGAGGATTAGCGCATGTAACTACCCTCCAATTGACCCAGTGTGAACTGGCCTAAACCGGCTAATAACTAGTGCTAGTTCGACCACTTGAACCAGTGGGTCATTGTTTTTTGAACAAAAAATCTTATTTGTTTAACAAACTACAAACTATTTTTACAAAATACAAGATCAACAAAATCTTGATTCTTTTGGTACGTTCTCTTTATCTGCTTCTTTTTTTTTTTTTAATTGACTCCTTAATGATTGATCAAAGAAGCTTTTTTTTTTTTTTTTTTTTTTTTTTTTGCTATAACTAGTTTTTCTTGTTAAATTTCTTGTAATTAGTTAAAGACTCTCGAGTTAGAAGCTACGCCTAAGCATATAGAGTTCTTTGGCATAAAAAAATTACATTTGCATCTTGTCTAATGTGCAATAAAGGAGATGCATAATTTTGTTTTAAATGCATTCTTAATTTACTAATGGCATCTGTTTAATTTCGTTGTGCACTTCAACAAATTTTTGTTTTCTGCAAAAAGATAAAAACCTTTTTTTTTTTTTTAACTTAAGTTTCAAAATACTTAAAGTGTTTTTTTTTCCCCTTAAAATTGCATAACTTTAATCTAATCAAGTTACTTAGCTCAAATTAATATAAATAATAATAATTTGAAATTTGTTAAAATTTGTTACTACAGGTTTGAGCTATGGTAAAGTTAATTATCTTTTGAAACAACAATGGAATTAACTCATTCATAAAGATGACGATTGAATATTTTTGTTATGTAATAGATTTTGAAATATGATTTCATTTTGTAGAACTTTGTGATTAGAAATACTTGTAAACTTGATGGTGGAGTTTGTTATTTAGTTTGATTAATGTTTTTTGAATTTGGTTGGGTATTTGATGTGAAATGATATTTTCTTAATAGGAATTTAAAAGAATTATGAAAACATGAAAACTTTTTTTAATGTTTTCTTTATATATTAATTGTACAATTTTTTTTTATTAATATCTATAACATATTATCTATATATGTAATATTAAATATATTTTATAATTTATTATGACATCACACTGGTCTAACAAGTGGTTGAATTGATTGAACCCATTGAACCAAGAACTAGTAAGGAGGCCGATTCTATATCCGATCAGATTTTCAAAAAAATTGCATTTTTGTCGTTACTTGTTTTATTTTTAAGAAAGTTAATGTTGTTTAGTTTCAACTCGTTATCGCATGCATGAATGTCGCTGGAGTAATTGGACATTAATATAACCAAAGTTTCTATTTAATTCCCATTCCTTGTACAAAACAAAATTAAGAGTTAAAAAATGGAAAGCTTTGGAGTTCAATTAGTTTCGCTTTTTGACTTGAATCACGGAGAAGTCAGGTGCAATATATTTCACCTGCTGGATTTGAATTTGATTCCCTTCATTCCATACTTTGCTTCTAGAACTAGTAATTTATTACGTTACAAATTATTTTTCTTTTCATTTTATTATATAAATCACATGAAATTTGTACTTTTTTAACCCCAGAGTCACTTTTTCAGAAAAATAAAAGAAAATTGTCTCGACGTGATCGAAAGCATCGTTATTACATTATTTTAGGATAAAATAGATCGACAATGAATTATTAAATTTTAAAATTATTTCGAGATTCTTGCTCAGAGTGGTAATATGAGTTCGGTGAATCTTTCATTTCCAGCAACTGGAAATCAAGCAATGTTTTTGTTTAGAAAATGATTGTTAATAGAAAAGTGCAACTAATGATTCTACTACGGTGCCACAAATTCGCAAGCTGATCCTAAGTAATTGTTGTTGTTAGGAAGAAATATAAAAATAATTATATTTCAGATGATAAAGTGATTTTAACGTTAATATTTATTAGCAAACTAAAAAGAAAAGCGAACAGCATAAAGTAAGTTTCTATTTTATTTTCAACAGTCAACATGCTTATGTCAACGCGTATTGGCCCGCTTGCTTGGTTGGCCCGAATCTAATCAACCACTCCACCTCTCATTGTGATTCCCACATAATGCCTCCTCCTCCTCCTCCTCCTCCTAATAATAATAATAATAATAATAATTAAGCTACACCTAAACTTTATTAATCCCAGCATTTAATTTGAATTGAATGATTTTAAAAACACCAGAACAAAAGAATGCCATTAGTCCCTCGTTCAAAATGCCAATTAAGATTTAATTCAAATAATGAATATATATATATATATATATTAAAATTTGGGTGTTGAAAGAGCTTGATTTGAATTTCAAGACTTTTCCTATTATAACAAACATATAATAGCGTGGTGGGAGTTCGAAAGTGGTATTAGAAAGATCCTGAGTTCGAACCCTCTTGTCCTCTATTTCTTTCCCTTTGAGTGAGTGTGTGCGTGTAAGTGAGAGTATTTTTCAGTTGACATCTATAGCGTGTCCTGTGATGTTTGTATCAAAAAAATCAAAAAAAAAAAAAACATATAATGCCAGTCAAAAGACGATTACCAGATGCTCGACAACATATAACTAAACCCACCATTATTCCATGCTTAATTAACTGTATTAGCGCTTAATTAATTTCTTATATATGCTAGTGGTGTCCACCAATAATTAAATGGTAAAAGGACATTAATTGGGGGAGAGTAGGGCTTTCCTTAGCCATAAGTAATAGGATGAGATTTGCACCTACTTTTAGGTGCAACAAGGTGGTCTTGTTTGTTAATGGGTAGTTTGGGTAATTAACCGGCCCGTGCTTATTTAATAATTGCCTATAAAAATTAGTTTATGTGATTTGCATTTTCTTATTCAACTTTTTTAAGTTGCAATAAGAAAAAAAAAAAAGAAAAAACTTTGAAAGTGGAATTATAGTTATTAGAGATAGTTTTATTTTTCCTAAGATATAAAATTTTGAATTTAATACAATCACATATACAAGTATAAGTTTTAGAGTGATTGTTTCTACCTATTTCCATGTCATTCTCGTCATAAGGAATAAACAAATTAGTGACCATATATCAAGTGAAAATATAAAAATTACTACAAATTATATAGAGTCAGTGACAAAATTTTTTGATTTTATGATAAAAATTGTTTGCATAATCTTGTCACTGTTAGTAATTAGTGACGCCCTTATAGTAACAATACAAAGACAAACAACATATTGTCACAAAATTAGGGTGATAGGTCATTTTTGTTGCCGAGTTTTTTTTTTAAAAATGAAAAAGGACCAAATTGGAAGACTCAACGTGCATTCTCCAACTAAAAGAACATAATCGATACAAAATATTCCTTTTGCCAACTTTTTTATTATAGAATTGTTACTTTATGAATGAATATTGTTAATTGCCGACAGTGACAACTCAAATACTGATTATTGTTATCAATAAGTTAGGTTGTGGTAGAATTAAAATTATTATCACTAAATATATCAAATTCATGATAACATATATATGTGTATATATATAGCATTATAAAATATTAAAATCAACTATGTATGTTAAAAAACGTTGTCACTTTTTTTTTTTGGTTAGGAAAAACGTGTCACTTGCCAGTTGCCACCTTGACTCAGACTCGGACAACATTCAAGTCAACCTGACCCGACCCGACCCGGCTGTCTTTTTTTAAAAAAAAAAAAACCGAAAAACGTAAAAAGAAATTGCCCGTTGTAAACTTTCCAAAACCTGTACAGAGCCCCACCACGCACCAACATAAAAACCTGTTCAAAAGTCGCTCTCTTCAAAACCAAACCCCAACGCGACGTCGTCGTTTTGTGCTCCGGCTACTTATCTCCGCCACTCCGACATGGCAGCTGTCGCCGAGGAGAAGCCTCCGGCGTCGTCTGACGGCAAGGTCTGGGGGCTGTTCAAGCTTCCCTTCCGAAATTCGCACTCCACGCCGCCGTCGTCGTCTTCGAATTTCGTTCATTATCAGCAGAATTACGGCCATGGGAATCATATGCAGGTGGAAGGTTCGGGTGGCCAGGGCAGCGCCGGAACATCGGTTTCCTCGGTTGCTAGATCCCTGCTCCCCACGCGGCGGCGGTTGAAGCTCGATCCGTCTAATAAGCTCTATTTTCCTTGTATGAAGAGCTCCTGCCCGTTATTTGCTCTTGATTTTTCGTATTTTTTTGTTTGGATAGTGTTTTTGTGCATATGTTTTAGTGTTTCGTTTACCTGCTTGTTGATGGTAATTTAATTGGTGAAATATTACCTTTTTGAGTAGCTTAATTAAGCTTGATCTGCGTTTCCTATACAGGAATGATTTGAAATTTGTGATATTTTTGATTTAGTTGGTCGATGTCATATATTTGGGTGTTTTAAAAGATTCTCAAGTTCCGATAGCTAGAGGCTCTCGGGAAATTGAGAAAAAACTATAATTTTTTAGGAATTGAAATTCTTGTTATTTCTTTAAGTTTGATATTTAATATTGATTGGGAAGTAGTTAGTGTAATTGGGTTCTGCGAAATTTGAAGTTGGAAATTGGAGATTTTACATTTTAGTAGTCTAAGATGGAAAGTTGATGCTGCAAAAGGTACTGTTTTTCTAGTAATAGCATGATGTTAAAGATGAGCTGAAAATGGAAAACGTCTCCTGTGTACCTAACAATACTTGTGAATAAACAATTTTCTTGTTCCAGGAAGGGGACCGATCTTTAGAGTATAGCTTTAAGAACACTAGAAGAACTACTATTTGCTGGATATGTGCAATATAAAGCTTGCTTGTAGGAACTCCTGAAGTTTCTTACATTTCTGAATGTATGTTAAGTTCCTCAAGATGTGCTTAAGAGATGATCTCCTCCATGACCGTAATCACTTGCATCAGTTGCATACTTAGACATTCATGCAAGTGCTTGTTACTGAATGCAGATTTTAAATTTGTTATATCTTTGTGTCATTTAATTGGTTGGCCTGCACATACTGGAACAGAGAATTAGCTGAAACCATATTCATTTTATTTTTGTGCATTGTTTTGCTTTTAATTTTTTACCATTTTTTTTCCCTTTAACTACATGCAGATGAACCAGGTAAGCAAGTCCGAAGTGCTATCAAAATTAAAAATACTAGCAAGTCTCATGTAGCTTTCAAGGTATGTCAAATGTACGTTTTAATTCTATTTATTTCCCTGGTCTCGTTCTGCTGATGTCTCTTTAGGCCGAAATAGAATCTGTGATTCATTTATAGGTTCAGATATGCTTGATTTGGTTTTAGGTTGCTTACAATCATATGCTCCCTCATTTGGTTCATTGTTTTTCTTCTGATTTATATTTATTATTTTTATTATCTAGTTCCAAACAACTGCTCCAAAAAGCTGTTTCATGCGTCCTCCTGGGGCCATTCTTGCTCCCGGCGAGAGTATCATAGCAACTGGTAATAGTTTGCACTGGAATCTTTTCAGATTTATTTATTTATTTTTTTCTGTTGGGAACATTGGGTTCGGTAATTTAAGAATGCAAATATAGAAAAAGAAAAACTGTGAATACTTTGAAGTTTGAACAAGATTTTCATGTTCCTGCTTTTTACCTGTGTGTGATTTGATTAAAATTAACTCCTCTGTCTTTCTTGGTGTTGGATTTCTTCTATAGTGTTCAAGTTTGTTGAGCCTCCAGAGAACAATGAAAAGCCAATGGATCAGAAAAGCAGGGTGAAGTTTAAAATCATGAGCCTAAAAGTGAAAGGACCAATGGACTACATACCTGACCTGGTTTGTTTAATGCTACTTCTATTCATACTATTGGCTCGATTATGGCATCCTCTCAATGTTTATTATGCACGAGTGTTATTGTCAACTTATCTTGGTTTGATTCCTAAGTCGGATGAAAACTGCTAATTTTAGCCCAACTACGAACCACAATATCATCAAGATTCATTACTGAGCCAGAAACTTTTGTTCGCATGGTGGGTGAGGTTGATATTTTAAAAAATATAAAGCATTTTTATTATTTTGGGAATAAAAAAATACAGCTCTATATGGACTTGGGCTTGTGCGCGGGCGTGTGTGTTCTCCAACCCCTCACCAGAGATCACGCATTTTATTGACTCAAAAGTATTTGTGGAATAAAATCTCTTTGTACTTTCCCTGTGTTCTGATGTGTTTCATGTTCTTGTGGATCAGTTCGATGAGCATAAAGATGAAGTGGCTGTGGAGCAGATACTTAGGGTTGTATTCTTAGATGTGGAACGCCCTACCCCTGTAAGTCAAGGTTTTCTATCTATGTTCGTTTTGGTGTTACACTGAAGATTGGACTAGAGTCTCGGACTTTACCCTTTCAAAAAAGAAAAAGGAAGGGCTTCGTCTAATCTAATCGGTAGTTTGCAAATTGGACAATGAGACAATAAATAGCACATTGAACCCATCGAAAATCGGTTTGGCTGTTGCCTTTAAGTATTCCATACAGGGAAAAGAAAAGGGGGCATATGCAATTACATAAGAGGTTTACTAGCTAGCAAGAAAAATAGGCTAATAAGCTCGTTGCTAGTCAATTCCGATTCACTCTGATATCCACCTGCCTTTTTATCTTTGAAGGCACTCGAGAAGTTAAAGCGTCAGTTAGCCGAAGCTGAGGCTGAACTTGAAGCTCGTAAGAAGCCTTTGGAAGACACCGGCCCCAAGTTTATCGGAGAAGGACTCGTCATCGATGAATGGGTAAACCTTCGGACCCTAACAATTTCTTCTTATAAGCTGTTTCTAATCATTTGTATTCGATTGTTATCCGAAATGTCATTGTTTCAATGCAGAAAGAGAGAAGGGAAAGATACCTAGCTCGTCAACAAGTGGAAGGGATAGACTCTGTATAATAGGGAGTTTCCTTGCTTCTGGCTGAAAATTTCTTCACTCTGCTTGTGATGGGTGTATTTAGCAGTGTATCAATATGACAGTTCCAAGGTGATCTGTATCTTGATCCGCTATTTATATGGATTATGGCCACATATATATATATATATATATATATATATATCTCTGTAGATATCTGATTTTATTTCTTTAAAAGAGAGAAACCATTTCCTTTATTGTGGTCTCCACTCCTTTCCCTCAACTCTGTTTTTTCTCGATCAACACTTAGTTGTGTAAATGAATCGAGTTGAGTCAAACAAAGTACTGTCTAAGTTTAGTTTGTTTCTTGTCTAAGTTTAGTTTGTTTCTTATCGAGTTTAAAATCTTATTTGAGCTTTGGTTTGAACTCAAATGAGCTCTAATTGAGCTAAACTCAAGTCAAGTTTGTGTAATTTGATACTTTTATACATATATTACCATATTTCAATTAATCGAGTAGAGTTCAACCAAGTTTCAAACTTGACTGAACAAGAAAAATGTGTTCAAGTTTGGTTTGTTTCTCATAATGAAGTGAGCAACAGAGTTTTTCATCATTGATCTCCGTTTCAGTATCGAGCAGTTTGTTATAATTTGGCGGTTTGAGCAAGAATTGTTTAAGTCAGACGTCAGCTCATTATTTCTTGTTTGTTATCGTTTAACACTCATCGTTCCATCTAGCATGTAACTAGATAATTGCTCCTTGGTTTTGTTGGTTAATGTTAAACAGTTATCGTTTCGTATAGCAATTCTCAATGCCCAAAACACGAGGGTTATTCTTTAATTTGTACCATCATCATCTCAAGAGAAAAGTCTCTTAGGCTATAATATATGTATTTGAATTCTATTTCGTACGTTTTTAACAACTTTTTCAATTGAAAATATGATTTGTCTTATTTTCAGTAACAATATAATTTATTTTCATTTTTATGACGAGACTCATAATAAACTAAATACTAAATAGTGGTATTCTTCTCGACATAATTTGCATGATATGACCTAAAAAAAACAACTATCACATTTTAAATATTTGTATTTATCAATATATCAACGCGAGCCACAAATATTATTTTAAACCAATTCAATATTTCTACACTGCAAATTAAATTGTATTTTTTTATTCTCACAAAACAGCACACAAACGAAAATGACCCGATCCTAAAATTAGAAAATGAGGATGAAAATACAACCATTCAAAGGATCTTGGGATCAACAATTCTCCCATATCATAAAATGCAACATATGGGATGTTGTCATCTGAACAGGCATTGCACAATTAAATTGAATATCGTGAGATTATATGTATGATTATATATATCAGCATTACACTTACCCAATAATTTACAATGCAACTGAATATATATACATTTGTGTAGCACCATTACATTTCCCCATAAAACACAAGTGTCTAGACTAATTAAGGCAACTTTTTTTTTTTTTGTTTTTTGGATAATTGACTAAGACAACTTCATCTTAAAGAGAAAAAGAATTACTCTTGCCTCAACGTTATTGTTCCCGAGTTAATTATTCTGCCCCACTTAGAGGGTGTCTCGCTGAACTTATTTCAAACATCTTATAAACTTCTGTATCTTATAAGATATTGGATTTTATTTTAAAAATAAGTTACTATCAAACAGAAATTGCATTGCTAATATGACCAACCTTTTAATTTCTATAAAGTTGCGTTTCGATTGATGGATCAGAAGATAAGGATTTCAAATCCACAATAACAAAGTCATTGAGCTTGTTCAAATACATTTATATCGCAATAAATTTCAAATCCGCCGCCAGAGCAACTGCCATCCACCATTGGAGCCATCTTCTTCTTCTTCCACCGCCTCCCCCCACCCATCCTCTTCTATATCGCCTCTCGCCAACGACAACTACCATCTTCTTCTTCCTACCACCGCCACCACCACCATATCCACATCTCCAAATCTTTTTTGTATTATTATTATTATTATTATTATTATTTTATTTTAACCCCCAACCACCATTTTCTTCTTCCTCCCCATCCCCTTCCCCTCCCCCTACCCAACCATTCATCTTCTTCTTCATCTGAATGTGTTGGCCCTATTTTCAAATCTGAGTGTGTGCAGATGTGTATGTGTTTTTGTGTGTAATTGTATGTGCTGCCGGGGGGCGGGGGGGTTGTGTGCACGCGTGTGTGTGAGTGAAATTGTGCGTGCACGTGTGTAATTTTTTTTTTCTTGCAGGTGTGTGTAAGTATTTCTATTTATAATTTTTATTTAAATATTATATTTTTGTATTGAACAATCAATTTGGACTGTTCATTTTTTACATCAAGATCCAATGGCTCCTAATTTTAAGGGCATAATGAGCATTTCAACAAAAAATTAATCAACCTCTTGAACTAGCGACAAAAGAACGTGAGCATATATTTAGAAAACAAAGATTTCTTTTCTTCATATTTTTGAGCCACAAGATACTAATGTCAAATTTCGCAAAACTACAAGTGCGTTGTATGCAATTATGCTTTTATTATTTATGTTTTTAAAAATTATATTATGAAAAAATAACAGATTCATGAGTCGGCTCGTGAGCTTTCGTATAGTCACTTGTGAACTGAAACCCTGACTCATCAAAAAGCTTGAACTAAGCTCAAATCGATTGGTCAATAAGTTTATGAGTTGACTCGACTCATTGACGGTGTAGTTGGTGCTTTCTCTCTCCACAAATTTCTTATAGACAAATGTTAGCAATGAAAATTTTGATCAATACCCGCCTTTCCATTTGAAGGCTACGAGAAAATTAAAGCGCTAATTGCTGTAACTTGATAGTTGCAAGTTGATCTTTGACTTGATCTGTATATATCTGTAGATATGAGATTTTGGTTCTTGAAGTGAATATTAAAAGTCATGTTAAAACCAGCACGGACTGTTTTTCCCTTGATTCACATGGCTTTCAACTAGGCATTTATGTTACTATCTGGCGGGTTAAGCAAAGAATGTTCTATTTCCAATGTTCTAATTCTTGTACTCATTGCAATTCATAGTACCCATGAATTAACATTTCTTGTTGGTCATTGTTTAACAGTTACCGTTTCATCTAACATGTACCAT
Source organism: Petrea volubilis (assembly GCA_026212405.1). NCBI lineage: Eukaryota > Viridiplantae > Streptophyta > Magnoliopsida > Lamiales > Verbenaceae > Petrea > Petrea volubilis. The sequence goes on from CM047881.1 coordinate 21,520,679, forward strand.
GCCATTAATTATAGCCATTCTCAATTCCGGGAAAATTCTAACTCAAACCCAACTCGATTAAATCAGTGTTAATTACATGACACTTGCCCTAAACAAGATAATTATTCCTCATGCTTGTAATATTATTGTCGAGAGAAAATTGTTGTATTTTGGAGGACAAAAATCTCTCGTAAGCACCGTAAAAGGTACCTTTTGCCACAGACCTTATTGTTATTTAGCTATTACTCTGCCCCACTTTTTATTTTTTGTGTGTGAAATAATACGCACACACATCATCTACACACATACATTGTCAATATTCAAATCTTGACGCTAAATATCCCAACCTTTGAAGTCATTAATCTGCCCCACTTATGACAACATATTTCAATTAAACTAGAAATTATATTTATTTTAACAGAATTATTCCAACAATTCTTTTGAAAGAGGAAGGGCAAATGAAAACTACAGCTTCCCTGTTTTATGTGCCCCAAAATCATTCACTCTCAGTTTCAAATATTTAAAATGTGAGAATATGCAGTGTGTTTTCTCTAGTATACTTCACCTGCTAAGTTCCATTTTTGTCCCATGCTGGCCCTGTCGAAATCATATCCCACAATGTGTTTCTGTTATGGATCTCAGTTTGGTTTCGAAATTTCACTATAAATAATAGCCTTTGATCTGGGCATACCAAGTCAGTGCTTTACATCAAGAAAAAACACCAGCACACGCGCGCACACACACACACACAACAAAACATGGCAAAAGCCAGCAACTTAATTGCCATTTCCCTGAATTTGGCTTTGGCCCTCTCACTTCTTCTCATGATCATTACTATAGTGGAAAGCAGCCGGTTTTTGGAGGTAAGTTTTTAATGTACTAGTATTAGAGACTGAACACTTGCAAGAAAACACCGTCTTCATTAATGAAAAACTTGTTGCGGAGAGATTTTATCATAAATTTAAAGAATCCATGATGGATTAGCGATATAATTCAACATACACAGATCTAAAGAAACAATTAGTGACAAGATCATTTACTAACAGATTTGCTATATATATACATGATATTCGTCACAAAATTAAATTTATAATGTATTGGTATGTCAGTGAAGATGATGCATTCTTATGTTCAAGTGATGATATAGCTAATGGAGATTAGGGATGGTAACGAGTTGAGCACAAGCCCAACCAGAGCCTTGCCCTTTCTTTCAAGCTTGAGCTCGATTTGGCCATCGTCATTTGATTGGAATTTACGAATAGATTATAGGTTCGGGCTTGAGCTTGTTTGAATTCAAAAATTTTCAATTATTTTTGTGTTGTCCACGTTTTCTCCCCTCCCTTGCTTTCCTTGTATAGATACTTGTCCACGTTGACTTGATTGGCTATGTGTGGCTAGAAAAATAATCCTTCTTTAATTCATCAAATTGGTCAATATGGATTAGCTCTTGAGATCCACTTGATCCAAGGAGAGGAGGGAAAATTCTTCTACACATCGGGTATTGATCATACACATGCACTTAACGTTTATGATTTGTTTATATCATATATTCAAATATTTTTCGTCGAGTAAATTGAATTTTGAATAAATTCCAACTATTGAATGAATTTGTGAGACTCAAGATCTTATTCGTATAAGAATTTTTTCGAAATAAAAACTCATAATAGGCTTTTGCGGCACAAGCCCACATCATGCTAAGACCAGTGTTGCCTCTGTTCTCGCTGATTTCTAGCAAAGCCCAAGAGTTGATCCATCTCATATTGGGCTAAGTTCTTAAGCCCAACTAAGTCAGACTCTAGTAACTAGGGTACTACTAAAGAGGGCAGACAAAATAAATCCAATTTGTTTAGGCCTTTTGTTTGAATTGAACACTTTTTCGAATATATTCTTCTTATTGTAGGCCCACAACACCAAAACAAAGAATCTGATTCCCCAATCTCAACTAACCCGCTTTACAAATATCAAATCTCAACTTTTGAACCAAAGATGGACAAAGAAATTTCTGATATTTCAATTAATTTTCTAATTGAAAATTGGGCTTTTTTTTCTTTTTCTTTTTCTTTTTTTTAATAATACGCAAACATATTATCCACACATGCAGGATTCGATCTCTGATGAAAACTCCTTACGCTTCTAAAGGCATAATGTATGTCCATTAAACCAAAGCCCTGCACACAAATTTTTTTGACTTTTAGTTCTTTATGTATCTCTGTACAATAATTAAATCATTACATCAACAAAGAAATATAAACGCCATCACTATTTTAGTATGTAATATATATATATATATATAATATATAGTTTGTAATTAATCAAAATAAGTAAATAAATAAGAGATATAGCTTCTCATTTTCACGAGTCTCACTACACGAAAATGAATAAATTACTGATAATATAATAAGTGATAATGCAAACAATGTCATTAGTTATACATATTTAATGATAGCGAAATTATGTTGTTACAAAACATAGTTTGCACAATTTTGATGGTAATAACATAATGTAAAAATGCTACAACATAATTCAATATTAATAATTAAATGATACACTTATAATGACAATTTAGAAACAATAAAATCTTATCACAAAATTCTAATGAATTTTTTTTTTTATCACCAAATTTTCGTTATAAGCTTGTCACTAATTGTCAATGTTGACAACTAAAACATTAATTCTTGTCATTGATTGATATTGTAACAATATAAATATCATTGTTACTGAACATAACTTAATTAGTGACTCAATAGAAAGTATTGCTATTTCATACAATTATTAATGAAATTTTTTATTTTGTCACTTTTATATCTTGTCACTAATATTATTTTTATTTATTTATTTATTTATTTTTGTGTCTTGATATGCATTAGTGACGAGATTTTAATTGGATAATATCAATTTGTTTTACATTTATTGTCCAACGGTAATGCCTTATCCAACAACCCCAAATAATTCTAATTTATTTATTTACGTATTTGAGGCACGTCATGTCAAAATATAGCTTTTGGAGCTTTATCCAAAACTCTAAAAATGAGAAATAACATATCAGAATACTAGATAACTAGATAAGGTGCACTTTTGCCTCAAAAGAAACCATCCGTGAATGGTATACATGTTCACCTAACAAAATCACCCACTAAATTAGTAAAATAATAATTAAAAAAAATAGACGAATAAGTATCCAATGAGGTATCACTTATCCTAAAATAATATTTAAAAAAAAGGTAAAAGAAAGAAAGAAAGTAACACTCATAGCAAACCTAACTAAACATTACTATTAATTAAAAAAATGTAATTTGACGCGTAATATATGACACTTTCAAAAAAATGTGACAAAGCTTATCCTGATTATGATACGACTTTATTTAAAATACGTTTAATAATCAAATTAAACTTCAAATTTGCGACATTATAATGTCTGATTAAGTTGTTGGTTGCCTGAATATCCGACATTTTCGATAGTATTCCAAAATTAAGAATATTATAATATGCGTTTGTAGTGATAATTTGTGGTGTTTTGATAAGCGTTTTTTTTATGGATAACAACAAATTAAAGAAAGCCAAAATTCTCTCAAATTTCGTCACGAATCATGTGATTCAAGGTTGTTGCCAAAATTTAAAATTTCCGTGACCAAAAAAATGACCGTTTCTTTTAATTTCCTACGTTAGTGGATGCAAAATATTAAAGGAAAAGGGTGGATCTATGTTAATCTAGACATTATGGTCACCTCTCACCTCTTTGCTTGATTTGCAAGAACGTGACTAAATTTAAATTTTCGTCTCTTTTTCAATTTTCTTTAAAAAAATAATAAAAGATATGGAGATTGGACAAGATTCCTTCGTCACCAAAAAGGGGTCTTTGGTGGTCATAATTTTGTGACAGAAATAAAAGGGGGGTGATTCGCAATGGAGAACATGTGAATTCGATTCTCCCCTTTCTTAAGAGGTGTGAATGTTAAGGTTACTCATTTATTAAGGCCAACAAGTTCTTTTACAAGCAAATCTAACTTTTCTTTTTGCCATTATCCACTCTTTTCCTTTTTTTTTTTTTTTGAGAAATTAGAATTATCCATTTTACCAAACCAAAAAGAAGAAAAAGAGGTTGTGCTTTAGCCAAATTGAATGGCGATTCTACCCATTTTTCTATGTATCTATTTTGACAATATCTTATTTATTTTATTATAATGTAATAATTTTATTTTTAATTCTTTTCATGTATAAAAATGAGGATTGTGTTTTTATAAGTTATTGATGTGATTAAATAAACTGGGGGGGGGGGGGGGGGGGGAGAAAGAATCACACAACTAGTTTGAGACCCTTCGTCATGAGTCCAATCCATCTATACGATTATAGCAAATTGGTTACTAAGTAAAAAGGTAATCTCATGGTTATTTATATTTCTTCCCCTTCCAACTCATGCACACTCTTGCACAACATGAGTCCTTTGAGCCCTCCATACTTTCGATACTCACAGATGGATTCCACCTCTAAGTATTGGTAAAATTCTACTCTGATACCACTTTTAATGAGCTCAATCCATCTCGATCGAGAAAATTAATTTCTAACAAAGAAGGTAGCCCACTATATAAGTTGGTCCAAGACCTCTTCCCTAACCAAAGTTGGGGAATACCTTATCTTAATGGCAGGAAAGAGGTCTCATAAGTAAAAATGTTGTAAGTTTTAATCTCACAAATATGGATGCTTATTTATTGAATAATAGGTTTTTCTATTTATTTGTGATTGATAATTCATTTGAACGAATAGTGTAATAATTTAATTTATTGATTTCATAGATTGATGTAATTGAATGCTATAGTGAGATTTCAAGAAAGGTCATGGATAAACTCTGATAATAAATATTGTCTAACTCATGATCAAGCAACAACACAAAATGGCTTATAGTAAGTGCTACTATAAAATGATAATATAAACACAAGAATGGCATAATAAGAATTAATTTAAATGATAGTATAAACACGTACGATCATTTGGTGATTAATTAGTTATATATGGGTATTTTTCTATCTTTTTAAAAAAAAAAATTTATATTTTTGGTGGTTTTAAGTTATAGATGATCCAATTGTTCTTGTCATAACTATCAAAAAAGGGTGGAAATTTGTAGAATCAATGTGTGGTTTTAAAAAAGGTGACCAATTACCTTGCTATGTGAAGAAAATGGCCTTCAAGAAAAACAAGACAAGAATTGAGCAAACATTCAAGAAAACCATCCATTTAATCCACCAAACATATTTCATATTAAATCGACCATAGCTAACATAATAACATAAAAGAGAAAAAGGGGGAAAAAAAACCGTAAAAGACTCATGAACAATTTACTTTGCAATCAAACTCGTATCTATAAAAGTGTCACTCTAAACACACGCTTTCTTATTCTGTCACACTTTCTTGTAGACGTCTCCACCATTCTTCATCTCAATCGATCCATTACCAGCATAGTCCTCATCCGTCGTGAACCTCGACCAGAACCAATGCTTCTTCCACACGATATGCATCTCTTCGATCGGGATGTTCTTCGTCTCGGGCAAGAAGAAGTGGATGAACAGCGTCATCAGAAACACGAAGAAGCCGAAGAACAAGAACAACCCGAACTTCAAGTGGCAGAGCATCATCAAGAACACTTGAGCGACTGGCGAATGTGAAGAACATGTTGACGGATACGTTGAGACTCTGCGCGGCTGACCGGATTTCCAACTGGGAAGATTTCACTGGGGACTAGCCACCCCAGAGGACCCCATGACCATGCGAATCCGGCCACATATATGCATATGAAAAGCACGACGACTATGGCGTACCACTTGGGCAGCTTGCCGGGGTCACCATCCACGCCGAATTTCAAGCCTATGCAAATTGCCACCACAATCTGTTGGACAAGAAATTTTGTTATTATGTAAATTAGTAATGATAGAAATTGATGTTTTACGTTGTCGCCTTTAATATTAGCGACATATATATAAAAGTTAATTACACTTAGACCCCTTGTAACAACATAATGACCAACTCATCCTTTCAAAATTACCAATATCCCCTTTGGCGTATGTAATTTTGAATTCAAGAGTAGGTTAGTTGTATGTCACTAATAGTCAACGAATGACGAATTTGAACTCAATTATCGACTAGTAACTTGTCAAAATCATATTGGTGATAAAGTAAAATTATTTTTTAATGCGACATGTATAACGCTACTAACAACATCAAACAAGGAGCAACTCAGTACCTGGCAGATGAGCATCTGAATACCTCCTTCAAGAAACAAGAACCTCCTCCCCCACTTATCCACACCGTAAATCGACACCATCGTGGCCACCACGTTCACCGCGCCCGTGATCACCGAAGACATCAACGCACTGTCGCTCCCGAACCCAATGGTCTTGAACAGCACCGGTGCGTAGAACATGATCACGTTGATCCCCGTGAGCTGCTGGAAGAAGGGGATCGCAATCGCCATCGTCAGGTGGGGCCTGTACTTCCTCTGGAGGAGGTTCCTCCACGGGTGCTCGACTTTCCGGGATGCCTCACTGGCAGCGATGAGGTCGTTGAACTCCTCGTCCACATTGTCGAGGCCCCTGATCCTCATGAGCTTGGTTCGAGCCTCGTCTTTCTTGCCCCGCTCGATCATCGAGTTGGGGGTCTCGGGGAGGATGAGTGAACCGATGGTGATGATGAGGGCAGGGACCACGGCGCCGCCGAGGCTGAGCCGCCAGCCCCAGCCGCCCTTGATCTTGAAGAAACCGTAGTTGAGGACGTTGGCGGCGAGGATGCCGATGGTGATGGAGAGTTGGAACCCGATGTTGAGGGCTCCTCGGTATTTGTATGGAGCCATCTCCGAGAGGTAGAGCGGCACGGACTGCAATCAATAAAAACGGTCTTCGTTAATCAAAATTTTCATGACATATAGAATGTTGTAACAAGTACATGTGAAGGGATTACAACAAATTAAAATTAGAACTTAAAGTATCATCGATAGACGATAAAATATATACTAATAAATTTGTGATGGATAAAATTATCACGAAACTGCATTCAGTGACGGATTTATTGAACTCGATACGAGTTTTGCTGGTAGTGAAAAGGGTATTCTTTTGCAATTTACGACATACATTTTTGAACTATATTATTAGAATCAATCAAAAAGTAACTAGTAACATCAATAATTTCGTAAGATATATATATATATATATATATATGCCACATAAAGAAGAGGACAAAAGAACAAATATCAAGGGAATTAAAAATGAGTGAAAAGAGAGAGAAAGTGTGAAAATGTAGTTTTATTGGGGCCACTTGTGTTTGTCAACAAATGTGGGACAAAATCAATTTCATCATAAGTAGTAATTAATAAATGAGAAAATAATATTATAACAAGAACAAAAAGAGCATTTTTATAATAAAAATAAAAAATAAAAAGTAGGGCACCTTTCAAGTCAATTACTCGATTTTTGTTTGCATTCAAAGTTCAACGCCGTTGCTTGTGGAGTAAAGCATATTTGAAAAAAGATACATACAAAAAAACGTCACTTGCTAAGAAAAATTGGGCATCCATGATTTCGAGTCCTCACTTATTAAAAAAAGAAATAGTGGGGGGTTTCATCATCAATTGTGTCGAGTTATATGACAATACTTAGGTAAAAGATCAGGGTAACATATATAAAAAAAAATTGATTTTTCTTTAATTTTTCAAGTTGAATTTTCTACAACCTATCATTTTGATAATGACAATGTCCAATAGTAAGTACTACAGCCAAAAACATTGAAGCAATTGCTAGAGCTGTGATTCTTTTTAAAATAATAGAATCAAAGTATAATGTTGAACAAGTAGGTGTAATAGTAGAGTTCTAACTTCTAACAAAAACTCAATGATATCAGTTATAACGATCCTAAAACTATTTAGAGAGAGAGAGAGAGAGAGAGAGAGTAAATATGCTCGACTAGATGAAATTTTGAATTAGATTGCTCAACCATATATTAATAAAAGTTAAAAATTTATTTCTTCGATCAGATCTGAGCTACTACCAATCGTTGACCCACAACTACCAATATTTCTCTTTAAAACCCCAAAAACCGAAAAAAAAAAATGAGAAACGAAAAAACAGGGCACAAAAGCAAAGTGGAAAAAAAAAATATATTATGTTGGGATTTTAGAAAACACCACTCTTGTTCTGTACTAACAACTTGAGAATATAAAAGAACATGCGAATCTCTCGATTCTTGATCCATAACCCAAAATAAAAACGCAAATAACCATAATCAATCAAAAGAATATTATATAAATTCAAAAAAAACAGAGTCTTGTTATCATGCTAATTACGAACCTGATTAGCGAATCCTATCCCAAAACCCAGAAGAATACGGCCAACGATGAGCATCCAAACGGCGCGCGCGAAGCCATTGATCAACGCACCGGCGCAGAACAACACTCCGCCGAAGAGCATCGACAGTTTCCGGCCGAGCTTCCTCGTCACCGTCGAGGCAACGAGCGACGACATAAGCGCAGCCAAGTACAGCGACGACGTGAACATAGTCAGTGTTACGCTGTCGAATTTGCAGTACTGGTTCGTGTTATTGTGCGCCTCCTGTTTGTGGAATACGGATGGGAAAAATTTCTTCAGGAATGCGTCCATCGACGTCACTCCACCTGCACGCCAAACAAATTCTTAATCAAACTCCAAAACCCATGAACACAGTGATGGAGTCAGAAACTCTTTTATTTTTCTTCTTGGACGAACTTCAGTTTTTCCGGGGGGGGGGGGGGGGGGGGGGGTTGGGCATTTTATTTTATTTTCTATTTTTTGTAAAAATATATGTAATATACCTGAAATTCCGATATCGTAACCGAAAATAAGGCCACCCATGGCAGCGACGATGCAGGTGAACATGACATAGGGCGTTAGGTTGCCGGGATATTCTTTCCCGACTCCGGGACCAGGGCCAAAACCACCGCCCGCCATAGTTTTCTCTTCAAGAGCTAATGAGAAGGATATTCAGAAAGAATTATATGTAGAGAGAGAGTTAAAAGAGAAAAGATTGTGAATATATAGAACAAAAACAGAGTTGTATTTAGAAGTCTAATTCTTGAAGAATTGAAAATAGTATATGAAAAGGGGTAAAGTGCCAGAAGAAAAATATAGACATGTAGGGGTATTGGGGGCGAGTATATATAGAGAAATGTTGACTTAGGATCACAAGATGTTAGCTGTCACATTGATCCAGCAACTAGCATTATACTATCACGTAATGGGTGTATATTATGTAATTTTTAGTTAACGTTCAAATTTGTGTTTGATCAAACTCAAATTAGTTGGTTGACGAATGAGTACAATTTTTACAAACAATTGTGTCCCCAAGAATTTTGTTTTCTTTTTTTCTTTTTAATGCTTAATTTAATTTTTTTTAAAAATATCATATTTGTTCTAAAAGTTGCAAAAATATTTATATAATTTGCTAAAAGATATTACAAGTTTAAAATAAATATCTAAAAAATTGTTGAAATCGGGTGCGTGAAATTTTTAACTTTTCTTTGTTTTTTCTTCAATTGTTGTACGACAAAGTTTGAAAGTACTTATTTGAACCTTTCGCAAACACGTCATATACTTTGTGATTCATGTATAATCCAAAAGGATGATCTAACACACAATAAGTGCAATATCACTAATCTAGTTATTGGTTGTATATGATCAAATTTAATTTGGATAATATTTTTTTTCGTTGATCAACTAACATAGGATTAAATATAATTTCTCTCCATCTTTGTCTTAATTTAATTCAAGTTGGCCAAGTTTTCAGCGATAGGATTAAGACCAAAAGATTGATTGTATGAAATATTGAGCAACGGTTTTGAGCATGTAGAGTGGGAATTGGATTCAAGTTTCGTGTAACGGTTTGATATTAGTCAACTCAAGGAATTTGTAAGCAGTAAAAGTTGGACTATACACATCACCAACCAAGTCATTTGATTTATCTTTTTCCTAAGGTTCGGATTGGATCAAAGAGACTATGATGTGTATTCAAATTTAAATTCACTAGTTTGATCATTCTCGAGAATGAATGAACTCAAAGAGTGTGGTTATCCAACAAAAAAACAAAAACTCAAAGAGTGTGATCACCCCCACAAATAAAAAAATAAATAAAGAATTGAAATTGAAAGGATCATTTTCAAATTTAATCAGTATAATTTTAATCTTTTATTTTCATCAATTTTTAGTATTGGCTTGCAAAGGTTCGAATCATTTTACTTTCAAATTATGAACACCTGATCAGATATGTCAAGAGTGAGCCGATTGCTACGATTTGCGAAAATATTAATAAGAAGGGCAAATTTGAAAATAAATTACATTTTCGCTGTTTGAGAGGGGGAAATGTCTATTTCATACTAGTAGAAAAAACAGCATATAACGACGGATTTAATCACGGAAAAAAAATTCATGCCTAATTATTAGCAACGCATGAGCCACATATTGCGATGGCAACAGAAACCAGCACCAGAAAAATTCATCGCTATGCCTCTTGCTAACGGCACCAAATACATGACATCAAAAGTGAGGTTTCCTTAAATTATTGAGAATGAAGTAAAATGGTAACTGATAGAGGAGTTGACAATTTTATTTATATTATTTTTATTTTCCGTAAGTGCGTCAATAACTTCACATCCAATTCATGCAACAACCAAATATCACTAATAATAACCAATAAATTAATAATAATAAAAAAAATACATAACAAACGCACAGACGTGTGAAACACCCCCTAAACATCATTACGTGAGCCTCGAACTCAAAATTACGTACCTAAAAAATCATGGGACCCCAAGCCATCGTTTTCGAATTCAAGCATACTAAAAGTTCAAAATTTTATAATTAAAAAGAAAAAAAAGGGTTTCTTTTTTTTTATTTTATAAAAGTTATTATTTGCACCCAAAATCAAAATTACGCTCATTTAATATTCTTTATTCCACGTTGGTTTGCATGGTTCAATTTCACATAAAAGCCAAAAGTTTTGATTTTTTTTATGTTTTAAATAAATAATTGTTAATTGTGTGGAGCCGAAATTATGAGTAAATTGGACTCAATAACCAGCAAAAATTGAAAAACAAGGGATATTGCTGAGTCATCATACTAGAGTTTTTTTTGTTTAACAAATTTTATCTGTGTATGGACTTGGGTATCAGGCTAATGCAATTGATTGGGTATACGTTGGCACCATAATAATAAGTAACACGGTTGAAGAAAACGTGATTTTCAAGACAAGTGTACCGCATCCACTTCAAACACGCCTTCACCTCTACGCACTAAATATACATAAATAATAAAATTTAGGGGGGGAAAAATCCAAAGAGAAAGGATATAGGGGACTTTTTTTTTAATTTTTATTATAGAAAAGCTTCTTCTTTTTTTTTGGCTAAAATAAAATTATTACTAATAAATTTTTTCGGCTATATGAAACATTTTGTGATAGAATTCTATTAAAATATAACTAAAATAATAACTATCTCCAAGACATTTACTAACAAATATATAACTAATAAATTTATCGAACTTCTTGACACCTGTAATGAATTATCTAGTTAGTAAACATTGAAGAAGATGTTTTTTCTTGCTAATGAGATTGTAATTCAGTGGTTGGGAATCAGACTAGCACCATTGAAATTTTGAGTTCGAACCCTCTTGTTCACTTCCCTTCCTCTTTGGTTGAGTGTGTGTATATACGTGATGTTTCGGTTGATATTTATAAGGAATTTCGAGTTGATTGTATAAAAAAAAAGTTTTTTTTTTTATTGTACAGATTATTTCTATAAGTCTTCACTTCTTGAAAATCCAATTCAATGACAATGTATCTATGTTTTATCTCCTCAAATTCTCCCTTGGAATTTTTTTATAGCATTCAGGAGTTTACATCATGTTTTATTTTGTTCTAATATCTGTAAGCACAATTAGCATTAGGAATGAGCAAAAATGGACCATAGAACGATTAAAGTCTTGGAGAAAGTAAGTTCTTTTTGAAGATTTAATCTTACAGTACATTTTGTTTTATTTAAACAATTAGTAAAATTGAAAATATTAATGGTTTAATTCTATTCTATTTAGGATGAATTATATCTACCTCCTTTGAGGTTTGACAAAATTACAATTTGACCTATAATTTTTTTTATAAATTACATTAAACTCCCTTTGGTATCTAATAATTATAAGTGATGGGCGAAAAATGTATAAAGTAAGTTTTGCCATTTATTTTTTGCTAATATTAAATAGGTCGAATTACATTTAACTCCCATGAGGTTTGGTAAAATTACAGTTTAACCCATATTTTTGTATATACTACAATAAACCCCCTGTGATATGTAATAATTACAAGTTATGAACATAAAATATATAAAGTCTGTTTTGCCTTTTATTTTTTGCTGATATTAAATAGGTCGAATTACATCTACCTCCCCTGAAGTTTGACAAAATTATAAGTTAATCCACATTTTTGTGTATATTACAATAAACATCCTATAGTATGTAATAATTACAAGTGATGGACGCAAAAAGTATAAAAATCACTCTTTACCTCAATTCCGCTACCTCCGTTAACTCTAGCCCAAAATTGACCTCACCAACGTGTTTCCAATATCAAAAAGTTAAAGACCAACTTCAAGTTCACCAAAAAACTTGTCAAAAAATGGAAACCAGCCACCACCTCGTCATCGCCGTTGTAGTTGTTGGTCCTCAATAATCGGGAAAAACCCGAAACTATCACTGCCAATGTGTTTCTCTCGTCGTGATGATCGATTTGGACATACAACTTGCGCGATTTGTAGAAGAAATGAGTGAGTTATGATGAATTGAAAGTGTAAGATTTCTCAAGCTGCATGTGTATATACATTGCACAGTATGTATCTAGATCTCTCTCTTCTCCCACCTACCCATCATTTCAACTCTTAAAAAGAAAGCAATTTTTTCAATATTATCACTTTTAGATCCACAAAGATGTAATATATAATATACAACTCCAAATATTTTATATATATATTACAAAAAAAACCTTCAAGAGTACTATCAAAACTTTACATATAAAAATTAATGGAGCCCTAACGATCGTAAACAGTTGGGATAAATTATTAGACGAAATATATGATAGGAGAATTTATTATAATTTATAAAAAATTATGAATTAAATTATAATTTCGTCAAATTTCTGGGGAGGTATATGCAATTCATCCATCTTAAATTTCTTTTTCTAAAGTAGGAGTAGGGGTGTCAAAACGGGTGGGTCGGGTGGGTTCGGGTCGGGTTGATACATAGGTATTACATGAAAATTCTCAACCCGAACCCGTCCCGACCCGAAGCTCAACCCGAAAAGGTCAACCCGAACCTGACCTTATTGGGTTCGGGTTGACCTGATTTATTGTCGGGTCACCCATTCACCCGACTCAACCCGACCCAACCCGACCCAATTCCCCCCCCCCCCCAAATTTTCAGATTTTTCTGAAGAAACTAAAATGGGTTGAAACAAAATTAAGCCCCAAAACTATGTTACATGGGAATTCTTCTAAAACAACAGATCTAATCAATTTCATCCAAATAATTGTAAACCTCTAACTTGTTCTCTAGTCTTTTACAGTAACAAAACACTCCCAAGAATTGCAATTTGGTTAAAATAATTACAAAAAAGCACAAAATTAGAAGCCTAAAAAGAAAACCTGAAGCAGCAAGAGGACTCTCATTCTTCCTCAGCTCCTTGCCTTGAGTCGTCTCCTCCGGCATTGCCGCGAAACTGGGTTTCTCCACCGACGACCGGCGATTAACGGTGGCCGTCTCTCTCTTTCCCTCTCTCTCTCTTTCCCTTCGGCTGCTTCTTCTTGGCTGGAGCCGCAGCCGATGAGCCGAATCCCACGCCTGTTGATTCAGTCCGTCCGTCGTGTGTCGCCGCAGTGCATCCGTTGTGTGACCGTCGCCTGAGTTACAAAAGACAACCGACAATGAGAGAGAGAATAGAGAGCATAAAACAGAGCAGAGAGTAAGACTGTGAGTGAGAGAACAGAGAGAAGAAGAGAGCAGCGAGACTGTGAGAGAGAGAACAAACGGCAGAGAGTGAGAGAGAGTGTTTAGGGTTTGGACTCAAAAAAAATTAAATCAATTTATACTATCCACATTTTGGGTGGGTCGGGTTATTCGGGTTGGGTTCGGGTTGTGGGTGACCTTGTTGTTTTTTTCGGGTTCGCGGGTCAACCTGAAAACCAACCCAACCCGAAATTATTTTTCAGGTTGGTTTTCGGGTCCGACCCGATTCGACCCAAACCCGAAAACCCCAAACCCAAACCTGATTTTTTTCGGGTGGGTCATGGTCGGGTCAGCGGGTTGGGTCAAGTTTTGACACCCCTAAGTAGGAGACAATGAACCAATATAGTTGGCGTGGTGGTTCAGCACCTCGTCCCTTAAGTATAAGGTCGGGGGTTCGATCCCTACCCATATGAATGGAGCAAACCATTTGGTCAATCCCCTATCGCTTAGTACGCTGACAGTAGAAATGAGGGATTAATCCTCTGGCTGTCGGCCGGAGGGATACTCTGGGAAACAAAAAAAAAAAAAGTAGGAGACAATGCACCCAAAATTCAAACACGAGGGCTTGAGCCAATGTTCTGAAAACCGGACCGGACATCGAACCGGCGGCCTTACTGGTTACTGGTTCAACCGGTTCGACCGGTTCGACCACCGGTTCAACCGGTGTGACGTCATAAATATGTAATAATTATTAAATTAATTTTTTATATAAAAAATCATAAATACATAAAAAATTTTAGAGAAAATCCAATAATAATAATAATAATAACCACCAAATAAGAAATTTACCTTACTATTTGTTAAAAATCCAACTCATTCATTTTAAAAATTCAACTCCTAAGAGCAAATTCAAATTTACCTTGAAAGGCGTTGCACTTTACCATATTTTCCATCTCCTAAGAGCAAATTCAAAATATTGAAGTTAGCCATTTTTTTCGATTATGAAACAAAAATTACAATGGTAAATTTATATAAAAAAATAAAACTAGAATTTTTGCCATATTGAAACTAGTTATTAAAAAGAGGGATGAAATTGAGGGAATAAAGCTAAAATTGGGGGGAAAAAAACAATAATTGAAACAATAATTATACTTACAAGTTTATTAGAAAACAACAATTGAAATCTTTGCCATATTAAATTGAAATTATACTTATCATATTGTAACAAATTACATAAATTAAAATTTTTTCCATACTAAAACAAATTACATAAACTGAAATTGA
Organism: Petrea volubilis; assembly: GCA_026212405.1. Classification (NCBI taxonomy): domain Eukaryota; kingdom Viridiplantae; phylum Streptophyta; class Magnoliopsida; order Lamiales; family Verbenaceae; genus Petrea; species Petrea volubilis. Next base: position 21,535,936 of record CM047881.1, read on the forward strand.
GAGACAAAACATAAATTAAAAGAGGGCTGAAATTTGGGGGAAAAAAGGAAAAAAAACAGAAAAATAGAAGAAACAGCAGCAGCAGCGGCAGCAGTCCAGCAACAGCAGCAGCGGCGGCAGCAATCCAGCAACAGCAGCAGCGGCAACAATCCAGCAACAGCAGCAGCAGCAGCAGGCAGCAATCCAGCAACAGCAGCAGCAGGCAGCAATCCAGCAACAGCAGCAGCAGCAACAATCTAGCAACAGCAGCAGCAGGCAGCAATCCAGCAACAGCAGCAGCAGCAGCAGCAGCCGGGCGGCAGAGTGACGTAGTGGATGTGAGCGAGCAGTTCGACCCGAAAAACAGGGGGGGAAAAAATAAAATCGACCCGCCGAACCGGTTCACGAACCGGGACCGGTTCGATCGGTTTTTTACCGGTTTTTACCGGTTCTAGACGGTCCGAGTCACTCCCGGTTTTTGGGACTAGTTCGGAACCGAACCAGGCGCCGGTCACCGGTCGAACCGATCGGACCGGCCGGTCCGGTCCGGTTTTGAAAACACTGGGCTTGGCTAAGGACAGTGCCCCACTGACAGCCAATTGGCTTTTGGGCCCCACATTGAGAGTTGACTTGGTTGTCTTTTCGAATTGGATATTAAAAATCCCATTTGGAAAATGGGCTATGAACCCCTCCAACGCTAAGTTGTTCACACGAGTAGATGACGTCTCTCATATATATATATATATATATATATATATGATAGCCTTCCTAATTCTAACCCATTAAGCAAAATAAATTATTTAAATCGCTCCATAATGATTAACTGTGGACGCGTAATTATTATTGTTAACTAAATCTGAATCGAATAGTTTTGAGTTCGAAATTATTTTGGTTATATATATTTACGATAATAAGCGAAAGTTTGTTGAAAAAACCGCAATACACACAAGGATGGAGCCGTACGAGCGGTAGATGTGGACTAAGGTTGTAAATGGATAATTCAAATATTCAATTAGTGTTTGTATTTTATTCATTTATAGAATAAAATATCTGTATCCATTTAGAATTAATATTATCCACATTCGATTATAAATAATTACAAATAATATTATTAAATCTATTTGATATTCTCTCTGAATATATATCTATTTAATATTTAATTATATGAAATTTAGTTATATCCCTTAATTAATGGATACTACAAAAGAGACAAGGATAGAGCAATAAGAGTGGTAAATAAGGATTGGGGACATACTATAAAAGTGAGTCATTAACGATAATAAATTACGTGGAAAGATGAAAATTGCCATTAATCAATTATATGTATATATCAAATAGCACTATGCTACACATCATTAATGATGTGGATATGACGACAAGAACTTTGATTTGCTACAAAGTGGTTGAATAGTTATGATAATTATAACTTACTGTTTATAACTAGTGAATGTATGGTAACAAAATGTCGATAATAAAATTTGTCCCTATAGTTTGTGCCGTTCCGATCCTATATTGCATAATCGTATTACATCTTTTATTACATTCTTTAATACACGCCACTTATATTGGCAAGCAATCAAGATAAGGAAAGAGAAAAACTGATGATATGTAAAAATATAAAGATTACCCTTCCTTATCTTAACCGCTCACAAATATACGTGATGTGTATTGATGAATGTAATAAAAAATATAACACAATTATACAATAGATGATTCGAATTGATAGTTTGTGATAATTTTTTTATTGCCATAATAACAAGTTGTATTCGTCAAACTGGTAAACTCCATGGTGTTTTGTTCACTTGTGCTTAGGGGTGGGGTTTGAGCCCCCTCCTCCCTTTATATCGAATTAAAATTTATATGTATTTATTCAGAAATTTCAAATTTTGCTTTTTTTTTTTATCACATGACAATCTTTAATATTTTATATAAATTCGACCTTCCCTCTCTCCAAAACAAAATTTTCACTCTCCATCTCACTTATGCTGAATTTAGCAATTTGTTGTATTATTAGTGATGGGTAGATGAAGATAATTGCTGAAGATGATATACGTTAAATATACGAATTATTATTATTATTATTATTATTATTATTATTATTATTATTATTATTATTATTATATTCGACATTATATGTCACCCACATTTACTTGTTCATGTAGTGAAGTACGAAATGCAACACTGTTGTGATAAACATTTGACAGAGATTACATCTTAGATTTCTACTCACCCTAAAAATTATTATTCAAAATAAAAAAAATTAATGATTCCCCATTTTTTTTTCTAAAAAAGAAAAAAAAACATCCAACTAGGTAAGGTTGAACAAGTCAACGTCTACGAATCATGCCTCAAAAGTCAACTATATCCTGGAAAATGGAAATAATGTATTCAGGTTATTTATTTATTAATAACGTATTCAGTTGACCATTCTTCATTATTACTTTCCCCAAAAATATGGGCTAATTTTAAAACCAATATATCATACGCTGTACCCATGAATAAATGATTTTGTTTAATCTGTCTCTATGGGCTTATAATTTAATTTCACAGCCAATCGGAGGATCAAGTTTATGACATGATTATGTATCTTAGACTGTAGTATCGACAATTTTGGACCGTTGAATTCATGTGTCTTACTAGGATCCAACCATTAACACACAATATATTATTATTATTATTATTATTTTTCAATAAATTGTAACTTAATATGCAATTTGTGACTCAAGTTGGATGAAGATAGGGAATGTATGATTGACGAATTAGTCGGCTACAAATTCTAGTTGATCTGAGGGCTGTTGCTGTCTTTGTTTGTTTCCGTGTCTCTTTCTCTATTTGGATTACTTGGATCCACAAATTAAGTGAAAATAAATAAATATTTTGAAGATGTTGGAATCTAATTCACATAGGACACATAATTTTGCGTATCGGGTCGGATATATTTGGTGCACATAAAAATTATCAATCCTTGAATTTCAAAATTCGACTCATCTAATAGCCATTCATCAGTCGATTGATCAATCATGAACATATCTTATTTGTTTTAGCAGATTGTTCATTGAGTAATCCACCACGGCTATGCACACCTTAAATTCTAAGATTATTAATGGTGATTCTCCAAGATACGTTCATATTTAGTTGATGAATGACTCGTAGATGAATTGACAGTTGCACTGTATATTAGGTATACCCGAACATATCCAATATGTGTTTATGCACGGTAAGTTTTAATGGAAAATGAAACTTGAGTTTTTTTACAGAATATGGAGGACACTTTAATATTTCTTTAGGAGTATGAGATTTTAAATTCTAATATAAATCTTTAAAAATATGTATTTTAATAAAAATATATACAATAAGTAATATAGATTTAAACAGTAACCATCCCTATCAATTAAAATATAAATTCGAATAAGATGAAATTATGGTGTGAATTGAGACAAAATCTTTAACAATGACATATAAATGGTCCAAGAAACTATGGAAAAAAAACTATAGCACATCATTTTCTCATTTGTATCTCATAATTATACTAATTTAAAAATAAACATAATAGCATATCTTTCGAACCAATTATGGTACGTTCACATCAAGGGTGATTTTTTATTTTTATTTTTATTTTTTAATAAGAAAAAGAAAACGGGAAATATTAATTAATTCTAGAACGAAAATGATGTGAATTGACAACCTCTGCCTCTACCAAATGTCTTCGATAAGTTAAAATTTCCTTAAACATAATTATAAGATTTTTAAAAAATATATATATGTATTATGAGATATTTGAAATTTTATAAAATATAAACACGTACAAGATGAGCTTATTAACTTCTTGAATAAGATTAAGAGCTTATAATTAATTAGTTCTTCTAATAATGTTCAAAAAAACATGTTATTTATTTTTAAAATTTTAATATTTGTGTTTATGAGTTTCTGTTTAAAATAAAATTCAATCTTCCATAAACTACTAAAAATGGTTAATAAAGCATAAAACTTTGCCAAATTTTAGAAATAAATTTAATCAAAAACGTCTTAAGTACAAACTTAAAGGACCACTTGTCCCCATCAATATATATCGACCAGCATAAGGTTTATATGTGTTTGTAATTATTATTGTCACCAAGTTGTGTATGCATTAATTATCCTTACAAGCGGAGAAGATGCTAAATAGCATTATCACGAAATTTATTACAAGAATGCATACTTTTCGGTAATGAACTGATATATTATAAATTTAATTTTTATGATGAATTTTGTCTACAATTAACAATTTCGTTGGCGAACACCTTATTAATGATTATGCTTATTTATTTTTGTTTAAATTGAATTCTATTATTAATCTATCACACAAACCTTAAATATGTGGCAGAACTTTCCGTTACAATTTTTTCATCAAAGAAGGGGATTTTTTTTTTCCGGTAGTGAAATTTGGGTTTTTATCAACTCGAGCTTGAGCTTCAGAAAATTAGGCTCATTGAGCTCGAGAATTTTGCCCAAGTTCGACTCAGCTCGTTTGCACCCCTAAGTGAAATAAAATTTATGTTAAACGCAAATGAAATTCGGAAAACTAAACAAATAAATCAACCAGATCTTGTTGTCATAGATGTGTGTGTGTGTGTGTGTGTGTGTGTTCGGTAATTGAGACTCCTCGCATAATAATCCATGTTATAACTTTATGATTAATCATCTATAATGTCCAGCGACCTTGGTACTGATGAAGGGATAAATCAGAAATTTTAATTTTAATCGACAGAAATTAACTCTAAGAAAATCATTAAAGTTGCCGTTACACGAAACACGGGAGGATAGCTTAATTAGCAGATTAATTAATTAAACATGCATGTGCAGACATAATACATTAAGGTCAATTAATCTAGATATTTAGGTGGAATTAACCAGCATGATAGTGACGAGTTATATATTACGAAAAAAAGGGTAAAGGGCATTTGTTGTTGTATCTTAGACTTAAAGAATGAGAAAGACAAATCACTTCTTCATGCTGTACGTACATTATACAGATACACTACTCCCTGAGCTGGGATTAGATTCTGAAGCCATATTCTATTGATGTAATGTCAATTCATGTGCCATCTCTCTCCCTCCCTCCCTCCCTCTCTCTATATATATATATATATAAATTACCTTTTCAATTGCTATATATGTTGAATTGTTGCCATCACCATAAAGTCTGGATATTTATGAACACCCCCTTCTTCTGGAATTTTTTTAATGCAGGACATAGTCAATTAAGAATTTTAATGTTGAGGGCCAAATTGAATATTTATATCAAATATCAAAAAGTGATTTGTTAGTTTGCCAAAAAAAAAAAAAAACAAATAGGCTTTCAATGAGAACATAAATGATATTATAATTTTATACAAATTTAAGGAGGACTTAGTGTCCCCAGCAACCCTATCGTTGCTCCTCTTTGTTTTAGATGCATTTAGTGTACAATGTTTATAAAAATTATTCAAATGGTTTCTTGTGAATGAAAAGGTTATATGTGTGTGTGTGCGCGCGCACGCATCTATATATAAGAGATCATAGATTTTCTTTTCTTTTTCTTTTCAAGGGTTGGGCTTTAGGCTATGTTTGGAACAAGGATTTTGGTGAGAAAAAGTGGGAGAAAAATGAAAAGAATTAAAAATAAAAGCATAAAATACTATCATTTGAAGCAAAGAAAAAAAATTTCCATCCTATTTTTCTTACCAAAATCCTAGAACCAAACGGAGGGTTAAGGTCTTAACAGTTTATGGGGGTCCATATCTTCTTTGAAGGCCTTGGTCCATACGAGCTCGTTTCAAGTTTTGACCCCATTAAAATTTTGGGCCCAGATTTTGGGTGAAAATCTAGTCCTACAAATGAATGATGAAAGCCTCAAAAAATTAATTCTGGCCCACTTTAGATTTTTCACACCTTTAAATTCTAGTTACTCAGAAGAATAATCCAAATTGGGGTAATCAAATAATTGAGGGGTATTATGAAAAATGAGAAAATATTTGAATGCAAGACCTTTATTTTAGTAAACATAAAAAAAAAACAAAAAAAAAGGATATTTATTTTAGTAAAAAAGGAAATAAATTGATCTTTATTTAAATTATCGGTCAAAGTTGGTGACTTTCCAACTTTATAAAACCCATTTTTGACGTTAAGTAATTTAAAATCTTTGCTTGCATTCCATATATGACTTCACTAGGCAAATAGTGAAAGAATCAAGTATTTTAAATTTAAATCCCCAAAATTATTATTACTATTATTTTTTTTTTTGTTTTTCAAGATATATTAGATAATTTTACAACCCTAATGGAGAATGAAATTTCAACTTTAATAAATCAACAGAAAGTATGAATAAATACAAAATTATTTTGTATATATTCAAGAGGGAGGGGAAACAACTACCCTTATCAACGGCTCCTCGTTGAGATCTCAATGAAGGCCAGTGGCTGAAGTTGATATTTTCAAGACGAGCGTATCTCATTCATGAAAAATCATGAAAGAAAAAAAAAGAAGAGCTAATTACACTTTGCGATGTTGAACGGGATCCTATGTCATCTTCACTCATACAAACTACAAAATATAACAAAATCAGACTCTTATAATGGTTAAAAATTGTGACAAATCAGCCAATAGATACCTATAATTCAGGAGTTGATTGGTCACATTTTGTAGTTTAAGTAAAGGAATAAATCTGATATAGGGTATAATTTAGTGGTAAAAAATGGTGCGTCTCACACCAAAAAATCTTGAATACAACCATACAAATTTATCCCAAAAAAAAAAAATGAAAAAAGAATACAATGATACAAGAAAAAAGACAGAACAAGCATTGCATGACAAAAGCAGAGAATACAAAAGGACAAACAAGGACAGAAAGGAGGCAGATCATTGAATCACATTCTTCTTTTTGCATACAAAATATATATATGGTAAAGTATACGAAAACACCAATTCACATGTCCATCAAAAATTCATGTCATTCCCATGTGCAAATGCCAATGCCACCGCAGTAAAATTAATTCAACTCATGAGAACACAAACAGTATTATAAATGGTCCCCAAAAAAAAAAAAAAAAGGAAAAAAGGAAGATAAATTTATTATAACCCTTTTTCACATTCTGAAAAACTGACAATCAAGAAAATCTAACAACCCAAAAGGAACTAATTTAATATAAGATTTACACAACAAAAAATTCTTGAAGGAACATTAGAACACATTCAAGAATGCCAGAAACCACTCAGGATGCTTTTGAATCTGTTTGAAGATAGCTTTCTGACAATCTTTTTAGCATCAGAAACCTCGGCTTCTGCTAACTTTTCGATGTTTTTCAAGTATCCCGAGCTGACAATCTTCTTTCTTGCACTATTGCTGCTTGTCAAGGACATCAAAATGGACAACAAAAGCTTCTTGTGGCCACAATTCACCTCTCCTGGATCGAGCATCTGCAGCAGCACGCCGATGTTCTGATCGTTTTGGACGAATTTCTTTCGGTTCTTGGGGATAATCAGCATGCTCGAAAGCGTTTCGGCCGCCATTTCCCGTATTTCGAATGATTTCGAGTCCATAAACTTGACGAGAACCGGCATGAACCCGGCTTCCCCCATTACCTTCTTGGCTTGCTCTGATGTCCCGCATAGCCAAAAAGATGCCTTTAAGGCCAATTCTTGGACAGAGACCTCACCAAATTTGAGGAAATGTAGTATGTGATCAACAAAAGCATGGTTTATGAGTATGCTTATTGAGTTCTCTGATGAAACACATATGTTTGTGATTACTCTAAATGCCACCTCTCGTGTTTTTGTCGATACCGATGATTCGGGATCTAAAATGTCGACTAATGCATGAATCCCACCTTCTTGGATTATCATTTCCCGTATTGATTCATCTCTATAAGCCATTGTTTGCAACAAATCAAGAGAACATATTTGCAAGACTTCATCTTTAGACCTTGCAAGCTCAACAAGCTCTGAAATTGCCCCTTCTTCAACCATGAATCTCTTGATTTCTTCTACTGGAACAAGATTTTTCAACACTCCACAAGCCAAAGAAACCAATTCACTCCCACAATTGCTATCATTACTGCACATCTTCAAGAGGGCCGTCACTCCGCCGTGCGCGGAGAAAGACCACGCGTTGTCGGAGTTCTCTGTGACCTTCATCAAACACCTGGCGGCAAATTCTTTACTCGAGTCGCTCCCCGACTCGAGAACTCTAATCAAAGGGGCGATTATCCCTGCACCAATCAAAACACCTTTGCAAGACTGAAAACCCGCAACCAAAGACACAGATTTCGCAGCCTCTTCCTGAATTTCACTCTCCTGAAAATCAAGAAAATTCACAAGAAAATTGACGAACCCGTCAAGCTCCACAGCAATCTTCACATATCTCTCATCTTCTTGACCAACATCGTTGAACGCGAAAAGGGCTTGTTTCTTCATATCGCTGCTCCCAATTTTCATCCTCGAGAGCAAATCATTGATGTAGAATTTCACATCATCTCTCGAAGCCGAAACACTGGGCCTCGACACAACTATCGCGTAGCTCTGCGTGAGCAAGCCCACAGCGTAAATATCAGAAAAGCTCTTGATATGAGAATCCAATTTCGCAGAGAGCATATCGAGATCGCTCTGCATGTGGAGCTTCCCACTGTACGAAAACTCCAAACATTGTTTCGCGAGCTCATCGCAGTTCTTGAGCGTGGCCAAAATCGAGTCCACGGCGAAAGAAAGCGACAAATTCTCGCTGGTCTCGCAGTTCTCAATGGCGGTGAGGTTCGAGACAAGCTCTTCAAGCTTGTTTCTAATCGACTGCCATTTTGCGGCGAACGCTTTGATTGAATGGGAGAGAGAGATTAACGAAGAAATAAACACAATTGCTTGCTTTAATCTTGAATTTCCGGTGGATGATTGCGTGAGTAAAATGCTTTCTTCTTCACCCATTTCCCGGAATTTTTAGTGGTTTTCAAAGACACCCATTTTCCGGCGAGGGGTCTGGTTTTTCCGGCGAACGAAGATAGAATATTCCGGCGAGAAATTGAGTGTGTTTTTGAAAGGCAATAAGTGAGGATCTTATCTGCTCAGGAGGACTAGGTCTCTATGTAATGCTTATCTTCTGTATAACTGAACGGCAACATGTATGAATTTACCAAAATAGACCCTGAGATGTGCACGGGTCACTGGTGAAGTAGGATGGACGGTAGGGTTGTTTTCGTAATTGCACAAAATGGAGTTTCGTCAGTTTGGACGTTGGAACATTTATTTCTTTTTCTTCCAATTGATTTAGGAATTTATTATTATTATTATTATTATTTTTTGGCAGGTTATTGATTTTAGGGATTTTTTTGGTAGGTAATTGATTTAGGAATTTCAATAAAGACAGTGGAATTTAATTTAATTTAATGTCGTTTCGTATTAAATTTTATTGACTTTTGTCTAATTTAATGTAGCAGTAATTTTCCTAGGAAAAACATATATACATTGTTGGAATCTAGTCTGGGCTTCATATCTGCAAAACTTACCACACCAGAAATGTGTTGGGTCTTATTTTACGAACAAGATTTTGTCCAACTGAATTAAAGTCGCACAAAGAAATCAATTTATTATACTGTCAACAAGAATTACATTGTCTACATGTCACCGTTACTAGAATAATATCAACATTTACGAAAAATTAAATCCACTTTTTAAAATATGACGAGGCCTCCACTTTACCAGTTAAGTAAGGTCTTATCGATAATAATTTTAAAGTGCTCTACATGATACCTTTCTATAGAAACTAGATGCCGACAGTTTTCACACACACACACACAGGTCTTGTTAAAAAAAAATTTCTTTATGGTTTCATCTTTTTTAAAAATTCCGATCAAATATTAATTCTTTCCATTGAAGTATATTTTTTATAATTTTTCCAAAAATAAATGCTTCTTTTGGAAAAAATTTATTCAAACGAACTCTTATATCAATCCCCTCGTCCCTTCATTCTTGGTCATTTCTAAGACGGAAAGTGGTAAGATTTCATTATGGCTCATGAAATGCTACTCATTTGAGTACCATTCAAATGGAGTTTTCAGTCAATCAAATTGATTACGATACGATAATATAATAATTTTATTTTTTAATAATTTTTGATATTATTATAATCAAATTCAATGACTAAAAATCAGTTGAATATTACCCAAATAAGAATCATGAAATTTTCCTTGCTGAAGGATAAAAAACAGAGAAAAAAAAATGGGGGGAAAAAAAAAAGAAAAAGAAGGATAGGGTTCTTTGACTTTTTCACTTTTTGTTTATATGCTAGGCGATATCCTGCTCCAGGCTTTTTATTGCTTGTGCAGCTTATAATAAATTGAATTAGCCAAAAGCAGTGGGCAGTTAAGCTATTAGAGCATGATTAATGGGTGCTGGGTGAGATTAAAAAAAAATATAGGATTAAGAGCAAGATGGAAAATGGACCACCCACAATAAGGACAATCGTTTTAGATTAGGTGAAAAGGATTAAAGAGAAAAAGAGTAGCTTTCAATAGTTTCACCCCCCACCCCACCATGTGTGTGATAAGCCCCTTTTGCTGCTTTTGGGGATCAGCTTTTCCACTGCCACAAAATTTATACAGGGATAATTTTATGCTACTATATTTTTAATCATTGAATTTAAATATAATAATCTTAAAATATAAAATTATAATATTATTTATTTTCAATTCAATTATTGAAAATACAATTTGGTATTATTCAAATGGATAACATTTTATAAGCCCAGAAAATAAAATATTTTCTTTAAAATAAACATTTTCAAATTTGTCAAAATAAAAATAAACTTTCTTGAGTCCAAAAATATTTTTATGTCAAAAAGAATTATTATACAAAAAAAAAAAAAGAAGGAAGAGGTGTTGTTAAATATAGTTTCAAATTGCCATATCAAGCGATCTCGTAAACGTTGTCGACACTTATATATATATATATATATATATATATATATGTGTGTGTGTGTATTAAGTGGTAAAAAAATTTATTTCGTTGCAAAAATAATTTTCATGAGGTTGAAAGTAATAAATATTATAACTAAATTGTCACCATCAACAATTGAAGATTGGCTTGTGGTGCCAACTGAATGATAATACAAATCTTGTTTGAAAATAATTAAAATATTAATTCTTGTCACCTTTAAATTATATCCGTGATAAATAATAACTATCATTGATAACACATAAAAAAAAATAATATTGTCTTAGTACATGTTAATACCGATGAATTTTACTTACTTATCTTATGTTTTATCACTAATATAGTGGGGTTTTGTTTTTAGGTTATATATGATGCAGTTTATGATTACAACATATCATTATTATCGAAGAATTCTTAAAAACATAATAATAATAATAATCGTATGAATTCTATATTTTTGTGATTTGCGATTCTTGAATTTTAAATTATATTATCCAAAGGACATTGATAACTCAAATGAAATAAAGTATAGAGGATGCAAGCTCATGAGGAACGGGAAACATGGGCATCACAAGCCTAAAGATTTGTTAAGAAGAATTTAAGAACAAATAAGAACAAAACAAAACAATGGACCACGATAAAAGTAAGCTAATGGTCTTATTACGTGACAAAAACGCCCATAATTTTGTTTGTCACGGGCCCTTATTCTATCTCATCATCTTTTGCTGTAATTGGTGTGCTTTAGAATATATAAGCCTTCGAGCTTTAACTACCGGTAATTAATGCGCATTTATTTCAACAAAAAATTTAAGTGGGGGCAGCGGTCAAGTCGGCCGAGCTACATATTGTTCAATGAGTGTACGTGCACTCCCTCATTCAAAATTTATCTATATATATCGTTAAATTTGAATGCTTATCATAATTTTACTTTAGTCGACTCTCGAATTATTTTTTAATGCACTCAATTGAGTATTTAATTTAGTTATTTACATTATCAGTAGCTTGTAGCTGGTTGGAGCAACCCTGACTTTGGGGTTTTAATTCGTTCGTTGTGGTGGTTGAGATATATATATATATATATATATATATATTTGTATGTGATTAATTTTGAACTTTAGCATATATTCTTTATTAAGTATATTAAATTGAAATGTGTTTGCTTCATACAAAAACATTTCCCCTATTCACTAGGATGATTGAGTTGGCAAGCACCATACAATACAAATTACCCACTTTCAACCATACTATATTTAATATTTTCCTAACGGACTAGTGAAAATAATAATAAATAATAATGTGGTAATCACTTCTACTCCATTCAAATTTTCTTCTTTAACTATCAACGTCAAGAATTTATTATATTATTATTATTCTATATTTACCAAATGTTCTTTTACGCTTTTGGAATTTAATTATAGACTTGTTTAGATAAGTTTGATAACAAGTACTTCTATAGTAGAATTTCTTTTTGAATTCAAATTGTTTTAAACAAATTATTACAACTATTTATCATCACATAATAAAGCAATACAAACTATTATAGAGTAGATACAAATTAATATCAAATTAGAAAAATACACATATTCATAATAAATTGAGCCCATAACCTTTAAATTATGAAACCTCCGCTTTACCATCAAGACAAGACCTCATCGACAGATCATTTTCATTTAAACGTAGTGATTTAAAAGTTCTTCAAATATTTATTAAAACCTCCACTTTACATATTTTAAAAAAATTAAAACTTCACCCCCCACCCCCCAAACACACACACACACACAAAGTAATAAATGCACTTATGTGAAGTCAAGGCATAGAATATTCATCATGCTAAATCATCATAGTTAATTTTACGTGTAAGGGAATTAAACTAGCATCAATAATTTATGCAGCTCAAAAATTAAGATCATGGGACTAGGAAGGAAAAGAAAGAAAATGACAAAAAAAAAAAACAAAAAACAAAAAATCAGTTATGTAGGTGATGTGTTGTTGTTTTGGAGGTTGTCAAATATTGTTAGGTAGAAAGGCCAAATAATTTCTCAATGGATTCCCATTCATTATTTCAATTATTATTATTGAGTTTGAGCACCTTTGAGTGAGTAACAAGTGAAATCCAATAAATAAATAAATAAATAACCAGACTTTGCTTCCAAGAGAATGAGGAGCATGCAACAAGATGATCATATATGGAATCCTGTTTTTTCCACTATACATATATATATATATATATAAGTCATGAGGAGAAATTGATAGAAGGACACATGGTATCTACCCATGAATTTATTCAAAATTATATTTTATATAATTTTTTTAATAAAACATTTTATCCCTTAATTAGAGAAAATGATAAAATTATCCATGCTTAATGTTTTACAAGCCATGTCTATTTAATTGAGTAATTACCCAAAGTCGTATAAATATCCCTTCAATTACAAAATTTCCCTCTATCTGTTCGTATTACAATTACCCCTTAATACTAACAGATAGAGGGACTTTCTATAATGGGGATAGTGTACACTGTACAACCCGTATTATTTATAAAATTGAATCAAATACCAAGAGTCATACAAAAGTGTGTAGTTTTTTTTTAGAGGGATACAATATATTTCAAATAATTACATCAATGATCGGGATCAAATACAACTATTGTAATTCAAGATCAATTATCGATTCAAAACTACTAAATAATACAAAGAAACAAATTACTATATAGTGTAATAAGATCGACAAATGTAGGAATCGAACCCAAAACCTCTTTGATTACAGGATCTCCTACTCGCCACCAAACCAAAAAATATCTAACGAAGGTGTGCAGTTAGTGTGTATTGTTGTATTGATATCTTGACTATAAATAAATGATCATCTGTATTTTATTAGTTTGGGTATCTTGATATAATAATTATTACTATATTTTGCTTTGTAATAAAAATTAAATAAATTATAGAATTAGCAAATTTAATGGTCTAATAACATAGCAAAGTCTACTTTAATCGGCTATCATTTAGTTAAGCCTTGTCAAATAGTACTCCATTGGCAAATTGACGGTCTAATAATAGAGCTTAGTCCAAAACCTAGTGTCACTTTATGGTTTATAGGACTGAATACATAGAGAACCGATCTCCTAATTAGTTGTATATAAATATTTTTATGAAAAAAAAAGTTTCGATTATATTAATAACTTATAAAATACAAATAAAATCATTACATAATAATTTAAATTAAACTACTTTGGATATCGATCAAATTTGGACACCTTGGTATGATTGATTATTTTTATTTTTATTTTATTTTTTTTTATTTTTTTTATGATTATATATGTATATATATATATATATTTTGATTTTAACCATCCAGTTCCGATTCATTAGCCCACTAATTCAAATCGGGTACTGTAGAGGCTCATTGTGTGGGTGACCCTCACAACTCAATTGCTCCATTCACAACTCCAGGATTCTAACTCTGGACGTTGTTTAAGAGATTTAGCGTTTCATCTCGCTAAACCAATCGATAATTGTTTATGATTATAATTGAGTATAAACTATAACCTATTTGGAATGCGATCGAGCTATGGCTCATAGGTTTATTATTGGCCTAAAACGTACTAAGTTATGGGACCAATCTACAAATTTTGCTTAACAAGTTATGCCAAAAAGGTCATAGCACGTAACAAAAAGGCTGAATTGAATTGATTTCTATATAGTATAGGGTGAATTATGAAGGTTGTAAATGAAGGAATGTTAGCTATGAATAAGACTTTAAACTCATTAATAATAAAAAGATAAATAAATGCGTCAATAAATCACACTATAAGGACATGGGCAATTAATTAAGAGGTATATAATTATTAAAAATTGTCATGGCTCGTGTAAGGATTTTTTGATTTAATTCTTGACAGGATCTATGTTAGATTCTCAGTAGATCAGAACATTATGTTAAGGTGATTGAAGGCTAAGCATAAAGTTTTTTTTTCTTATTTTTTTTTAATGGTTAAGCTAAGACTAAAGCTATTTTTTTTTTCTAGGCTAAGGCTGAATCTAGACATAGTTAATCAATTTGGTCTACTCCCTAGAAAACATAGATCCCATTTAGATAGATTGAAAAAAAAAAAAAGTATTGAAGCCCGTTCGAATGGATTTTTTTTTTTTGAAATAGAAGCATTTATTTAAAAAAAAACACTTTAATGGGAAAAAAAATTGTGTATGGTTGGACTTTTTTAAAAAAGTAGAAATCGGAAAACAAGCCCAAAAAATGATTTTCTTAGAAGCTACCTACAGTAATGCACTTCAAAAAAAAGTTTATTTTAAAACACTTACAACTACTGCGTTTAAATGCAAAAACTGCTTGGCTTGAAGAAAATAAAAATGGCTCTATAAAAATCACGACTTGATAAGCACTTTTTTTTTAAACCTCCAAATGGATCCTTTTGTCAAGTTGTGCTTTTTATAGTACATTTATTCTTTTAAGCTAAACAATTTTGAATTTGGATGCCAAAAGTAAAAAAGTGTTCAAAAATGTGTTTTCCTTTGGAGGTTGCTTTGGCAAATGCCACTTTAGAACTCCCCCCCCCCCCCCCCTAATTTTTACATTATTAGAAAAGTCTAACCAAATACTTTTTAGAAAAAAAAAATAAATAAATCATTCAAATGGGCTTTTCAAAACTTCAATTTGATTATAAAGAAAAAAAAAACAAAAGAAAGAAAACTTATTGTCCAAACCAAATTTAATTATATGTAATATATCATATGATAAGTGTAATTATACTTATTTGATCACCATTTTTTCTGAACTATTTGAATTGTACACTAGGGTTGCGTTTGGTAGGAGTTTATACGTGGGATTATATGTGTATTCTACTTATAATTATATTTGATAGATATTTTTCTAGCCCTTTATAAATATCTGGCCCTTTACAAAACATAGACCCGAATTCTTATTTATCAATTTATGAAATAGTCCATTCCACCATAGGGGTAGAATGTGTAATCCCCTTGATTTGGATTGAGTTGATAAGAGTTGTAATTTATTGTATTACGCTTAAATATACATTATGGAGCTTAAATTAAAGGGCTTTTCGTATTTTGCTTCAAATCCATATGAAAAAAAATATTTCCAAACATAGTTTGAAGGATATTTTATGAAACAATACTTACTACCAAATATATTAATACAATGGATTGATAATAAATTTATAGTTTATCTATCCTAATAATTTCACTATCACACACAATTCTATACTGCTATCAAACACAATCTAGCTATATAAAAGTTTAATATACTCATTATAGTTATTCGGCCAACCTCAATCCAAACAAACAAAATAAATAAATCAATATCGCACCAACATAATTGAACTTTCATTGAAGGGTAAAGTTTAGATGTAACTGAAATCTGGTTAAATTCAACTTATCAAAAAAAAAAAAGAAAAAGAAAAGAAACACTAGGGGTTTAACTGTCGAGTAATTACCAGAGGGCAGAATCAAAATTATTTTAGCCAATAATATTGGGCCACGGCCCTAATCAAGCCCTTTTCGAGACCTAAATGGGCCGTATAACCCACTCGTTCTTTTTTTTTCTGATAATAAAAAAAAAGTGCGCATCCGGGGAATCGAACCCCGGTCAGTACCGTGGGAGGGTACTATGATACCACTACACCAGATGCGCCCTGTTCGCTGGGCCTTCTTGAATTTGTATAAAATTCTACTTCACAAAATGAATGAAAGGCCAGTTTTTGAATAAATAAGCATTTCGTTTGCTGGGGGTTTACGGGTAGAATTATGATTATCACAACCATAATTATATTTGGTAGAATATTTTTTTTAATCCTTCATAAAAGTTAAGTCCGATTTTTTATCCATCAATTTACGATCCATGCCATCATGAGAATAAGATGTGTAATCCAATTGATTTAAATTATGCCCAGGGAAATTATAATTTATTGTATTACACTCAAATATATGCATAATGGAGTTCAAATTTAAAGACTTTTTATAATTTACTTCTAATCTATATGGGAAAAAAAAACACTACAAAAACACTTTATGAAAAATATCTTATAAAATAATACTTGCCACCAAAAAAATTAATGCAATAGATTAATAACATATTTATAACACGTGTATCCTTTGCATTTGGGTAAATTTTATTATCATACACAATTCTATATTGCTACCTACCACAACCCAAAAAGGTATGTAGACAAGGGTAAATTTGGCATTTGACAATTACAAGTGTGCAGCCTTGGCGACTCATACAAAGCAAACAGCAAACACGATTCATCGCCAAACAATTAGTTGCGGGTAGTACGGCCAACCAATCAAGCAAATTAGTTGGAACTTGTTACATCTAGTCTTCAATATCAAAATTAGCCACATTTGAATAAGTTTGGGAAGCAAACGCAGCCTAAAACCATGAAATCGATAATTATTTTTGTGTATTTTATAAAAGCAATAATTTCATCGATTCGGAGGATTTTAAATCCACAGATTAAGGTCCATTACAGGTGGAGCAAGACTTGCCCCAAGATACAGTACAAATAATTTGCCAATCAATACGGGGTACACTGAATTTACAATATCCATGTTTAACATCATTCTCTGAAACAGATCCCAAATATTTAAGCTACAAATGATACATATGAGAGAGAGAGAGAGAGAGAGAGAGAGAGAAGCTTCTCTCATTTCTACTAACAAAGAAAATAAGCTACGGACATATTTAATAATGAATTTCATACATAAAATGTTGTTTAATGCCTTAAATAGGTGAGTCTCATATTTTGGCATTTCGTAACTGTATTTGTTGTGATATAATAATTTTCTTAATTTAAATTCTTTAAAAAGGTGTATATTTAATTTATATGTGTAATATGGTATTAAGAATACAAAAATTCGATTTTGCCCCCCATGGACTGCCATTGTTTAGTAATTTAATAATTTTATATGTGATTTCATAATTTCATATATCAATTTTAAGGATAAGATAGACAATATATAAAAGTCAATTGAAATGCATAATTCGAAATGCCAAAAACTCACCTCTTAGGTGAGATTGTTATACCATATTATATGACATTCCTAATGCAAGTCAGATTATAATTGATCGGCTCATAAGAAATTCGACGAGAAATCAAATGCACTTAAAGATACATTTCAAGGGGTCCAAACTTATAATCTGAGCCTCGGGATGTTTTCAAGACTTTGATGGCAAATTCAAACCCCACAGGCTTGTCCTCATAAAAATACTCACCTCATTCACTATACTCCTTTTTTCACATCTCATATTATTACATCCAATTACCTGAGATCCCACCTCTAATCAAGAATCCAGGAGATTGTCCGAAGCGTTTCCTGCAAGAAGATGGTGTGCGGTGAGGAACCGGGTAGATAACGCGAGTACCCCAAAACAATTATCTTGAACAAATGATCAAAGTCACATATGTTACGTGTTTTGAACCGGTTAAAAACATAAATATGCCAGAATATCAATGCCGTATCATGAGGAAGGATCAATACATCCTACAAATTTCTATAACCACGAGGGTGTTTGGCTTAAGCTTATCTTTGAGAGCTTATAAGTTCCTAAGATCCTAATAGAGTGTTTGAACGAGCATATTGTTAACATCTCATATGCTCCTAGATATTATAAGATGTTTTTTGAGCACATAAGCCACAAAACCTTATTCTGAAAATAAGCTCTCAAGACAAAATAAAATTTTGGAGCTTACAAGATGTTAATATAAGCAATTTCGTAATTAGTGCGAAGAACTTGAAGCATTTCTTATGATCTCAACAATAAGTTAGCAACTCTTATCTCTCCTCTTTTTTAATATTTTACAGAGCATACAATAAGCTACTAACATCATTGTTAGGAGTTTATAAGCTTCTACCTTATAAAGTTTACCAAATACTGAAATGACATTTTATGAGCTCTCGAACATTTTATCAAGTGTTTTGAGGAGGTTAGAAACTCACCCAAACACCTTTTGAATCTTATGCTAAACTCTAAATTATTTAATAAAATAAAGATATTGAAATTTATGAGATATTAATAACAGCAATTTTGCAGTTAATATGATAACTGAAAAAAGTTTTCAGGAGCTTCTTAGGATTTTAAAAATTATTTACCAATTCCACATAAGCTATTTCCATAAAAAGTTTTACCAAAACACTTCATGACATCTTACAAGATATTTTGAGGAGCTTATAAGATAAAAATGGCAGAAATCACTGACCCGACAATTCCTGTTTTTCTTGCATCATAGAGTGAGAACAAAGGGTGGGGCATCCCGCCTTGGCCCTGCTACGGATCGATAGACATAGATTTTGTCTGCGTGAGTATCGTCACTCCCCTCGTCTTTGATCACTTCCACATTCAATCTTGGCATCTTGCATGCAAGCTGCCTGCAACCATCGATTGTCACCTTGCAAGTCGACATCCACAGAGACCGCATCTTTTCGTATTTCTCGAACCCAGAAAGCAGAGCAGCATTTCCGAAAGGACAATCTCTTATCTCGAGCTTCCTCAGCTTAGGACAACCTTCTTGAACACTCTGCATCCCCCTATCACTGCAGCCGGCGAAAGCAACCGAAAGGGTTTCGAGATTTTTGGCATATTTTCCGATATACTCGAATGCTTTATCAGTAAGAAGGCCTGAAACTGAAAGCCTCTTGAGTTTAGTGCAAGTTTTAGCCACAGCACCGAAAGCCTCATCCATAGGTTCATTTGTTAGGTAATCTGGCTGGCCTGGATTCATTATGCAGAGACGAAAGTGGGTAAAATTGGGGCAATACTGCACTATGTTTACAACAGCGGCATTAGTCATTCTCCTGCAGAAGTAGAGGACATAACGGAGTTTAGGGCATAAATGGGACACAGCCAAGAAACCCTTCTCAGACACCCCGTGGTGAAGATTCAGGTCATGTGGATCATCTGGGAAGACCCGGAGTTCTTCAAGAAGGGGACAGTTGTATCCAACAGCTGCAAGCCCGTTGTCTTCAACGGTATCAAGTACCTATTATTGCAAAAGAAATAAAGTTTAGATATCAGAACAAGTAGAGCAAGCAAGAATACACTGCTTCAAGTATTGGTGATACGCAGCACGTAGAGACATTGGAATCACCAACTTGATATTCTGCAGATTGTGGAAACTCTAATTAACTTAGGTTGCGTTGGATTGAAAATTTGGATTTGGAGGAATGATTTGAGTGGAAGGAGTATAAATGACCTCATAACAGCAAGATAATGACTCCAAAAATAGCTCAAAATGGCAGCTCAAGAATTGGAAATCTATTGAAACATGAATTTATCCAGATAAGCTCAACGAATTTATTATTGGCTTTGAAATCCTTAGATCCAAATCCATCAATCCAAACAAAGCCTTTATTTACAGAGAAACGCCCAAAGACTTTAAATATATAGAAGACTCTTGTCTATCACGTACACTGGCGATGGGAGCAGAAACTTATCAAAATATATGCTATGTGTGGGGCCATGATTAGAGGGTTGTGGAGCTCCCTGCTACATACAGGAGAAAATGCTTTTTCTTGCTATTTCGTATCTCAGAATTTAACTTTACTAAGGACCAAATTCTTCCACAAAGTAAGCTCTAAAGTAGCAAGTAGCAACCCATATTAACAATCACTTTCTTACCCAAAGGCGTCGTAAATTTGGGCAGGAAGAAACAAGCCTTCTCAATTCACCACTTTGAAGGTCCGCACCACGTAGGTTCAAGAAAGTCAGGCCAGCACAAGCCCCATAAACAACAGTGAGATAGCGAATTGTGGCATCCCATAAACCCGAAAGAACTCGAAGATTTTTGCACTTAGCGAACGTATGTATAGCATCCTTGTGTTGGCTAGGTGTAAGTTCTTCCATGAAGGAACCAGTGCCAAGCTCTGTTAACTGAGGGGCATGCACAAGAAGCCGTTGCAGTTGGTCCAAGGTAATGCTCTCATTAACCTTCAGAACCCTTAATGATCTGCATCGACTAACAAGCCTCTCGAGGGCATCAAAACTCACCTCGCTGTTGAGGCTGGAAAAATTTAGTATTTCCAGTGAAGCAAAGTTCTCTGGGAAGCAACTTAGCCAACTTCCACCAACATCTACTGTTACGCTGTCCTGTATGTCGAGCTCAGTCAAGTTCCTATAAGGCATATACACACATCAAATCATTTCCTTGAGAAAAGTTGAGGACAAAAGCCAGAAAAATGTCATGCCAGGAAAAGTATAAAGGGTATAATTGAAAATGATACATCACATGCCAACAATCGACACATTTCAACTTTCCATTGACTTTTTTATTTCTGTCATACGCTTTGATCTTAAGCTTTGGGAAATTCAATATCAATTTGTTGCATTTTGGAGTCCCTCTCTCCCTCTCCAACCCCCCCCCCCCCCCCCCCCCCCGATCCGTTTTTGCAATCCTCTTAACAGCAAACTGATTATCCCCATATCAATGGCAGATCTAAAACACCTCACAAGTATCTTATTACCCACATAGCCAAGAAATTAATTCACTTACATTCTGAAATGTGGAAGTTAAATGTTGCAAATTGCAAGTTAATAATGTTTCTAAAATTTCAAAAAAGATTTTTCACAAACAAAACCAAAGAGATGCCATGCTTTATTACAAGAACATTTGGTAACACAAAGAGTTGACCACTCAAAGCAAATATAGCCTCTCTCGGCCATTGAATATGGAGTTGTGTGGGCAACGTGTGACATCAAGGGCAGGCTATCCATTAAGTGCCAAGTAACAGGTCAGATGTCATATCAAGAAAGCTTTGAAAGAGAAACATAAAGTAGCACTCAATTTCCCACTAAAAATCTGTTCATACAAGTACATCCCATTCCCCATCCCAAAAATGCTTCCTATATCTCTCAAGCCAAATTAACAAACATTGCTTTCTGGCATACTAAATGAGCACATGACAAAATCACATCCTCTTATCTTCGTCGATACAGATATCATGTAATAATCAAAATATACTACAATGCCACTAAACAGTATCCCTAGGAACACAAATTTAGTCCTCACCGTGGCAAAAACTAATGATCCCAATAAAAGTTGAAATCAAAGGCAAATACAAACAATCCCAAAGTCCAGAATCAGAAAAATAGCTAGAAATTTACCTAAAGAATCATTTGAATATTAACAGGAGCAACCCAACTAGAAAATCATATACAGCAAGACAAAACCTTAATTAATCTATTCCAGAAAACCAAAATCTCTACCAGAATCCCAAAATATGCCATAGAGAGAAGACAGCCTATACTAAACAAAAAAATTAAAAGTAAAATTAAGAATTTTTTTTTTCAGAAAAAAAACATCTAGAGGAATCCTAGAAGTCATCTAAAAGAGCACATTCGATAAAATAATAACCATCTCCAGAAAACCGGTGACCCGTTCGTAACAAAAGCTACAATTCACGGCTCCTAAAAGACCAAAAACAAACAGGACTGCAAGATGTGTGTATGTATTTACATAAATAAAATAAAATAAAAAAGGGACAAAAGGGCAGATCCTTACCTGCAATGACTGGTAATGGCTTTGAGCCCATCATCAGTGAAACCATCGCAACTACACAGAGATAAAGCCTTGAAGCCTCTAAACGACTTGGCTAAAAGCTCCAAGCTCTCATCAGTTACAGTCATCCTCTTGAGCCTAATTTCCTCCAGAAATGGGTAAACCTTGGCAAACATCACCATCCAAGCATGCACATTAGCACCCCAATCTTTCGGCAGCATATCAAAATCAGAAAATCGTGGCTTCCCTTTAAGTATGACACTCTTAATTCTTGGAAACCTTCTAGCCACAATTTCGGGAGACACTGAATAGCAATTTCCTATAAAAAGCTTAGATCTCGTCCACCTCTCGGCGTTATACCAGTCTCTGCACACAAGCGAGACTGAGCTTCTGTCCTTGTGTGAATCTACAAGTGAGAGGACTCTTTCCAACACTTCATCTGGGAATGGCGAGCGAGTGTGAGTTGATCCATTAGAGTTGACTGAGTTTGATGCTGAGTCTTTCGATTTCTTGGGTTCTGGATCCATTTGAGTTTTCTGCAGACGGTTGATTCAGAGCTCTGAAGAATCTCAATCCAAACATGAACTGCAAGTTCTCTTCATAAATAAACCAAGAAAATCAGAACCCATTTCATTTAAATTGACATGTTCATAATCCAATACAATTAAGAATCTTTATTTCAAACGTCACACAGAAGAATGAAAGACAAGGAAATTAAGAGAAATTTTGGACATAGAAGTAACAGACTCCCTATAAAAAAATAAAAATTCAGAACTCAATTCACTTGAATGTATGTATAATATTAATTATTGCAAACAAAACAGCAAAACCTTAAATTCAAATATTTAAGAGAAATCTTGAAATAAAAGGCTCCACTGATTCCTTTTCTACAAAACACAAATTAACTCATCAGTTTTAACACTATTGGGAGAAAATTCAAATTCTGAATCAAGATTCTAACAATGTAAACCTAAATTGATTTTGGGGCAATTGCACACTTCACCTCAAAAGCCCCTTCAAGGTTGAAATTAACCTCTTAGCAGAAATTATTATGAAAATGCAAAAGCAAAATCATCTCATACATTGACAAACCCAGAACAAAAATAGAAACAAACCCTCCAACAATCCTAGCATCCAAGAAGATTTATACATCCAAGTCGCAAATAAATGCAATTATACCCATTTTGCATAAGCCAATAAATTAGACAATAATTGAAACAAATTAAACAAGAAGAAAAAAAAAAACCTGGGTTTTTTTTTCCTTCTTACCTGTGTTGAATGCTTGGATTGGAGGAACTGGAGATCCAAATTATTCTTTTACCAATCCCACTTGCATATTATATCACAAAATTAGGAGAAACATTTTAAATTAAAAAAAAAAGGCCAAAAAAGAAATGATTCTATATAAATACAGTGCATATGTAAATACAGAATGATATATATAGAATAGTTAGTCAGATATACATTATTATTACTGTGTGTAAAGTACGTTAAAGCCTTTTAATTATTTAGGCAGTTCAGTCCCCACCATTGTTGAAGCTGACAGATAATGGCAAGGGAGCACCTAAACTACGCCGGGGTGTGATATGCGGCCCCTCCACCACCCCCCTCCCCCCCCCCCCCCTTGCCCCTCCCCCTCTCGGTTTTATCTGCAAAAATGGTGGGTCCACGTCGGCGTAGCTTGCACCCGGCGCATGTTAGATTTGATCCCGGTGGGAAATTCATCTATCCACCACCCTCATCTAATTTAATTTATTAATTCATTTATTAAAAAATTCAAATTTAATATACTTAAACCAAATTCTAAAACAAACATAGCCTTGACATTAGCTCTAGCTAGAAGAAAATTGTTGAGCGTATAACTTATTATTTTTAATTAAAAATTATTCATCATAATTCAATTAATTATATCAATACTTTTAAATAGTAAATAAATATTGTATTAAATTATTTTTAATATATATATATATATATATTATTCTTTATAGTCAATCAAAGACGAAGCCACAAGAGAGAATAGATGGTCGAAGGTGTAGTCATTCCCCTCAAGTCATTATAAAGCCATAATTCACTATTTTTATCAATATCCAAAACTTCAAGCCCTCAAAATAAAAAATAAAAAATAAAAAATAAAAAAAGTAATATTTGTATTTTATAAAACTTCAAACCCACTCTTTAAGTGAAATTTGTTGGTTCGGTGCCAAAGGTATAAATTATTATTTAATAGATTGAAACTCATATTACTGAGATTTAAATTCACAATCTCACAAATACGAGGCTTCTCTCTTACTATTCGGCTAGGGGCTCTTGACTTAGTTAATTTAATTTATCAATTATCAGGTACAATATATTGGTGGATTTATAGAATTGACCAAAAAAACATTAAACATTGATGCCCTTTAGAAGGAAAAATGAATGAAAGAAAAAGATAATACAAATGCTTCTTTAGTCTATGATAGTTGTTTGATCTACTATTCCAATATTATCTTTTGCAAGTGGTCCACTTTTATTTTGGAGGAGCACATTGGACAAATATGGTTCATTAAAGAGTGACCAACCTTTAATTTGGAGGGTTTATTGCAATATATTCCCTTATCTCATCATTGACTTTAGGCACATCAACCAATCTAAAAGAATAACACACTCATATATCATTCTTTTGGCTTGACATAAACATTGATTTAAATTTGCAAGCTTGAGCTAATTGAAGTATGAGTGGGATGGGGGTTGGGGTTACCTTGAAAAAAATATTTAAATATTTAGAGCTCCTTTGGATGGAAAATATTTAGATTTTTTTTTAATTTTTTTATTTTTTTTGAGAAAAACACTTTAATGAATAAAAAAAATTGTGTTTCGCTGAAAAAAGCCAAAAAAGTGGCTTTCTTTAAAAGCTATCCAAAATAATTTCAAATAAAATTATATTTTAAAGAATTTTTAACTATTGTATTCAAATACAAAATTATTTGATCAAACAAAAAACTCTACCATAAAAAAGTACAGCTCGATAATATTGTTTTTTTAAGTCTATTCAAACTAGTCCTTCATCATTGCAATTAATGTTAGAATATTTAGTTAATTAGTTGCATTACAATACGTTTGGCACGAACAATTAATGAATGATGACATGTTCATTCTGCATTAATGCAAATAATATGAACAAGACCTCGTATCATTTTCAGTTCTCACACCCCTAATTTTGTTAATTCAAATCATACAAGACAAGTAACACCTAAGGAAGCACGTTTTCGGTCCATATCACATCATTTTTTCCGCACGATTTTAGTTAAAAATATCTTCTTGTTAAAAAATAAAATAAAATAGATCAACTCGATTATTAACCGGTCTTACACCCGACTAATTAATAACAAATTTAAATGTATATTTGACATATTCAACTAAATATTGTCAAAATAAACAAATGTCCACTATAAGGAGAGCGTACACCTTTCATTAACCAAATAATTTATCACAAATTCAGTAATATATGTTAAAAAAGATTGTTGTAAAGAATTTTGTCCCGTCACAATTTTGTCGTGATACGACTTGTCATTGACTAGCTTATCCTAAATATAGAGTTTCTGTCACAAATCTAAATTAGTGACCAATTTTTCATCACATATATAAAGTATTTTTATAATATCATCATGCAAAGAGTTATAAAATCTGTCACAGACTTGATATTTATGATGGATTAATAATAATAATAATAATAATAAAGAAGTATCATAAAAAATTATCACTAAAACCATCACTAGTTTCATTAATGGCATTTATTTTTATCTATTTTCTATCCGTTAGCATTTCGTTGTGAAATCATTATAGCTATAGATTTTTTTTTTTCTATTTGTGATATAATTTAATCATCACAAGTTATCAATCAATAATACCTCTGCAATGATCATAGTTTGGTAAAGTTCAAATATAAGAAACTTTAATCTTGAATATGCATTTTTGTTAAGTGATAATGCACTTCCAAATGCACCTTTCTCTTTATATTTGTAATTGGCATTGAGTTCAATTTAAGAACCTTTTTATCTTCTTCTTCTTCTTCCGTTTTCCTTTTTTTTTCCTGATATAGACCACTCGATTATGAGCACTAATAGATATACTAAATTTGAATTTGAGTCGAATCGAACCATTTACGTATAAAGTTATTCCTACCAAATATAGCTGCAAAGAATATTCTCATGCCCATCTTACTTTATGTATCAAAATTTGTGAAAAGATCAACATCCTATTTTGACCCTATGTTCAAATATAGTTGAGCAATCACATAAAGTGATTTTGAAAAGGCTCTTGCTTTCAGAAGCTGGCCACAAGTAAATGAATGCTCAAATTCAAACTATTTAGGTGTAAGAACTTGAAAATTAACGGAAATGGAGGTGGAAATATATATATATATATATATATATATATATATTTGTCTATTCCAAATGCAAATCTTCTTTTGAGGAGGGGCAATTTTTAATTATTTTTCAGTCATAATATGTTTAACGCAAAATTATTGAAAATTATAAATATTTGATAACTCTCATTTCAAACAGTTTAACCTCTAAAATTATGTAATTATAAAAAAAACCACCAAAATTATGTGGTCACTTAACAATAATAATTAATCATAAAACAAGAAGTTGTTTTACTAGTGGAAAAATAATTCATTCCATCTTAAATCTATTATTTCTAGTTTCTTGTTGAAACCTAGTGAAACCATATTGTTTTTTTAAGTAATTGTTTTTATCATAATATGATCTTACTTAAATTAATATTGCGAGTGGCATATCAAACCACCAAAAATAACATACAAAACTTTTGAAAGTTCCGATTTTTATATAATACTTTGTAATGAAATATGAGTATAAAAAGAGAGAGCGAGAGAGAGAAACAAAGTTAACTATAGTAAAAAAAAAAAAAAAAAAAATTACCCAAATCATATTTAGGCACACCATATAAACCATATGATAAGCATAACTGCATTTATCTCGTATTTAGTCACTCTTAGAGACGAAAACCGGTAGATACATTCCCAATCCCCCCCCCCCCTCCATCCCACGATATTTAACTATAGTTTATATGTATTTTTATCAAAATTCAAAAATTTGCTCTCAAAACGATAAAATACATATCTTAATACATTATAAATATTCGATCCCGTTTACTTTTAAAATTTATTCATAATCACTCATCTCAAAATATACGATAATCATACGACAAATATAATTCATTGAGCAGCCTAACGAAAATGAAATGATTAGGGGGGGATTGTTGGTAGGAAGATAAGATCAAAAGAAAAGGGCCGAAAAATTTTTCAGGAAACACGGGCGGGACTTGACATCACCCACGCAAAAGAATGGGCGCTGTCTGTGTCCCCCCACCCAATCTTCAAAAATTAAATTGACGACTTGTATAAATTACTTAATTATTATATATCTATTCTGTTGTGTCTTTTATATGGGATTTGATTTTGATGCCCAAATTGTTGTCTCCCAACCTCGAAGAAGCCCATGTTACCACCAATCATCTTTTTTATGTCTCCATCATGTATAATTATATATATCCCAATTTTCTCTCACTTAGGCCAACCCCCGGTGGGGACTTGACACGTGGCGGACTTGACTTGTGGGGCCCACCTTTGTTTTGTCTTATATATAAGGGCGGGCATTCGGATCGATTAATTCGGGTTCTGATCGACTTTGGGTGTTTTGAGACGGGTGTTGCGGGTTAAAAATTGCCCGAACCAAACTATTTTGAAACCCGGTCGTACATTGGGTTTTAAGTTTCTACCCGATCATTAAGGTACCCGACCCTCAAAACTCGAACCCGTAATTATCCTATCCTATCCCATATGTATATAGATATAAATATTTTTATATTGGGCTGGTGGTGACTATTTAAGGTGTTGGGGCTGGTGTTCTATGAAACATGGGCCAAGTTTCTCTTTTTAGTAGTTTGTCCAATGGACCAGTTCAAGTGATTCTTAAATTCTATCACTTTTGAGGCCCAAATATTGGCTATGTAGACCATGTCTATGTCTTTTGTGCAGAAAGATGATTGATTTAACCATATGTTACTATATTTTTCTAATATTAAGACTTAAGAGTGTGTTTGGTACTTAAATTTCAGGGTGAAAAAAAATTTATACATACATGTGTATGTGTATATATATATTATATATATTCATTCCAAATGATAGCACTCCATACTTTATTTTTTGTTACATTTCATTTTTCTTCGAATTTTTCTTGACAAAATCCAAAGTCCAAACTTTGTGTAAAAGTATCACATGTGGCTATTTGAGATCAAATTACCCATTTCAATCAATATTTCATTTCATGTGCATGCTAGGTTTACAAAATCTTTTATTAATCAAAGACTTGGCTATGAATCATAGATCATGTGTGCAATATCTCACAATGAAACATTAAATAAACTAGAGATTGTGGTGATCCAAAGTTTAGTGCTCAAAGATGTGGAAACTCCATGGTCTATAAATCCTCTTATTGAAGAAATTAGAAGATTTTGGGTATGTTGGCCTAAATGAAAATTTAAATTTGTTAGTAGAAATTCAAACTCACCTGCTCATAATCTTGCAAAGTGGGCAGTTCAACATGATTGTTTTGGTAAAATTCCTTTTTCATGTGTTTTTGCCAATGTATTTTGTAATGGAGGTTACCCCTATAGATTGACGATCTCTTCTAATGAAATTTTATTATCAAAAAGAACAAATGCAACAAAAACAACTTTAATTACGATCGAAATGAAACGCCCGTTATACCCTCATTTAAACTAGTCGTGATTAAAGATTTAAAAGTCGCGTGCATACACAACAGGAATAAAATCAGTACTGTTAAAAACCCAAATTTTACATGATTAGTGTTCTCCAAATCTCAAATGCAATCAAAAAGTACCTGAAAACGAAAATTTTTAAACAAAGTAAGCGCCATATTAATCCTAGACATTTGCATGTTTCCATCCAGGCATCAACCAACCCTGCAATACTTAACAACATAAAACCATTTAAAAGTTAAAACGTGATAAATTATAATTAATAACAATTGAATAAAACATTAAAATATATTCAACCGCTCTCTAAGAGAATAATAATACATAAATGAAAAGAACCATGTCAAAAATCATGCAATAAAAAACTTATAATTACCTTTGATAAATAATTGCTCAAAGAATAGTATTAATGACTTCTCCATGGTTCTCCTGATTAGCCAGCTTTGCAAAAACACCCTCCAAATCCAGGACAACATTATCCCCCGGCCCGTTATCCATCTCACGAATCCCTGATCCACTATCACGGGCCTCGTCATCGTCTTCCATTAGTAAATTCTTCCAAAACTTATAGTCCTCCGAGTTCTTTCTCAATCCCGCTTCATGTTCAGATAACCGGATTGTGTCCTCTTGTCCCTGATTATCTTTTCCGTCACAATCCTCGATCCGGGGATAATATCCATCACTCTTCTCATTATCCTCCATCCGGATTTCAGTAATTTTTTCCAACTTTTGCTCCTGATTATCTTTTCCATCACAATCCTCAAGCCTGGGATAATTATTCCCATCCTTCTTCTCACTATCCTCCGTTTGGATCTCAGTAAATTTTTCCAACTCTGTCTTCTTCACAGCCTCATCATCATCACCTTTTTCTTCTCTCATTTTCTTAGCCAAGATTTGTTCACAGGCTTTAGCCAAACACATCATTTGTCTCTCTGATTGATTCTCAATCATTTTCACCTCGGATTCAAAAAGCGTGAGTCGAAATTCCATTTCTTCTTGTTGCTTTCTCAGCTTCTCGATTTCGAGCTTTGATTCGTTCATTTGATTCATCAGATTTTCAGTTGGCGTTTGATTAATAATCTCCACAGCGTGGTGATTGAAACGTCTTTCGCGAATGCGCCTCTTGATGTTTGTGAGCAAATGCTCCTTCCCAGCTTGGAAATTCGGGTTTTCGTATTCCCATCGATGTTCCACTCCTATTTTTCGAAAACCCTGTAAGCAAATATGAAAAACCAGTGTCAAATTCCTTCAAATCAATATATGATAACTAATTAAATAAATAGCTACATACAATCATACGTACATATGTATATATCAAATTTAAAATTTCATCTCCCTAAGAACGAAAATTAGGCTGTAATTGTTTGCATTATTTTCGCAAAATATTGTCGACTGCCGAATAAAATCAGACATGTCCTTCAAATTACCATCCCCACCCCCCCCCCGGCAAGTGTGTGTATATATATATATATATATATTACTAAAAAGGCTCTGATCATTACAAATCAACATACGAGTTAAAAATAGACTAAAATCCACTTAACGGCTAAAATCAAAATTTTATGACTCCATACATAAAGCTCTGAGTGTGAAGTAAATTTGCCAAATTAAACAAATGATCAACCAAATAATTAATAATACGTACATATTTGTTGAGCTGGTAGATGAAGCTGGAGAAATTGTTGTGCTTGAAATATTTGGGGATTATCTCCGTTGAAAATTGGTGATGGTCCCAAATAATGAAGCTATCCCCTGATGAATTCCATGAAATAATAGAGTCCGTGTTCGGATCGTTCACTATACTCAGAGTCTTGATCAAGAAAGAAGCAAGTTTCGGCCCCCGGTTCGTCCCGTTTGTGCCTCCGCTACCATCAACACGATCATAGGTCTCTGTATTCATCGTGTTATTCAGTTTTTTCAAGGTAAAGTTTTTTTCAACTTTTTTGGACTGGATGAGAAAATGGTTTGGTTTTCATATATAACACGTAGACATGCATGGCATGCAGAAGGGTTTTGAGCCTAGTGGGTACGTACAAGTACTGCATGCATATTTTAACTACTTTTTATGCTTTGTAAAAAGGCAGGCTAATAATTAGAATATATTCGTTGACATCTTATAACTTAATTTGTACTATTTAATCAGTGATAAGCTGCATTTTTATATTAGCACTATAACACTACAGTAGAAAAAGCATAATTATCTTTGGGACATTCACTTGGCATGTTACTCGGGTTTTATTAGATGGGACAATAATGTACAAGTCATGTTGCGGGAATATTGTGTAGAATTGTTAATATTTTTTTTTGATTAAGTAATTAAAATTGTTAATCAACTCAATTTACTAATGTTGCTATCTATATATGCATGGTTGATCTCCAAAGTTGTCATTGTATAGATCATTAATGGGTTAATTTCATTTTATCCCCTATAATTTTGTGAAAATGCTAAAAACCTCCCATAATTTAACAATAGACTTAAAAACCCTCGTATTTTCAAAAATTTGCTCACTTTTCACTCATGTTAAGTCAGAATTTATCCATGTCAATTGTCAAATGTGATAATGATTTATTTATGCCAAATCAGTCAAATTTATTTGAAATGAATGTAATTATTTAATTTATTGTAGGTCTCATAATAAAACTGAAAATGAACCGTATTTCTGTTGAAAATGAGATAAACACAAACAACATACTCTCGGTTGAAACGAATAAATAAAGATGACTTAAAAACAACTTCATGGAGTCAATTTTGGCATGCCCCCATCAAAACAACTAATACGCCAATACATTCAAATATGCAGGGAAACAACCATTATTTTTTCATAACAAAAACGAACAAATTGCATCTCCAGCTCTAGCTTCTAGCTGCAAAATTTGGTGTTAAAATATCCCTGTCGTAATCATGTAAAAATAATTCTGGGCCAATTCACCCAACAGATTCCAAATTATGAACAAACAAAAGGAAAAAAGTATCGTTCACTCCTCTTGCGTCGTCCCAATGGCCGAAAATGACTTACCATACAAGCACCAAGGATGTGAAGGCACTTCACTTGGCAGCTGATGCTTATTCAGAAAAATAGAACATTTTAACTCCTTAAATGCCACTTGAGTCCCTTCCGAAAATGAAACGTCTCGTCCAGTCTGATATCACCAGCGCCCTTGTACGCCAACTCACTAGCTTGCTGAAGAGATAAAGATACAGAAATCAACTAATCATATATTCAAAAGGGGAAGGAGAATAACATCATGTTATGGTAAAAAAAGATAAGCCACCTTGCATATACAGAGTACCAAAGCCATTGAGTGCTGTGGCCAATCGAAACCCAATCTCCGGGAAGCTGGGCTGCCGTCTGTTCCCCTCCCAAAGGAGCAAATTGTCCAAAATGCTTGTACCTTCATTAATAGATCATAGCAAGTACATAATCAATAAATCAACATTCTGCCCCTGCGCTTTAATTTAGTATCTAAGCTTCTAAATAACTAAAAGACATTTTCTGAGAATGTTATTCCAAATTTGAGCTCATAGCATGCACAAACTTCCAAACTAGTGCTAGAGTTTCGGAAGTATTGTTTCATCAAAATTTTCCAAAATTTCAAGTTTGGCAGTTTAAGGGGAAGGTCAAAGAATAAATTGGGAGGAGAAAGATTATTAATACACTGGAGAATGAGAGAACAAAACAAGATTTTTTTTCCTATTTTCCTAAACTTTTTGGGAGGAAATTGAGTTTTCTTTAATTGCACTGTATTTTTCTTACTATTTTCTTTTATTTAGTGTTTTCTCTAACAACCAAGCAACCAAAATTATTTCAGTAGCATTTTATTCTCCTTTCCTTACCAAATTCCTTACACCGCACATAGTGTTCAAAAAACAAGCTCAAACCTGAAAGGGCGGAACCGATGACGTCCTTCACCCCTGAAGCGTATAGGCCCTTCTGGATTTTTCTCGCACTCTTCCATGTGGTTGAAACAGTCAGCAAGATAGGAACCTTGCTGTGCGGCAACCTGAAATGCCATTAACATCATTATGTCATCAAAGTTATTCTGATAGTGAAAAGGTCAAATGCAGGCTAATGTGTCATCTGATAAGTAACCTGGGCTGTTGCTGGAAGGTTCTTCATCTGAGAGTCGACCTGGGAGAGGGCCGACTTGAATTCTTCAAGATTTACTTCCACTGATTCCTTTACGGCATCCCCTTTTGAATCTTTCAACAGATCAGCGAGACTTTTCATCTGTCTATTTTTCAGATAGAGTTCTACTTGGGGGTATCTTTCACATATATCATCAAGCACTTCTTGAAATTCCTTAACAGTAAGTGTCCCGGAGTTGTCTTTATCTGCTTTCTGAAATATAGCCCAGATGTCTTCCTAAAGTTATAAATAAATGGAGTTAAGACTAATGAAGAACTCCAAGGGACAAAACAATAAATATGAAAGATCACAGACTAGATAATTAAATATACATACAAATATCTAATGTTAGATTGTCTCAATCAGTTTCAAAATTTAGATTGCACTACAACAGAATACTAAGAATCCTCTGGGTCATGAGTTTTGGTTTATAAGGAATGTATACCATGACTCTGCGCTGATTGATTGTGGCACAATCTCCTAGTGCATATATGCTGTCACATCCTTCTACTCGCAACCATTCGTCAGTTGCTAGTGCACGTCTATTACCCTGGACAAAGAAAAGTGAGTTCAGCAATTTTGATGACTCATTTGAAATCAACTCATCAGAGAACCCCAAAAAAACTAAGTTATCTCCTCACAACTCTAAAGACAGCTTCATATGCCTCTGAGCTATTACCTGACCAATTTGCTTCATAAAATCCATTATAACAGGGCGAGTTCCAATACCAGTAGACCAGACAACCATGCCATACGGCATAGTGAATACTACCCCACCATTCTTCACTTCTTTTGTGGAAATTTCTTTACCTGATACTTTAACAACCATTGCGCCAGTTTTTACATCAATTCCATCTCTCTGAAATTTCTCTTCAGCAAACGCCGTAATTCTTTTGTCAAACCTGCAACAAGCAACTTGCATGAGATCATAATTAAAGGGGCCCTGAAGAAGATATAGCATCTTGACTTCAAAGAATCATCTCTCCACACAGAATATGTGGTTATATCTATCTGTTGACTTGTTTAGATATCATTTATAAGATTAAACTGTCTCTCTGAAACAAAATAGAAGAGCATTTTACTTAAAACAGGTCGCAAAAAGCAACAAAATAAATGAAGCTGAACAGGGCATATATATCAATATTGCCACCCAACCTTGTGAAAAAGTACAGGTATCATCTAACAAAAGAATATATGTAGATTAACCAAGAATATGTTCTCCTACTTATGGGCTATGACAGGTAAGCTTGTTGGTCAAACAAAAGAATACTGTACTTCATAATGCCACCCAGAAAAGACTTGCTTATTATCATGCTGAAATTGCACTTCCTAGAGCAGTAGACCTGTATGAGGACATCCCAAATGCATCTGCGGCATTGAAAATCTAAGGAAGAGTAGCCTATATCAATTTACTCACTTGTGATTCAAAGGAATTGGATTCTGCTTAAGCCACGTATTCAATACAGTCATCGAGAGGCATCAAATTGCATTGCAAGTACAATCCTTCAACCAGCTTTATCTTAGACCATCAAAAGTTGACCTTTTTTATTCTCTGAGTGGCTGAAGGATCATTGGAGTGTGAAATAGCAGTCGGACGGGGATTTTACGTTGTTACACTTATGACTACACTAATCATAATATTCAGAGTGGCATTGTTTTGAGAATTTTATTTAGCGTGGAGGAACTTACATGTTCAAAATATGGTCTGTAGCTTCAAGAAGGGTTATTTTAACTGCCTCTTTAAGCTTGGGGTATAACTTCACTAGATCTTCATTCACATAATCATGAAGCTCTGCTGCAAACTCCACACCAGACGGACCTCCACCAACAACGACAAAATGAAGAAGTTTCTTCCTTTCTTCATCACTTAGATTAGGCAAATCAGCCCTTTCAAAACAATCAATAACAGTCTTACGGATCTTCTGAGCATCTTCTATTTCCTGCATGAGAAGCAGTTCCATGAACCAAGTTCGCCAAGAAGAGCCACAATGAACAACAGCTTTCACGCCTGGAAAATCTAACTTGCATGAAGTTTTATGCACCAAACTCTGATCATGTTTTAAATCTTATCCCATCATTAAGTAAACCACAGTTGCATCAAACAATCTAGATGAGGGACATAGTTCATTGATGTGTGGCCCGACAGGATTATAATAGATATGGATGATGCTAAAGCATATTATAGTAAGAAAACAAGTGATTGTTACCTTCAAGAAAAGGCAATTTTCTGCCACACCAGGGATGTTAAATGTATTTGCACGAGCTCCAATGGCAATGACAAGGTAGTCATAGTCTACAACGATTTCCTCTATCTCATTCAGGTTGCTAGTGAGATTAGATCGACAATAAACTTTCTTGTTTTCTGCATCAATTCTGAAGCACTCTGCTTCTGAAAAGTGAACATGTACATTTTTCTGCCAAAAAGAAGTCCACCAAGTAAGTTCTCAAATGATAACAAGCACAATTAAAGGACCCATAGTTAGATTGCGCCATCTGCAAAGCACATTATGGAGATGGGATTTTCAAATGATCGAAGGTTTACTTGGCCAGGCAGAATGGCTTCTAGAATCACGAGTTAACAGAATAGATATACATCTAGTATTAGAATTAGAGAAGAACGTCTGGAATTGGTCGAGATCATCTACAAGTTCAAAGAGGAAAAAGAAGCAAGTGAAGTAAACGGGTGGTTTGATTGGCAAGTTTAACGATGAGTAGTGTTATGTGAAACTAACAAGTAGAAAGTGAAGTTTTGATGTCATGAAGATGGAACATTCTGTTAGAGCATAGGGTTTCAACTCCCTGATGAAAATACTTACCCTTCTCACAATGTTGCGGATTGGTTCTACAATGCTGCGAGGTTCCACAGTGCCACATGTCACACTTGGTAGTAACGGAGTGAATGTGAAAAAGTTACGTGGTGATATAACCTGGACATCATACGATGAATTTTTCAAGTTTTTCAAGAAACTTGTTCCAGCCCAACCAGTTCCAAGTACCACCACTCTTTTTCTCTTCCCATCAGCCTCTGATTTAGCATCAGACAATGCCACAAGGCCCCCACCACTGCCATTCATATACAAAAAATTGGAATCGGATAAAGTTACCAAAACATGTTGATACAATTCAATAACAAATCCAATGCTTATATCTAAGTTCAGATATATATTTCACTTTTAGGTCCCGCTTGAAAACATAAAAGGCACACTAAGTGCACATTTGAATGAATTGACATAACGATAAGATAAGGGATCAGCTCATACAAAAAAGATTGTTCCCAGAGGATGAGATCTTATCTATCTAGTTAACTATTACAGAATATGAACTGAAACCTAGCAGCGAACATATTAAAAATAATACAAGGCAAATATCTGCAGCTAAGCTAAATCATGGTGCAAATACAGACCAATTCATATATTCAGAGAAAAAGCAAGTAAAGACCTGTAACTCATTTTGTTTCCAATACAGATCAAGCAAAGTAGTTAAATTGACTTCCCTTTCTAGTCTATCTACCTATCTATCTATCTATATATATATATATATATGGAACCTGTTCAAGTGTAACCTTCGAAAATTCTCAAGCAACTTTATCCTAAGCCTTCAGAATGCATCCGGATCAAAATTTCGAACCTCATCTAGCAAATCATAAATGAACTATCCCTTTCAGACAGAACTACTCCACATCGAACAAAAGAACCATAGATGGCTACACCATGATCATGAATCTATACCATTTCAACAGAATCTCTCTAAGCAAAGTGCCTTAGCATCAACCACCACAATTTCAGACTTGCACAGCCTCCAATCCACAGAAAAACTAACATAACCGCCTCACAAACAGGAATAAACAAAACTTCTATTCCAAGCACCATTTCACAATCGATCAGAACCACAATTCTAAAAAATTCTAACATCACAAACAGAGCAACAACAAAAAGGAGCCAAAAAAAAAACAAGGGAAAGAGTACCTGACGGTGAAAACAATCAGCATTTTAGCAAGCGAAGGATTGTCACGATAAGTCCTAGAAAACCTCCGAAACACCTCCATTTTGCTGCGCGCCACGAACTTCACCAGCAGATCACCTGAAAACCAAAAACAAAACAGCTGAAAAAATAAACATCAAACAATCCAATACACAAAAAAACCGAAACACATGCAGAAAAAAAGAAGAAGAAAGAGGAGACGTTTACTTTAGTTTTAGTTTTTACTTTTTAGAGAGAAAAAGAAGGAGGAGAGAGAAAGTAGGAGAGAATTTGGTGAGATGGTCTGAACTTGTTTGGTTTGTGATTCAGAGCGAATGGCACAGTTAAAATTTTGCCCCAAAAAGGTTGGAGAGAGGGTGCAGGGTAACGTGATGCCCCTGCGCTGTACCTGAACTGTTAGTGATCAGGAACCTTCCTTGCCTTTCTGTCTAGCTTGGCGCACAAGAATATGACA
Organism: Petrea volubilis; assembly: GCA_026212405.1. Classification (NCBI taxonomy): domain Eukaryota; kingdom Viridiplantae; phylum Streptophyta; class Magnoliopsida; order Lamiales; family Verbenaceae; genus Petrea; species Petrea volubilis. Next base: position 21,573,713 of record CM047881.1, read on the forward strand.
CGTGTCTTTCAGAGGCTTGCTCTTTTGTCTATGCCGCTACTTGGCACGTGCGAGATTCCAGTACCCACGTGCCAGCTATTTTTCGTTGACTTTAAAGCAAAGGTGCAGCTTTCGACGGGGAAGGTGCAACGTCCCGTGGTGTACAACTTTGGACTGAAAATTATACATTTTTAAAGGTATAAAAAAAAATTTAAAAAAAAAAAAATATATATATATATATATACACACACATATATATATATATATAATATTTCGTATGATACTTTTTTCTTAATCGCTCGTCTTATTTAAACCCAGAAAAATAAATAAAATTATTTGAGTGGTAAAATGGAATAATATGATTTCTTTTGTTTTGTTTGAGAAGACGGTTTAATATAAATCCACAATTAATAAGTTAACGTGAATACTTTCACTTGAAAAACAAATTCTTAGAATAAGTTAGGCCAATATTCTAATTAAAAAATAAAATATTACAATCAATTATCACTAGCTACCAAATAATAATATATCTAATATGTAATATTTGTCGTTTAAAATTTTCCCACACAAATTAGATAAAATTAAAAAGTATACCACAAGTGAAAACTTTATCCTTGTCTATACTTATTTATAATGTCATATATGTACGTATTTGAAGCGATATTTGATCGCAATTAATTCAATTTTGACCAAATAGTTTTTTTTTTAATTTTAAATTATTTAAAATAAATTATTTGATTGGTTGATATTAATTATAATTCTGTTTATTTTCTTTCATAATTACTTAAACCCACCAACTATCTATATTTGATAATCTTTAAATACATTTTCTAAACTCTATTTCCCCCTTATCCCCTCCCCACCCCCCACCCCCCACCCCATCCCCCCCCACACACACACGCAGAGACACATACACACGTACACATAAAGACCTAAAAATAGAACAAAAACTTTAAATAAAAACATATGTAGGTGAGAAAAAATATTAATTAAAATATTATATAATGACATCAAATTAATTATAATTTTTAAAAATATTAGAAAAGTAAATGTGAACACAATCTATCTATACTTATATATATTTGAAAGCATTGTTTGACCTAATTAGTTTAATTTTGGCAAAATAGAATTTTCTTAGAATTTTGAATTTTTTTTAATTATTTAGAATAATTATTTGATTGATTGGCATTAATTGTAATTCCTCTTATTCCCTTTCCTAATTACTCAAACCCAACAACTATTTACACTTAATAATCTTTAAATACATTTTTTAATCTTTCCTCTCTCTCTCTCTCTCTCTCTCTCTCTCTCTCTCTCTCTCTCTCTCTCTCTCTCAAACACACACACACACACACAAATAGAACAATTAACTTTAGTTAAAAACATAAATAGGTAAGAAAAATATTAACTAAAATATTATATAATGTCGTCAAATTAATTATAATCTAAAAATTATTAGAAAGGTAAATATGAACACAGTGTGATGTATAATAAATGTTTCCTAAAAAATAAAAAACAACATTCAATTAAAACTTATGTAACTTAAATTTGAAAAATATTTTAAAACCACTATCTCATATTACAAAATTAAATTAAAATTTTAAAAAGATTAAACAAATTAAGATGCGGAAACAGTATCATCCATAATACATTTTTCATCTTTTTATATGTATAACTCTTTTTATATAGCTTAACTCTACATACATAATATAATTAGATTGTCACCGTATGTAATTATCTATTTATTTATTCTTCTTTTTTTTTTGAATTAGATTTTTCCACTTTGTGGTTCATTAAATATAAACTTTGTGCGTGTACATTGCAAATGATTATAGCTACAATCCAGTATGTTATAATTCTTGCATTTTTTTTATAAATTTGTTAAATTTGATGAATTATTTTTAATGAATGATATTGATAATTTCTTTTTACAAAATAATTTTATTATTTTAACTAAAATTCTCATATTTTCATTTTTCAACATACTCGCAAATATTTTTCTTTGAAAAAATTTATGAATTTGAATATAGGCACAATATCATAAACCAATGCATTTTTCTTAATTCTCCTAACTTTGTTATCTTATTCAATTTTCCTCATACGCCTAACTTGTTTTATGAACTTTCCAATACCAAATTTGTGTGTACATGTCTTGTTCCATATTTAGTTTTTAGTTCTTCCAAATGTATACGAGAACATGTACAGACCAGACAGACATAATCCAATTTTAAAATTTGAAATCATAAAGATGATTTATTAATAATGTAAACCAATACTACAATTAATATAATATCCATACATATGTTTGAAATTAAATATATATACACACACAAACACATATAATAGGAGCACAAACATTATATTATACCTTTTTTAAGTTGGAATATATAGGCTACACTCAAGTATTAATATGAATTTTGAGAATAAATATATTTGAAATATTAAGAGGTTCTCATAATAATATTAATATATAATCACATTTTCATCTATTTTATTGATCAAAATATTATTCTTTTTATATATATTTGTGATCAATTTGCTTCTTTATCCTTTTCTTTTATAAATTTAAGTAATCAAATTCAATATACATATTTATAAGTTATTAATGATATTATACTTTTTAAAATTTTAACAATTCCAAACATATATATTAAATATTGAGTTAAATATTCTATATGAGTGTTATTTATATGATTGTAAATTTTCACAAAATGCATTAGATATTACATTGTTTTTATAAAATAATAAATATTTTAAAACAAAATTAAAATGGTAAAACGACAAATAATGCGAAACGAAGTAGTACTATAAAACACATAAGAAACTAATATAAAATCAGAACAATAACCTCATTTTATGGGAACTTGAACCACAACCTTAAAGTATGTCTCACTTCGTCTTAAAGTTTTGTTAATCTGATTCCTCACCTGAGGCATTGGCATGTTAATACTCCTACTTTATTTTATTCAAATCAAATTTCAATGATTTTGAAAAGTTCATGAGCATGCCTTAATTCTTCATTATAGCATTATTATTATTATTATTATTTTCTATATACTATTTGTTAGAACATTCACTTGGAGGCTGATTCAAGCGAACATTTGTTTGGTTTAATATATCATAGGTGCTTCCCCACTAGTAAAACATTCTCTATTTATGACACATGTATTTTTTTTTAAAAAAATTCCCACTCTCTCTCTTTCTCTTTACATTTTTTTTTCTTTTTTTTCCCTCTCTCATCTCCCACTTTTTAATACATCTTTTTACTTTTTTTATAGTTGTTTTCTTCATTAATTTTAATATATATTAAAAATAATTAAAAATTATATTTATACAAAATTAATAATATATAATATCTATATTTTATAATTATTGTTTGCGTTACAAAAGCTAATAAATATTATTCAAAACATTTATATATAAATATATATATATATATTGAATTTTAACTTCAAAAACATAGTTGTGCACTTCTTTCTCTTGTTGTTCCTTTTTTTTTTTTTGGGGTTTTTGTTTTAGACGTTTGATGTGCAATCTGCACTTCTTTATCTCTTTCCTCGTTTTTTTTCATTCAAACTTCATTTGTTGTGCAATTTGCACTTTCTTATTATTTTTTTTTATTTTTTGTTTTTTGTTTTGTTTAGTGGCTCACTTTCCCGGTTTAGTATATATAGAAAAAAAATCCAAAAACAAGAAAAAATATATAGATATTTGGAATGATATTTATTAATTTTTATAATGCAAAAAGTAATTATAAAATATAGATATTTTATTGATATTTATTAGTTTTGTATGTATATATAATTTTTTAACTATTTCTAATATGTCAAAATAACGAAGAAAACAAATATAAAGAAAGTAAAAGAAATATTAAAAAGTAGGAAATGAAAGAGGAAGGAGAAGAAAGAAAGAGAACTAAAAAACAATTAATAAAAGAGAGTGGAAAAAACAATTTTTTAAAAAGACAGTTGTCATGAATAGAGAGTGATTTCCTAGTGGGAAGCACCAAACATATACTAAACCCATTTGTTTATAGTTGCTTTTTTGGAAGTTGAAGGGGATGCATGTTCCTGCCTTATATGATAGACAAGGGACGAATCCCAACTAATTTAACACCAAAAGGCCACTCTGTGTGTGTGTGTGTGTGAGAGAGAGAGACAGAGAGAGAGCGAGAGAGAGAGAGTTGAAGGGGATGTCATGTTCCTGCCTACTAAAGTCCCAGCTAATTTAACACCAAAAGGCCATCGTGTGTGTGTGTGTGCGCGTGCGTGCGTGTGTGTGTGTGTGTGAGAGAGAGAGAGAGAGACTTAATCGTGGCTTTGCCCAATCGCCAAGGTCTCATTGTTCTACAAGACCGAAGTCTATTGCAGAAAGGTGATATAACTAATTCAAATGAGATGCTTGAAAGAAAAACGAGGATAATAAGACCACTCCATAATCACATATCTGAATTCATCAAATGAAATTTACAGCTCGCCATATGCACAACAAAGTAAGATGCAAACAAGAAAACACATCAAACTGGATTTAGTATGTTAATTGTGAGTTGATTTTAATTTCAAGTCATCTAATCAGTAGCCCCGCGGGGGTGGGGGTGGGGGCCGGTGATAAAGTCCAGGACGCTGTATATCCATTGGAAAATTTGGAGGGGGAGGCCTCGGAGGAGAAGGCTGAGGATACATTCCAAAATGCTGCCTATCATTAGGAAAACTTCCATAGGGAGGTAGCACATCCGGCTGAAAATTCACAGGGGGAGGGGGAGGACTTGTATGAGATGGCTGTGGATACGCTCCACCTTGCTGCACATTATTCGTTCCGTAGGGAGGCCTGGAAATTTGCGTCCCATAAGTACCTGCCAACATAAACAAGAAGTCACTAGATAATCGCTGGGACATTTTGCTTATGTAATCAGGGACATTCATGCAAGTATTAAATGTTAATTCATTAAAAAGAATCGGAACGAAGAGATTTATTAACCCACCATAAGGGATCGTTGTCGCAGAATGATAAGCAGGATGCCTCATAGGCGGGAGATCAGATTTTGCCTCTCCAGACTCACCTGCAAATCTATCAATACAAGTGTTGTGTGCTAACAAAGATGATCTAGAATAGGGGTCAGCAATGTTGCTTCGGTTCGGTTCCACGCCATAATTATCATAGATCCCGCTAATGCCCCCATGTGTGGGGAGCACTCCTCTGTGTCTGTGTGATTCATTTACCCTAGAGCAATCATATTCTCTGAAACTCCCCATATAATCAAAATCACGCCTTGAATCGATAGTGGAATGGCTTGAATAGTAATTTCCATGAGGAGCTCCTAATAGAGGATGAGAAGAGTATGAGCATTCTAGAAGAACAAGTTCATAAAGAAAAAGCAACTACATTAGCATGTTAGCCATAGTAAGTTGCCTTGATTTTGATATGATACACTGGTATACGACTGAACTGGGGCTTTCTGTCTCTGTTGCAATGAAGAGCCACTGCAAGACGTCAAAGAACTTTCACGTGAATAAGGGTGCATGCTTTGCCTCATGGTAATTTCTCTTTTCATCTCATCCAAGATTCTCTGTGACTCTGCTCCATTTAGTTCCACAAACCAAACCTAACAAGGCGACAAAATATGTAACATTCATGATTCAACAATGCTAGAAACAAAGGACACTTAAAAACAATATTTCTATCTTATACCTGATCAAAATACTCATCAGTTCTAGGCATGTCCTTGCTCATGGGCAAAGTATAATTGGCTGCCAAGATAAGAGTTGCAAATCACCAAAGTAATGTCATTTCTTGCCAGAGGAACACCAAAGTAATGTCATTTCTTGCCAGAGGAACGCCAAAGAACAGTCAATTGACAAGAGGAGATACCTAACATTTCATTTACTGCTTCAGCAGGAACTTCCTTCCCCATTTCTTTAAATCTCTTATCAGCGCGGAATTTCAGTTCTTCTGCTCGGGGAAAAACCACAACAGCAATCTGACACAAGAAAATATTAAAAACTGAACACCACTGGATTTCATTTACATTAAAACAATAAAAGAAAAATTCATAAGAAAATTCTTCCTTTTCAATTACCTTTATATAATTTGCAAAAGGCTTTAGTTTACGTTTACGAGCACTCTTGTAGACATTAGTTTGATCGATAATGAAATTACGAGGTATTTTAGAAGCCCTGGAGATAAGAACATTGAAAATCTTAGTTGCACGATCCATCAGGCGATCGAACCGTTCGCCATAATTTTGCTTGCGCAACAAACCAGGCACCTGTAAGGAGGTTAGAGACATATCTCAAAGTTGTCCGAAGACAAATCCACACACACAACACATATATGTAACAGATTCAAAAGTTTTAGGCCAAGAAAAGGTAAAAAACCTTCATTTGCTCCAGGGCCAAATTCGTCCCAAGAAGAACATATCGCTTTTCAGGATGATCCTGCACCCACTTTTCAGCCCAAGTAGTTTTGCCAGAAGCCGGCAATCCCACCATCATTATCACTTCACAATCATCTTGATTTGAAAAGGTAGGCCCCAACACTGAATTACCATCCAAAATGGCAGCAGACCAAGGTTTGTAGCCTTGTACTGGAATTAAACCACCATCAATGCTGAACTGCAACTGGACTACTACATTTTTCAGTAAAACATGTGGGAAAATAGCTGATTCCCATTGCAGCTTTTTGATTGGAGAATCCACCACCCCTAGGCCACTTGGGCCTCCATCAAAATGCTTTGCTACACCCAACCATTCCCCATTCTTGAAGAAACCAATAGAAGCCATGGGCCTGTTCTCCAGGTCGACTGCACAAACAATGGTATCGCCAACTCCAAATCTTTCACCATAGTTGGAAAAGATTCCTGAATTAGAAAATTTCCCGGTCCCACCAAACCCAAAACTGTTGGAAGTCTCTCCAAGATTTCCCGTAGCATCATCTCCTCTAGATATGCCAACACGACACACGTGTTGGAGATCTGGTGGAGTATCCTCCATGTCCACTGGCTGTGCTGATACTATTCTGCAGCCAAAGCAATACTTCCCTCTGGTGATTCCAATATTTGCCCGAGCACCAGACCAGCAATAAGCAAAACCCTCCTCATAGAGAGCTGAGCCTCGTAGGCCATTCCCTTCAACATTAAAATCTGTAAATACACAAATACTCGTCAGTTTGTCGCAATCAATAGCTCGTGAGCAATAAATACTCATCAGTCTGTTGCAATCAATAACTCGTGGACAATCAGTCTCCAGTCAAATTTTCACATTATTTAAACTTGCTACACCAATAAAATAAGCTAAATGCGTCTAACTAACCAATATTCCACATTACTGCTTGAGAATGATAACTATAAACTAATATAAAAATTGACATAGAAATTATAAGAGCACTAAATTGACTTTCCAGGCATGACATGCAGATTTATTTAACTGGAAAACTTTAGTATAAACAAACTGAGGTTCACAGACCTTGGTATTGAGGACAACAGAGGAACTTTACGGACAGAAAACTGCTACTAAATTGGTTACAAAAACTGGTGTTGTAACGCAAATCACCTTCAGATCCAAAAGTAAAATCAACAAATTCAACATGCACAAGCAAGTCACCGGACTTTGTCATTTTTCCTGCAGCTGGTTTAGTTTTTTAACAATCAAAATACATGTAAGCAAATCAGACTTGTATTACATTTTTGTTTCTCGACAATCATCCTCCAATTTCATATTTTCTACTATAGAGAATGCCGATACAAACCCTAAAAAAGTTTCTGATTCCATTTTAAAACTGCCAAATCTTCTTAAATTTAGTCCGAGGCCGCAAGAACAGAACTTCCACTACAATGGCATATCTCATCTCAGTCGTCCACCATCACAATATTTACTCTAATGAGAACGTATATTAGCTTTATGCATACACCACCAATGCAAAAAGAATTGCTATGTAGAACGAATAAAACCAAAAATTATATCAATCAGCTAAAGTGAACAAACCATCTGAAAAGCTTCTTGACAGTTCTAGACTAACAAAACATAAGAATGTACCAACGATCACAAGAAATTGATAAAAATCATATGGGGGTTGATCCAACAAACACAAGGATAATAAAAATTTCCGAAAATATTCATGAAACAATCATACGAGAATCGGTCAAACAAATAAAGGAACGGATCATGAATGTCAACAAACTGACAGACATAGAACAAGAATCGGTTATCACCAATGTCGCAATCGGAGGGGTTGAGAAGAACACGCAGGTTGGAACGGGCGGCGGACTGCGACGGCTCCGGTTCCGAAACCCTGGCTTTCTTGAGTTGGGGTTCATCACTCAACGGCAACTCGCGTTTCGTCGATGCCATTTTTCACCATCAGTGTGTGCGAGGTGTGTGTGTGTGTGTTCGATTATAAAGAGAGAAAAGAAAGTGATCAGTGATGGCGCTTTGCCGCTGCTTTTACAAGGGAAAAAGAAAAATGGACTACCGGTTGGGCTGATGATGAGAAATGCGATTTTGGTTTTAACGAGTGAAAAATTAAATAACCGGAGGCTAGGAAGCCGCAGAGAAGATAAAATCGACCGACTTTTCAATCGTTCTCCTCCATGAGGACATTTTTGGAATTCTATTTTTTAGTGTTGGAAGCAAATTTTTTATTCGATGAACTTGATTATTTATTGTGATCATTTTAAAATTCAATTATTTTCCATTATTTTTGTGGGCATGCTAATAATGAATATATATATATATATACTAGTATTTAGCTTTGTGCCAAAACACGAAAAATAATTATTTTTATGTATATATTTTCATACATTTTTATAATAAAATAATAACTTGATAAAAATTAATTAGCTTTTTTATAACATAAATAAATAGATAAATAAAACAAAATGTATAATAATAGAATATGTTCAATTCCAATATTTATTTTGGTATAACTAAGGCAGGGAAATATTAAAAAAATTTACGTAGAACCAAAAGTCTTAATTAGATTAAAATAAATGATAAATATTGTAAATAATTTTTTTTATGATTTTATTTGAATTAAAAATTAATCCATTTTATTTTAAATACTTTATAATTGTTGAATTCGTTTAGATAACCTAAATTACAAATATGCTCATACAATAAGTATTTGAATTTCATATATGATAAAATATAGTTAAATAAGTCTATTTACATAAACACTTACTTGAATAGTCTAAAAGTTTCTGAATTGTTTTTATAGACCAAGAAAACTAATTTTATGGAATTTCAAGTAAAATGAGAAGAAAATACCTTTCAACTTGCCAACAAAAAAAAAAGGCTTTTTAAAGCAATAAGTTAATAAGAAATCATGATTGTAATTTTGAGGGATTGTTTAGGCGAAAAAAATATCATTCAATTAATTTGATTTGAATTTCGTTTTATGACCAAAAGTGTTCAATAGACAACAAAACACATGAATGCATAACTAACTTCGAGATGGAATTATAATTTTTTATTTGAAAGGTGAGATTACTGATATATAGAATGTTAATAGTATTTTTATTATTTATGACGGACGAAATCTATTTTTTTTAAAATGTATATAAAATTCAACTTAATATAAACTTAAAGGAAAGTTATTGTCTCACCTAATTCCCCTCCTAGCTCTGTACCTAACGAAATTTGTCAATTTTCATGATTACTAGTGCAACGAAACGTTTAATTTCAAAATTACATGTGTAATTTTGTGAGTTGGGAGATCAAAAATGTTAACAGACGCGAGTTATAGAATTAAAAATATAATTAGACCTTAATTGATTCTACATAAAGAAATTAAGAGAGAGCGCGGATTGCTAATGTGACATTTATTTCCTAGTTTCATTATTATTATTAAAATTCGCAAATCTCAACTATCACATTTAAACATATATTTTTAATTTCATAATTTATTGCAAAACAAAATTTATCATCGTCTTTTTAATGAAAATACAACTAATCAAACAAAGTTTTATTTTGGTTATAGTCTGTGCTATCTATATTTTTTAAATTTATCTCGTCTCTCATCTACCTTTTCTCTCATGCCATACTAACTACTATATATATATATATATATATATATATATATATATATATATATATATATATTAATGTGAAACGATAATTCATACGCGCATGCATATTAGGATTAGGGCTGTAAACGGAAAACCGAAAATTCGATTACCGTCCGCATCCGTATCCGTTTACGAGGTATATTATCCGCATCCGTTTAAAGTGGATATATCCGTATCCGATTATAGGTATCCGAGTAATAAACGGATACGGATATGGTAATTAGATATCCGCTCCGTTTAATATCCGCTCCGATTGTATATCCGTTGGATATATCCGTTTACTTATATCCGTTATCCGTATTTGATAAATTATATTAAATTATTATTATTATTATTATTATTATTATTATTATTATAACCATATCTCTTCTTACCCTTTATATGATTTAATTAGATTATTTATTAATTTATATACATTATAAGAATAAATAGAAAAATAGGAATGAATAATATGAATTATATTAATTCAATTAATGATAAAATATACTAATATCTTCTTACTTTTGATGTGCTTTAATTAGATTATTCATATTTGTATATTTGCTATGTTTATAAATTTTATTTTATACTTTAAGAATAAATTAAATGAGTAATACATATTATATTAATTATAATAAACAATAATGATAAAATATACCTTAAATAATATAAATAAAACACTCTAATTGTCTCAAATATTCATAATTCAACAATGAAATAAAAGAATAATATGTCAACTTTACTTATGTCAATGAGTATATGCTATATTGCTATTTGCTATGCATATAAATTTTATTTTATACTATTAATTATTATATAAGTAAAAATATGATAATAATAATAATATCTTTCTTTAATAATTAGCATCAAGTGAAAAAAAAAATATATACATATATTTCGCTACACTCAAGATTCGAGCCTGAGACCTCTAACTTGAACAACAAACCCGCCACCGCTGCGCTAGGAGGGAGATCAATAATGTTTTATGATTTTTTAGATTTTATAGTAAAGATGCGAACTTTAAATTGTTGCCCTAAAATTTCATTCTTCCCCTACAATCCACATTTCAGATTTAGATCTGCAAAACAAGCAACAGAACCATAGATCTGCCTCCGCCACAACTCCCGCGGCTCTGCCTCCGCTTCGCCGTAGCCCGAACAGAGGGTGCAGAGTTTGAACTTTTCTTCTGTCCTTCGCTCCGCCTCCTCGAACAAGCAAGACGACACATCCAAATAGTTTTCTGGTATGTCTCATCCTCTTTCCTTTCTTTGTCTCCTTTGTTTATGTATCAATTTCCTAAATTTATCTGTAGTTTATAGATTGATTACATTGATTTGCAATGGGGAGAGAGGGTCTGACTTAGTCGAGTTGGACAGATTGAAAGAGAGCTACACTCTTACTGTTTATTGTTCTCTTTGTTTTGCATTTGCTGATTTGTTATTTGCTTGAGTTAATTTATTTTGGACGATTGAATTTGGACGATTTAATGCATTTTTTTGAAAGAAAAAGGGGTCTTTTTCTTGAGAAGAAGTAAGGTAGTTAATGAAGCTTGAATTAGGGATTATGTGATTCTTTGCAGGGTTGCTAACGCAACTTGATAGCAGAATGGATAAATTAACATGAATTCATTATTATAACTTTTTGATTGAAAATGAGTTCATTATTTATTTGTAGAGAATCTGGAATGAAACTATTCCTTTGTCTTTTCTTATTGCTATGCAATTTTCTTCAAATTCTCTGCTCTTTTGTACCCTTATCCGTAGCATGTTTTGATTTCTTGTAGTAAAGAGTATCTTCACTTCTCAAAAGCAAAATTTTTATTTTTACTCCTCTTATTTCAGCTGCTATGTGTTATTTTCCATTGTTAGAAAAATAAAATTGCATGTTCATCAATAGGAAAGCACATGCATGTTAACTATGGAGTTTCTTGTATTATTAAACTCTTTTTCCTTTTTCTATTTGTATAGATATATTTGGTTAGTTGTGAAGCAATGTCACAATCTAGTGCCGTCGCTTCAACACAATCAATGATGGGGAGTAGTGTAAATGCTGAAAATTCGACACCCGATGACTCCGAACAAGCTCAACAAGTTGAACTAGTTGAAGTTAAACGGAGAAAATTAACTTCTACGGTATGGGAGCACTACACTAGGGAAGCCGTGGGAGGTAACGGTAACATTACTGCTATTTGCAATTATTGTAAAAGAAAGTTTGATGGGTCTAGTAAAAGCGGAACATCTCATTTGAGAAATCATACTAAAACTTGTCCTCTTAGGACCTCAAGTGACATACGACAAGCTTTTATTGGAAAATGTAGTGATGATATTGGAAAATCTGGTGATGATGTTGATCCTAAGATGACAATACACAAATTTGACCCTGCGGTTGAAAGAAAGTTATTTGCTAAAATGATTGCCAAGCATGATTTGCCTTTTCTTATGTCTCAATACGAGCATTTTAGAGCTTGGGTGTCTTATTGCATGCCATCTTATAAACACCGATCAAGAACAACGGTGAAAAGTGATTTGATGGATCTTTATGTTGAGGAAAAGTCATTGGTATACAAAGATCTTGGAAATTTAACTTCTCGAATCACTCTTACAACTGATGGTTGGACTGCAGATCATCAAAATCGTGGATATTTTTGTATTACTTGCCATTACATTGATTCTAATTGGGAGTTGCAAAAGAGATTGCTTGCTTTTCATATTGTTCAGTATCCACATAATGGCTTGCGTTTGTCTGAATGGTTGAAAAATCGTATTCTAGAATGGAATATTGATAAGAATTTATTTGCTGTAGTTGTTGACAATGCTACTCAAAATTCTGGAATGTTGGATGGTATTATGAAATGGTTGAATGATAAGAACGCACTTTTGCATAATGGGGACATGTTTCATATTCGATGTTCGGCTCATATAATGAATCTAATTGTCAAAAATGGGCTTGATGTGATTCGTGGACTAATTGAGAAAATCCGTGATAGTGTTAAGTACATTAATGGGTCAGTAGCAAGAGATGAAAAATTTTCTCTTGCTTTGAGTCAAACTCGATTAAATCCAAAAAGGCGTGTAAGCTTGGAGTGTGATACTAGATGGAATTCAACGTATGATATGCTTATAAAGGCTTTAGATCTTCAAGAAGCATTTAAGCGCTTGGTTGAATTGGACAGTGATTATATATTTTTGCCTTCAAAAGATGAATGGGAAATGGGAGCAAAAGTTTGTAGACATTTGAAAATTTTTAAAGATGCTACTGATGCACTTTCTGGAAGTAAGTATCCAACTGCCCCTTTGTACTTCACATATGTGTGTCATATAAGAGTTGCATTGATGGCTTGGAATAAGAGTGATGATGAAAATATTCGGAGAATGGCGTTTTTGATGCAAGCAAAGTTTGACAAATATTGGGAGGAATGTAATATGGTGTTGACTATTGCTTCGATTCTTGATCCCAGATACAAGATGACTCTAATTCAAGCTGCTTTTAGCAATATATATGGTGATTATGCAGATATTTATACAAGCAAAGTCCGTTCCTTTTGGACTGATTTATTTGCAGAATATGGGAATACATCGCTTGCTTCTGATGTTTGTGAATCTTCATCTAGTCATATTGAGAATCTCGTCATTGTTGATGATCCAATGCCTATGAATCCTATTATTTCAACATTTAAAGCTCTTGTTGCTGAAACTAAAGCTACTACTCTTCCTAGAAAAAGTGAGATTGAGTTGTATTTGGAGGAAGGATTGTTACAACATGACGAGCAAGATAATGCATTTGATGTTTTACATTGGTGGAAGCATAATGGAATGAGGTTTCCAACTCTTTCGAAGATGGCTCGCGACATCTTGCCTATTCCATGTACCTCAGTACCGTCAGAGTCCACATTTAGTCAAGCACGTAGATTTGTTGATGATACACGTGCTTCATTAAATTCAGAAACAGTGGAAGCTTTACTTTGTGTCAAAGATTGGTAGCAAACACTTAGAAGTGAAGGTATGCATGTCTTTTATTTCTTTTAAAATTTTCATTTATATAGCAATAAATAAGGATATAGATAGACTAATGATCATTTTTTTATAGAGTAAATGGATGCACTTTGAAGTACATGATTTGAAGGTTGATGCATCTCATATTGTTTTGTGTAAAAGGTAACTTTTTGGTTATTGTTTTTCACTATTAAATATTAATGTTGGATACAAGTTTTTTTTCCTTTTTTTCTTACTCTTTCTTTTCAAGGTATGCTTGGTGAATTAAAGAAGATAAGTGTTTGGAGCAAAGGTTTAGAAGCTACTTTGTTAACAATTATGATTTGTGATCATTTATGTAATGTTGTGTTAACATTTTGGACTTTGATTGTATTTGCTCCTTTGGGATGTAAAACATTCTAAATCTCGGATAGTATTTCACTTAATCATGTAAAAGACTTTGGTGAGATAAAGTTTGTTTTATTCTACTTCATATTGTATTTTATCTCATATTTCTTTTTTTAAATATGCATGAATGTATAAACAGATTCGGATATTCGGATAAACGAATTCGGATATCCAATCGAATATTCGGATAAACGGATTCGGATATCTAAACAGATATTTGGATAATTGTTAGCGGATTCGGATATTCGGATATCCAAAAATTCATAATTATATTATATTTTAAAAAATACTAAACGGATACGGATATATCCGAATTCGCAAAATATCCGCCGGATGCGGATTCGGATATAGGTTGCCAATATCCGACGGATTCGGATACGGATACGGTAAAACTTAATCGGATACGGATTCGGATACAGCATATCCGCTCCGTTTAGTATCCGTTTACAGCCCTAATTAGGATGTAAACCCTAATTAGTACACTCCCCACGCTTTTAAGACATAATACATGTCCATTAGGCCAAAGGCCCTGAGTATCTTAGATTAAATAAATATTGATAGTGCTCAAATACATAGCCGAGCGCAAAAAATTGGCGATGCTCAAATTTATTGCTAAATACGATAGCCCGACCGAACAAGGCATTGTTAGTCAATGTATTTGGGAAGAGACGTGACCATGTTTGGGATTTGGGAAGAGACTTATGACCATTATTCCTATAAATAACGTTGAGGCTTGACGTATAACGTATTATTTTGTACTTGAAGATGGTGGGAAATTTTATCTTTTAATGAAAAGACGCATATAAGATACATTATAGTGTGGAAAAAAAATATATCATCAATAAAAAAAATTAATAGTTAAAAAATCAATAAATATTTAATTTAATTTATCAAATTTTAAATATATAATTATAAAATCATATATATATATATATATTTTTAACATACGTATTGGGTGTAGAAATCTGAAGTATCGTTCAACGAGCTACTCTTTCTGTTGCTTTTGCAGAATCTTCTCGAAATACTTTCCAGAAAAAGAAGAAATAAAAAAATAAGTAGAATTGCTGAATTAATCAGAATTTGCCTTTTTGGTTTTCCTAAATAAAAAAGGATAAGTAACGTCGCAGCGCTTTTCTCAGTTGAAGGATTTGGCTAAAACAGCCCTCCACCTCCTTTCCCCATATTATACGCACCATATATATATATACACACAACACACACACGCACACTCTAGTCCGTGTTCGAAGAAACTTAATATAAACAATAACCCTAAATCCTAATTGCTCGATCCGTCTCTTTCCCTCCGTCGTGCGAATATCAGTTTCATCTGTCAAGATTTAATTAGGGTTTTCTCTCAACTAATTGGATTGGAGTTTCCGTTTTGCCCTCAAAGGTCGGCCATTTTTATTTCAAGAATTTGTAGTTTGCGGGAAGCAGTTTGATTGCTTTATTTCTTGGCGTTTCTTGGGAATTCTTGAGTTTGAATCTGTGTTTCTCTTTTTTTATTTTGGTTTTATTGGATTAAAGCATTTTTTCTAATGATTATTTTTGGTGTTTCTTGAATTGGGTTTTGGAGTTTGAATCTGGGTTCTCTCTTTTTTTCATCTTTTTCTGTAGTTTAATTGGATTGGTTGGATTTGTGATGATTATTGCAGGCCTTTGAATTCTTTCATATATTATGTGATCACGATATTAGGTTTTATTATGATTTATTGTGTATGAAAAAAGTCCTTTTTTCGCTTTGCAGGGAGTTTTTGGGATTTGAAGCCATTTGCGGTGTTAAGAAGTAACTATAATGGAGGACTGGGGTAATTTTCTTTTCCTTTTTTTTCCACTCAAATTTTAATCTGAACTCTTCTATCTTTTATTGCACGATCTGTTTTATCTTGATTTCAGAGTAAATTCATCTGTTTTTGTTTATTTGTACACAGTACTACCGTGCTCATGAACCTATTTATTTTGGTCGGCGTGTACCTAGCTTTGAAAGTCTTGATCTCACGAACAAGTTTATTTGAACTGAAATTGGTGTTTCTCTCTGAATTTTGCACTTGAATGGTCACCTTTTAACGTTAAATGGACTATGCATGGTCTTAATTTTAAGCATCAAGAAACCTGGCAGACACTCCTTTGACTTTTGTTTGTTATCCTCGATTGCATACTGAAGAGTTTGTTGTATTTTCCCATTCGAAGAACTTCATTAGACTGCCACTCCTTCTCTTCCCCACCCCTGCCGCTTTCTCCCCCATTTGTTCTTGCAAAATAAAACTTCGTTTTTATTGTTAATTTGTTTGGAGATCTATGTTAGTGGATTCTAACAAATGTCTCGTGCTCCAGAGGATTTACCTGTTCCAAATCTTCTCAAGAAGGAAGTAGTGAAGAATAATTGGGATGACGAAGATGTAGATGATAATGATGTGAAGGATTCTTGGGAAGATGAAGATGAGCCTGCTCCGGTATCTACATTGTCACTCTATTTTATTTAACTTTTCCAGATAAATACTAGTTGGTAAAGCATTCATTATTTAGACAATAGATGCTATGTCTTCATTCCACAAGAATATGCATTGCTTGATCAGTGAAGGGTTTATATTTATGTCTATGATATCTTTGGCCACAGACATGAAGCTTATAGTATTGCTTGTATGGTCTTTTTAAAAATTTTAAATACCCGATGAAGTTTGTATGCTTCACCTTTGTCCGATTAAGAAATGATTTTTGAGACAATACTCGATATGCAAAGTACGAAAATCATGCCTTTGTTCCTCCTTCATTAACTGTTGTGATAATGCAATGAAACACTGTTAAGCAGATGTCTTTCTGATGTTAAATACATGTTCTTTGGTTCTTATTTATTTTCTTGTGAAATGTGAAATGATACTTAATTCTTGCTGGAATTAGATTATTGTACATTGCTTTCCATGGTAGAAAATCGTTTTAAATATCTGCAGCAGAGGAAATATGACTGAATTTCTTTAGTTTCTTTTACCAACGATGCTTTTGTCCTTCCATTTAGTTGGAATTTGCATGTTTATTGATAGTTCATAAGTTGGAATATACAACATATTTTAAGTTGGAAGTTTGTTGAGAATGTGTTGTTTGCTTGATGAGAGACTGTATTATTAGCTGCTAGAACTTATCATTAATATTCAAATAGCTGCTAGAGCTTCTCATTAATATTCAAATAGCTACTTTGTTTCTCATTTTAGGAGGTGTATTGAATCTGAAGCCCTTCGTGTTCAATGGTGCTTGACTAGCTTCGTTCACATTTGGTATTCCTTTTATTGAAAACCGTTTTGTTATCAAACTAATGTGTTCAGGCACCTAAAGCTGAGCCACCGCCTCCTGAGAAGGCTCCTAAGAAGACAGCAGCAAAATCAGTTGAAAAGAAAGGGAAAGCTGTTGAAGCTGTAAAGGAGGAGGAGGCACCCTTAGATCCGATACAAGAAAAACTTCGCCAGCAGAGGTGGGTTCCTGAAATTTGCAAACGATTGTGATATTTTTTGAAATGTTTAATTTTTAACCTTTTCAATACATTCTTTTATTCAAATATCTGCAGGCTTGTCGAGGAAGCTGATTATAAGTCCACTGCAGAATTATTTGCGAAGAAGGGTGATGATGAAAAGAGTCTCGATAATTTTATCCCCAAAACTGAAAGCGACTTCCAAGAATATGCAGAACTTGTTGCTCATAAGCTTCAACCTTATGAGGTTTGTAAATATTCACTTTGTTCTTGTTACTTATAATTTGCCTGTCCTTTTGTGCACTTCGTGACCCTAATATTTCTTCTGTTTCAGAAAAGCTACCATTATATTGGACTGCTGAAGGCCGTAATGAGATTGTCATTGACATCTTTGAAAGGCGCCGATGCCAAGGAAGTCGCATCTTCTGTTACTGCAATTGCAAACGAAAAGATAAAAGCAGAAAAGGAGGCTAATGCTGGCAAGAAGAAAGGTACAACAGATTCTTGCTTCTTGTTCATCATTACTCTCTCTCTCACGCTCAGCTTGAGTTGATTTTCCAATGAGTGTTCCCTGTTTACAGGTGGAAAGAAGAAACAGCTGCATGTTGGCAAACCGGACGATGATATTGCTGCCGCGACTACCTACGATGATTATGACGAGTATGATTTTATGTGAGCAGGGGGCTGTTATGACCAGCTAGGGACATGTTTTTATAGCATTTCAATACAACAGGCTCTAAGAGAAGAGTCTGACGAAAAATATAGAAGAACCTCTCTGGGTGCTGTTACCTCTCTCCCTAATTCGGAGATTGAATGTGTACTATTTCTTTTTTCTATTTTTTAGTTGAGAAGATGATTTATATCGCCGGATTTTGTGTCACTATTGGAGATTCATAAATTTTCTTTTCGGGGTTTATTGTTATTTGTAGTCACTTGAGGATCTGAGATTTTTGAATATAAAACGAAATGCTTATTCATCAAGAAAGTGGGACCAAATGGTGTAATTTGTCGAGAGTAATTTGGAAATGAGGTGCAATATTTGGTCCAAATTTTGTTGCAAAAGCATCATAATATATTGGGAAGGCTATAATGCACGCACACCCCTAAAATTGTATCCGTACAGTGTCGAGCACACCTCTAAAATTAGATCCGTAACAGTATCGAATATGACTAGGGGTGCTAAAATAGAGATCGGAAATCGATCAATTGAACCCGAGTAGTATTCCTTTGTACCCGTCGGGCTCTGTACCTTTGTATTTATGAATGACATTGTTTTCTATTTACAAAATGATATCAAGAACACAATACCGATTAAGTGTGTGCAAAATCAAAAGGTTTGAATCATTAAGCGAAACGGAACATTTCTAATTTCCATTTTTTTTCTTTTTCTTTTATTTTTAACGTAATTTTCTTCATGGATTGAACTGATCTTTTTCAGTTTTAACCAAACTAAACCTTTCTCGATCCGATTTTTTTATTCTCATTTTCGAAAATTGAAAAATCGATTTGGTTTGTTTGGTTAAGACCGAATAAATGGCCCTAAATTCGACACTCACCCGACAGGTATACAACATACCACATGACGTGTCTATAAATAAATTAAATGATTCCAACACTTTTGATAACATGTCCGGCACTATCTGAATACATGGATCTTTTTCCCACATTTTTGTGAATATTTAATAAAAGAAACTTTTATTTTTAAAATATATAGTTCATAGATCATGCAAAAAGAAATATACAATCATTGACACGAATTTCTACCTTCTTGTTCTTATATTAATGTAAATATGTATGAGTCTTACACTAATTATATACACTAGTGGGTATTGTATATTCTATGTATGTGCCAAATAAAAATAAAATATAATTTAATTATGTGTTTAATGTATTTATAATTTTATATATTATAAAAAAAATAATCAAAAATTAATTTTATATATTATGCAAACTAAAAAAAAGATTGAAAATTAAATTGGATTTTAATATTGAAAAAGATAAATAAAAAGATAAGTAAACTAAACATTGAACATAAAGGTATGAGAGAAGATGGAGAGAAACAAAAAAAAAAAAAAAGGAATAGAGAAATAATATATCATGTTGAAAATATGAAAGAGAAAATTGAGATAAAATAGAAGAAAGTAAATAGAAACAAAATGTCAGCCAACAACAACAGTAGTTATTAGAAGGTATTGGCACTTTACAAAATAGTATAGATATAAATAGGGCGATTTGCATTTTGCACACTAAAACACCATAACTAGCCATTTTATACCATTAGAAAACAAAATTAGTGAATTATACTCTAAAAAACCTTTAGTTTTGGCATTAATTCACCTTCACCATTTTCAAGTCAAAAAGTATCGGAATTGATTTATTGTGAGGTAAAATTGTCAGCCTAAAGAATACTGATTTCTCTCAAAAATCAATAACATGATTTGTAAAATCTATTTGAAGTATTTTACTTTTTTACCAAATAGAAAAATAGAGTAACAAGCTCCAAGGCAATACTAGGTATTTTGCAACTAAAACTCTTTATTTTTTAAGTCAAATATGAGGAAATTTCAAAAATAAATCTAAATATTCAAGTGCAATTGAAGCAATCCCAAAGTTCTTCATTTACTAAAAATAGTTGTTAGACTCCTTTTCAGGACAAGAAGAAATTGCATTTGCAATTTATTGTATTAAATATTTTTTTGAAAAAAATTTGTTTGGACATGGTGATCAATAGTAATTGCAATAATCTATATTAAAATGCCAACTGATGAAATTTTTTGAAGTTGTTAACATGAGGTTAAAATATATTGCTTCATTTGCTATTAATTATGTTCATTTTTAAATTTTTTTCCCTTAAACTAATTACCCATATTTTGTTTTTTTAGTAAAGAACCTTTTCATTTGTATTTTAATTCCAAATATTTGTTCTTGAAAATAATAATCTAGTTTAACAATTGTCATGTTATTATAAAACAATAAATTTCAATATGCAAAAATCATATCTATAATATATTGGGAAAATTTGATCTCTATTACTCCTTTTATATTAGGTGCTGTAATTAAAAGCAAAAAATATAATTTATTTTTTAAACTAACAATTAGCACTGTTAGGAAATTAACTCCAACGGATTTTTTGGCCTAAAAATGGTGATGGTGCATTGATTTAACTAAAAATTTTCTAAGGTGCAATCCGCTATTTCTTTTTTTCTAAAGGTGCAAAATGATTATTAAAGGTATTTTCAGGGTGCAAAGTTTAAATCGCCCGATATAAATATATAAGTGTGTGAGTGTGTGTGTGTATCACTAAATAATATAAAAATAGTGTTGTGTTGAAGCCGTATCATGTCTTACACCTTTTAAAAATTGTGTCGTGGGGCTAATGAAACAAGGGAAAAAGCCTGTATATCAGAAAATATACCAAACGATGTATAATGTTACCAACAAATGTTGGTGGAAAATGCACTGTTAATTTAATATCGATACAACAAGCATTTCATGACAGAAGTTGGAATCTGGAAAGGGGTGAAAACATATAACTAATGCTTTGTATTCTTTTTCTTTCCCTTCTTTTTATCTCTCTTACCCTGAGGCTTTGCGCGAGGCCTCTTTTTCGGAGCCTTTTTGAGTGGCTTCTTCCTACTCTCAGGGGTTCTCTCCTTACTCTTCTCAAACGCTTGAGCCGACTGAGTTCTTCCAGCGTCCGACATATCAATTGGATTCTCTTCTTCCTTCGTTATCTCACTCGTTCTAACTGTGACTTGCATGTCGCCATTGTCATATGTCGTCATCCCTTCCAATAAGAAGCGAAGGAGTCGGATAAAAAAGCTTGCAAAAATAAGACTTGTATGGCATGTTTATTGCTTTTCTAAGTTTTCTAACTATATAGAATCTAATATAACAAGCAGGCTGCACATTTATTTCGAAGATCCACATTGCCATAAGTCAACCGAGAACGTAACTAGAGTCATACATGAATCTCATCTGGGACTGTATTGTTGTTCGGTGTGGAAAAAAATGCTACTCTGATGCAAAACATATACGTTAGGGATTGAAAACTTTTGCCCTTTCCTACACTACACCTTATCACTAGGGGCTGAACACTAGAGGAGTTTTAGGGTTGAGTGGGTGTGCGTGTGCACGCGTGCGCACATGTTTGGTGGGAAAGGTTGATTTTAACTAGTCCAAATCTCAAGGGGTCTGAATAGCATAAACCCTAAAATCTATGGCATTGGCCCGGAGAGGACTCTTACAGTTCTGTGAATTGAGCCTCCTAACTAGATAAAATTTATGTGCATCAAGTAACTGAGAATCACCTAACCTGCAAAACTCCTTTCCACGGTAATCACTAGATTCCATTGTTATTTACTTTGTTGCTAGAGTAGAATTCGTTCTACATGCTTGGCAATAAGTTAGATATAGATAGGACATGATACCTGAAACTGATGCAACTGGTTCAGTATCCTCATCATCTTCAAGTTCCCCGTCAGATTCAGCAGCATCCGTGGCCAAATCAGGTGGAGCTCCACCATACATAACGAACTCTCTTTCCATTTTTCTCTGGAATAGAAGTATTAAGAATAAACATTAGCAGAAAATACCAAAGAAAATCTCCTAAACAACGGGGCTTGCTCCACGATTATTATATAGTCACTGCGTAGCTTCTTTTGGGGGGTGGGGGACGACGAACTACTGGATACAAATCTCACAAGATATAGAATAAGCCTAGTACGATAAATATTAGGTTCTTTAGCTAGTTATAGATCGGCGAAATTTAATCATCTTGTGTATCCTTGTGAATTCACGCCAACAAACAATAAACTAAACATCGGCAGAGGTCTTTGACGTGCATGCTGCAATTGTAGAATTCAACTTTACCATTTTGCACGAGATGAAACAACATAACATTGAAGCTACTTGTCCAGGTCGCGTGCAAAAGAATTCAATGGACAGTGGATATTGACAAGTAGAAGTCAAAGAAAAATTAAAAGGATGGCAAATTGAAGCACAGATTTCGAAGCGCGACAACGAAAACGAATTTCTCTTTTGTTTTCCGGAATTTAAGGACCAAACGTAGCATAACTAGCTTTTCTTCTCTTTATTCTTCCCACACAACAAAACAAAAATGCCTATCATTTTGCAACTGCACAACTAGAGTCTCAAGTTCATATCGAACTAAAATTTACATAAATATGTTTGGAAAATTTAAATTTTGCTCCCCCCAAATCATATAAAAACCTTTAATATTTTATATAAATTCAATCTCGCCCCTCATATAAAAATTTCTGGCTCCGCCCCCATGAATACACACAAGAATTTCCACAGAAATCTAGCTACTGTTAAGTCCTTTTTCTCCGTCAGAAGAAACAAAACCAAACCCAGAACACACACAAATGCTCCCAACAAAAATCATAACCATGGATTTGTAACTGTATAAAATACAACAAAAATAAGAAGCAATTCAAACACAGAGATACCATAATTTGAAGCCCTCACCTTTTTGCGCTGCTCAATGCGCTTTCTACGATCTGCTGCTTCTTGCTTCTGAAGAGCCTCTCTTCTCCTCTTCTTTTTCCTCTTGTGGAAACCAGTAACAAAATCCCTAAACAAGTTGAATCAAAATTGAAACTTCAGATTACTTAAAAAATCGATTAAACACATATATCTCACTACTTTTACACAAACTAGTGGGCAAAATAGAAAACCCACTTGAGGTCCTTTTCGTTAAAGGACACAGACAGAGATTTGTTCTTGAGCGCTCTCTTTTTGATGTGGCGGGCTCTCACGTGGAGCGGCCCCGGGCCGCCGTCCTCCGCCGCCGGCGGACCATCCATGGCTATCTCCGTTCCTAAAACCCTCAATGTGCTCTGTATTTTTAGTTTGTGGGCCGACTCATGGGTTATAAAAACCGGAATCTACGATTTTAGTTATTCGTCTTCCTTTTACCATGGAAAAGTCGCATTTGCTTAATAACTTGCCTTTGTTTCCCGAAATTGCACGCTTACAAATCATGATATCAAAGGGCATTTTGATTATCTATTTATTATTTGCAACACTTTGGAGTATAAATATATTATTTTTGAGGCAAATTACGTTTACACCCCTTAAGGCATAACGTAATTGTAAATTTATCCCTGTAATTTTTTAAATTACAATTACACCCTAAAATATGTATCAAATATCAATTTAATAAAATTTATCATTTATCAAGGTGGGTATAATTGCAAACTGTATTTTTAGTTATTTTTAGTGATTTTTTGAGATGAGATTCGCATGCTGACGATAAGCCTAAAATGTAGAAGTTATATATGAGTCAATTTCAAAAGAATAAGTAGTACTAGTATTGAATTATATATTAGTAGAATAAAGCTATATATGGTCGGATATGATCCTCTATTCCAAAATGATTTTTCATATTCTATTTCATAATTCACATTCATACCATGTATATAAATTTACTTCCTTAATTATACATTTAGTATGGGATCTTTACAATTGGCGTATATTCATAAATTGAAATAGGAGATAAAATACAATTTGAAATTTTTTCACGAAAAGTTAGTGGAACAACAAAATCAATTAAGGGATATCATCAGGCTTGATTAAGCATATCTCTTGGTGGCCGAGTTAACTACTATGACTGTAAGAAAGCTATATTTATAAAATTTTATTAATATTTACAATAAAAATTTAAACCTTAGGGCAGTATTTATAATTTTTATAATAAAGACGGCTAACTTGTAATTATACTTTTAAAGGGTTTAGACATAATTTATCCTATTTTCTTTTTTTAACGAAAAGCGGTTGAATATATTCCAAATCTACATTTATTTCAAACTCGAAAAATATATTATCCCGATTGAGATATTAGTATATTAAAAGACAATCACACACGTTAATAAAAATTCAGTAAATCAAAAAAGCTAATATAAAAATTGACTAAACTCATTTTTATTCAACTCATAATCATTAACTTGACCGACTCCTCAATGAGAAAACAAGACTTCAAAATTCCCCAACTTTCCTTGTCCAGACAAATATTATCCTAAATAATTTTTTTTCCCCCAATATCTCCAAACTGCCTGCCATCTTAATTAATAAAATCTAACCTACTTAAAAAATATGAACGAATAACAATTCCTTTATTTATTTATTTTTATTTTACCCTTCAACGTAAATACAAACTATTTGTTAGTAGTATTTAAGTGATAATTGCTAAGCAACCCTTTTCTCGTTTTTTATGGTTAAATTGGCCGGCAATCAACATCGTTTTTCTAATTTTTTTTTTCTAGCTAACTATGTAGAATTTATGTTTGAGAAATTAATTCAATTACTAATCTCATATTCGTATATATGGAAAATAATTGGATATTTGCCCACTAAATTAGAAGCCATGTACAAATTTAAAACATCCATAATATAATAGTAATAAAAGATACATTAAACTATTAAAGTACACACACAAAACTACAACGTTTTTTCTCCTATACACACCTTTGAAAGAAAATTACCCCGTATAATTAATTGTATATGTTTTCCTTCTTTTTTCCCCCAATCTTCTTTCTGTTTGTTATATCCGGAAAATTTGACAATATTTCCTAGATTTTCAATAACAAAAAGAAAAGAAAAGCCTTATCTACACTCCTTTCCTTTTACATTTTTTTTTCCTTTTTTTTTTAACTTCTTTTATACAGTAATAATAATATCTACAAAATAAATAAAACGAAACCTAAGCCCCTCTACTAATCATCATGTTCTTGTAGTATTTCTTCAACGATTCTTCCCTCTGAAGCCTCATTTCCTCGTTAAACTTCTTGATGAAATCCTCAACTCGGCGGTTCAACTCATCCCGACTCGGGGATGTTTCTTTCAGAAGCGTCGAACTCGGCGGCGAATCGTGGGTGCTCGTCGTCCGATCTTTGGACGTTCCCGACCTCTGTAGGCGGCCCTGCGCCGCCGTATCACGACGCCCCTCGGTTATCCTATTCCACGTGCTCTCAAGCGTCTCCTCCCCGGCCTCCGCCCCCAGCTCCGCCACCCCTACAAAATTAAATTAATTTCATTTTTTCCCCCATTTTTGTGCTTGAATATTGTTGATATATGAATATCCCCAGTAGATTTCACTGTAGTTCGTAATATCAAATTAAAACTTTCCATTATCTAACCACGTGTTGATGTTTTACTTGATGTGGACAGACCATTAGTAAAAATCACCAACAAATGAAATAGGAATAAGCTTTTTAAATCGCGTCACGTTTGTAACCCAAAAAAAAAAAAAATAGCGTCACGTTTGATACGTCACAACAGTGCAACCAAAATCTTTTGACAGAGTAAACGGCGCCGCTAAGATCCAAAATTCAAATCTAAAGCTTAGAATAAAGGAGATTATAACGCCTCTCGGCGGCGCGTGCAGCTCAGAACCGCCGGAAAGTGAACTTACCAACAATACGTAAATATATATATATATATATATATATTAAACTTTGCTCCTGATCATAATTGTAAATTGTTCGATTAATAATTCTTGAGAAAAATTAAATTACCTTCAGGAGTGGCTGCGATCGGCTCCGGAGTCTTCTCCGTCACCGGAAACCGATAATGTTCCAACTGAAGTTCCGGCGGCGATTTCTCCTCCGGCGGGTTATTGTACGTCAACATCGACTTGAGGAGTGCATCAGCTTCAGCTTCTGCGTCAGGAACCGTTTCTTCAGCTTCGGCATCAGTGTCGTAGCCAGCTTCCCCCTCTGTTCCGATATGATCAACTTTTAAACCATTCACAATCACAGGTCTCAACTCCAAAACCCTATCTCCGCCTTCGTACACCACCAGCGCCGCCGCAGAAGTCTCCGCCGCCGGCGGATCCTCCACGACGGTCACAATCCGCTGCTGAGCCGACGGCGCTGCGAATTCCGCCGGCGGAGGTGGTGTTTTGAAAGAGATCAAGCGCTCCGATCGAACCTCCGGCGCGTTTTGATTGAAGCGCGAGGCGGCGGCGATGGTGATGATGATGGCGTTGACGACGATGAGCAAATAAGGAGGCTTCAGCCATGGCAGGATAATGGAGCATATCACCGGAGCTTCGTTAACCGAAAATTTTATCGCCATGGCTATGAACACAGCTCCAGCTGAAATCAGCAACACTTTCATGAATAAAATCCAACTACTCATCGAATCCATGCGAGTTGACGCGACTCTCTCTCTCTCTCTCTCTCCCTCTCTTCTTTTGTTTGTGCGTGGGTCAAAGTGAGATTAGCTAAGAATAGACCACAAAATTGAGGCTTGGAATGAGGAGAAAGCGGGATACCTGACGGATAATTTATAGAGGTGGATTAAGGGCCTGGGAGGCGCGGTTTGTGGGCTAAAATCTGGGCCGTTAATAAGGGTAGGCCCACATGTGTGTCTAGGTAAATTGAATATTTGAATTTATCATAATTACTATTGAATTTAGTCATTTAATTGAAGGAATGGAAAATTCTAGTTTGTGGGACCCAACTCATATGAGAGTGAGTGAAGTTATACTTGGAAAAGTCTAAGTTTGTATTAAATTTAGCTGAATTTGTTTTAATGAAAAAACTAATACAAATATACTGACCATATTCTTGTGTAAAAGAATTGAATCGACTCAAGCAAAATCTATATGAAGCTTAATTTGAAATCTTGTTTAAATTTGGTTCTGAGTATTAAACAAGTCGTGTTGACTAAAAAAGGTAAAATAAAATAAATAGGTCAAGCTCGAACAAACTTTACTCAAATCAAATTTGAATAATTTATTATTTATATATATATTACTATACTTTAATTAATTGAGTCAAGATCCAATTTTTATGAAACAAAAAAAAATGTTACTTTGCTATCTTAACAAATCGAACTTGCCATTGGGTTCAGAATTAATGGTGGGGGTTTGAAAATAGTATCAAGTAGGTCCGAAAATCGTATCAGGGAAATCTTGAGCTTGAACCCTCTTACTCTCTACTCTTTTTTTTTGAGTGAGTGTGTGAAGTATTTTTCGTTTGATATTTATAAAATATTTCAAAATAACTGTATAAAAAAATACAAATCGAACTCAAATAAATTTTTAATAATCGATTTCGAATTGAGTACTAATGCGGTCGAAATAGAGCGTCGAATTAGAAAGTGAGGATAAATGGTGTTTTTTTTTTTTTGGGTAGTGGTTCCTTCATTTATTGACTTTTTTGGGGGGTTGTACTTGTGGAGATGTGAATGCCTTTCCAATTAAAGAATGACAGATTAATTTATATGGTCGAGTCTTCGAGTATTGCAGCTGCCTTGTGAATCTGGGCCGTAAATGAATTTCACGTATGTTGGCCCACCAGAGCTATCCAAACTAATCCCATTCAAAAAAATGATGATAAAATCGATCAACTTGATAATTTAATTGGCGATATTTAAACTTGGAGCACACAGATAGGCACTGTTAGGACTAACCAATACAAGAGAAGTAATTAAATTTATAATTGTAACGCCGCCATATTATGTGATATTTTTCCCGAGGCAATCACATGATACTTTTAAATAAATCATCATATTATGTATGAATTGTGGTACTTTATATCTTATTTGATATTTGTAACATATGAAAGTATTTAATAAGAATGTTTGATTTGATGTTGGATTTTTTACGAGTAATATGAGCTGTGTGTCTGGACATATTTAATTATATCTTATATAACATGTGTATCATATGAAATTATTTTATAAGCATGTTTGATTTGATGTTGAATTTCTTATGAGTCGTGTGCTTTGAAATTCAACTTGAATTTCAAATTTTACAATAAGGTCTATAACAATATCACATGTGAGGTGAATTTCACGAATTTCAATTGAGAGAACGTTTATTCCAAAATAAATACACTTACCAAATACTTAAAATATGGGATCCACCAATTTAAAGAATTTAACATCTTATACTTCTAATATAATATCAAATATCTCAAAAAAGTGTTTTGATAAACTAAATGATGAGATATAGTTCACTTTTATAACAATATCAAATATGAAAACAAAATATTGAGACGCTTTTATTATATGACACTCTTGCTCGGCATTTTGAAATTGAAAGTGTCGCAACATATTTTTATAGCGAAAATTTTGGTGCGACAATAGACGGTTCGTCCTTGTAGACCATAGTAAGATCAAATCTAAAATAAGTAAAATAATATTTACCAAGTAATTTATTCAAATTCATCAAAAATTATGAATGCTTATGAACCTTTGGCCTAATGACAAGAGGAAGACCTCATGAAAACGAAGTCACGAGTTTGAATCTTACTAATATGGCAATCAATCCCCCCAAAACAATGGTATATGATCAAATGTATAGTAATTTATTTGTATTTGGTCATTATTTATGGTTGATATAATAGTTTGATTTTTATTCGAAGTGTTAATGTATCGATTGATGTAATAGATTGCTGATGAGGTCTTTTTCAGTGGTAAGATAGAACCTTAATTTCCTGTGAATGCGGATTTTACTCTAGTTTGATACTAATTTATTCCAATTATATATTAATTTGTATTTCGTTGTTATTTGATGTTTGATTATAATAGTTTGCTCTTTATTTAGAATATTAATGTCATGATTATAATAAACTATTAATATAATTGACACATTGTAACAGATCGATTGCAAAATTAATATAATAGATCGTTCCCATTTTTTATTTTTTTTTTGTTTTAAAAAGGCGTGAATTGTAGTTCGAAATTATACACGAGTTGTTATTACAAACTCCAATTCTGTTGTTTTTCAACTTATTTTAACTCGAGTAATTATCCATTTAATGTCGGTTAAGTGATAATCATTTATCAAGTTAACTTCCTTAAGTAACCCCGCCAATGACGGTCACCATCGACTTTTTTTTAATCTTCTTGATTTACGGGAAGATAGGAACAGCAAAAAAAAATTGAACTACTTTTTTCAAAAGCAAAGTACTAATGGTCCACTTATTAAGATTTCAAATAACCTTGTGAGGTTTCCTTAAACCTAACAACAAATGTTTGAGTCAAATTAAAAAGTGCTTATAATTTCGTGTTGATGTTATCGAACCAAATACAATAAGAAAACACAATAAATTAAAAAGAAATATACAATACGCCGAGGATCAGCAACTCAAAATAGAGGTCAGAAGTTATTAGGGCCAAAAATCTAAAAAGTAACAAAATAATGTTATTTAAAAGTAAGGATTACAATAAGATTTACATCAAACTACTAAATGTTCTTAAAATAAATTTTTACATCTAAAAGGCACATGACCTAGCCAAGGACGGAGCCAGAAATTTATTTATCGGGGGGGGGGGGGGGGGGGCGGCAAGTAAGCATAAATACTTATTAAAAATAAATATAAATAATATAGGTGATATTGAAATATAAAAAGAACAATATTCGTTTTATTTATGGATATATAATATATTCTATTAAAATGTTTACTTCTAAACAAATATTGAAAGTAAAAAAGTATAATTAGATACAAATGCTAGTTATATAATAAAGAAAGAAAAGTAGAATTCTTGAATTTACAATTAAGTAAGTAGATGCTAGGTTGAAAATTGAGAGGTCACTAAAACGATGTGCTACAATCAAAATAAAATTTTGAATGATACTAAAGAACAAAAACTTAAAAAGCTATTTCTTGTTTTCAAAATAAACAAAATAGTGGATAATGGGGCTACTTTTAGAAAAATACTCAACAAGTTAAGTTTTCAATCATTCTCAATAAAATTGCTATAGTTTCACAAAAAGATATAATCAATACTCAAATAGTACTATATAGCATTTTTTTTCATCCCTTTGTCATCCATCGCCAATAAATATGGTTAAAAAAATCATAAAACAACTTCTCTTAACTGTCTTTTTTTCCCACCATCACATTCACTAAATTAGCCCAATCCAATATCAGGACTCAAAAGCTAAAACAACAAGATTCATTCAAATTCACTAATCTCAATCAAAATTCATCAAAATTAATCAATTTTAATATTCACAGACTATCAAGATTTATTTAACAACCCCGAAATTCAAATACCCATAGAAACTTAATTACAAGCAAAGAAATCAACTTATAAATTAAAAAGTTAGTACACAATACCTTATTTACCTTGTCTTTGAAGAAAATATATAAACGTGGAATAAGATTGTTATGGTTTTTGTTTGAATAGAAGAAAGAAAGAGGGAAAATGTACAGTAGGATTTTTAGGGTTTTTATTTGAAGAGAATTAATAAACAAAAAGAGGAGAGAAAGAGAAAGAATCTAATTATTTCTGGAAAAAAAGAGTGAGCAAAAGTAAACAACAAAAAATAATATATAATGGCTAAAAGTAATTTATTTATTTTATACTTAATATTAAAAGTCTAATCTTGATTTTAGGTTGGGGGGGGGGTGTCGATCTCGATAATTACATATAAATAAGTGGGTTCTTGGACCTAGTTTTAGCAAACTTTGGCGATACGAACATTCCGTGGCACGTTAGAAATTTTTGTTCAAGAGGACAAGGTCAAATTTTTATTAAATATTAAAGGAAATTCTATTGTTGGGGGGATTCACTTAACCCCCTTAAGCTATATTTATGTAACACTATACCCTCTTGTACTATAACAATATTCAATTAACCCCTCCATTCTAGTTTGTACACAAACAAAGCATTAATCACTGCTTACAAAATATTTATCATAACCTTTCATGCATTTAATTTTTAAATAAAAAAATACTCATTAGTGTGAGAAAGACAATTTGGACAACCACTTTAATTTGAAGTTTTTGTTGGGATTTATTTTATTTTATTTATTAATAGTTGTTTAGACGTTAGCTAATACTTATTTTATTCTAATAAATATCAAATTTGACTTTTTTAGATCCTATTATTATTATTTTGTTTATTTAACAGTTCGTGCGCTTTCTTTTATTTATCTCAAATTCCTAAAGTTTGTTGTACGGAAATGTAATGGTTGCAATTTTGTCCAATGGATTGAGCTACAAATTTGTTAAAAGAGTTGAGAATTGCACAATAGTTGGGCTAAATTTTTTGGATCAAAAAATAAAATTATAAACAACTGAACATTTATATTTGTGGTGTTCAATATATAACAATAAACTTGTGAGATTAAAAATAAAATTGATATTAGCAATTTCATTGTCAAAATAATCAATGACATGATATCAAAAGGTATACAATTTTATTAAATTCAATATATGAAAAAGTTCTTTTTTATTTTTTACTTTTTATGATTAATTTTGAAGCGTAAAAAACTAAAAGGTTATAATAGGAATTTTATAAATAATAGTTAAGCTAATTTGTGTAATCTATTTGCTTATTGAGATAGAGGGGTTAAATGAAGCTTATGTACAATGGAGAAAACTAGCACATGGATTTATTTTTCAATCCAAGAAACTTATAGCATCTACTTTT
Source organism: Petrea volubilis (assembly GCA_026212405.1). Taxonomy (NCBI): domain Eukaryota; kingdom Viridiplantae; phylum Streptophyta; class Magnoliopsida; order Lamiales; family Verbenaceae; genus Petrea; species Petrea volubilis. The sequence continues at coordinate 21,605,985 of CM047881.1, forward strand.
CCATCCCCAAAAATTCAAGTTTGTCGAAATTATATCTACTATGTACAATTTATATTTTAAAATTCGAAAAAAATAAATTAATTTATTAAAATAATCATAGGTAGAAAACAACTTAGAAGCAAAATAAGTTTCTTAGGATTAAAAAGTCTACTAATTGGGTTAACAAATTGAATGCTGGGTTTTAAGAATAAAAACTCTATAAAAATATACTTTTAAAATAGAAATATATTACAATAGATTTTATATATAAAAAAAAAATTATATTTTTTCCTAAATTTGAATAAAATCACAACGGCCACTATCAACGACCGGGGACGCCCTGTGCCGACGGGCGCGGGGCAACGGGGCCCATGGCCCACAGCGTGGTGGGGTCCATCTCACGACCGACCAAATATTCTCCCATTTGATTTAGGTGTTATATTGGAAAAAATGATTATATAAATAGATATTAAATTATTTCATTCTGCAAGAAAAGTGATTTTTTTTTCTCTTTTTATTTACTTATTCTGAATAAAAATAATTTATAATTCTGTCCCCACAAGAAAAAAGAAAAAGCACCAATCTAACCCACAAAAGGCCCCACCAACCTTAATTCCTTTTTTTTGTTTTGTCGGAAACCTTTCCAACCCCGTTAAACAAGCATTCAATGCAATTTGGTTTAGTTTTTGTTATTTGGTCCACCTATTGGTTGGGGACCATTATTCAATATTATCTAGCACCAAAGTTCTTTTATTTTTATTCATCGATTGTTTATTTTTTTTGGGTGGTTTTGACTTGAAGATGTCATGAAGTGTGATCATCATACACATGGAAGTAAGGCGATGAATACAAACATAATGTATAATAACTTTTCAGATATGTTTGAATCAATAAAACCTATAGATTATTCCAATTTAATGTAAATTGTTATATCATATTAAATTAACTAATAAATACAAATGAATTACTCCTCAGTAGTAATCTACAAGGTCCCCTTCGAAAGATTTATTGGTGTTCATATTAGTGGCAAGTGATACTTATTTGTAGTAGTGGTTTGTGAATTGATTATGATGATATTAATGTCCAAAAATGATTGAGACTCCTTTAAAAAACAATGAACAAACACGGTCTAGCTAGGAAGAGCCCTAATTAAGGTCCTCTAGCTAGTTAATGCTCAAGTCAAAGGGAGATAATGTATATATTGAGTTGTAAATCTAAGAGAACATTGGGGGATAATGAACTAGTTAATCGTAACCAAAAACAATGAACCAGTTAATTTACCATATTGACTAAGACGATATTTATAAAGGAGAGTTTTGATAGCATGTCGATTCTAGTTCGGATCTTCTATTACATAATCGTGTTACAGAAAAATTCTTATCCAGACCCGGCTTGGCCGCACCCAACCAATCATATAGCAAGTGTTAATACACTTGTCATGTGATTGGTCACTCTCCCTAAACTGTACACCAATCACATAGCAAGTGTAAAACACTCACCACCTCATTAGTTTTGGTGTGGCCGAACCTGGTGCGGGTAAGAATTACCCCGTGTTACATCTCCTATTACACTCATCAACACACGACATGTGTATTCGTGAGCGGTCGAGATAAAGAAAGAGAATCTTTATATATTTTTTTCCATATCATCAGTTATTCTCTTTCCTTATATCAATCCCTTACCAATACACGTGTCGTATATTGATGAGTGTAATAGGAGATGTAATACGATTATGCAATAGAAGATCCGAATTATTTTGATCCTCAAATGACTGGGAAGTGATAGCACAACTTGTGTAGGCCAGATGGGATTTTAGGAAATCAAAGTCCTTATGATTCGTTATGGCTTAAGTAAATTATATCACTGTATCAAATGAAGGAATTATTACACTAAGGTTTCGTTTGGCAGGGTGGAAAATGGGAGGAAGGGGAGGAGATGGAAGGAAATTGGAAGAAAAATGTGTATTTTCCCTTGTTTGGTTGTGGGAGGAAAAGGAAAGGAAATAAATTGATGATGGAAAAATAAGTATGGAGCTCACTGATTTTTTTTCCACCCAAAATCGGATGGAAAAGGAGAGGAAAATAATGCAAGGATATCTATAAAACAAGATTTCCAAAATTTTCTATATGTATAACTAGGTGTTTAAATAATATTATTTTTTCTACCAGTATGAATATTTGCATTTTTTAAATAGCAAATACGACATGTTCATTTGTATAATACATTAAAAATATATTTCATATATTTATTTATTTTATTTTCATTAAATTATCTACGACATAATTATATTTATAACTTAATTATATTTATAATTATATAAGATTGTAGTTGTCATTTGACACAATATAAACAAATATTTCATTATATTAATTTATATATTTTATTTACATTATACTTATTTAGTTTAATTTTATTAATCTATTTTTTTTCAGACATATTTATTATTCTATTTTAATACATGAATTCATAATATAATTATAATTTATGATGATATAAGGGTATAATTATTGTTTAGTACATAAATCATTTTCTTTCCATCCATTTTTCCATTCAAACAAACAAGGAAAAATAAATAGATTTCTATTTTCCTTTCAACCAAACATAAATGTAGAAAATTAAAATCCACTTATTTTCTTTCCTTTTATTTTTTTCCCTCTCATTTTCTTTTCTTCCTATTTTCTTTCCTCTGCCAAACGCAGTGTAAATGCATGGAATATGCATTTTATGATCAAGATATTTTATGTAATAGCCACTTAATACTTTGTGACAACATGTCTTTCGTAGACAGATGACGACCCTAGTGACTAGTACAAACAGTCAAGATTATCATTAAATAAGACTATAACTACCTCTGAAGATCTCACGTCCCCAAAAATTATCAATGCAATACCGGGTTGAGGGAGCAAAGGTTGCCCTTAAATTTAATGATACCGTTTCCATCGGCTTGGATTCGAGTGGATCGTGTGGGAAATAAGTAATAACTGTTGAAAGTGCTCTTTGGGTCTTCAGCTCGAGTTGGGAGATTTGCCTGAGGGACCAAGACTAGATCGTATCAAGTCACCTTTCTTAAATTAATAGGCCTAAACACACACACACACACACGCCCACACCCACACACACATTAAGAAGGATTAATGCATCAAATAATCAATATTTTCATACTTCCTTCACATTATAATTAAAGTTCGATGATAAATTTCGTTCATCAAATTATCAATATGTACAAGCAAGTCTGTCCTATTCTTTAATGTGTAGATAGGTAACTTACAAACAAATAATTGATAGAAAACTAAAAGTTGGTCTTTAATTATTAATTTTAGACCTGCCCCAAAACTTAAACAATAGGAAAAATTATAAATTTTGAACTGTATGTTATACCCTCTAATAATTTTAAGACATTAATTTTTTTATTTGTAATTTCAGGACATGAATTTAAGATTTTATGGTATATTTAGGACTTCTCGCCTTGATATTTGCAATTTTGTCGGAAAATTGATAAAATTGGTTGGAATTTTATTCTAAATGTGCCACAAAATCTTAAATTCATGTCCTGAAATTACAAATAAAAAAGTTAAAGTCCTGAAATTGTAAATAAAAAAATTATTATCCTGAACTTATTAGAAGATACAACATACAATTCTAAAATTGTAATTTTTCCTAAACAATATATACTTGTCATCTATTGGGTATTGACTAGTTAATATCACCCCATACATACGATCAAACTTGTCAAAAATCTAAGTTAGTTGAGCAGCACATACAGAGAAATTACTTAATGCCAACTGCTCATGTAATTAGCGTAGCTAGATTTTTTTTTTTGTTTTTTTGAAAATGTTTCTATCATTGTGTACTATGTATGCATCTAAAGGTAGACACGTATATCATTCATTCAGTTGATTGCAGTTATAACATCAGTTAACATGCATGCAGCTGATCTCTCTCTCTCTCTCTCTCTCTCTATATATATATATATATATACATATACGGATATATATATAAGGGTCAAGTCAAATTAAATAAACTGTTTTGGCTCTCTTAGGATTAAGTTTCTTGCATCCTTAGTCTCCTTTTTCATGTTTCAATAAGTTCACACTTAGAGAAATAATATTGGGCCACTTGTTGATTGATTTGATCCGGACAAATTACGATTGGGATAATTTACCGACACATCTTTTTTTGAGAACAAAACACACACACACACATACTTACGTGTATGTAATGTAATTTGGTCAATATGATCCGTTGATAATATCTTATGGTTATACAATAGCTGTCAACCAGAAGCTTCTGTCAATTAAACTAAACCCTTTGTTTATACACAGTTGAATTACGATAGCCACTAAGTATTTATCCATATTTGGACCTTAAATTTGTCTAAACACCCAAATAAATCAAGATTCTTAAAAAAAAAAAGGACATTTTACGAGGAATTAATGGCTATATACTTCTATAAACATCACTGTCTATCTCTCTCTCTCTCTCTCTCTATATATATATATATATATATATATTTCTTTTACTATATAACATTTATAAAGTGTTAGTGGATTTCTCGATCAGTACTTTCTTTCTTTCCTTTTTTTTTCTTTAACTTTTTATTTCCTTTTTCTTCTTTAAAACTTTGGAGTCAAATATAAAGTTCAAAATCACAAAATACTTTTGTTGCGAGCACTTGATTAAGTAGTAAACTAATCAAACCATCATCCTCATATAATTCTATAATTCAAATTAAAGATAATTTTTAAATTAACGAGATATATACTAAAAACAACCCACTATTTTAGCAACACATTAATTATTTATTAATTTATTTTTCTGATAAACTCTTGATAGTTTTCGGTTTGATTTAATATTTCGCAATAAGTTCAACTAAAAATTCATTTGAAAAAAAAAAGAAATTTCTAATCTGGTCATGGGATATTTTTCGATTAATTTCTAACATAATTGTCGGTCGAATTTTTATTTCTTTATTTATTTATTTTTAAGAGTCCGTGCCTTACAAACACAACCATAGAAATTACACAAATTATGAAAATTAAAACAAATATTTGTGTACATGAAAATAAGAAAAATGCGACATCTAAAACTTTTGTCTGGAAGTCGTTGGAAAATCCGAGTTAGTTAGTTAACGAAGCGTGTCGTGGTGCATTTGGACCGCTGGAGTTTTGGATAAGACAACAAAACAGCACCGGCCCACATATTTGGCATAAGCAGTTAATTGTCAATATTATAATTATTAATTTTATTTCAATTTTCTAACAACCTTAGACTGGGATATTAATTTTCATGGACGGTGATGCGAAAAGTCATTAATTTCGGATAAAACATAAAAACAATGATTTCTTGTACGTGTTATTGGGGCATTGGAGAGATCTTCGTAGTGGTTTGTCGAGGCTAGAGAGACTTGTTATATAGCAATGATACAAGTCGGCATATACATACATGATATTATATGTATTTTTGTAAATGAAGAATATTGTGTTTTTCGAGTAAATTTATGTTCTGCAAATTTGTGTTAGTGTGTGTTGGCACAATCATAGCCACACGATATGCATTCTTGGCAGGGGAAGGTTTAGAAATTTAAATTTCATTATTGATATTTTTTAGCTATATATAATTCTCCACACGATGATGTCCAAATTTATATATCGTCATCCGTTCTTTCATATAAAGGTGATGATATGTACAACCATCACCACTTGATCCTTTGTGAAGTATTGTTACGCAACTAAAAGCAATAGGGTTTTGTGAATTTATCATTTATATAAAAAAGCGTCTCATAATATGAGAGAGGGAATGTAACTTATACGTTGATCAAGTCCTCTGAGTATATTCGGTGGACAATAATATGTTATCATCAGTGTCATATTATAAAACTTTGTTAAAGTTATAAAGATTTGAAATTGCGCTGTGTGTATTCATATTGTAGACTTTATTCATTTTAATATGTAATATAAGAAATTTTGCAATCAATAAGAGTAAAATTGAACATGTTTTAACGTGTAGGGCCAAAAATGAAAAGTTTCCTTACGAAGACATAGTTTCAATCCTTCAATTGATATTAAAGCTAATATCACAATTTGATTCTAAATAAAGGCAAATCAAAAATTTAAATGCACAATTATTATCAAATATAACTTTCGAGTGCAAAAAATAAATGTTTGATCTAAAAATCCACTCATGTAGTTTTGGATTAATCACACTTTGCACGATTGAGCTATATTCTTAATCGTATATACTCCCTTTTAATTATAAAACATAACAAATTAATTCATTATTTCGATACAAAACATAAAAGTTTAGTTCAAACGAGGAACTAATTTATTATATTTTGTGTGTCAAATGGTACGTATAATGAATGGTATAATTAAATAGTTCAAAATACAATTGAATTTTAGTTTTCGACTTAATTAAATTGACCTATTAATATAACTGTACGAGTTAAACTCGTAAAAGTAGAATCTCAAAATAGAATGAAAAATAAAACATAAAAATTCGAAGCGCCACCCTAAGCTTTCTTCCATCTGTCCACATGATTCACTTTCAAACTTGATTTAAGTTGAACAAACAATAAGATAAAATAATAAAGCAAACAATTTGAAGAGCCACGCAGAGGATTCTTCCCTACTAAGATCCCCCTTGTGACAAGCGACTTAACCTATGTACATATATTGACCTCAAGTCATGATCAACGGCACTAATTTCTAGTTGCTTCTAAACATCAACAAAATGTTCAACTACTCCATGTGTGTGAGAGAGAGAGAGAGAGAGAGAGAGAGAGAGAGACTCAAACTTTAATGTGGACCAGGGGACGACAAATGTAGGGGAGAGAGAGAGAGAGAGATTGCATGTGTGTGTGTGTGTGTGTGTGAGAGAGAGAGAGAGAGAGAGAGAGAGAGAGAGAGAGAGACTCAAACTTTAATGTGGGCCAGGAGACGACAAATGAAGCTCCAAACTATGTTGGACCGATGGGCCGATCCAACAGAAAATTCAAAACATCAATCTTGGGCGACTGTTGGAGCAGTCCAACTAATACACCTCTCAGAAAAGGGCCGGACAAGAGAGAGAGGGAGAGAGAGAGAGAGAGAGAGAGAGAGAGAGAGAGAGAGAGAGAGAGAGAGAGAGAAGTCTAGCTAACACACCTCTCAGAAAAGGGCCGGACAAGAGAGAAGGAGAGAGAGAGAGAGAGAGAGAGAGAGAGAGAGAGAGAGACTCAAACTTTAATGTGGGCCAGGAGACGACATATGCAGCTCCAAACTACGCTGGACAGATGGGCCGATCCAACAGAAAATTCAAATCATCAATCTTGGGCTCCTGTTGGAGTAGCCCACTAACACACCTCTCAGAAAAGGGCCGGGCCCGCTCACATTGTTGTTAATTTGACTGTAATTTTCCATCTATTTTAAGGGTACAAACGATTACATCGTAATCAAAATTTTTCATTCAACATTAACGTGATCCAAAGAAGTAAGAGCATGAAGAAATTTATTTGTGTGGGAAGAAAAAAAAAAGGTTAATCTGCGGATGACATTCGCAAGTTTGATGAAATCAAATGAGAGTACCTGCAAAACAGGAGTTGTAAGAGTTATGCAAAGACAAATAGCAAGAGAATATGTAGAGATCTAAAGGGTATCTACCATTTTATATTACCCTTTTCACCTTGTTATATGCAAGAAAAGATAGTAAGGGATTCAAGATCCAATTACACAAAATACAAAAAACATCTTTAAAAAAATCATCATTAAAATAGAAATAAGACCTACATATTTTAATAAATATAACAAACTCAAGACCTCATAATATTGGGATTTAGAGCCCGTTTGAATGGATTTTTTTAAAAAAAGAAAAGCACTAATTTTTTTTGAAAAAAACCATTTCAATGAAAAAAAAATTGTATTTTGATGGGCTTTTCAAAAAAAAAAAAAAAGAAGCCTAAAAAAAACCCCAAAATGTGGTTTTTTTTAAAAACTATCCAAAGTAGCTTTAAATAAAATACTATTTAAAGCATTTTTAACTATTGTATTCGAACATAAAAATATCTTGGCTTAAAAAAAAGTTTCACTAAAAAAAAAAAACGATTTAAGAGGCACTTTTTTTAAACCCGACTAAATGGACTCTCAATTTTGTTACGCTTACGCACCACAGTAATCTAGGCCCATCAGATAAATACATACGCTTACGCTCTTTGTACTGAAGTACAATTTCAGATATATCAATCAAAATCTACGCTCTATTTGCCTTACCTGTTCTTGGTTGTGAAAATCAAATCGGTCGCTAGGGTTAGAAACTGGAATTTCCGATTAGGGTTTTAGCGATGCCTCGTAACAGTAGAGAAGATGATCGCAGGAGATCTTCGCCCTACGATTCGTCGAAGGATCGACGCTCCCATCATCATAAGGTGTACTAAATTTGTTGAACCTGTCATGATTTTATGTATTTGCCACCAATCGCTGCATATTAATTCAATTAGTTGTTGTAACTGTGATGATGATCTTGATTCTTCAACTGAAATGGTCAAGAAGAAAAAAGGGAAGCTTATCAAATTCGGTTGATTATACCCTACGAGGCCTTAAAAGTTGTATATAGAGTAGTATATGAACTATTGCATCAGATCCTGAATAAAATGTAGTGATAGAAACCTTTTACTATCCGAAATAAGGACTTTTTTGCAATTCACCAACGAGGGCTTTCCCAAAGCAACACAGTAAACCCAAAAATACGTGGGAGCTCATTATGTGTGGTTTTTAATACGAACATTTTCACCAAAATAAGCTTTGAGATGGTAGTGTGTAAAATTCGCGGTAAAGTGTAAGAGAAGAAAGTTAAATCAGAAAAGTGTGAAAATTGATATTGTTTGGATGGCAAAATGTTTTTATCTCTAAATTTGAATGAGGCGAGAAGAGAATGCTTTAGGTACAGAGATTAGTTCCAATGAATCTCGCATCTTATTTTGGGCTGCTCTCGGTATATTTTTAGATGATGTACCCTAAACGGCACACTGTTTGAAAATCAAGAAGGCATGATCTTAGTGTATGCAATTCTTTTCAAGAAATCCCATTGGATTAGTTAGTTATTTTTCATGTACCTTTAAGCGATGTACAATCTGAAATCTTTTTGCTTGCAGTATAATGCATTTTCTTGGATATTTGTGCAAGATATTAATTTATTGGTGGATGTGAACAAACAATGATAATGATTAGTATATTAGGTTTTGCAAGAAAAAGAGGAGGAGGAGGTCAGAATAGCATGTTTTTGTTGCCTGGTTAAAGTGAACTTATGTTTTCATATAAGAAGAGGCTTTATCGCCATGAGTCAGTTTGAATGGTGGAAATCAAATTAACTCTCTCATGTATGGATTTCACATGTTCCTGATGATCAGTAGATGAATTTTGGTGCCATGTAGTTGTTGAGTCAATACATATACGCTGCCAACATTTTATTTCTTGTCTCTTCCCGCAGGGTCATATCATAGGCATTTGTATGTTTTGTCATGTCATTGACTCATAATTCTGTGCCGCAGCACAAATATCATGGTTCGGACGACAAGCAACTTCAGAGAAAAGAACAGCATCAAAATGAGGAGAAACATCAATATCAGAAGTTAGATGGGCCGAGAAGTGGGAGATATTATGGAGGGAGAAGCAAAAATGAGGATTATGGCAACAGAAGAAACCAGGAATCTAGCAGGTTCTGATGGAATTATTTTCTTTTGGAATTTGCCTGTGTATGCAGCAATCTCCGTAACATGAGCAGCTATCCCCCTGGAATAGTCTTGCCTTTCCGCTTTTGTTAGCCAATCATTGGTGATAACTATGCACAGTGATGTGTATGTAGTTCTTAGGTAAGGGGCTTTAGCATGTTCTTATGCTGTCTGTAATGTCTGATTTACAGGAATTATAAGCATGGTGGAGAAAAAAATTATAGAGAGAGGTCACTCAGCCCATCAGATGATAGACCTCCTAAGTAAGCTAACATCTCAGATTCTCAGTCTAATTCTCCTTCCTGTGGGAAGAACTCCAATAGCATTGCCTAACTATATAAGCTATATTTCCTGTTGTTGCATTTAATTCTTTTGGGATTTTGTTTCATATACATAATGATTTGAATATCTAGTGTTTCTATAGTGTTACCATTCAGGGCATCATGCCCTTGTTTGTCCAAGTTGCTTGTTGCATGACTGATTGCAATGATATTGCTCCTTCAAATATTTGTCATGATCGCAGTTCTCCTTTAAGTTCTTAAGAGATTCCCTGTGAGCAAAGTATTTTTAGCTTTACTTACTGTAAAATGCCAGTGGTACTGTGCCCCTATTTTTTATTTTTTATTTTTTTGAAAAATCATGGTGTTGTCACTTATCTCTCGATTTGTTACATGAATCATCATTTCAGTATTTTATATTGTTAACAGCAAGCGAACAAGTGGATTTGACGTGGCTCCGCCTGTATCTGCGGCTTTGCCAAATCCTTCAGGTTTGAACTTCATACATGTTCTCCTATGCCAAAATTGGATGTATTCAAATTTTCACTTGAACTCTGGTTTTCTCACTTCTTCATTCCATGGGATTAGCGCTGGTTTACGATTTTGTTTCAACTGCTTTCTGGCCTTCGTTTTTCTTTATGGCATTGCATGTTTTTTGGTTTACATTTCTTTCAGTGATTGTTGAGTATTTTACTGAAACCATCGTCATGTTGTTGGCTGTTGTGTGTGGTTTCTTGTTTTTGATTTGTCACCATTACGTTAAGAAGGCAATATTGGGCTGCATGTCCTGCCATGCTTCTCATGGATGTGAGAGATGTGGAATATATGCCACCGAGGAATCGATGCTTCAGTACCTGGACCTTTTCATCTTCAACTGCAACTGTTGTTATTTGGTAGACTTGAACTGTAAGGCAGGTGCAGTGGTGATTATTATTTCATATTATAGAATCTGAATGGTTTGCAGCCCCTAGGTAAGGCTAGACTCTCTTTATATGTTTAATCATCTGATCCAATAAGTCTGTATGTCCTGGCTTAAGACATGCTGCTGAATATCATTTGTATTGTGGCAGCAGATTTTTATTTTTATATTTGACATTGAGGTTGATATCATGTTTGTGCTTATCTTTAAGCAGACCAAGTAGTTGGAGTTTCCATGGATCCTCAAGCAGTCTCTGGGGTGCTTCAAAATATGCTTACTTCTGAAGCAATTCAGGTATGTCAGATCAGTGGATGACATTGAGGTTGATATCAAGTTTGTTTTTCATCATCTTTATCTCATACACGTTTTTATTTTTCCCTTCATTTCTTAAGATATGATATGTTTGTTATTAGGTTAACCAGTTAAGTTCTGTTTCATTGTTCCCAATTCAAGCCATGACTCAGCAGGTAACTCGATGATGCTTACTATATTCTTATCTTATGATGTAGTCTAATACAACGTTTGTTCTTGGTTTTGATAAAGGAGACACTTAAGGAAAAAAATTTCTTCACTTATATATGTTGTGCTCTAGTTTTTGATCATTTTCTTTTTACTCTTCCATTTCTTTACTAAAATCCTAAGATCCAAATATAGTTTAAGTAAATTTTACTTTTTCTTATGGTTGTTTGCATTTCATAGGCTACAAGGCATGCACGCAGAGTTTATGTTGGCGGACTTCCTCCACTGGCTAATGAGCAGGTACATGATTGCCATCCCCATGATTTGGAAGGCTGTGTTGGTATCTTCTTTTCTCCCTTACATGCTCTGTGCAATGTAATGAAATTGTATTGGTTGGAATACCTTCTAGAAATTAATTTCCTACCATTCTTTGGCAATTTTTTGCTAAATCTTGAAAAAGTTTGGTAATGTACTCTTTCTAGTCTCTCTCCCTTTAATGAGTTTCGTGCATTGTTTTTGTTTTTTCTGACCTGTTTGCTAGGGTACTTTCTGTTGTACATAGTGCTCCAGGTCTCACTTCAGTCAAGTTTTTGTTTCTTATTCATTTCAATTTATGCAGACGATCTCCAGGTTTTTCAGCCATGTTATGAATGCAATTGGTGGAAACTCTGCTGGTCCTGGTCTGTGGTCTTTGACATCTAAGATATGATGCTATGTATCTAAGCCTCTTGTCCAGTTCCACTAAGCATGACTAAATGTATCATATCAGGTGATGCTGTCGTGAATGTGTACATTAATCATGAAAAGAAGTTTGCATTTGTGGAGATGAGAACCGTAGAAGAGGCAAGTAATGCAATGGCACTTGATGGAATTATTTTTGAGGTATTCTGACTTCTCTCATTCATCCATCTAATTATCCAGCAGTATCTACCTTCCCTTCCCATTGCATAGATAATCTGTTTTAGGTTTCAATATTTATTGTTGAAGTTGGCCAGCATAATGACTTTTTCCACTTTAATCGATGAGAGATAGAACTATGCCATAAACCTTTAAATCTGAAGTATTGCATATTCCTACAAGTTAAATATTTGAGCTTAGCTTGGAAGCATCAACTATAGCATTATTCGACGTGCTGCATGGCTTGATTATCATTTTTATCTGAACTTACAGGTGAAATTCTCTGTGCTTTTTCTTTTTTTTTTTCCGTCCCTCGATTCATTTAGACATGTAATTTAGATTTTAATGGGTTAATTTGGTTTGTTATTTTATGTTACTCATAATTGAAATATGAGTGAGAGTTAGAATATTTGTTACTTTTTACAGAGTTTATGTAAGAGAACATTGTGATGACCTCCACTTTCTCAATGGTGCAAGATTTATGCCCGCTTGTATCTTTTGACATAATTGGTGTTTGATTTATTTTGTTATGACAAATGTGTCCCCGAGTAATCATAATTTCACTTAAAATCTGGATAGGTTCTCAATGTTGAGCCACTTGAATGGCAGGATACAAGACAGACACACATTTACAATAGCATAGCTGACTGGATTAAATATAGGCATTACATGTCTGAACGTTTTGTAGAACTTCTTGGGTTTATGCTTTTCACTTTTCTATTTTATCCTCATTCCAGATGCTAGTGAATTCATTTCTACCATAGTCATGCAGAATGTGAAAGTGCTATGGTGAATTTTGGTGAAATTGAGCTCCAAGTATTTCTCATTTCACATTCTCTTTCTTTTGATTGTACTAGGGTGTTTCTGTTAGAGTTCGAAGACCCACGGACTATAATCCATCTCTTGCGGCACCACTTGGTCCCAATCAACCGAGCCCTTATCTTAATTTAGCTGCTGCTGGACTTGCACCTGGGTAAGTGGGTCCAACCCTGATTCTTGTATTTCATTGTTCGCCTTGCTGTTCATTTCACCTGTGGGTGGACGCTACCTTTGCCTGAACTTGTAAGCTGTTAAGTTGTGCAGCTTACCAACTTTGTCCAGGTTGATTCTGAGTTGAACTCGATGCACGTTGATTTTGTGGATAATTATTAACTACCAGACCAAAAACTGAACTTATGGTTAAAAAATTGCTCTTTAAACTGATGGTTTATACTTGAATTTCGTTACTACTGCTGCTGCAAGAACCATTGTGATGAACTTCAAATCTTCAGGATTTTAATCTGATTATTAGGATGAACGGCCTGTGACCTCTTTCAGTTAGAATTCATATTGTGCAAATTGGACTTTTAACTTTGTAGTTATTTATTTTTACTCTGACATTCTAATTTCCTCTCCATGGATTTTTTCATCGCGAGTCCTTTTCTATAATTTATTTCATATAGGAGTTCTTCTGATTTGTGTTAAATTGACAGCATGACTGGTGAAGCTGATGGAGCTGATCGTATATTTCTTGGTGGGGTGCCCTACTACTTTTCTGAAGCTCAGATAAAGGAATTGTTAGAGAGCTTCGGGTATGATATTTTAGTAATATATTGATTGCATAGTTGAGTAATTCCGCATTTTGGAATTATTGAAAAATAGTTTGTGTATTTGTCCTATTTCTGAATCAATATGGTCTTCCAATTCATTAACTGCAGCCCTTTGCGTGGGTTTGACCTTGTTAAAGATAGAGATACAGGAAACTCTAAAGGATATGGTTTTTGCATCTACAAGGTATGCACAGCTGTTGCTAGAAACCTCTTATGCTTGGCTTCTCTAAATCAGGCTTTTTAAACTCTATTTTGTTATAATTTTGTTTTGTAGCAATTAATTTTTCCTTGATCCTGATTGTTCTTTTACTACTTTTTTTTTTTTTGGAGTTTTTGCATGATCTAATGTGCATTTATGTACTTGCTTGTACTTTTTGGATCTACCTCTGGTAAGCGGTTTATGATTCTGTCAATATGCCTGAGATTCTGACTTCCTAAGCGAACTGACTTCAGCACTCTATATCAGCTAATATTATTACTACTTTATAAAGCTGAAGGATATTGTCTGATGCTTGGCTATGTTTGGTTCAGGATCCATCTGTCACGGATATTGCTTGTGCCGCTTTGAATGGCTTAAAAGTGGGTGATAAAACACTAACTGTTCGGCGTGCCACCGTCAGGTGAATCTCCTTTGATCAGGTCTCCTTTATTTTACCAAAGGCTTTGACAAGCATGTATTTCAAATTGCAACCATGAAAGTTTCCTTCGAGATTTTTGGTTACTTGGTTCTATACTATCACACTAGTTGAGTTTTTTGTTTTCAAATGCTTGAATATCTTAGCAATATTGACCTTGGCTCATGACTTGACTGTCATGAGCAGTGGAGCTGTCATGTTAGAGGGTAAAACATGGAAGCTTTTATATATGCTTTTTCAGCTTTTTGTGTAGCTACAAGATTGTCATGATAATTTAGACCATTTAACATTATCTGTGTTCAGGCCCACTACCAATTTGTCCACTACCCCCATCCCACCTACCCCAGAAAAGGAAAAATAAATGATAAAAAAGTTGAATAATATCAGTGTTTGTCTCTTAGTCTGTAGTTAGCGTTTCAAAATATTATTCATCATAGATTATTTGACTTGCTGCATTGCTTTCTTTTGTAGCGGGCAGTTGAAGTCAGAGCAGGAGTGCATAATGGCCCAGGCTCAGCAACATATAGCAATGCAGGTTGGCATTCATGTCTTTCGATTGTTCTTTCTAGTAGTTAGCTTATTTTGGAGGTTGGCTAATTGGTGCTTTGGGTTTTAAGAAAATGGCTTTGGGAGCTGGAGTGTTGAATCTTCCTGTTGAAGGAATAGAGTCCCTGGTCAATGTTGAAAGGCCAACCAAAATTCTTTGTTTGACTGAGGTATTTTCAACTGCCACCTGGTAATTTTTTGAGAAGAAAAGCTGTTAGGTGTTATTCTTTTTGAAATAATCTTTTCTTTGTTTGGCTTCATCAAGGTCATTAGTATTGATGAATTGATGGATGATGGAGAATATGGAGAAATACTTGAAGATATGAGGGAAGAATGCCAGAAATTTGGTATGTACAGTTTACCACTTAGCCATATTATAATCTCCTGGTTATTTGTTTTGACTTTTGAATATTTCCTTATATCCTCTCAAAGATGAAATTGTCCATTGACTGGCACGAATGTCATTGAGATAAGGAAATTCTTTGCATGATTGTAGGAGATATGATGCCTGAGCAAATAATTAATTTATAGAAAATTGTATTTTAATTTGGATTTTCCACACAATCCCTACTCTTTGTTGCTCTACCTATTCAGTCTTAAAATTCCTTGCTCTAGGGAATTCATGAAATGGATATTTTTATACTGGAATGTGAATCTGTTTTTTTCTTTTGGGGTTATTGAATAATATCTTAACTTAATTTCTGGTGATTTGAGTAAAACATATAGCGATTTCTTGCCTTTCTTTGTTGTACTCTTCTGCACAAAACCCCTGCGAGGGTAGGAAATACATTTTCTGCTGCTTCGGTTTTTTGTTTTTTCTGGTCCTCATTCCTCAAATGATTTCCTACTCATAAAAATGTGGAAATACTAAGGTGTATTGTGATTTTGGCCTTCCTCTTTTCTCATGTACTCATTTCCGGTTTATTTAATGAATGTGTGCTCAATTTATCAAAAATAAAAAAATAAAAAAATTTGGAAATACTAAGCTCCTTTTTGCAAAATTGCAGGGGAATTGATTGATGTTGTCATTCCTCGTCCTGTCCCGGATGCTGCCCACAGCGAAGGCATTGGAAAGGTATGATCTTATTTTTCCAAACTGAATTTGCCTAATGAACGTTGTGAACCACAGGAGATTTGTCCTGTCTATTTAGGATTACGAAATAAGCCTATATTTAGTTAATATGGTACGAAAAGAAGAATTCGGAAAATTTGAAGTGTTTCATTTGGACCATGTTCTTTCCTGATTGGAAATGGTGATTTGGTATTTTATACGCTTCCAATTACGAATGGAACTAGTTAGAAAGATATCCGCGAAGACTCTAATTTGCTAATAATCAATTATTTGACACACAAGTCATGAGTCAGTAACGAGATAATTACAGGTATTTTTGGAGTATTCCGATGCTGCTGGTTGTAGCAAGGCTAAGTCTGCACTTAGTGGCAGAAAATTTGGTGGCAATACTGTGATGGCTTTGTACTATCCAGAAGACAAATATTACGGCCGGGATTACACTGCCTGACTCTGTATCCATTCCGATGTATGAAGAAAACTTGCCAAAAATATCGTTAACTACTCGTAGTCTTGAGGACACTTTTATGTTGGTCCATGTACGGAGATTGTTGAAGTGTGTGTATAAGTTGTTTGTATGATAAGAAATCTGTGTACATTGTGGTTCTTGTATATCATATATTTTTATGAATGAACGAAAAAGAAAAATGGAAATTGTGGGTAATAGGCTATTAGGGAGATAGAAACTTGAGGGTTTACTTCAAGAGAATTTTATTAAATAAGCGTTGATGTCGTTTTAGGTTGAGGGCTCTTTATAGGTCACAATAAATTATCCGAAAGAACATTGACCAATCCATTGACCTTTTTCCTGGAAATAATTTTGCAATTTTGTTAGAACCAAATGGTGGATTAAGGGCTTTCTTTGGCTTAATTATCAATTGGTAGATTTAGCTTGCATTGGTTTTATGATGCACTTTTTCTATATGAAAGCAAACGAGTACACAGTTCACGTATATTTCTCTATAGGCTTCCCACCAAAGTTATTGTAATTGTACATTTCCTAAGTCTTAATCGGTTACTCACCACATCAATTATAGGACCTCTCACAACACTTGTCAGGACCACAAGAATGTAATTCCAAAAATATTCAAAAGAATTAAATGCCGAAGATTAAAAAGATTAAAATAATGTTTCTGAATTTTTTTGATTTATTTTAGCACTAAAAATATTAGCATTTACTCGTATATTTTAAGCAAGTAAAATAGATAAAAAAGAAGAGATACCTAGCGTTCGGTTTCAGCTGTCTTAAGCATTGAGCTTCTGACAATATATTTTTTTAAAAAAATAAAAAAAGTCAAATTATTTTAACACTTTCGTGCGATGAAGGGAAGGGAAAGGGGTAAATTAATGTCAAGGTAGAGATAACAATGACGTTGCTCCACGTGTATACTATGATCTTGTCAAAGAAATTTGAAGATTTAAGTCAATACCCCCACCGACCCCATCACAATCGAAAATTTCTTGTACGTAACTTGATATTTGGACCCAACCTCTGAATCAAAAAGTTAGGATTGAATTATATTTTGTGTGTGTATATATATATATATGTATACACATATTTTTTTGATAAGTGAATTAGGGTCCATTTGAGTAGATACTCAAAAAAAGGTTTTGAATTATGTTTTTTAAATCAAATAATTTTGTATTTGAATATCATAATTAAAGGCCGTCTGTATAACCTTAAAAAAAGTGTTTTTGACAATTTTTTTATAGTAAAGTCCTTTTATTAATCTAAACAGTTTTATTTTTGAATACAATAATTAAAAAGTGCTTTAAAAATATTTTGAATTATCTTCTAAAAAACCCTCTTTTTGGCTTTTTTTCACTTCTTTTTACATATAAAAAAGACTATCCAAACATATTTTTTTCTTGAAGTGCATTTTTTTTTAAAAACAAAATAGTGATTCTTCTCTGAAAAATTTCATCCAAACAGGCTCTAAAAATATTTTAAAATGTACTTTTATTTAAAACTACTTTTGATAGCTTATAAAACAATCACTTTAGGACTTGTTTTCTTCTTTCTTTCTTTTTTTTTTGATAAAAAATCCAATCCAAACACAATTTTTTTTATTTAAGTATTTTTTGTTCCAAATAATAAGTTCTTCATTTCTAAAAAATAATTCATCCAAACAGACTCTTGCTAATATACTGCAATTTAAATCATTTGATGCATGTACGAGACTCAAAATCGGGTGCATAAAATCATTTCCCACCATAGCACACATACACCGATAGGGAAAATTCTCATATGCACCAGGTATATAGGGCTCCACTTATGCACCATGCGATCTAAATTCAACCACATATTATATATATTTTATAAAAAATATAATATATAACACATGATTTATTGAATCTGAACCGCAGGATATCAACACCTTATCCGTAAAAGAAAAACCCCACAGACAGACAGGTTTTGGTGACTAGGATTTGTGTCATTGTCACCTGAGATTGTGGATAAGTCTTGTGACTATTTTCCTGTTTCCTCTTCCCCTATATATTTTTAAAACCAATCCCAACATAAAAATACTAGACGGAGTATATTTAACTCAGAAAAAGATGTACATTTTTTATTTTTTTAAAATCATAATAATAATAAAGAAGATACTCTGAAATTCAAGCCTTATTTACACCGGGATTACTCTAAGATATCATTAGAAAAAAACTAAAATAAAGTGTTTTTGGATAACGTTGCCACCTACTTTTGATCCCCCCATTACTATCTATAAATACTCTACTTCCAAAACAAAGTTTCTCATCCCATTCATTCCTACATATTCCAAGTTGAGCTCTGTGTGAATTCATTTAAGTTGGATCCGTTCCTTATTGGAAGATTTGTTGTTTTAGAGAGAGGGAAGAGAGAGACAGTGTGAGAAAATGTTGGCTGTATTCAAGAATGGTGTGGTGAATCCCCCAAAGGAGCTGCATAGCCCAGCGTCATCACAGGCAACCGCGAGCGCAGAGGAGGCTTTGAAGCATTTCTTAGCTTCAAATCCCAGCAATGGCTTCTCTCTTGGATTTGCAGACAAGGGTTTCCTGGCCTACGCTCCACCTCAACGCTCGCTCTTGTCGCAACAAAGGTGCCCTCTCTCTCTCTCACACACGCGCGCGCGCGCGCGCCAACTTCTCCTTCTTCATCCATACTGGGGTTTTAGTTCCCTTCATCTCAAATTTTGGTAATCTCTATAGCAATTTCAAGAAAAATTTCAGCAAGAAGTGGAGATAAAGATTTCCAATTAACTTCTTGATATGATATGCCCATTCTATGTATAATTTAGATAGCAAACACAAATGGGACAAAATGAGAAAGGTCCAAATGCCTTTTGGATTTGTGATCCAAGATTGTGCCTTTTTTGCAGGTTGTTCTGTAGTGTGAATGATGTGTACTGCATTTTCTTGGGGAGTCTGAACAATTTGTGTACCCTCAACAAGCAATACGGGCTCTCAAAGGGTGGCAATGAGGCCATGTTTGTGATCGAAGCCTATTGCACCCTCCGCGACAGGAGCCCGATCCCGGCCCATCAGGTTCTCAAAGATCTCGAGGGCAGTTTTGGGTTCGTGCTCTATGATCACAAGGCTGGAACTGTGTTTGCTGCCATTGTAAGTGCCATCATTTTGATACCAATATATATTGGGATAATTACCGAAACCCCCTTGAGGTTTGCTGTCGTATTACAAATAGCGCCGGCCTTAGCTGCCTCGACTACAAAAGGCCCCTTTATTTGTTAGTAGAGGGAGTTTTTGTAATTCAGGGGAGTTTTGGTAATCGTCCCTATCTTTGTCGATTAATCAGTGCCGGAACCGGGACCCTGGGATCAGGGGTGCACTTAACCAGTTACGGGCTATCGATAATATAAATAATTAAATTAGAAAAAATTAGTGGGTGTACTGAAGAATGAGTGAATAGTACACTTAAGGACACGATGACAATAATATAATACAAGAAACTTATGTAAATTATCATTGGCAGGGTGCAGATAAAGCAGTGAATCTCTGCTGGGGCATAGCTGCTGATGGCTCTGTTATGATCTCAGACAATGTGGACCTCATAAAATCAAGCTGTGGCAAATCATTTGCGCCATTCCCTGCTGGTAAATTATGCTTATCCTTTCTGCATGGAAAAAATGACAAATATTGATTACTAAACAAAATTTTTGCTGAATTTCAATTTGTGATCGAACTTTTGCAGGGTGTATGTACCATAGTGAACGAGGATTAACGAGCTTTGAGCATCCGATGAATAAGATGAAAGCAATGCCTAGAGTTGACAGTGAGGGAGCCATTTGTGGAGCTTATTTTGCGGTCGATACCTATTCAAAGATTAACAGCATGCCCCGGGTGGGGAGTGCGGCTAACTGGGCCACTTGGGGTTAACATTCCCGTGTGATGCGTAATAAAAGATCCAAACTGTCTTATTAACCTTATTGCCATCGACTTCTGCAAGTCGAATGATCTTTCTTTTGGGCTTTACTTTTTGTATGATCTTATGTTTAACGTTGTTTCGCGGGCATAGGTTTTGCTCTTTGCTTGTGGTTCTACCTTAGTTTTGTAAATGTATCTCCAAGGGGTTTGGACTTTGTAATTGCAGAAATGGTGCATTTTAACAGTTTCAATAATTTGATTGCATTAGTATGTGCACTAAAAGTTTCACTATCCTGAGGCTCATTTTAGTGGCATATGCTCAAGTGGTTTGGTAAGTTGTGTCTTGGGTACAAATCTCCACTATACATCAGTCAAAAATATTGGTCTATTGTGTGTTTTTTACCCTAGGTGTGAACAAATTCTGACGTCTGCGTACCATACTTGATCTTTGGTGGTGCTATACTAGCAGCACCAATGCTTACGCAAGTTATTCAGATATTTGATACGTTCGTAGCCAAACATGAAAATCTGAACATTGCGTAGCGGGAGGAGGCAAAGTCGCCCCTACTACTTTCTTCCTTTCTTAACCATCAAAAAGAAAAGTGTGGTCGTTTTATTGTAATATCTAGGTCATATTTGGCTTTTAGTTCAGCTTTGAGAGGTGATATTTTCTTTTTTTGCCTATTAAGTACAGTGCTCTTCTCTAGTTGGTATCTTGGGTATTAGCGAGGCAAATATCAGTTAGAAAAGGCTTAGAAACTAGGGTCAAACAAGCGGTCTTCGCATGTAACTAAAGGTAATTACACAAACTCCCCCTATTAATTTTTTGAATCACAAAAAAACTTAATTTGACCATGCAAATTCTGGTTGAAACTTCCAAAATTATCAAGAAATTTGGATTATATCATACATGCAAGGCAAATTGGAAAGTAAATTAACATTTAGAGGCCGCCATCATTTAGCCAAGTCTAATGATTGATAAGAGGTATATATAGAATATAGAGAGTGTTTGCAAAGCTAAAAAAAGAGTGATTTTGTGCTTTTGGCTGAAAAAATTACAAACAAGTGTTTAATTTTCACAACTTCTGCTCTTGAAGGGCTTAGAAATAGATAAAAAGTACAAAATTCGAAAGTATTTCCACATTTATTTATACTTCTAGTAATTCTCAATAAGCTAAACCTTTTATAAACACCCCCATATTGTTAAAACGAGTTACAAAGGGTAAGACAAAAAAGTCATGAGCTTGGTGAAATGAAATGAAAAGCTTAATAATAATAGCGTTAGCGAATATAGAAAATTCACGGGTAGGAACATCATATGTATCGTTTGATAAGACCACTCAACTATTCATATTCCAGCAACTCAAGTCCTGAATATTACAATTTGAACACTCGCACAGAGGATTCAATGCCTAAATTTTCATCAAAAAGCCTCAGTCTCACCATTTTGTACGTAAAGTATAAATTACGCCCAACGGCAACAATATTACAGCTTACATCTTGCAGACAAAAGGAAAAAGATCCAGAATTTAAAAGGAGAGGACGACATTGTACTCGCTAAAGGAAGAAATTAGTTCCGTGCCGTAGTTCGTAACAAGGCCAGATACAGAGGAAGGCGCCCGACTTCCTTGACTATCGCTCCAAGTTCGGTCTGATGCCATTAAAACATCATTCCACCTTTCTGCTCTGCCCGATATGTGGTAAGATCTCCACGAAAAGACGAGCAAAGCCTTCATGCACCACGGAATGAGTGAACCTCAAAATACAGAATGCAGATCATCCTCTTCAATGCAACCCGGTTAACCAGCCAATCAATCACTTCGAGTCGACATATACCTGGACATTGACCCAAGAATAAGTGTCCATCATCCCCCACCTCCTTAGCAACATATGCACTGTTACTTTAACAATCATGAAGTTCAAGTTCATATTTCTTAATGGTCAAAGTTGAAAATATGTAGAGTCCATCATAAATGAGAACCTATCCAGTGCATTTGTAACGATGTGTAAGCAAATAGAATAATTAACAGGTCCAAGAACTGACCAAGCCGGGCAAACATGTCACCAAATTCAGGTACATAGCTACATAGAGCATTTTATTTTGGCAGATAACACAGATTGGACATAACTTGATAGAACCAACCAACCTCCAGTTCTAAAAGCGAGTCATAAGTTTTCTTCTCTATTGTGTCAAAGACTGTAATGCCGCTGATTTTCTGAATCCCATGCTTAATAGCAATCAAGTCCTGCATGCGGGAAAAGGAAATGCACAAAGGTTACAAAAGATAAAGTTCAAAAGCAATCAAGTATGAGAGAGTGCTACAGAAATCTACCAATCCCACCAGTCTTTATAGTTAAGCAATGTCAGTTCTCAATGAAAGAATGTTCTCAATACAAGTCTATGACAGTAAAATTGTGTTGTAGAATTTAAAGAGAATCAATTACACTAACCAGCTGAAACTTCAACGAGCCAAAGGCTTGCAGCTCTCCGAGAGTCTGCACAACAGCATGAAAAATGAGTAAAATTATAACATTTTCCTATTTGAAAGTATAAATTTGCGAACAACATATTCAACAAAATCAACCTCCATTCTCCGGACAAATACATTTCAAATTTTGGAACTAAGAGTTTATGAATAAGTAATAACAATGTCATATTCACAATTGATTGTAGATCCATCATTAAGAACTTAACACAGATTGCCAATAAATAACATAGACCTAGTATACGATGTGATTAAGAGCAACTTTAGATGGCTGACCATTGTCTGTAGCCCATTGATCATTACAGCATTCTCATCAAGTGAATCACTTTCCGATAACCATACTTCAAAAGGTCCCAACACTCGCTCGGTCAAGTTTATGAGATTCAAAGTCACCTGTAGAATGATTATAACATGTCAATATTTAAAGCTCATTATTTATGACACAACCAAATGACAAAATACATATTCTGTGATTTTAGTCCTGTCGTCATAGTTAAATCAATTAATTGTTCACTGCAGTAGATACTAACCATGTTATCATTTGAACTTGTATTCATTTGCATGATATCACAGGTAAACTTCTAGTTTCATCAGTTTTGAAAAGTAGTAGTTTATTATGCATTTAGCAATAAAAGCAACTCTGGACATAATTATTTCATTACTAAAGTAACAATACAGGAAGAAAACAAAAACATGATAATATACGAGTATATTCCTTGAAGAGAGTGATGGGAAGATTGATCAAGAAAACACATCAAAATCGCAGGGTACACTTCCTTAATGAGTTTAGCATTTACCAAGAAAGGTTTCTCCAATAAGATGACATGTGGTATCTCCACAGCATGCAATTCAATCTCCTTGCGAGTAATTGGCTGCTGCTAAATTCGTAGAAATAAGAAAATAATTGAGATAACTAAGACAGACAAATGTTTGATTGGTTAATCATGTAAGCCATCTAATGAAACAGAACTTAACAAGTACAATACCAGAAAGAGCAAGAAAAAATCATAATATCCTAACCAAACACCAATTACACAGAAGATTCCAACAGGTTAAATTACTTCTAAGGTTTGAATAAGGACAAGTGATTAGTTTAACAATATCACCAAATAATTTTCCTTATTCAGCATTTTTTCAGGTGTAAGCAACAGGATTGGAGATCTATCATCACATAGTATCATTCTAGAGTAAATTTTATGCATTAGATTAAGAAGTTAAAGAAAGAAATTCAACTTACATTACCAAGTATATGTTGTGTCTGCAGGCGACCAGGTTCCCCCAAGTTCGTACGCCACGTTATCTGAAGTTTACCAAGAATTTTGCTTCCCTCAACTTTGATATGTGCGCTGTCAGGTGATGACAATTTTAACTGATAGAGATAATTATAAACTCCTCCCCCAGATCTGATGAGAACAGGTTCCTTGAAAATTGATCTGTAAAAAATATAATAATAACCAAGGGAATCTCAAAAAAGGAATGCCAACCAAGTCGAATAAGACCAAGACATATTCAAATTAAAAATTAAGAAATAGAGGAACAAAACATGTTGAAATTTTGCTGACTGCTGATTAAAGAGCATCACGACACAACCTCGTCGATAAGTTTTGCTCTGAAGAATGATCAGCAGCTTTCAGCACTGTTGCACTCCAATGCTGAGCTGGTTCAAACTCAACTTGGTCCATGTAAAGGTTAGATTTCGTATGGTTTTCTATACATGCCTCCAAGAAAGTTGTGTCCTGAGAGAACAAAGAATCAACTATCACGAAGAGGGGCACACTCATAGAACCGACAGGCACTCAAGCAGCTTTTTCATGACAACCTCATCAACCTAATACTATTGCACCATCCTATTAGCACAAAAGGATGATCAAATAAGTAGCCAGAAAACAAGTGGACGTTCATGGAGTCACTGCTGGTATTGGGGGGCTGCAAGTACACATGAATTGCATATTAATGTAGTTGAGTACAAAGAGAACATTTTTCCACGGTAACCTCTTCAATGACACCTCATGACGAAGGAAACAACATGCAAGTTAATGTGGACAACAGACGCTCATCTATCATCCTAAAGTCTGACAAATAAATGCAAATCCTTTTTCCTCCTTGTGTCATCTTATAGCAATAATATACTATGTCTAAACAATGAAATGGTTTGGAAAGTTCTGAACTTACAAACCACAATCTTTCACCACATGTCAACGTACCTTAACACTGCGAACCTGCATCAAAACGAGATTAACTATCACATTATTGATAAGCTAGAGATATTGTGTGCTAATATGTACAAAGGAACTCAAGAGAGTATTATGCCCGTAAAAATGTAAAATACATAATAATAGGGCATCTTGTATAATTCAGCAGGACGTGCACATTGAGCAGAAATTTCATGATAGAGTACCTTAGTCCGAACTGAGAGGGGGTTAGAAACTATGAACTTGAAAAACTGTGGGAGATATTTCCTCTCGCTGTCACCATCAGAGTAGAGTGCAGTGCACACCAAGCTATTGATGAAAGAAAATCACCACCCGAGAGAAGTTAGAATACCGTCTACCACTGCAGACAAAAATTGACTTAAACAATCAATGTTTAAGCACTTTTCCTAGATTAGCTTACGTGTGTGCACCAAGTTCTTTCACGTCATGTTCCACAATGAAATCATAACGTCCACCAGCGCGTATTGATTCCACAGGTGATTTTGTTGTATCCAAAAGAAGTATTCGCTGTCTTTCTGTTTGAATTTCAGCCTATTTACAATCAAATAAGAAATTTAGTTGCGGATTCTGAGTTGCGTCGAGCAGGCAAGAGCGAATTGGGTTCACTGAATCTTGGTTTATTAAAGCATCGGGAAGAACAAGCACGCTGATCGAATTGATATATCTCGTAGAACATGTGAATTTTTGTTGCTGTGCTTTTTTCTGGCATAATCAATAGATTTTATTCTAATTTTCATCATTGTCTCTAAGGTGCAAAGATAGGAATCTCTTCTTTGCAAAGATAGAACCGAAACTAATGCACAGTTTGGACTTCCTGAAAGCAACTAACTGTATATAATTCGCTTGCTACGCAAAAAACAATTTCCGAATCTAACCATCCCGGTAATATTTCCTTAAAATATAATCAAATAAATGTAGAACTCACCTTAATAATAATCTCCCGTGCTTCGGAATTGGAGCTGTTGTTGATACTTATATAACTGCAAAACGTCTCCCCCAGGTATATTGCGCTAATCAAGAAAAACAAAATGATCACAGACATCAAAATACGTTGACATGAGAAACAATTACCCTTGCTCCCCTAATCTCAACCAGCACATTGCTCAACACATTCTTGAAAATGAATATACACACACACACACGAATATATATATATATATATATATATATATATACATGTATACGCGTGTATACATTACCCGAAGGATTGGGGAAGGACGAGGAGGCCGGGGAGGCCGAGAGACTCGGTGGGGATTCTGGAGGAGGAATCTGCTCCGGTAGGTGAGATCAGAGGGATCTGCGGCGGAGCCATTTGACTGGCTACTGAGAAGCCGAGGGAGGTGAGAAGCGGCGATAGGATCGTCGAAGAGGTCCTCGCCGAAGAGGAGATCGCAGGGGTCGAATTTGAGAGGGGAAGTGTCCACGTGGAGCGTCGGGCGGCACAAACGCATCACCCTGAACGCCAGCGAGTGCGCCGCCTGCTGCGCTCCGCCGCTGCCGCCGCTCATCTCTTTCGCAGGCCGAGCTATCGGAGTCCGGTGATTTTGATTGTCTTCTCTGTTATACGCTGTCTGTAAAGTGTTGTTCAACTTCAACACTGGGACTCCGGCTAACAGCGGAGAGCAAAGTGTTTAAGATCCGTTGACTAAAAGCGCGATAACGCTTTTTGTATCTTTTTCGTGTTGATCTACTAGTTCGAAAATTAGAGGAACAAATGGTTTCAAATCATTTTTATTTCATTTCTCTTTCCAAACTCAACTTAAAGCCCGTTTGAATGGGTTTAAAAAAATTTATATTTTTTCGAATGATACTTTTTATAATAGAAATTTTTTAAGTTAAAAAATTTTATATTAGAAGTACTTTAAAAATGTGCTATCATTTGAAGTTCGTTTGGGATAATTCCTAATGTTTTATTTTTTATTTTTACTTCTTTCTAACCTCTATTTTTTTAAGTGTTTTAAAAATATGGTTTTATTTGAAGTTATTTTGGGGTAGTTTTTAAAAAAAAATAACTTTTTTTCTAACTTCTTTTTTTTTTTTAAATTCATCCATTTTTTTTTTGCTCTTAAGTGTTTTTTTTTTAAATAAGTGTTTATTCTCTAAAACAATTATCCAAACAGGCTCTTATTTTCTATTATTTAGAGTAATAATATGAATCTATTTGAAATTGTGTATTTGCAAAAAATGCCAAACAAGCACCTTATATTTTTTAAACAGATTCAAAAATAAAAAGAAAAAATAGCGAATAGTGAATATCAAGCATATTAACACAAGAACAGTGTTTTATTTTTTCACCCAAAAAAAAGTGTTTTATTTTTTTTTATGTAAAAATACATATTTAAGTTTTTAAGACAATCGTTGAGTTTTAATTGAAAAAATAGCAACAATATACACTTGATTTATTAATAATCTTTTATTATATTAAAACATACTGGGGTTTATATTTTACCCTTCTGCAATGTGCTTTACTATTCTAAATCATCTATACTAAAATTAATAAAAATGCACATAATTTCAATCCATGTTTTATAGGATCAAACAGAAATTAAAGAAACCTTGTTGAGGTTCTTGAGGTCAATACCAACAATGAATTTCAATGATTTATTTAACATGGATATGTGATAAATAATAAGTATTGTGTAATTTGTCTTTTTATTTTAGAAATTGAGTTATATATAGTGGTAGATTGGGGTTTGCCACACATGGCGTCGTCTCCAAACTTTATTTTGGATAATATTCATAAATGAACTACCCTTATACACATGTTATCAGGATTCGAATCATTGATGATACTCCCGATGTCTTTAAAAATGTGATACATGTCCAATTTTGAGTGGTTATGAATGATTGAGTTTCATGTTGGGCTTTTAATCTTTTTTTTTAATTATTTTTTTGGTATTTCTTTAGATGGCCCAATTAATATTATCTTTTTGGGCTATATGTCCAACTCTTAGCCCATATGAAGAGTGATGTCATCCTTTAAATGCTTTGGGGGAACAGGTCATGTTCCTCACAAACTAAAACTGTCAATTTGGAAAAACGTGTTTTGGCCTTTTGGGTTATCATGTTCATAGCCTATGTTTGATTTTGATTTTTATAAAAAATATTTGCTCTCAACTAGTAAATGGCAAATTTTATTTATTTCTGTAATTTATTGTTTTGTAAATTCAAATTTGATGTGACCGGATCTTGGTGGTTTTCCTTGAGCTGATGTAGAATGGTTGTCCGACAGATGATGGTGGCTCCTTGTGCTGCTAGGATGAAAAATACGTGAGTCTAACCAGAAGCATATCCGGCAAAAATCCTCCGATTCTTAAGTCAGCACAATGTAGGGAGATATAATGAATTTTGAAGAAAATCGAGTAGAGTTTCATAATTTAAGTGTAAATCACCTTTTAAGAGATTCAACCAAGGACATTTAGGGTTGAGATCTTAGTCAGTTCATTGGAATTAGGGTTGAGTTGATGAACCTATGAATTTCTATGACAACAGAGCCAATGTTACTAACGAATATCCTGCCCATACCTAATGGTTGCAAGGCAAATATATCCCCTATCAGAGTCAATGGCGGGTGTCAGAAATGACAGTAACAAAGTATGGCACTGTACTCCCCACTCGATGTGTCAAACTCTACCACCAAATAGGTTGTGGCTAAGTCGCCCTTGACGAGACGGTATCTCCTCGAGGTCAGAATATCGAGGAAGGTGTTTGCGACAAGGAGGGTCATATTTCGTGTGATCCCATATAACACGTGGCAGTCAGATAGCAGTCCACTTAGATATGTGTAGGATATATCATATCAAAATTATACCTTAGAGCGATAAATATGCATTCAATTAGTGTGTCTTATACTATATATGGTGACACGGTACTTAATGGTTTGATAAATGAAACGTACATCGAATTTTTAGTTATAATTCTAGTTTGATAAATTAAAAAATAAATAAATTTGATCAAACACATTGCATATAATATCCATTAACTTATTTGTTCTATTCCAGTATTTCAAAAGACCTTATCATGTTCTCGGTATGTGTTGTTATTTTAGGTGTGAACCCAATAATTAAATTCTAGGTTTCAACAAAATAAGATTAAAAGTGTCAAATATTTCATTCGGAAAATAATTCAAACATCAAATGTGCGTCTAAATTTTAATAAATGGTCCAAATTGTCTGTATTCTCTCTTTAAATCCTGGAAATTTTCACTAGTGGATTGAAAAGAAATTAGATATAAATGTGGCCGAAATTAGTCGCGACTAAGATATTTGCGTGTTTCCAATATCTGAAAACGCTATTCTTCTACTAGCATGAAAAACATTCTGTTGGTCATTCAAACAGTCACATCTTGAAAGGAAGAATAATTTGCTTTTATGGTAATGTCACTGAAAATCACGCCAACGTTATGTGGCGGGGTTTGGTTTGAAAAGGTTTTGGCTGTGCTTGGTTATAAAGGGTCAGTGTCAATAATACACTGTATTTAGGGTCGATTGCATTTTATTCCCTATCGTTTGAAATTATGTGAAGTATTATTTAGAATTCGGTTGGATTAATTTTTTTAGAAAAAAAAGTACTTATTTTTCTTTTAAAAAAAATACTTCAATGAAAATAAAAATTGTATTTAGATGAATTTGTTTTAGAAAAATAGAAGCCGGGAAAAAAAAAAATCGAAAAGGACTTTTGTAGAAGATACTCCAACGTTTCAAATAAAAACACATTTTAAAGCATTTTTAATTAGTATATCCAAACATAAAATTGTTTAGTTTAAAAAAAAATTACTATAACAAGCACAGTTCAATAAGCATTTTTTTTAAATTGGTCCAAACGAGCCCCTAGCCTTTTTAAATTGAATGTTGATTCCCCCTATCTTCGATTCTGACAGTATATACGAGAATCTTCCCGCAAGCGTAAGGCTAAAATCGAACATTCACTTAAGTCAATTAGCATTTGTACTAAAATGCAAAGATGAGGGAGCAAAGTGCAATTGTATACATGCATTAGGGCGTAATTCAAGTTTTATTTGTTTTATCGAAAGTACATATTTTTTTTTCTTTATTTTAAATAATAATACTCTATGTATTTATTTTTGATTCCTTTCTATTTTTTTTGTTATTTTTCCTCAACGAAATTCTTGTTTCAAACATAACCTGATGAACCACCTGAGAACTTTATTAAATAATAATCATCGTAATATCTGGAGTTTTTCATGTGTTCTAGATGTTATTATAATATTATTATTAAGCAATGGGTATTTGGGCTACAAAATGGAAATTTGTGACTATTTACCGTCTAGTCGCCTACTTTGCTAACAAATGGTGAAAATTAGCTGAAAAAAAGTGATTTTAGTAGACCTAGTAAGTTGTATTTTCCTTCCAAAGAGCCGTTCGTCGTCAAATTAGGTGTGCTAACTGCCACATGCATGCCATTTACAATTTCATTAAAAAATTACCAAAACTATATTCCAATAGCAATATAGGAAACCAAATTTGAAATTTCTAAAATGTATCGCGCTAAACGCGAAACTCTACTCGATTCTTGTTAGTTAAATGCGGAATGGGTAATATTCGATATTTAATATGTATATAAATATTATTAATACCTTTTCAAATATATAGAGACAAAATTGACTCAATGTATGCAAATAGATAATATGCATATCGATAAATCTATAAATACAATACAGATGTAAAAAAGATATTCGGGAGTAAAATAATGAAAAATTTATTTAAAATTTATCATGAAATTATTTAATTCATAACATAATTTAGCTTATGTATAACATTTATGTAATAGTTAATTTTTTTGTAAAATGTTACAATTTTTTTTATATGATAGGCAATTAATGCTTGTACTTAATTTAGATGTATTGTACCAATAAATAACTCTTGTACACCATAAATTCAAAATAAATACAACAAATATTTAAGGGATTATTACACTGAATTATCCTGGTGTATGGCTAAATTACAAATTAAATCCTTAATTTTTAAAAATTACTTAAATAACTATGAGTTATGCATACTAAATTGTATTGTTAACATAGATATTATAAAGACAAAAATGTCTTCAAATCTTTTACAATAAAAAAAAGGGTGATTCACACTAAACTACCATAAAGTATGATAAAATTACAAATTTAACCATATATTTAGAAAAAATATTCAGATAATCCTAGGGAATGCATACTAAATTTTAATGTAAATGGACATTTGATAAAGATGAAATTCGATCGAAGCTTTTGTTACTAAAAAGAAAAATAATATAGAAGTAAATAAAGAGAATACCAAATTTAATCCTTATACTATTTCACTTCGTCTGTCATACAAATGTCAAGAAAAACACTTTTTATCGAGAATCATGTTTTCTTAGTAGTTTAGTTAATTATTTCATAGAGAATGATACTTAAGGATCATATATGTGGTATATTATGAAGATATAACATGTGTGTAAGGTGTTTTCTTTTAAGAAATACTAAAATTTTATATGCGGATTTTAAGGTTTGAAATTTTATATGCGGATTTTAAGGTTTGTATCTCTGTCTCTCTCTCTCGCTCTCTCTCTTTCCCCAATGGCTTTAGTTATCAGCAATTTTCCTTGTTAATTTGGTAAAATATTAAAAAACAGATATTTTGTATTTCAAAATATTATGAAAAGTCGAAAATCAACATTGGATAATTTGCAATATTTGGTCAAATTTTGTTGAATTTGATAAAAGGGTAAAATAAAAAATATATATTTAAAATTAATGATTTTTATTAAAAACCCCCATGACAATAGATGGAGAGTAACATATGAATCATGTTTGTATACTTTAGGGTTATCCAAGTAATTTCTAAAGATTCTATTTGCAATTTGACCATATCTCATGATAATTGAGTGTAATTATCCTACTATTTAATAAAATAGTATTATTTATCAAAATATGTACAATACATATCTTAAATGTCTTATAAAAAATTATGAATATTATTTGTTAAATTCAGAATATGTTCAAAAAATAAAAATATTTTTAATCATTAATATACACACGTACTATATGGGCATATCACGTATTTTAATTTCAACAAGTTTGGGTGAAAGAAATATTATATGATGGTTATGTTCCCCTATTTAGGGAAACGTATTTGGCCTAGCCTTTAAATTATAAAAATAAATACAAAATAACCAAAATGGGAACAAAATACCTTGCGTATGTTGGGGCACTTGCTACCTTGGGCGAAGGCTGGTTCCAAGGAGGTTTTCTAATAGATGGCCTTTTTAAGTTTTTTTTTAAGCGAATGATCCATAAGTTTTAATTTTTAGGTAGATGATCCTTTTATTAATTATACATAATTAATTATAAATTAAACTTAAATATCATTAAATAGAAATATTTATCTATTTTTTAAAAATTATATTTTAACTCCAAAGGAAGAATATATTACAAAAAATAACTTATCCAATACTCAAATAAAAAAAAACAAAACAAAACAAAACCAAATAAAAAGAAGACAGATACACGCAAACACCATCACACAATTAAAATTAACCATTCAAATTTTATGGGATTCCAAAATTGACCAAATAATCTATTTGCCCATAATAAGGAGAGCTTATTTATGGCAAAAAATTGAGAAATTTTGACTGGAGGAGATAGAATGGTAGCAACGAAGTGCGCGCTCCATTGCCGCTGTTCCACCTTCTCCGGTCAAAACTTTTCAAATTTCTGTACATAAATCAACTTCCTTCATTATGGGTTAATAAATCATGTATTCAATTTAACATTTTAACCAATTCGTATTGTTTAATTTGATGATGTGCGTGTTCTTTTTTTTCCCTTCTCTTCCAGTTTCTTGTTTGTTTCCTGGGTTGGGGTTGGGTGGGGTATTTTTCTATTTTGGTTATTTTTTCTATTTTTTTTAAGAAAAAAATTTGTATTATTTTTGTTTATAGTAATTTTAAAAATTCGTATTAGCTTATCTCTTACTCAATTTGTTTATTATGTTTTCAATCATTTGATCTTAAGAATAAATTTATATTGTTTTAAATAAAGATGATTTAATATATATAAGATCATTATGATTATTACATAGAATTATTATGATAAGATGAATTGATATCTATACTTCTATTAACTATACATATATATAATAGATAGTTCAAAATGGATTTATATCAATATTTTCCAAAAAAATAATAGAATCACTTAAATGATTGAGTGATTGATAAAGAGATTATTTTAAAATAAGATAATTGTTTAAACAATTGAGTGGTCGTTGAAGAGATTATGCTTAAAAAAAAGACTAGATAATAGAATCTCTAAAGCAATAGATTGATCGCTTAGTTGAAAAAAAGAATATCTCTTAAGAGATAGATTGGTTGGTTAGGAGATTGGCCCGAACGACCGTCCATTTTTTGACGGCCGGACCTTTTAAGAGATCATGTTGCATAGTAAAATAAATAATCTCTTAAACAATAGAGTGGCCGTTTAAGCGGTTTAGTTAGAAAAAAAGAATATCTCTTAAGAGATAGATTGTTCGCTTAGGAGATTGGCCCAAACGGCCGTCCTTTTTTTGACGGGTCGACCGTTTAAGAGATCATGCTACATAGTAGAATAATATTGATGAGTCAAGTGCCACTTCATCATGCCATGTCATTAGTCTCCAAAATCCATAAATCTGCCAAGTACACAACTACTACCCTCGAGGTAACAAAAGCCCTTGAAGGGACTCACAAGCCAGCCTCTTTCCCTCGAAAGACCCACAAGACGACAACAGGTTATCAAGGGTGCCCTCAAACGAGGAAGTTTCCCTCGACGGTACTCCCATCGAGGGCCAAATCCCACACTTAGCTGTTGCAAGGATGGACATCCAGAAGGGACAAGTACAGCTGGTGACTCATGATATGTGCAGCCCACCGCCACCTAACGCATCCCAGTGGCACATGGGGCCATCCCATCAGACGTGGGCATATTAAATGCCAAGTCATAAATACAATCCTTGGTCATAAATGCCCAAGATACCCATTTATTGCCGGGTAAGACCCCTCATTAATGAAGAGTGAGAATAGCCGCCACAATGATTGAAAAAGTGGGACAAAAGGCACATATCAGAGCAGCTACAGTGCCTAAAGTGACCAGATCCCACCAATCATGTCACATCCAAGCTCCTCACTCTCATATAAAAGCTCCATACAGCTCTCTACCCAAGGGTAAGACACATTGCCTTGCAAATCATATCAATACTACTACTGTTCATCTTATTCTTAAATTGTCCACTGACTTGAGCGTCGGAGAGCCTATGTCGCGACAAAACCGGCTAGTCTCACGTGCGTTCCTCCCTCTTTAGCAGGTTGGCCACCAGCAAGGACATCTCAGAGTACATCACACCCCGACACGTGGTCGAACCAGATTCGGACCGCATCAAATATAATCTCTTAAATGATCGAGTGACCGTTTAAGCGGTTTTGTTGAAAAAAATAATATCTCTTAAGAGATAGATTGAT
Organism: Petrea volubilis; assembly: GCA_026212405.1. Classification (NCBI taxonomy): domain Eukaryota; kingdom Viridiplantae; phylum Streptophyta; class Magnoliopsida; order Lamiales; family Verbenaceae; genus Petrea; species Petrea volubilis. The sequence continues at coordinate 21,640,597 of CM047881.1, forward strand.
CACTTAGGAGATTACATTATGATCTTAAGAAATTATTCTAAAATAAGAGAATTATGCTAAAATATATAGATAATATTAGTATATTATAAGAGTATATATTACATAACTCTATCTTTTATAATAATCTTTTGTAGTATAGATATCATAGATACATTATAATGAGCATTATAATAATATATTCATGATAAGATCATTATGATTATTACATAGAATCATTATGATAGAATGAATTGATATCTATATTTCCATAAACTATACATATATATATATATATTCTCTACAAATTAAAGATCTCTAAAATTATAATGATTATAACTATCTTTTATAGTATAAATTAGCATCAAAATATAATCATATATAATGATATTTACCATGATCATTATAATAAAGAAGTCATGAGTATATTATAATAGTGATAATAATACTCATAATGATTCAATATAACAGTCATAATGATATTTTATAATATAGATATAGATATCATGAATATATTATATTGATCATTCTTATGGATTTGATCTATTATTTTCTAAAAGTATTATAATAGATAGTTCAAAATGGATTTATATCAATATTTTTCAAAAAAATAATAGAATCACTTAAACGATTGAGTGATTGATAAAGAGATTATTTTAAAATAATAGAATTGTTTAAACAATTGATTGGTCGTTGAAGAGATTATGCTAAAAAAAGCTAGATAATAGAATATCTAAAGCAATAGATTGATCGCTTAGTAGAAAAAAAGAATATCTCTTAAAAGATAGATTAGTCGCTTAGGAGATTGGCCCGAATGGCCGTCCACTTTTTGACGGCCCGACCGTTTAAGAGATCATGCTACATAGTAGAATAACATAATCTCTTAAACAATCGAGTGGCCGTTTAAGCAGTTTAGTTAGAAAAAAAGAATATTTCTTAAGAGATAGAATGGTCGCTTAGGAGATTGGCCTGAACGGCCGTCCATTTTTTTGACGACCCGACCTTTTAAGAGATCATGCTACATAGTAAAATAACATAATCTCTTAAACAATCGAGTGACCGTTTAAGCGGTTTAGTTAGAAAAAAAAGAATATTTCTTAAGAGATAGAATGGTCGCTTAGGAAATTGGCCCGAACGGCCGTTCATTTTTTGACGGTCCGACCGTTTAAGAGATCATGCTACATAGTAGAATAACATAATATCTTAAACGATCGAGTGGTCCTTTAAGCGATTTAGTAAGAAAAGAAGAATATTTTTTAAGAGATAGCTTGATCGCTTAGGAGATTAGGCCGAACGGCCTTACATTTTTTGACGGGCCGACCTTTTAAGAGATCATATTATAAAGTAGAATAACATAATCTATTAAACAATCGAGTAGTCGTTTAAGCGATTTACTAAGAAAAGAAGAATATTTCTTAATAGATAGATTGATCGCTTAGGAGATTAGATCGAACGGCCGTACATTTTTTGACGAGCCGACCGTTTAAGAGATCATATTACAAAGTAGAATAACATAATCTATTAAACAATCGAGTGGTCGTTTAAGCGATTTAGTAAGAAAAGAAGAATATTTCTTAAGAGATAGAATGGTCGCTTAGGAGATTGGCTCGAACGACCGTACATTTTTTGACGGGTCGACCGTTTAAGAGATCATATTACAAAATAGAATAACATAATCTATTAAACAAGCGAGTGGTCGTTTAAGTGATTTAGTTAGAAAAAAAAAAAAAGAATATCTCTTAAGAGATCATTTTATAGCTTAAGAGATTAGCTTGAACGGTCATTTATTTTGTCACGGTCTTAGTATTTTGTTGTTTTTGTAAGTTAAATTATTTTCAATTTGACCCCCAAACATAAAATAAGTTATTTATAATTCGACTCCTATTCAAATTTTTGGATAAATAAATATATTTATTTAGTCTTAATTAGTGCCACATCATAAATTTAATTTAAAAAAAAATAAAAATATAATTTGAGGGTTAGTTTCTTAAATAAAAATTTAAGGGTCTTATGGTTTAAATTTTCTCGGTTCCGAGCAAGGGGAGAAAAAGAAAAGTAAGATGTCGCTATCAAAATTTCACACACAACACACAGTGATATACAAAACCAAGTCTCTCGCGCGAACAATGAATTCTGACTGTTTCTCTCTCGGCATCTGCATCTCCACCACCACCACCACCACCAACACCTTCAAACCACGGCTCCACCTCCACGCGGTATCAACATACACGAAACGACGACGTTTCCGAGCTCTCTCCAGCTGATAGTCGCCTCGCCGATCGATTTTTGTGAGTGGCAATCGTTGATTTACTTTTGTGTTTATCTGATTTCAGGATCTATGTTTGTTTTGCATGTTGACATTCGGATCAAAACTGCGTTTTTTTGAGTTGGTGATGTTTGTGCCGATGAGCAGCTGATTTGATGGTTTGAGTTTTGTACGTCGTGCGAATGATCTTTTTGAAGAATATTATGAATTGCTTTGGTTAGTTGAAAATATTGGCGCATGTTTGAGATTCTGTATTGCTATGGAAGAATTTGTGTTGTGCCGATCGAGGATTCTGCAAATTTGCGGATGAGAGCTTAAAGTCAACCCGTGCTTGTAAATTATACCTATTGAGTATTGGCATAAGCTTTCATGTTCTGAATACAATTGAAGTAGTTATCATAATTTTTAGGGAAAATTAGTGTGATTTATCTTGGCTGATATATAGCAAATGAGATTTTATATCTTTTTTCTTGAATATATAAAAATGCATATGATGATATCACATGAATTGATGGAGAATTACTTAATACACAGTGATTTGCATTATGATTTACCAAGGGAAAAGAAGTTCCCAGTGGCATGGAAAATACTACAGTTTATTTGTGGGTCAAATAAGTGAATGCTTCACAAGGTTGTACTTTTGCATTTATCATGTGTTTGGAAGGTGTTCAGGGAAGGGAAAGCTGATACATGTAGGGATGCAGATAGGAACGGCAAATTACAGCTAATAGAAATGTCTTGATCAGTATTTGTCCAGACTGAGTAACGTTTTTATTGGATTTGGGAGGTTATTGTCATAGAACATACAAGGACATGAGTTGTAGCTGTTTTGGTGCGTCAACTGTGCTCCAGAAGAAACGTCATAAACTTTCTTATCAATCCAAACAAGATGAAGAAGGTAACTGCATCATCATTCTGCTGCATGTTAAAAGCCTATGAATTTGATACATATTCCTTTAAAGTGCTTCATCAAGCACATTTCAGTCTTATTACTTTCTGTTGTTTCATTGTGTGGTCACTGTTCCCCAATGGCATTGCTCATGTGGTCACATGCTCTCAATATTTTGTAGGTGGTCATTCAAAATATAGCATGTCATAACCGATCTAACATTTATGGATAGTGATACTTCAGATCTTCCGTATTAATCATTTCAGAATATAACATTCCATAGCAACCACTAGGAATGAGGCACTCGCAAAAGTTTTCAAGCTTTGTCGTTTAGCTCAGGGGAGATTACCCTTACCTTCCATTTGGTTCTTGAATTTTGGTAAGGAAAATAGGAAGGAAAATTTTTTCTTTGCTTCAAATGATAGTACTTTATGCATTCATTTTTGATCCTTTCTATTTTCCTCCCACTTTTACTCAACAAAATTCTTGTTCCAAACATAACCTTAGTGAGCGGGGTGGGCAAGGGGACTGATGTACTCAACCCTAGATAATATGGAACCTGGTGTTTTTAAGTTTTGAGTTATTGACTTGTGCTTCATTAAATTACTGTCAGAATTGGAAAACTATGAGCTCTATGCTGGTTAATGGAATTTAAAAAGTGATGAGGCATGTAATGGCCTTCGATCATGAATATGTGAATAGTACTACAATAATCTTACAATCACACAAGCCTCATTATCATATATGACAATGTGTTTATCGATATTTGACTGTGAACACCAACTAGCTGTAACCTTCATCTTTTCCCTAGTTGCGAAATATAGATCTTTGGGCATTCAGTGGTCAGGTTAAAAATGGCTGGGGTGGGTTTATGGAATCATGATCGTATATTGGATGGTCGACTATGATGTCCTAGTTTCCTTTCATTAATTTCCTTATCTATTCCAAATTTATCTCTTAGTTGCTATTTTATTTTTTATTGGATTACATTGTCTTGTTTGTCTTTGCTGTACAGGGGCCTCAATTGCAAAGACCAAAAATTTCTCATACAACGAATTACAAGTAGCAACAAACAACTTTCATCTATCTAACAAAATAGGGCGAGGAGGTTTTGGTACAGTTTACAAGGTATTACTCAATGCTATGTAGCTCTTTTCCTTCCCCCTCAACAACTTAACCTGTTATTATCAGAAATTGCTTTCTCAAAGTATTATAGAGAGCTTCTTCTTTTTAATTAGGCTTCAACATTTGCTCTGCCTCCTCTACTGGCGTAGAGAGCAATGGACCATCATCGGAGCTGAAACCTTCTAATAGAAATTTAAAAATCCATTTAATTAGTTCTTTTTAAATTTTGGTGCCAAATTCTGGGTTTCAAATTTGTTCAGTGTCTAACCGTAACACCTTAAATTAAGCCATAAAATGGCTTACCCAATTAGATTGAGTTTAACCAGAAAATGAAACCTTATTTCTGAAACTCGTGCATTTATAGGTGAAAAGTGTAGTTTTTCAATAGAGTACATGCTTAACGAAAAAAACCCAATCTCTCAATTGGTTTCCTCTAAATTTTCTACAGCATAGATAAACTCGAGCATTTCTCCTGCTTAAAATAATATAATTTATGGTGTTATCTTCACAAAATTAAGTTTACAGGATATTTTATTCTTTCTTTGGTCATGGGACCTGTTTTTTAGTAAGCAGGTTTACTTATCTTTCATATGTTACTGTCTGCTTTCTATTGAAACTGCCATTATTGCATAGGGAACTCTCAAAGATGGAACACAAGTTGCAGTCAAGACGCTATCAACTGAGTCAAAACAGGGCGAGCGTGAGTTTTTGACTGAGATCGAGACTATATCCAATGTCAAACATCCAAACCTTGTTGAATTACTTGGCTGCTGTGTTCATGGACGCAACCAGATTTTGGTGTATGAATACTTAGAAAATAACAGCGTGGATCGCGCATTATTAGGTAACTTAGTACGTCATTTGGAGTTTGAAGCCATTTAAAAGATTTCATACTGCCCAACGGATGCATTTGTGCATCTGCAGGTCCAAGGAGGTCCATTAAGTTGGACTGGGAAAGGAGGTCTGCGATCTGCATGGGTACTGCTAGAGGACTTGCATTTCTTCATGAAGAACTTGCTCCACGCATTGTGCATAGAGACATCAAAGCCAGTAATATACTTCTGGACAAGGACTTCCACCCGAAAATCGGAGATTTTGGATTGGCTAAACTTTTTCCAGATGATATTACCCATATTAGCACAAAAATAGCAGGAACAACGTATGTCCTTTTTCTATGTTTACAACGTGTGTCCTTTTTCTATGTTTTGGTACTTACTCCCAACTGCATATAGAATAAAGGAACATGGCATACCTGAGCATTTAGGTTGGATCAATTTCCGTTAAACTATTTGCTAAACACTTAAAACTGGTATTGGGGTCTCCTCGTAAATTTTGGAGTTGGTTTTCCTGATGTTTAGACAGATTCTAAGTTTTACCTTGGATTTGGTCCAAGCAGCGGTTACCTGGCACCTGAATACGTATTAGGTGGTCAGTTAACGACGAAGGCCGATGTGTACAGCTTTGGGGTTCTAACAATTGAAATCATGAGCGGCAAAAGCAGCGGCCATGCTAATTATGGAGGCACTCAAAAGCTGCTAATCGAATGGGTGAGTGATTCTTTTCTGGACTTTTTTGATAGCTTTATTTAGTATTCATCTGGTAAAAAGTTGGGGCTGAAAGGCGAAAGCCACTGCTGAGACCATAAATCCAGTTTACACTTTCTGGCTAACTAAGAAATGTGCAGAAATCCTACTTATAAATCCTGATGTGTGACAATTACGTAAATCTCATTTTTAGTTCCACAACTTACTCCTTGTTCATTTGTTGTCCCATGGATTATAGATTGTTAAATGTAGTCTGATGTCTTAATTTTTCTAAAAATTATTTTCAACCTTCTCGTTAATATTTCAACGGCAAAATACATGGCTATACACACGGCTGTTGGGTATTGAGTTTGGGAGCGAAGATTATCTCAATAGCCACATGGTTGGCTTGTAATCATGCTCTCAAAATTCGAAAAGGTGGAGAAAGACTAAATTTGAAGGAAAACATAAAATACAAAACCAAATTTGAGAATTCATTATTAATGGGACCAAAAATGAACAAAGGTTAAATTTTGGGACAGAAAATGAGACTTCCCACTTCCGCTATTCTATGTTATTTTCCATTTCTTCCCTTTAATATCTTTTTGTCTCTTTGATTTTCGGACTGTATTTTTTCTCTGTCCTCTCTCTCTCTCGGATGCATATTACTTGCTTCACAGGCATGGGAGCTATACATAGAGGGGAAACTGCTGGATCTCGTTGACCCAGAACTTGAAGAGTTTCCGAAAGATGAGGTTCTCAGGTTTATGAAAGTGGCCCTCTTCTGCACTCAAGCAAATGCGAGCAGAAGGCCATTGATGAGCCAGGTCATGGAGATGCTCTCTAAGAATGTACGGCTTAACGAGAAGGAACTCACGCCTCCTGGTTTCTTTGAAGATTCGGATCGGTTTAGTGGCAAAACATCGAAGGATAAGTCATCCAATGCCTCGACTAGCCATCAGATGAGTTCTTTCCCCTTCACAATCACTCAGGTCACTCCAAGATGAGGTCCGGCATCGCCCGGGAGTTCAGTAATCTTCAAGAGAATGGTTTTCACATGGCTTATTCAAATGTTTCATTTATTTGAAACTCCAATATGTACATTGCTCGCCTTTTAGTGGCCTATAATGTTTCCCATGCTATTTTTTCTTGGTAGTTATAGCGTGGCCTTTACCTATTCTTTGTGGATGTTTTTGTGACACTTGAGAAGAATGCCGAGAGATTTGAACAACTGAGGCTCTAGTATATTCATGTAACACGGCTTTTATTCCAAGGTGTCGACATCATTAATTATTAAAATGTATAAATTTAATGATTATATATAATATTGACATATAAAATAACAAAAATTATTATATTATGTATATACGAACAATTAGAAGTGCTACAATATATATAAACAAAGTGCTATAATCAAAATAATATATAAAAAATGATACTGAAAAAAATAATAAGCTATTCTCTATTTCAAAAGAAGCAAATGTAGTGGATAATGAATTGTTTTAAAAAAAATATTTAACAAATAATTTTTTAATAATACTCAACAAAATTGACATAAATCCACATAATGAAATATAATCAAAACTTAAAAAGTATTAAAATAGATTTTTTTTTCGCTCTCTCTTTGTTCTCATAATCAAAAAAATATATATTCAAAATTCAAAAAATATATATATTTTTTTCCGCCATCACATTTCTTAAATCACTCCAATTAAAATTTCAAGTCTCAAATTAATAAAATTCATTCAATTTCAATAGCCAAATAAATAAATATGAAGATTTATTAAGTTTAATATTGAACAACTATAAATATTCATAACAACAATCATAAGATTCAAATCTCTCTACAAAAACGAATTACAAATAAATAAATAAATATATAAATTTCAAAATTAGTACACAATACCTTCTTGTACGTTACTTTTAAAAAAAATTGAACATTGTATCGTTTGTGAAAAAAGAAAATTTCAATTCAGATTTTTGGTGTTTTAATTGGAATAAAAGAGGAAAGTAAAATTAATAGAATTTTTAATATTTTAATTTGAATAGAAGAAGGAAAAAGAGAAGAAATAGAAAGATAGAAAATTTAATTAATTATAATAAATAATATTGTGTAAAAATAAATTATCAAAAATAAAATAAAATAGAAAAATTAAAATTTTTATTATATAATTTATATAAAAATTAAAATTTTATTTTGGGGGAGGAGGTGGGGGACAAAAATTTAAAATTTTAATAAACATGTATACTAAAAAATAAATTGTTAAAAAATTGAGAAGGGGCGATTGCCACCATCAGTCCCTTTGACTCTGTTATTGATTGTGAGGCTTTTGAAATTTAGTAAAAAAAATACAAAGGAATTTTGTTTAATTCAGTCAATGATGGTGGGCTGTTTTTCTTTTTCTTTTTCTTTATTTTTTAACCATTTTCTTTTTCCTGTGCCTTCGTTTTCAGTTTTCACCAAATCCATCTTCCAAACACAAGATTAACGATGATTATGCGGTATGTCTTGGCATGCAAGTCGCATCTGCTCTGTTTGTTGGCACTCTTAAGATTCTCTATGCTTAGCTGTTATGAGCTCCACGCTCGTTTCTCTCAAGCCATGTATTTTATACTAGAGCTTTTTTTTTTTTAAATCAAATAATTTTGTGTTGGAATAAAATAAATAAAATATTTTAAAATGTGTATTTATTTAACTCTATTTCAGAAAGCTTCTGAAAATTGCTACTTTTTGATCTTTTTTCTGGCTTTTCTTTTTTATAAAAAAATCCATCCAATTACATATTTTTTTTCACTTAAGTGTTTTTTTAATTAAAAAATAAGTGCCTCCCATTTAATAAAAGCTCATCCATACGCGCTTTATATGTGTTGTGCTTCAAAATAAGTTTTTGCTGGTGACTTTCTGGAAAATTTCATGCTACACAATTGGGTGTTATGTAATTAATATTTTTAACAGTTGAATTTAAATATGATGATGTTAAAAATAATTAAAAATGTGATTATAACATCATAATACTCAGTCTGACTGTTAAAAAATCACTTGGGTACTCAACCCAACAGCTTACGACACCACTTGAGCGTGAATCTCATGAGCCTGCCCCCCTGATTCCTCGGGTCTCGTCCACTAATTTGCTCTATCCCCTGCCTAATGCAAGCCAGGTTGCCATTTTGCGTTTCAATATCTTGTATAGGTAACAGGATCCTAGCTATGAACTGATCTTCAAGTCTTGCAATAATGCGAGGGTCACATAGATGTGTCATCACCCAGGTACTCAAAACCATGAAAGATACAACACATGAGAATATTACAAAAACATATTATACGTCAAACAAACAATTACTACACAACAAGCATGAACCTCAACTAAATTGAGCTCAACACATGAATGCTAGATGCAGCCGTAAATAAATTTCAATCTTTAGTCACCGTTGTTAACGTAAAATGGCATGCATGAAGTAAGAACTATAGTGATAGAAAAGAGTAGAGTTTCTCAGAACAGAAAACCAAAGAGTATGCGGGAAATCAAAACTCGAACATCACTAATTTGCCGGCTGGTCATTGGCAGGAGTAGTAGGTTCCCCTGTTGCTTGAGAATTGCCATTGGAAGACACGGGATCTTTGGCAGGTGCAGGTGGCACGTCTTTCGCCCCAGATTCAACCGCATTAGGTTTTTCATTCTTTGCATTCTTTGCATCTTTTGCGTCCTTGGCAGGAGCAGGTGGGAGCGGTAGCATGTGGGCTGGGGGATTGTGCTTCAATTTCACCAAAATTCCACGCATCCTCGAAAGATCAGTTGGCTTCCCAGGTTTGGGGCCTTGAATGACAGTTATAGATGGTTTCTTATCTTGATCCTTCTTCTTTCCTCTCTTCTCGATATTGGGCACCTCGTTGGGAATGAGCTCCGCTATGGCTTTCCAGTACTGTTTATCAGCCTCTTTGTGGAACTTTTCTCGACTAGCCAAGTATACCTGTTCAATATGATGTAGTAATGTGTGAAAAAGATTGTTTCGATTGATTAATGTAATTGACGTAACAAAACAAATTTCAATTGAGGTTCCGAGGTAAGAAATTCAACCTTCTCTTTCTCTCTGTTGGTGGTCTTGTTAGTCTCTATGTCGAGAATTCTTTTCTCATAAAAAGCTTTCTTAAACTCTTCACCTTCTTCTATAATTTGGTTTCGCATTTCTTTTTCCTCCTTCTCCTTCTCTTCAAGACGAATGGCATTGAGCCTGCATCCAAAAGCCAAATTAAGGGGACTATGAAAAGGGAAAAACACACACACACAGCCCTATCTAACATAAGCAGTGATCAAATGAGCATAAAACCATGAGTTAGATAGGGTCAACAGATTGGTGGATTGGCAATGCAAAACTCTTCTCTTGTCAACAGAACACAAAGTATGGGTGTTTGGTTTCATTCTCATCGCCATTTTCATGATTATGACCATTCCAAAGACTAGATTAATTTGTTCTACTCCCGATTACTGAAAACAACATTTTTATTCCGAAAGCTTTTTTTTTTTTTTTTTTCCATTAATTGGGAACCCCCGAAGCCACACCCAAGAAACAATAACAACCTACATTCTAATTTTGAAAAAATGCAATCAATCGACACACTTTCAACTCAAAGTAGCGCAACTCAACTCAAACTTTCATACCAATGTAGAATTGGCTAAATAAATTTGGCAATTCTACCTCCCTAATCCAACAAGTTATAATCTTGTATGTTTGAAGAATCCACCAAATGGATTCTATTTTCCTATTCTGATCCATCAAATCAAATCATGCCAAATTACATAGTTCCCTTTATATTCACTAAGTTCACCATTAAATCATTTCCATCGAGTTCTCTAATCGAGGGTTCCAGTGGCTTCCCATTTAATACGATCAAACCACATCAAATAACTCTCCACCTGTATATCTTCCATGGCTGCTATATCTCTAACCAGTGAATATGCTCTCATTTCATACTACATACCTCTTTCTTGTTTTACTGTAATCTCTCTCCTTGAACGTATTAATAACAAACAACAGTTGACCAAATCTTGAAATATAACCTATTAATTCAAAGTCTTGATGGTCGTTGACATCACCAAATCAAGCTAGGTCTTCAAGTATATACATCTTAACTATCCAAATCAAACTCTTTCCAGCAACCAATAATTAAGATTTATTGAAAATCAAGTCAGAGTTCCCATCTTGTTTCAGCCTTCTAATAGATCAAATCCAAATCCAGCAAGAGATCACGAAATAAAGAAAAACAATAACAATAACAAAAGATCTTACATAAATATGAGTTCCTAATGACTCAAAAACAACTTAAACTAGGAACAAATAATCAAATACAACTTAACAAATTAAAGAATCTCACCTCCTCCATTCTCGAAGAGCAAATCCTTCTTCTTGCATCTCATTAGGAGGCGGAAGGATCGGTCCGTCCGAGCTGAATATTCCCTCCGAATCTTGCCCGATGGCGTACGGCCCTTTCCCGTTGCCGTTCGAGGCCGGAGGCGAACCGGAGGACCCGAAATGCTCTTTATTCGACCCAAACCCGAATGAATCGGTGCTGTTCGCGTGATCCACCGGCACTTCCTCGGACTCGGCGTACTCCGGAGTGTAACCGGAAGCAGAGTACGGCGGAGTATCGGCAGAGGAAAAGGCGGCGTACGAATCGTCGTAGCCGGTGTAGCCGCCGTCGTCAAATTGACGCGCCGACACATCTCCGTCCGTGCTGTACGCGTCGAACGATGCCATCTCTCTCTCTCTCTCTCTCTCTCTCTCTCTCTCACCACTGTCTGAATCTTCTCTCTTTCGAAGCTGGTTTCCTTCTCTGTGTTAGCTCCAAATATGAACGCGTATGTCTGTGTATGTATATATACATATATATATATATGTATGTATATGTGTATGTATATCTTGAAAGCGTGGTTAAGTTGACGTGTCCATATTACCATCCAAAGAAAGGGCAAAAAATTTCCCTTATCAGTTTTCTGCTTTCCACTTTTTTCACTAGTTTAACTTAAGTTGCTACTCTACAATTGCCATAATTACTTGATTGTATAGACTTAAACGAACAAACAAAATCGAATCGAATCGAATTTTTTAGGGATAATTACATCTACTACCCCTCAAAAATTAAAAATTATAATTGATCCTCCAAAAATTTCAATATTACAACCACATTCCCTAAGAAATTTGAAAATTATCAAAACCCCCCTCGTCAGCCGGTTCCCGATCATTTTTTTAAAACGCTCCAGTTTTACCCCTGCTTTATTAATTATTAATATTAAATTAAAAAAACGTAAAAAAAATGTTAAGAAATAATTACATCTACTACCCCTCAAAAGATTAAAAACTACAATTAGTCCCCCAAAAATTTTCAATATTACAACCACATTCCCTAAGGAATTTGAAAATTACCAAAACCCCCCTCGTCAGCAGGGGGTTTAATTTGATATCTCACTTTCCTAAAGTATGTGAAATTTGTGATAGCAAATACACGGCAAGTAAAATAAGATTTCATAACAACAAAAAAAAAAAAGTAAGATAATTAAGATTCAATGCTATAAGTTTATAAACAATGCCGCCATGCTCAATTTCACCACGTGCAAGGTTTGTTGGAATTGAGCTTCTTGGTGCAATATTTGTGGGCATTGAACTTGTTATTTATTGCTCAAATTGCCTATTTCAATCTTGCATATCTCCATTCTCTTCTTCGATCGAATAAAGAAGGCACCAATGTGAGAGTCCGTGTATTGAGCATCAATAAAACAATTGTTGGCATTTCTCGGCGTCTTCCGCAATCTTGATAGTTGTTTTTCTACCACAATTTGATTGCTTGCAATTTTCTTTCCTATACTTTAAACCCAAAACACTAGAGGAACCACTAGAAGAAGCCATTTCACATATGTAGTAAAGATGTGGTGAAAAAATACAATCTAGCAACGCACACACACACACACACACATATATATATATATATAGAGAGAGAGAGAGAGAAGTGAGCAACAATCAAAATGAAGAAAGAGCAACGACTATTTTCAAATGCCAATGGCTAGTCTTTCTAAGCTCAGAAAATTTGAACCAAAAATTACAATTACCCCCCTCATTAAAATCAATATTACAAAAAATACCCTATATATATAATTTTATTACAAAGGATAAATTTGGATTTTCATTCATATTTTGGCTGACGTCATCCAAAAATGACCGGGAATCGGCTAGCGAGGGGGGTTTTGGTAATTTTCAAATTCCTTAGGGAATGCGGTTGTAATATTGAAAATTTTTGGGGGACCAATTGTAGTTTTCAATCTTTCGAGGAGTAGTAGATGTAATTATCCCAATTTTTTATATTAGAATTTTTTTAAATCAAACAATTTTAGATTCGATCGCATAATATTCTAAAGATACTTTTATTTGAAAATATCTTGAATATTTGAAAAAGATTATTTTTGAACTTTTCTACGACTTCTATTGTTTTTTAAAAAAATCATCTAAATATAATTTTTTATTAAAATAATTTTTTTCAATGAATAAACCCTAGTAACACTTTGATGAAAAAAAAAATCTGTCTATCATGGACATTTTCATAAAATATCTTTAGAAGAAGAACAACAGATAATTCTTTTTAGGAGGGGTGGATCGGCGGCTTAAATTTAGGTAGTCAAATAAGGTGGTCATTAATAGAGAGTTCTTTTTAATTGAAAATATATATTTTCTAAAATTCAATTAAACTAGGTAAAATATGTATATTTCCTAATATAATTGTTTTAATTTTTGTAAAATTAAATTGAAAAACGTTATGATGATAATAATTATACTAAACTATCATAATATATGTTTAAATTACAAATTAAACCCTTAATTTTTGAATATTACCAAAATAATCTCAAGGTATGTAAATATTTCACACATATTAACATGTTCTTCCCAATTTTAACATATTCTTTCTATTTTACTCTTAGTTAAATTTTGATCAAATTTTACTAAAGAGCATATAATTAGTTTCGGGGACACATTCATAATTGGTGGCAAAAAAATAAAATTACGAAATACATGTAAAATATCATTGAATCTGAACGACTAAATACATAAATAAAAGTCACTCGATCCATAGAAAAATCTACGATGAGTTATTTTGATATCTCTAGTCTGGTTTTTTCGTGGGATGGATAGCAACTTGACATGTTAAGAAACAAAAATGCAGTGTCCCATCGATGTTGAACACTCAAAAGATCTCACCAACATAGATCAACTTAAGGGTCACATTTCGCATTTCCTCTACCCTACACACATTTACAATACATAAAATGTTAGTCTCTGCCAAAAGATCCAAAAGAATGGACACAACATTTACATGTAGTCCCACGTAATTCTGTGTGTTTGATGTGCAACTGAATCAAATCTATACTATTGCACATTACATACAGAACGACATCAAAATCTAAAATATACCTCACAACTCGCATCAGGCCAAAAAGAAGAAACTAACAAAATGTAACCGTACAATACATATCAACATCAAAAAAATCACCAGATGATGTACGCTTAAACCTGTCCACAATTTTTCATCCTAATTTTGCAGAGGAACTGGCCCTGATCAGTGCCACAAACCAATGCAGCAATGCCTACCCTTCTACCCGCTCGTTGTCTCGAGCAAATATTTGACCAACAGAACTCTCACGAAACATGTTTCTTGTAGGCAGCATCCCAGTAAAGGAGTTCCGGTTCGAGCGATCACCTTCCTCTTCTTGTTCTCTCACAGGCGAATGCGTACCCTATGTTTGGATCTTGGAACCTAGTAAGGAAAGAGAGCACTACTGCTATGTCTGGATCAAGAAATTTAGTGAGGAAAATGAGAATGACAAGGTAAAGGTGCAAAAAATAAAGCACAAACTTTTCATCATTTTAAGTGCAGAATTCTTTTTCCTCAAAACGTTTCTCTCACTAAAATACAAGATCCAAACATAGCGTAAGGAAAAGTTATTCCACACTTCGAGTGATCTAACTTTATGTTCTAATTTTTGCACAATTCGTCCCACTCTTTCTCGCTTTCTTCACTGAATTCTTTGATCCAAACACAGCGTGCGGCAGAACAGATCCTGAAGCTCCCGAAATATTGCACATCATTTACCTCCCACTTAGTGACAAGCAGTTTTTCAGGTTTCCAGCAGTTAATAGCACGGGCAGTGCTAACAATCCAGAGGATTCTGCTTCTGCAAGCCCTTTGGCCAGCACTTGAAACCCGGCTGGCCCATTCTTTGAATCTCCTCGTGCATGTTGGATGACTGGCAGTGGGGAAACATTCTGGTATATGCTTGGTCTTGGGCCCTACATACCTACCTAACAGTCAGGATTGTGCCACATGTTTAATTCATTGGAAAAAATATATTTTCACAGAACATGTGGCACAATCCTGAATGAATGGTGCTTGGGACAAAGTTTCCAGGTGCATAAAAGATTTTTCCAGCAGTCGGCATGCGCAATACCGTAAAGTGAAACAATATCAATAGGGGTTTCATGGAACAGGAGATGCATTCTATGGGTGCCGGGCATATGATGGCATTCGCTGCAAAACTCGAGAGGACTCAGGTTTTAACCTTTTATTGGACATCCCCTGCATAGATCTGAACAACAACGATTCAACAGCATGCTACAGGATACACATCATGCTTCATAATTTCCAGCATGAAAAATGTTGAACAGAACTCAATCAGAAAAATAAACCTAATCGGTTTTGATGGTCCTCAAACCAACCCAAAGAGGTACCTGAATAACTAAACACCATCAAGAAGCAAAAACAACTCACCTAGGTGAACCTGGACGTTTGTGGGAAAACTGACCAAGCGTGGATTTCAAGGCAACAAGAGCCTTCTCAGCAGCCTAAATAAAGTGATTTTCAGTCAAAGACCAACAAGAAGGCGAGACTTAAAGAAAAAAAGAAAGTCACGACATTCAGTTATAAACACATGGTATACAAATTCCACATGCAAAATAATTCTAAATGGGAGAAAATGATAAATTTACAAGAACTCAGTTTGGGAATAATGGAGTACCTGTGATTTGGCTTCATCCCATGTTAGCCCAATTCCCTTGCCCAATACTTGCCCATTAATTTCAACCTGAAACCACAAAAAAGAAGAATAGTTAACCAAAGAAAAATCATCACTCTTATGTCCCAGAAACTTGTTTTCCCTTTTCTTGGTAAAGGAAGATTGAAGATTCAATATAACAACAAAAATAAACAAAAGACAAAAACATAGAGATATTCCCAACATAAGTCAGCCCAATCTTCGCATTCCCATAATCAACACATCTCTGTAGTTCAACCATAATATTCAATAGTGCCAAAGCTGAAACCACAGGAGACTTAAGCTAAAAAAGAAGGCTAAACCTTAAACCTTCCGGGGATAGGGAATTGGCCAACTGGGACTTGCAATTGAGACGCCTAACAATCTTCAGGACTAAAACAGAAAGTAGAGCTAGAGTTGAAACAATTTTTAGATGGTGATCAGAATCTAATTGATCAACAAAACTCAAAACATTCAGATTCACAATATCTCAAGGATATGTTGAACAAATGGACTTGGACCTAACTCAACCACAAAAGCTAGCTCATGAGGTGAGGATTGTCCAAGCCAATATAAATTACACCACATCATTGTATTTTATCGATGTGTGACAAACACACGCCCCTGACGCCCAAGGCCAGATACAAGCGGGAAACCTGGAGCATGAAATTTGCCGGAATGAACATCTGCGAGTGGAAAGACTTGAATGCAGGACCTTTGCTTGCTCTGATACCATGTTGAACAAATGGACTTGGACCTAACTCAACCTCAAAAACTAGCTCATGAGGCGAGGTTTGTCCAAGCTATTATAAACTACACCACATCATTGTATTTTATCGACGTGGGACACTTAACAGGTATCAATATGAGTTTCGAGCAGCCTAATAGGGAAGGATTTTTAATCTGGTACATTTAATCCTGATTTTGGAAATGTGGAGAGCTAAAGGGTTTCCTATATTGAACATCTAATTATAGAAAGGAAGAAAGTTTATATAATTCAAGAATAACATTGTATGCAGTTGTTGACCAAAAAAGACAGTAATTTCTGACCTCAGCGTACACTTCATTTTTCAGACCCCGATCAGCAGAAAAGTGAGGTCGAGTTTGGAATGCTACACCAAGGCCCTCCATCATGCACTAAAGAATTGAGAACTAATTAATACATGAAGAGAAAAACCACAAAATCACCATCAAAAAAACCAGAGTGAAATATGCTCAAGTCTGATACTTACTAATTCTTTAAGAGCAGAGATTGAATTGATTGACTTCTTGGAGGCCTCAACTGCAACATCTAGAGTCCTTGGCGATGCTGATGTAGTTGAGGGTGCATCCTCCTCCTTAAGCAATGACTGATACCCAAAAGAATTGACATCACCAATGAAGCCATTGTCTCTCTGTTTACCAACTCTACTTCCATCTCCAGGCTTGTAGCTGGAATCAGGTTTAAGCTGAGACAAGTATTTATCTGCAAAGAAACAGTTTGAACAAACGGCTACTTGTCAGGACGACCGGAAGAAAGATAGAAAAGGATGAGTACTTTTTGTCAATAATTAGATTAGCTTTGAATAAAAAGTCTATTTGTCAGTTACATAAAAAGAAAATAAGAACTAAATTCTAGCCAAACCTTAGCCCCACGCCTCCTCCTTTTCACTTGTTTTTTCCGGGGCATAAGTCAGTGGATCATACACGTTGATAGATTTGTAAATTAAAAAAGATTGGAAAATATTCCATTCATTTCAATTGTCTTACCAGCCAGATATAAAAGAGACCCTTCAGCAGCCTGACTCTGTGCTTCCCTTCTTGTTCTACCAATCCCCTCACCAATTTTCTCTCCTGCAAACAGAGCCTGAAGAAGACCAAAGATAACACAATCATTGAACTTCACACAATTCCAGAAACGACTCACATGCACAAGGTATCATGAAAACTTAGCGAAACAATTTGCAAGAAAGAAAGAGATAAGCAGTCAATTGGGAGATACATGCAGAGAGAGAGAGATATTAGAACAAGAGACAGGTGACAACATGAACATCTTCCTTAATTATTTAGTTCCCAATTGATAACTTCATTCTCAGTATATCAAAGTTATTGGGAACTGAACGTCTGGACCCACCTCTACAGAGAACTGCAGTTCTACACTTGACACTAAAGCTTGCTTGAACTCCACCTACAGTATTTTACGCAACCAGGAAGTGAGAGATATAACCACAAGACTGAAGCAAAATAGAATCAACTGATGTACCATACCTTTGTTCCACACTTAAGAGCAATATCCTGTAAAGCACCAATAGAAGTTTCACTGTGGGGATCAATTTGTCCAGCTTCAAGATCAAGATCCTTATCTGCTGAAGATACCTGAGCTGCAGGACTATCCTCACCTTGGAAATAGGAAAACATCTTATTACATTTATGTTCAATGCAATTGAATATGTACTTAGTTTTGAACTATGATTTGAGACGGAATATACCAAAAGCAGGAGCAAATATCACATGACATAGGAGAAGAAATTAATTAATACATCTCGAGCAAGATTTATATTCCATCAGATCGCACAGAAACCATCCAGACATTTGTTCACACAGCTTTCTCAAATTTCCACGAATGGATCTAAGGGTTGATCTTAATAAGATTGTATGGGTAATAAATAGAGAGATTCAAGCAAAAAAAACCTGTTAATAAACAGATCCATAATTCCTCATATGAGTTAAAACAACCTCATGGTCATATTGTCAAATTCCTCAAGGCCATGTTGAAATGTTGTAGTAGGAAAAAGAGTGTGTATAAGTAGATCATGCTTCTCCTTTTTCTTTCTTGTTATTCCCTTTTTTTTTTCTGTGCGAACATGCACGCGCATGCGTGTGTGTGTGAGAGAGAGAGAGAGAGAAGATAAGAGTCCAGAATATCAACCCATCTATGATTTTATATTTTTGCAGTATGTCTTTTGTGTACCATCTTTTTCCTCGCAGACATTTTCTTTGGCCCGTCAGAGGGAGAAGAAGAAAGGAAAAAAATTGTTTAACAAAATTGAGCCAGTACACGAAGACATCACACTGAAATATTCAATATTAACGCTTCCTCAAATTCAATTGAGAAGTTATCATTTGAGGCAATTACTGAGCTAGTCGCATCAACTGATGTGAAAAGAATTTAATGATAAAATTGATCAAGAGAAAAAATATCAGTTTGATCCATTATAACACTTCATTTCCCCTATTTTCTTGAATATCTTTTTGTTGTGAGAGAACGGATCCAAGGTCTACTTTGCTTGTGGATTCTTTTTCTTCTTGATTTTGATGTTTTTTATTCGATGCTATCAAAAAACTTCCCTTTTCCTTTTCATTGATCTTTTTATTTTTACTACTAGCGTGGACAGTGATTTTCCATTTATGGTATTTACCACATACTGACAACTTTAAAGTCAAAAGCTTTCTAGCAAGTGCCTAGTTTACACGGAGATTTTAATATGCATGTGACTCTGCAAGTTATCTGGCATGTCTTTCTTTTTTGAAAATGCAACTTACCAGAGAACGAATGAAAATCAGGGAGTGGCTTATTCATTCTTAACAGGTCTTCTCTTGGGAGTTCCTGCATATATACACGATACCACATAGTAAATTTGTCGACGGCGGAAGACATTCTGAATTCTGTATAGTAGAAGAGATAACAATACCTCCTCTGGCAACCTCTGGCTTTGAAGAACTCTGCCAGGTGAGATGGAAGTCTCCACTTTGTGGAGAAAAGGTGGACAAAGATTCCGATGCTTGTCACTAGGAAGAGATCCTGCATTAAACTCCATGGGTGGTGCCACTCCGTTCAGTTGTCCTGGGCTCATTTGCTCTTCAACAGGAATCCAACCACGCTGATGAACTCTTGGTACGGGTACTGGCATGGGAGGCCGTGCAGGAAACTGGGGTTCACTTGGGGGGTGTTCTCTCATGTCTTGACCATGTTGCAAAATAAGAAGCCTCCTTCTTGTATCAGGATCCAGTTCAGATTCCGGAACCTCACCCTCTTCCCTTGCAGGAGAACTCCGCAACGTTGTTTCTGCTTGTGCTAAAGGTGGTTTAAGCAGTGTTGTCACTTGAGGTAATTGCTGACTTAGAAAAGGCATTGATGACCCTTGTATTGTTGGTGGATGAACTGTAAAGGAAGACGACGGTGCTGAATAGTGGAGAGCTGATGCAACTCTGGGATCTACGTTCATTATTGGCGTAGGAGCAGTTGAAGAAGCTGGCATTGCCTCCTGAAAGTATTAGATTGTGAAGTTTAAAATACTATTACCTCTAGTGATACTAAACAAACTTTGAAGCGCATAGAAACTCAAGCAGCAGAGTAGAAAGAAACCACTGAAATAGAAAACCAATATGCCTAAAGACTTAACCAGACAAAAGTAAATGCCAAATGTAGAACAACAAGGTATAGAAGCAACTCATACAGCAAGACATTTCACCTTTAACCTCCTTTCCACCTCAGCATTTGCCATTCCATCGAAACCAAACGAATCTTTGTTTCCATTAGAGGCCGACGGCTCATCCTAAGCAATCAAAAAAAGAAACGCCGCAGCTTCGTATTATACATTTTCTATGAGTGGAAAATAGCTTTCTCTTGGGGTGGGTGGGTCAGCGGGAGGGAGGGGGAGTGGATTGTATAGACTAACCTCTGAAACTAAGAAGTTGCTGACATCAGGTGGGGAAGGCGCGTCCCTAATATCATCTTCGTACGCAACTTCAGAAAGTTGTGGCAATAGTCCCTCATCAAATTCCCTGTGATGAACATGTGAAGCCAAATCCTATAACAGGTACTTATAATCAAAGCTTGAGAAATACAAACCAAACAAGAGGCTTAATGAACTTACTTGAAAAAACCACCTCTAACATTGCAGGCTACATTTCTTGCAACACAGAGTACAGGGACAGTATTGTTGACCTGCAAGGAATAAGTTCCAGGTCATGTTAGCAAAAACACTAGGTTGCTGTCCTGAACAGAGAGGGTTCTCAGTGAAAATTAATTACTTCTGCTTGAGGTGCAAAATATGGCGTAAATGCAGGAACCACATGCACTCGTTGTTGGTCTTTCTCATCCCATACTCTTAAACGGTCATCAATCACCAAAGCCATCTTAGGATGGCAGTTTCCAAGTTGGAAAACATTGAATAGTGATTTTCTAGAACCTGCACAGTAAGTTAAATCGATATCCACACCATCACAGATGAATCCCATCAAAATTTGAAGTAAAGCCACAGTTTCGCAAACCTTACCAGATTTGACACACACAATCCGGTCCAAAAGCTCCCTCGGGTATATTAAATTTGATTCTGGATCAAGAAGCCTCCACATCTCTAGGGCATAGTCTCTTTCTGCCATTGTGCAAACAAAAACCTCAAAGCGCCTTCGACCTTTAGCGGTCAAGTAGCTTCTAAGTTCCTCCCATGCAGGTCTTAATCTCACAAGAACACTTGTATCACGTATCTGCAGTGTGCAAAGAGGCCTCATATGCTACATGTTTAACATACACAATAAAATAAATTGCGAATCCTAATTGTACTATTTTGCATTTCATTTGCCTTGCAGGATCATATCTAAACAATCCTATGTATAAACTCTCTTAACATGCATGCAGCTGCAATTTATGCCCTTTCACTATTAGAAAAAAGACATCTAAATAAATAAAACTACCATCATATTGTGCATCGAAAAGAATCCTCAAGCACTAATACGCCACATATCAGGGGCAACACAATTCAACTAGGATTAAAATTAGCGCAAGAAAGTCTGGCATATTTACCAGTGGATTAATGCGAGTAAGAATAATATTTCTATCTTGTAGTCGTATAATTGGGCGGACAATAGTTTGATGATTATCTGACAAAGCCAGAACCACCTCAGGCTCTGACTTGATAACCTTCCCATTGTCAACAACCTGATCACTTTCTGCATATTGCTTCAAAATACTTTTATCATCCTGGTAACGTTTAACCTCAGCTAGCATGCCAGAAACACGGTGTGGATCAGACTCGGAGTTTATTTTTCGCTGCAGTGAGTCAATCCTATCCTCAAATGAACGCATTGTATTTGCAACTATCAGTGTTTCATCGAGATCAAATACAATGCCAAGACATCTGAGATTCAGCATGGCAAGGCAAGAATTATAAAGGCTTGATTCCACATTGAAACCCCAGAAACAAGAGCTTTGTCCATTATACTTTCTGGAATGCATGGCAACTAAACTAATCTCTCTTCCTCCAACGGATGCTACAACAGTCTGCAAATCAGAAAGGTATAGCAGAAGAATAGGTGTGAGAACAAAGGACCGCAGACCAGGACTGCAAACGACTACCGTATAGATACCACTATACATTGCGTAGACAAGTTTAGGAACAACAATTAAAACTACCCAACATAAAAGCTAATATAGGTGAATTGCAGGAGGACTGAGAGAATAATATCAAGACTTTCAAGTAAACAATAACAAAAACTCGTATACATGTTTGCAGGTCTATTACCGTAGGTAATTCATAGCTTCACAATCATCACCGTGATAACTGTTATTTAGAAGCACAGAAGTCCGCATAAAAGAAAGTTCTGCAGGAAAATCAAACCATTCCCCTGGACATGTCTTGTCTTCAATCTTACTAAAAAGGGGAATTTAACAAAAGCTTCTCCCAGTTTTGAGGTCCACTTTACATGGTTCTTTACGTCCCAATAAAAATTGCAAATTTACACAATCTTTTCCAGTCTCCAATTTAACATCCTTTAAAACCATCCAAAACTGATAATGGTGCCATAATAAAGATTTTTGGAATTTTTACAAGTATTACAGTCCGGAATTAGATTACAATTATCCAGACCCTATACATTTAATATTGTAAATTTAAATGTGTTAAAAGTGAAAGGTCGTTTTAAAGTCGAGTCCAGAGTCAAAATGAATCCATCAAGATTAAACAAATATAGGGTAATAAATCTGGGTCCTTGTTCATTTGTCCCGAGTCCAAATCTTTTTACCGACAATGAGTCCACTTTCCTGAAACACAGTTTCTTTCTGAAAATTTACAACTCAACTTCTTAATTATATAGTATGCAGTTCTCAAAATTCAAAATTAGGGTTCATTTCGTTCTCAAAATTCAAAATCAGGGTTCTTTAGGTTCTCAAATCCAAGCAAGGTTTCATAGATATACTTCCTTTATTAATTAAATCAAGTGATGTTTTTCCAGTCAGTTTTTGTTGTTTCTGTACTGTTGGTGGGGCAATGCAGTGCAATACCTTGTTATCTCTGAGACAGGTGGCATGCAAAACAGATAGCGACGAGGTCAGATTCTTGGCAGTAGATTCCAATTTGAAGCATATTCCGGCGGCGGAGCTTATGGTATGAAGCACTGCGAGTGGTGGGCACCTCTCACTGGGTGGTGAAAGGTGTGATATCCGAATTTCCTTAATCTCCTCCCCCCAAACGACGCCGTCTTGCAGCCGGAGCTCCGCCTCCCCCAGCACCCTCTCCCCCTCGTACACAAGCACCGCCTTTCCGTACATTTATTCTCCCAAATTCTTTTTCTTAAAAATATAAAAACAAAATTCAAATTTCTTTCAATTCAAATTCAATACTGTCTGGGGAAAATAAATCAACATCCCAATAAATCAATCAACCAATCGCACCAGAAAATTGGAAGTTCTCTCTTCTCTCTAATCGTATTCGGAATTGATCGGTCAGTTTTTCTTTTCAGATTTATATAGATCGATCGCCGAACAGATAAGCGGGGAACAAAATAACGGAAAAATTAGGGCTTTCAAATAAAGATTTCGACGACGATGGTGGAAGATTCCTAATTTCGTTGACGTCTTGGAAATTTTATTGATGATTTTGAGAGCTAGGTTTAATCTGATGGAATTTTAAGGATACGAGTATGCGTGGCGATTGAAGAAAATAAGAAACCCTAGATCCAGAAAATTCGAAAATTTCAGAATATCGTTCTAGTTTCTCTCTCTAGTACCTCTCTCTAGTTTCTCTCTCTTAGTCCTGACTAACAGCGTGCTCCCCTAACTTAAACTTTACATGTGTTTGGTCTGATCTTGCACATTACTTTATAGTTTATACTACCGAGTATGGATTTTATTTACGGCTTTTACCTCAAAAGGGATCTTGTGAGGGTGCAGTTTCGTTAATTTATTATGGATTTTATTTAATTATAGATAATATGGGTTACTTGTAGTTAATTTTAAATTTTAATGGTGGACGTAAATATCCCATGAATATAATTTCGATATTTCTCTCTAAGGACAATTATTTGTACCATTTAGTATTGTATGTATTGTATCAAACAACACTTTTTATAGTACAGTTTTATTTTTATAAAAAATTAATTACTTTTACATTTTGATTTAATAACTGCGAGTGCTTTGAAGTGTAATTTTCTTTTTTTGTTTTTTTTTTATTTTAACCACTCGATTTTGATATATTGGTCGACTAATATATATTGTATACTGCAGAGGCTTATTATAAGGGCGATTCTCCCAACCCAATTGCTCCATTCACAATACCAATATTCGAAATAACTATAATTTTGAATTTTCGTCCTGCTTTATGTTCTTTTGAAAAAATCTAATCAAGCACATTTTTTGTCACTTAAATGTCTTTTTCAAAAAATATATATTTTTCTTAAAAAAATTCCATGCAAACTAGGCTGAGCATTACTGGTTAGTGGTTACAAACCCTACAAAAAATTGATTCTATACTCTGTCTATTTTTATGATAGTTGGTTTCATATATTATTTGCTGATGGTAGTGACTGATAATTGCTATAGTTATTGGTATTTATTCTCATTTATTATTATGCAGTGTGGATGAATAATATCATTTTATAAATCCATTAAAAACAATATTATATTGCTTATAGTTCATTATAATATATATATATATACACATATTTTAATAATTTTTAATAGAATAACGAAATGAGTCATAATTAAAAATAAAATAATTTTAAATAAAAAACTTAAGAAAATAATTACAAATAATAAAAATGATGATGATGATATATATTGACGAGTATTGGAGGATTTTGGTATGAAAAAAATGAATAAGAAGAAAAAGAAGAGTATTGGAGAACAAGAGATGATAGAAAAGACCAACGGGGGTTGGTCCGAGTGGTAAGCGGCTCGGTATCGCTTAAGCGGGGTCTCGGTTTCGAACTCCAGTGTATGCAGAAATCCCCGTTGGGAGACTCACCCACCAATGCCAGGTGCGCGACGCGGGTCGGATCCGGACATAGTCGGGGCAAATCTCCGGTGAACGGTGGGCAACCAAAAAAAAAAGAGATGATAGATAAGGGAAGGAGAGAGGGAGAAAAAGTTAGCAGTGTTCGTTTCTATGTAAAATATTATATTAAAGGGACTGATTTGTTAACTAAAGTATGTGAAACCATCCAATAAAATTTACTTTCATGGGATTTATTGCTCGACTAATAACATTACTCTTATATATAAGAGCGAAGGTCTCCACAGTCAGCAATCGATTTCGTCGTCCGGTTGCACGCTCTCGGATGCCAACAAATGCACTAGGATTATTGCTCTTATGACAAAACGACGCCGTATCGCAATCCTGTTTTTGTTTATGGTTTTTTTGCTTTGTCTGCTTTCTTCTTTCTTCTTTCTTCTTTCTTCTCGATCAATCCTGTTTTTGTTTTTTTTTTTTTCTTTGTCTTCTATCTTCTGTCTTCAATCCTGTTTGTGTTTTTGTTTTTTTTGCTTTGTCTGTTTTCTTCTTTCTTTTTTCTTGCGTTCTTCTTCGCAGATAATAACGTTTTTGTTTTTTCTTTTTGTTCTTTGTCTGCTTTCTTCTGTCTTCTTGCTTCTCTGTCTTCTTTCTTCTTTCTTTTTTCTTCGCATCATGTTTTTTTTTTCTTTTTGTTCTTTGTCTTCTTTCTTCTTTCTTCTCTGTCTTCTTTCTTCTTTCTTTTTTCTTCGCATCATGTTTTGATTTTTTCTTTTTGTTCTTTGTCTTCTTGCGTTTTTCTTCTTTGTTGCTTTCTTCTTTATTTTTTCTTCTCAGCTCAATCATGTTTTTGTTTTTTCTTTTTGTTCTTTGTCTTCTTGCTTCTTTCTTCTCTGTCTTGTTTCTTCTTTTTTTTTTCTTCGCAGATTTCATATTTTGAAAAATACATCATACAATAATTTCAATGTCAACATCAATTTTATCTTTCCGTTTTGATTAAAGTCCTCCATTTCTCTCTTCTTCTTCATTATCAAATCAAACTTTTTCCCAAAGCAAACAGCCGAGAGGACCAACCCGTTTCAGCTCGCCCTATGCTCCATCTCCCACTTAATTTCTCGAGGCAAGTCGGCTCATTAATTTCCTCGCACAAATAGATGTTTATGTTTTATGCTTTTTTTTTTTTTTAGAATCAAACAGAAGCTCACAAAATTTGGCAAAATGTTCCCAATCCCTAGCCTAATATCACACACTCCGTCCGGCCATCCCCGCAAACCCGCTGTCCATCCGCTTTCTCAACGCATTCCTCTTTAATAGAAGCATAACATATCTCCTTCATTCAGTTGAACAAGTTAAAAAACCCTTATCAACGCTTTTCGGTTTTACCAATGTTGAGTTTATATGAAAATACTTGACTAATTACTAAAATTAATATTATTATTCATGCTTCATCAAATTTATAATCACATTTACGTACATGTTAGCTTTTAACATGGTACTGTGCGTAAAGACAATTTATTAGCAAACAGGTGAGAAAATTTTATGGCTCAAAGGCAATTAATTACAATTATTTATGTTCGACTAATTTCACCACACAAATAATTTTACTTACCTTATAAACTCAATAACTTGATCCAATCGCAAACAATACGAATCCAGATTATAAAACATAGTAATAATGAAAAAAAAAACTATCTTTACTATCTGATAATTTTGATTTATTTATTTTGATTTTTATTTCATTTCATAAAAATACAAATGCTTCCATTTGCCAATTCGTACACACACACACACACATACATATATATATATATATATATATATATTTGTCAGTAAATCACACTCTGTAGATTTTATAATTTTTTTTTTGTTTTATGTTACCTTCATTAATTATTCAAAATAATACATCTCAACGCAAATTCTATTATAGTCAAATTAGCACAACGTTTAAGCATGGGCAACGTTATTTACAAATTATTTTCACAGCTTTTTCATTGCTTTCAATTTGTTTGTCTCATTTCTATAATTAAGCTTCGGGCTTTATTTTCTCATCTTCCCAATCTATACAAAATACAGGGGTCTTTGCAGTCAAGATCTTATTGCAACAAGCTTCTTCAATTCCTTAATACCTTGCAGTTTGTAAGTACTTTCTCTTAATTTGTCTAATAATTAAATTCCTTTGTCTATTATTTTTCATTGTCACTTTCTTTTCATAATTGCATATATATGTATATAAGTCTTCATATGAAAATAGTTAAATCAATAGAATATTAACATTCAGGTAATCTAAACAATGAAGATATCATTTAATATTTTTATATCAATATGTATGAATTTTTGCATTTTCATACCCATGTGTTTCGGTTTTACCAATGTTGACTTTATATGAAAATACTTGACTAATTACTAAAATTAATATTATTATTCATGCTTCATCAAATTTATAATCACATTTACGTACATGTTAGCTTTTCAGTTTGCACTGTGCGTAAAGACAATTTATTAGCAAACAGTTTATAAATTTTTAGGGCTCAAAGGCAATTAATTACAATTATTTATGTTCGACTAATTTCACCACACAAATAATTTTACTTACCTTATAAACTCAATAACCTGATCCAATCGCAAACAATACGAATCCAGATTATAAAACATAGTAATAATTAAAAAAAAAATATCTTTACCATCTTATAATTTTGATTTATTTATTTTGATTTTTATTTAATTTCATAAAAATACAAATGCTTCCATTTGCTAATTCGTATACACACACACACACACACACACACATATATATATATATATATATTTGTCAGTAAATCACACTCTATAGATTTTATAATCTCACCTTTTGTTTTATGTTACCTTCATTAATTATTCAAAATAATGCATCTCAACGCAAATTCTATTATATTCAAATTAGCACAACATTTAAGCATGGGCAACGTTATTTACAAATTATTTTCACAGCTTTTTTCATTACTTTCAATTTGTTTGTCTCATTTCTATAATTAAGGTTCCGGTTTTATTTTCTCATCTTCCCAATCTATACAAAATACAGGGGTCTTTGCAGTCAAGATCTTATTGCAACAAGCTTCTTCAATTCCTTAATATCTTGCAGTTTGTAAGTACTTTCTGTTAATTTGCCTAATAATTAAATTCCTTTGTCTATCATTTTTCATTGTCACTTTCTTTTCATAATTGCATTTTTCATATCAAACCTTTCATTTACTTGCATATATTCAATTTTTCCTATCAAGCCTCTCATTTGCCTACTTACATTTATTTTGTGCCTATTATTATGCAACATGTGCTTTGTTTTAGTTAGCTCTTATCTTCTTATGTCTTTTCTGTAGAGTATAATACTTCTTGTCCACTTTATAATACATGGAGCCCAATGAAGGCACACCAAATCATATGACATCCAAACGAGCGCAATACAATGCAAAAAGAAGAGAAGCTTATAATCATTTAATGTCTATTGCTAAAAAAAATGAACTTAACGCCCGTCGTAGAGCAACTTATGCACAAAAAAATTCAATTAGAAGAATATTACCAACTGCTGCTCCGCGTCATCTTGATTTAACAAGACAAGAAGTTGGTTGCTCTTCTAACTCTGTTCCAGCTCAGTACAGTAGCTCATCTCAATATTTCGTTCACTCTGACACCCAAGTAGAAAATGAAATACTCGAATTTGCATTGTTGAATGAACCTCCTTCGTTTGATCTCCCTATAGATTTAGAGGCTCCCGAGGACGAAATCATCCACTATACAGCTGGTAATAAATCAACATACTATCTTCACCATCATATATATATTTCCATCTTATATCTTTAAAGATTTTAATATTTTTGTTCTTCCATTGTTGTTTGTTTTGTTTTTTCTTTTCTATCCTAAAGGTAATAAAGAAGGATTCGTACCATTTATGAACAAAGCCGTCCTTCTAGATTCGACATCTATTGGCTTCCAATGTCTTCTTCATATCATTGATCATACATGGTGTCTTCCAGAATCACCCTCATGCATACATTGTGATGCAATTCGGTTCCATCGAGAACCTCCTGGTTTTTGTTGTTCTAAAGGTCAAGTGTTACTTTCCTCTCTAGATGCCCCCGAGCAATTAAGGAATTTATTCCTTGGAGATTCAGACATTTCTGTACATTTCAAAGCCAATTCCCGTACATACAATAATAATTTTGCTTTCACTTCTCTTGGAGTTATGTATGATAAAAACCTTTGCCGTAATGATAAGAATGTGTACATATTTAAAGTCCAAGGAATGGTTTATCACTTCATTAATGATCTTATTCCCACTGACGGTAAACCAACAAATTTACAGCTTTATTTTCATGATGTGGAAAATGAGGTAAATAATCGCATGGCCATCTCTGATAAATTGAAAGAAGAATTAGTGGTCTTGATTATGAAACTTTTAAAAGATAATCCATACTCTATTTTTTTCCGCTCACTGCGAGAAAACCAGCATTTGCCTGAATGTCAAATACTCTTAAGAACTGATCCTGGCTTAGACCAACGCACATATAATGTTCCTACTGTTGAACAAGTAGCAGCAATTTGGCAAGACTTAGACCACTCTAACGAATCTCAATGCCGAGATATTAGAGTACATACAAAATCTGGTCAAAGCCAAAATGTACAATATTATTATGGATGCTACGATCCTTTGCAATACCCTTTGTTATTTGCTCGTGGTGAACCTGGATGGCATGTAGGTATCAAAAGGATCATTCTACCTCAAGTAGAGATATCGGCTCCCAGAAAAAGATTAAGAGTTTGTGATGGTGAGCATTTAACTGACCCTTCACATGTTTCTTCTGGTGTGCAATTGCTCGAGTCAGAAGCAGCAGGCATGTGTTTCAGATACTTTTTTTTATGTTCAACATACTTCAATTTTGCTTTTACTACATTAGCTTATCATCTCTCTTAAATATACCTTCTCTTTGTTACTTGTAGTGATGCAAAAATTCTCACATAAGAAGGGTTTTGTATCTGCTCGAGAATACTATTGTTATAGGCTGCAAATACGTCCAGGAGACAATTCAATATTACTACACTCTGGCAGACTATTGCAGCAATACTTAAATGATATGTATATCAAGGTAGAGACCCAACGACTAGATTACTACCGTCTTCAACAACGACAGAAAAAAGCTAGAATGGAATCTCTCCAGGGCATAATAGACAGTCTTGGTATACATGGTGAAAATGACCCTAACAAAATTGGCCAACGCATTATTCTGCCTGCATCTTTTATAGGAGGTCCTCGCGATATGCATAAAAGATACATGGATGCTATGACCTTAGTCCAGAAATATGGCAAACCAGATATCTTTCTCACAATAACTTGCAACCCAAATTGGGCAGAGATCACTGTCAATAAACTTGAGCATGAATCCGCCCAAAACCGATCAGATTTGATAGCTCGAGCATTTAGAGCTAGACTTCAAGAACTCAAAGATGAATTGATAAATAAAAAACTTCTTGGAGATATTATAGCTTATACTTATGTTATTGAATTCCAAAAGAGAGGCCTGCCTCATGCACATTGGTTATTAATAATGAAAGCCACTTATAAAATCAAATCTCCAGATGCATATGATAAATTTATAAGTGCAGAATTACCTGATAAAACCACACACCCTTATCGATATTCTTTGGTTGTTAAACATATGATGCATGGCCCTTGTGGTAACTTCAATATAAATTCTGTGTGTATGAGAAATGGTTCATGTAAAAATCACTATCCAAAAGATTTTTGTGATATTACATCTTCATGGAAAGAATTCATACCCTAATTATAGAAGAAGGAACAATGGAATGATTGCTTCACTGTTAGAATTTTATTCGAATTTGGACTTCTATTAATTGGATATTTTATTTTTATAAAATAAAACGGGCTAAATTAATACGATTAATGGGACCTGACTTATAAGGCCTGATTTGTTTGACCCACTATCGTTAAGGCCTTAATTTTAACAGACTTGGTATGACAGTTGGTGTAGGCCCACTCTAGAAAGCCCATAATGGGAGGGCCCTAGGGTTACATTATATATTTGGCTAGGTCCCCTCTCCACTCCACATTCTAATAATCGCCTGTCCCATTGAAAGCTGTCAATATCGGTGAGAGATGGAGAGGAAGAACTAGCCAAGGATGTTTGTCTAAACATCCATATTAATCGACTATCAATGATTGATTTAAGGTACGTTAATTTAACTTTATATATATTCATATATTGTATTCTAAATTCATGGTGTATCGATCCTGCGATTACAAAATTATCTTACAGTTGGTATCAGAGCGGGACACTGATGAATTTAGAACCCTAACTTTTATTGCGTACGCTTAAATATTTGATCGCTTCTTGTATGAGTCAATAACCGATCGAGTATGAATCTTTGTCGCAATTGTGTGTTTCTTGTATATATAAATTTTAATCCAAAATCGTGTTCGATCATGGCTTAATGAATCATATTGTCGATTTTCATCATACTTGTATAAGGCTTGCAGTGAGTCAAGAATTTTAATCCATTAGTTCAATCGTGTGATCAAATACTGCATGGGAAAGTATATAGTCATACAAATCCAGTTAAAGTCTCACATGGTTATTTGGTGATGTGTAAAGCACTTATATGTCTTAGATTCAATATGCCAATTATATATATATATATATATATATATTTATATTTACCGTGCCTGCAAGATGTCAATTTGTAGGGATGAGTTGATGAAATAGATTCGTCTGCCAATAGGATATGATATCTTAGTATTGCTAATGGTAATGTTGATTTAATTGCATTAAGTTAAACCTTTTCTTGGTTGACTTTCCTGTAAGTGTTGCTATATTATGTATCAAATATACATATATACGCTTGTGTAACATAATCACATGATTTGAATAGATTGGTTACAAATTTTATTCATGTGGGACTGGGTATATGAACTTCATGTTTTCAGATCAAACCCATTATGCAAGGAAAGGCCGATATGGTCAACATATATAACGTGTATATAATTCGATAATTTCAATTACTAAATTATTAGTGCATAATTTATTTTGGTCTTATACACAACACTTGCCTAATTTTAGTACATCAGTTTATAATTTGATGACTAATTATGCGTGGCTTACCTTTTATCACTTGTGAATGTGATCTGCAATTTTTAACTCTCATTATAATATTTAGTCATCAAATTTTGTTTGGATTACTTGTCTACTAGTAAGCATATTAGATTTTGTGACAACTTGAATCTAATGAATTATATTTATAACTCCTTAAAAGTACATATAGCTCTCGTACTTAATCTAGTGGGAGTTTTGCATTCATATTGCTCGTGTGCAAGTCAGGCAATTATTTTTAACTCGGTCATGTCCTAATTTTATGAGTTGAGATAAATAATTACACCAAAGTGTTTTATTTATTGAAATTTGTAAAATTTGTGACATGCATAGTTCGAGTTGATAAAATTATTATACATTCTTACCTGCCCAAAGAGGGTAAACTATGTGTGATAATTTTGATTAGTTGGCGCGGAACATATTGATAGGGGTATGTTGATCTAGAAAGTTAGTTTCCCAAAGGAGGCAATTTTCGAAAATTAGGGTACTTCTATACCGTTTTGCACAGAGGGACCTATCATGTGTGACTACTCTGCCCAAAGGGGAGTTGTCATGACGTGTTGGACTCTCGAAGGAATAAAGCTATATTGTTTCAAGCTTATTCTAATTAATTGTCCTATCGATAATAATTCATTGTATTCTTGTTGATTTGGACTACTACTATGAGCTTAAATGGTGGTAGTGTAAGAACATATTGATGGGGATGTACTGATATAGAGGGTTTGTTCTCCCAAAGGAGTCAACTTTTCGAAAATCAGGATATTCTCCTGCTCGTTCTTGCATGTAGAGGACCTATTGTGGATGACATACTCTGCCCCAAATGAGAGTTTTGTCATAGTGTGCCTAGATCCTCTACTAAATAAGCGCCATTGGTTTAAGTTTATTCTCACTAATTCTCCCCACACTACATGACTATTATGGCATTCATGTTAATCGTATTTGTGGAAAATAGAGCCTTTGTGTGTAGCAAACTCTGCCCAAAGGGGAGTTTGTTATCACATAAGAGGTCTCGATCTTGTTAGCTGACATTAAGTTTGGGCATGTTTTATATATATCAGCATATTTGAATTTGTTTGATTTATGTTTCCCTATGTGGAATAAGAT
This sequence comes from Petrea volubilis, assembly GCA_026212405.1. Classification (NCBI taxonomy): domain Eukaryota; kingdom Viridiplantae; phylum Streptophyta; class Magnoliopsida; order Lamiales; family Verbenaceae; genus Petrea; species Petrea volubilis. The sequence goes on from CM047881.1 coordinate 21,673,892, forward strand.
GGTCTATTGTTAGATATTTGCCTTTGTTCTAAGTTACTCAACAAGAGTGAATTTATTTCGAACTTTAAAAGGCAATATGATATGGACATGATATATTATTTATTGTGAGATGTACCAATACAGACATAGCCTTGAATTTAATAAAATCTCTAAAGTTGTTGCTCTGCTGGAATGCCTTGTTTTGAATAATAAGAATCATCACTTGAGTCTCCTAATTGTTGAAAAAGCCACTTTATAAGCAAATGAGCAATGATCTGACTATTGTGGGAGTCGGCTCTATCTATTTGATTTGAGCGCAAAATTAGAGTTGTGCATCTAAAGAATCTGTTATTCTGTGATTTTGATGTCATAAATATTGCTTTTGATTTCGTGATAAAAAGCATTTTATGATTGGAGGATTCTAGACATCTTAAAAGTTTAAACCAGATTTTAAGGTTTAATATCTCTATACTTGATATGAATGATGTACATTATCAATTTATTCTCCTAGAGTTTGATTATGTGAAAATCATTCTCATAGCTGACGAGTTTTGAACATAAGGATTTGTGTCATATGTATGAATGGAATCATGGAAGATATTAATTTTCGATAAGTAGAAAATTGGTTTCTCTACAATATAGAGTGGTTATTAAAATTACACTCATTCATTATTTGGGCAAATAAGAGATATATTATGGGGTTAATGTTTGTGAAGACCTAATGGGCTAAAATCCATTAGATAGATGGGCTTGTTAAGGCCATGTGTGAATTGAATATTTGAATGAAACAACTACCATTGGTAGCTTTGAAAATTGAATTTAATTCAATTTGATAAAATGCGATTTGTTTCTTTTGACCATGAGAAGTAACAAAAGCGCCTATTTGTTGATTTTCCAAAGTATTTTGTCATATGTACTGTGTAATTATTTTCATGAATACTATAGAGTTCCTCCTCTTGATAAAGTTATTTCATGAAATATATTAAAGAGAAATTCTTTCACGTGGTGACGAAATGCTTTGGCCACTTGAGAGTGGAAATAATCACATTGTTAATTGAAATTAGCATTTTCAATTAGTCTCATAAATATTATTCAAACTTTTGACCAAATTATTCGCTACGGTGCTTTCACATTCTCATCTTTTGATATATTTGAGAATAGTTTTTCCATAATATTTAAGAGGAACCATTCGTGGTTTGTGTGAGGATTTACATTCAGTTTATTTCACCGTAATTGTCTTCTTAGAATGCAAGTTGTTTTCATGAAAATGACTCTAATATATTTGGAAAATTCTTTTTCAAATGGTGAAGTATCATACTGATTGTGAATATTTGAGGAACATATTTGAAATTCCGCATTTATCTTAAAGGTGTACCTGTTATTAAACTTCACTTATCACCCTGATAGTTCTGAGTAATTGGTATGAATAATATTTGGTGTCATACCTTGAGAGACTTCTTTGATTGTGTTTTTGTTCTTGGTTTTCCCCTTGTATTGAAGAAAGGTGAAGTTTATGTATTTAATAGAAAGTTTATTTGAAATCTTAATGAGGGATTTCAATTGGGATCTATTGTGCAATATTTGAAAATATTGATCCTATATTTTATTACTAGTGCTTCATGAGAAAGCGATTTAGCAAATTCATATTCTTTTCTGTATACCCAAGTGTATGTGTTTAAGAGTTAACGGAGAAAATTTTTGCCCAACTTATTACGTTTCTCAATGCAAATCCAATTGATATAATCACTTTCGATATCACATTAAGATCTAATACTTGAAAATGTTATATAGCCAAGATATCTTTATTTTGATTTTGGATAAAGATATTTTGTGTTTCTTGATTGTTGCGAAAGTGATTATTATTGAATTGTTTAATTAATCCTGGGAAACTAATATATATAGTTTCTAGTTTTCAGTTTGATATTTATGTTGGGAATACATGGACTTTGTTATAATCCATGTCTCACAATGATATGTGGGAGTCATATATATGGATTATTATTGTAAATGGTCAATTGTGAGAAAATATTTGATCAGGTAGAAGTTCCGTGAATGATTCAATCAAAATTTGCAGCTAAGAAATTTATTCAAAAGGGGGTGTGTGTCGATAAGGATAAATCCTTTACTCTCATTGTTTCAAATAAATTTCTTAATAATATGATGAACTTGAAAATTCTCAATTTCTAATTTTTTGTAGCATTCAAGTTCTCTTTTGGCCGTAAAATTTTGATTGGAAATTTAAAGATAGAAATTCTTGTTTTGGACAAATTGGAATATTAAATGGTCAATAAATTGTTGACTGATTGTCTGAGTTATTTGATAAACCAAGCACAATAATGTCTTATTATTTTCATGGAATGCTTGGAAAAATAAACTCTTGCTTGATACTATGACTTGGCCCATAAGATTTGAAATTGATTGTTGATTTCTCAAATTGCCTACATGTGGTCATTGTTAGTAGGCCCGATAATTGAATCATTTGATCATTTGACTTGGATGTGCTTTTATGATTGATGTGGGTATATTGTTGCATATTTTCTTGATTCAATTATTATAAGTTTAAATTAATATAGAGGAGAATCATTTCAGAGTGATTGATTCTTCTAATATTGAATTACTTATTAACTTGAGTGGAATAAGTAATTGTTGGGAAAAATATTATGAAGGATTTTGAAGGCTTCAATAAATCAAGGCTAATACTTGTGTGTCGGGTCTAATGCACTATATGTGTATATTTTGATGAATGTTGTCTCACGATATATCTTTGATGATTCTATCTAGTCTTGGTTGAGGATTTATTTATAGCATGATCATGTGATTATTCATCCTCAAATATGTTGATATATGAAGTTAAATTTCTCACTTGTATAGACTTGATCAATGATAAGCAACATTGTGGTAGAGCACATAATTTTTTGGGCCAGTTGCTAAAAAGTTAATGGTTTAGTTGATATCCATCAAGTGGGATATACATAATTTAAACATGTATATGCAATCAAGTCTTGGCATATTGAAATAGTGGGAGCTATTTAACTTGGTTCATATATTATTTAACCCATTTTGTTACAGGGTTAAGTTGGACTATGCGCATCAATATATAAAGCTCTTGGATTAATCCATATTTGTGTGCGCACATTTTTGATATCTTAAGGCTTGGTGTTGGCCTTAAGAGATGGGTATGTCTCATAAATGACACCATATTGTTATCCGATTATCGATCGAGACATATATGTCTTTCTAAGAAGTCATTGGGTTTTCTTGGAGTTTTATATTGTTTTAGAAATTCATTTCTTACAAGAAAACCTCATTGGATTTTTTGGGGTTTCATATTGACCTCGAGACTCATATTTTACAAGAAATCCATATTGATTTTCTTGGAGTTTCATATTGTTTTAGAAACTCATATTTTGCAAGAAAATCAGATTTTCTTGGGATTTCATATTAATACAGAAATTTATATCTTACAAGAAAATCAATGGACCGATAATGAAATAGCATATGTTTGGGTCATGTTGTGATGCTATTTCTTGCTACACCACCATGTCTGAATCCATGTCGGTGGAATTGCTGATGTTTGTGACCATGGAAGGTCTTGTGTCAATTAAGGATGCAATTATCGCCATGATCCAATATTAGTAATTTTCACTGGATCGGATTGCAGAAGTCTTGTTCCCTTGCCGTATTGTTGTTTTCAAAATGTGGCCACAGTCAAAACTTGTAATTTAGCCCGAGAGTCATTTTTCAATAAATTATTTTCTTTTTGGGAGATTAAAACATCAATTAATATTTGTCCAAGTGGGAGACTGTTAGAATTTTATTCGAATTTGGACTTCTATTAATTGGATATTTTATTTTTATAAAATAAAACGGGCTAAATTAATACGATTAATGGGACCTGACTTATAAGGCCTGATTTGTTTGGCCCACTATCGTTAAGGCCTTAATTTTAACAGACTTGGTATGACAGTTGGTGTAGGCCCACTCTAGAAAGCCCATGATGGGAGGGCCCTAGGGTTACATTATATATTTGGCTAGGTCCCCTCTCCACTCCACATTCTAATAATCGCCTGTCCCATTGAAAGCTGTCAATATCGGTGAGAGATGGAGAGGAAGAACTAGCCAAGGATGTTTGTCTAAACATCCATATTAATCGACTATCAATGATTGATTTAAGGTACGTTAATTTAACTTTATATATATTCATATATTGTGTTCTAAATTCATGATGTATCGATCCTGCGATTACAAAATTATCTTACATGCTTCGGTCAGAAAAAAAATTCTTGACAATCGTTGGGTTGTACCGTATTGTCCTTATTTAATAGCAAAGTTTGACTGTCATATTAATGTGGAAATTTGCTCTGATATAAAATTAGTTAAGTACTTATATAAGTACATATATAAAGGACATGATCGAGTGGCTTACAATGTTGTTGCAAATGATTCGTCTACCGTTTACGATGAAATTAAGCAATTCCAATCAGCTAGATGGATCGCAGCTCCAGAATCAGCTTGGAGGCTATTTGGTTTTTCAATGAGTGAAATACATCCTTCTGTTATTACTTTACAACTGCATATTCCTAATTATCAATATATATCATTTAGATGTACCCAAACTTTAGAGCAAGTAGTTTCTAACCCTAATAGCATCAAAAACAATGCTCACAGAATTTTTTTACATGAATGCTCATGATGAAAGAGCAAAGAGTTTGAATTTGCTATACAAAGAGTTCCCTCAATATTTTGTATGGAATTCTCAAGATAAAATCTGGACACCTAGAAAAAATGGCATTGTTATTGGTAGAATTGTTAATGCCAGTCCTATTGAAGGTGAAAGATAATATTTGAGAATTCTATTACAAAATATTAGATGCCCAATATCTTTTGATTTTTTGAAAATTGTTTCTGGCACATGCCACCATACATTCCGAAATGCAGCTGCAAGTTTAGGTTTGCTAGAGTCAGATGATTCTTTAGAACAATGCCTTGAAGAAGCAAGTCAATATCAAATGCCTTATAGTTTAAGAAGGCTTTTTGCTACTATTTTGGTTTATTGTTCTCCATCAAACCCAAAAACATTGTGGGAAAAATTCAAACGTGCCATGTCTGAAGATTTCCGCAATGATCAACATTTCTCAAATCATAAAATTGAGCTCACAGTATTAAAACAAATCAATGAATTTTTTGAGAACTTAGGCAAATCTTTGAAAGACTTCCAACTAACTTCTTCTCCATTCCACTTTTTCGATATTGATAAAGATACAAGAGAATTTAACCATGAACAAAATATCGAAATACCAGAAGCTGATTTACTTTCAATTCAAACATTAAATAATGATCAAATGTATGCATTTAATACTATTACCAAAAAAATTTATTCTAATCTAAGTGGTATTTATTTTGTAGATGGCCCAGGCGGAAGTGGGAAGACCTATTTATATCGTGCTCTTTTAGCTGATGTCCGATCAAAAGGTAACATAGCATTAGTTGTTGCAACTTCTGGTATAGCTGCAGCGCTTCTGCCCGGAGGTCGTACAGCACACTCTCGATTCAATATACCTATAGATATAGATGGGAAAACAAAATGTAGAATAAGTCAACAAACCACTCTTGCTAAGTTGTTGTTGAGTGCGAAATTAACAATTTGGGATGAAGTCTCGATGGCTAAAAGGCAAACAATTGAGGCTTTAGATGATATTTTGCAAGATATAACTGGTTCATACGTCCCTTTTGGTGCTAAAGTTATTGTTTTTGGAGGTGATTATAGACAAATTACGCCAGTTGTAGTTGGAGGAAACAAAGATGCTCTTTCTCGAGCAAAAAATGGAGCTTCTGTCAAAGTTCTTATACATCTTCCAACTGTTGAAGACACAAATGTCACATTGACTAGAAATATTGTTTATAAAGAAATTTTGCAACTTGCACATCAGTTGTAAAAGGACACCTTGTTATGTTCATTATACACAAATAACGGCTTTCTTAAAAAAAAAAAGGTCAGTATTATATACATCTATGTATATCCATTTGATTATCTGCAGCCTTCTTACTATTTAATTTTTAAACCAGCCATACAACCTAAACTCTACATATGTCACTCTTTCTAATTTCCATATACACTTTTCTGCTTAATTTAAATTCTACATGACATATACACCAATTTACGAGTTTTTTTCATAAAGCTCTTCTTATCTACTACTCTATTGTGAATATTTCTTTAAGTTTTTTTTCTTCGCTACAAATTCTATTCTTTATTTATATTCATTAACTAACATACCTATCATATATTCTTTGTCCATTACCTAGAAATATTTATCCTATCTAAATAACTTTCAATAAAAAGCTTTTTCTTATTTCTACCTAACCTTAACACTCACTCCTGCAAATTTTATTAATAACGAATATTTTAATATTCTCATGATTATCAATTCCAACCATTTTAAATTTATTTGTATTGTACACATATTTTCATATTTAAATAACTAATTCTCACCATTAAAATCGCCGCACTATAACTCCTCTATGTTGATACATGCTCCTCTTAATACTGCTATTAACTAATGAAAAAGTACAATCTTTTTTATAGCATCAATAAAAAAATGCATCGAGCTCTGCTACCTATTGCTGAGATTACACCAAACACACGGACTTGGACAGCCAAAGTACTCATTGTCCGAAAGCTCAGTCCTCGACAATCACAATCAACCCCAAAAAAGTATCAGAGATTTATATTCATCGATAAAGATGTATGTTCTTTTTATCGATTACATTTTCATTATGTATTTATAAATGCATTTTATCATTAAGCTATAATTCTCAACTCAAACTAAATTTTTTTTTTTTAGGAAACTAAAGTCCAGGCTGTGATATATAGTCCAGACATAGCTTTAATGCAAAATGTTCTTCAGCTCCAAGAAACATACTTTATATCTAATGCAAAAGTGACATTTGTCGATCCAAAGTTCAGAATGATCCCGCACATATATCAATGGACCATAAACAGAACCACTGTTGTTCGACATGTCACAAATGATTCACTCCCGAGAGAACTTGGAGCTCCCCTGTTTACCAAGTTTGTTGATATTCCGCCTCTTCTAAATACTAAAACTCTCATTGGTATATCTACATAACTATTCCTTATATAATGTATAGTAGCCAATAAATTGCCTTCCAAACTTATATATTTGTTTATCGGCAGATATTTTGGCTATTGTCATCGACAAACTTGAGCCAAGAGATGTCCCAACAAAATTTGGCACGTCAACTATTCAAGAATTTGTTGTTGTGAATGATGAGTACGTGTACTTTTCCTTCCTTGTTGTTATAATATATTTTTAAATGCTTTAATTCTTACTACTTAACGTTTTGTTTACGCATAATTACTTTATAGGACAAAGCCCATGGTGCTAACTCTGTGGGATGAAATCGTACTCAGTGAAGGCATGCCCATTATAGATGCATCAGATAAAATGCCCATAATTGCAGCAACGAGGCTCAGTGTTTCTGATTATTATGGTCTCTTGTTTACTTTATATGAAAATATATCTTTCTATATCTATTTCTATAAAAACATACACTAAAATTATTTGCGCTTTAGGTATATCGCTCTCTGCAAAAGGTCTTGCTAATATTATTGTCAATCCATCATATCCTGAAACTCAAGTTTTAAGGACTTGGTAAATTATCTATTTTTCTAATATAATTTCTTTCCATAAAATATTTTTTCATAAGGAATATATATATTTTCATTATCATTAAATTTTATGCCCACCACAGGCGTGCAAAAAATCATGTACTTCTCACTGAGCTGGTCAGAGAAAAAAAATATCTGAAGCATACAATCCTAGATTCACTGATTCCATATGACAACTACTCATCTCTTGCTAATGTTACAACCAACAATGATGTAAGTTAATTCCTTCATTGTCTTAAATATACTTATATATGAGCTTATTCTCATTACATGACCAAAAAGCCAACCAAACTTCCCAATAACCCTTCCATTTTTATTTAATATGTACTTGCTTTGAAGATACAAATTACCATACACAATCTATTAGATATTTAAGCATATTCATATATTTACATTACATACTCTTTTCCATATGCTTAGCACGACAAATTCTGGGTTAAATCAAAAGTAAAGATTCCACATGTGGAGCAACAATTCTGGTACATGGCTTGTAATGCTTGCTTCAAAGCGACGAAGGCTCAATTCGACTGGAACATTACTTGCAACTTCTGTTGTGCGGAATCAATTGCAAAGCCTAGGTTTTATGTTTATTTTCTTTTACCTTTTATTCAATTTGTATTACTTAAAATTTTTTCAACTATTACTAACCAAAAAATTAATTTCCTCAATCTTCAGGACAAGATTTACAATCACACTTTCTGATTCCTCAGCATAATTAGATGTTGTTGTCTTTGGTGATCATGCTGAAAAGCTTCTATCTTTAACAGCACTCGAATTAATGAAGCTCGATGATGAGGTTACAATACTATCCCGTGAGCTTACATATAACATTCATTGTATACATTCTCATGCATTTCTTATAATACAATTTCCTTTTTTAACTTTCTTACAATGCAGGACCAAAAAGTCGATTACAATTCCATTAATGCCTGCTTAAATGAAAAAGACTTTATTGTCCAAATCAAAAAAAGACTTGCCCCCACCAATTATGGAATTGAATACTACTACACTGCTTCTTCATTAATTGAGGCCGACTCACTTTCATCAAAAACACATGTCGAAGAAAGCTCAAGTAAATATACAAACCATTTCACTTCAACTTTCAACAACTTTTATTAAGTTGAAAACCCAACAATATTTACTTTTCTATACAACTTCTCTCCTATTTATAAATTATAGATTAACATACTTGTTCTTATGTTCATCATCTTGTAGGCTCTGCTGCTATTCATGTTCAATCTGATGAAATTGAATCTTCCAGCTCTGAACACAATGTCGGCCGTTCTTCCAAATCTGATGTCCTTCCAAAGTGACTTCAACTTTAGCAAATCATATATATATGTGATTATGTAAATATGTATTGAAGTTAAGCAAACCTCTAACTTTTGTATTTGCTATAGTTAATACTTAAACAAGGCCACGTCAAATATATATACAAACTTATAAAACACTGCATGTAATATATAAGTTCATAACTTTTTGTGCTTCACAATTTTTTATCAAACTATTACTCACAGAAGTTTTGATAAATACGAAGAAATTTTTTTTCATGCACACCAATTTTTATTTTTCATTATTGACTTCAATTGCAAAACATTAGTTTTCTACCGATCGCCACATTTCAAGTTTTGTTGTTGCTCTATACTTGAAAAATATGAATAATATTTACACCTATACTTTTTCCTCCTGTCTTCAACACGTCAAATTAACAACATCGAATTTTATACTACAAAATTTTTTAAGTTAAACCCCTTTGTTTGTCAGATAATTAATTCTTTTTCTAACAATTTAACGATAAATTGCAATTTGTCTTATCATAAACCAACTCAATGCAAACTCTACAATATTCAAATTAACACAATATCTAACAATGAGCTAAGATTATTTGCAAATTCTTTCCCCCACTTTTTCATTGCTTTAAACTTGTTTATCTCATTTGTATCATCAATCTTTCAACTTTATTTTCTAATTTCTACCAATCACCACAATTCAATTTTTTCCTTTAGCCTTTTTCTAACAATTTAATTATAAATTGCAATTTGTCTTATCAAGAACCAGCTCAATGCAAACTCTACAATATTCAACTTAGCACAATGTCTAACAATGAGCTAAGATTATTTGCACATTCTTTCCCCAACTTTTTCATTGCTTTGAACTTGCTTATCTTATTTCTATAATCAATCTTTCAACTTTATTTTCTCAACTTCCCAACATATACAAAATACAGGATTTGTTGTTGTTCGAACTCTATTCCACCCAGTTCTCATGGACACTTTCTTTTCATAATTGGAATTTGGATATCGAGCCTTTCATCTACCTACCTATATTTGAGTTGGACCTATTATTATGCAATATATCGTTACTTTTATTCAGCTCTTTATTTAAAAACATTTTTGTTTATTTTTTTAACTACTTGTTATACACCTCATTGTTGTAGAAATTTTCAAATTAGTCCATCGAAATTCAAATACTTCATTAATTATAGTCATTTTGCTATTCATGAATGTCCAATTTCATGTTCACTTCTTCTTTTTCTTTTCTTTTTAGTTCTGTATTTATTATTTTATTTATATATATATATATATTTGAGAATATATATCTTTTTTTCTTTTTTTGTTAGATAACTCCATCGAATTTATCAGAAAACAACCAAGAAGAAAACTAATCTAATAACTTAAAACATATGAAGTTTTTTAAAATTCCTTTTCTTTATATCTTAAAAGTTATCTTGTCAACTCGATAAATCATTGTTCAAAGTATTTAATGAAGAATTTCCTGTAAATTAATGCATTTACACAAACGCTTATTTAAGCGAAAAATTCAAGATTTTCATCAGGCATAAACACAGTCAAATGCAACGTAAGCTATGATGCACGGACATGGCGACACGGACACGACACGACACGGACACGGCGACACGGAAAATCTCAAAATTTTAGGACACGACACGGCTCTGACACGGCTACTAAAAAATATATTATATTATGTTATATATTTATAATTTATTAAATTAAAATATGTGATAGAGAAATAGTAATATTCATCATTATAACAAGTATCTTTTAAAATTAAATATATGATTTAAATAAAAAGAATTCATCATCATTCAAATATCTAAATATAAGCAAGTAAAAGAGTTAACACAAATTATAAAATACAATTAAAAAAATTCTTTATTATTTTCAATTTTTTCACTAATTTTTTTAAAATTTTAAAAAAGACTCCATGTTACTTATATATATTTATTTATAATTTTATATACTTTTGAAAAATAATATTTTTTTTATATATAACAAGACAACAAACTTAGTTAATTATCCACAAAAAAAAAAAAAAAAGACAACAGACTTACTTAATGGCCTACCAAGGTTTGATTTTTGACGGGGTGGGGTCTCGAGGAGAGGGAAAGTGAGAGGGCTCACGTGAAGAAAATTGGGGTGAAGACAAAAAAGCCTCAAAAAAGATAGCAAGTGAATCTTGAAATTTGAAAAATATTTATTGGAGTTGGACTAAGGGCAGTTCCAAAGAGAATCATAGTCCATAAGATATGATTGCTTGCTGGCTTTTCACATTTATGCCACCAGCCCACCACTTATGTTGAGTTACTTTTTATCTCTGTGTTCATCTCTGGTTCAGTGGTTCCTTTTACACCAGAAATGGGGTTTTCTCACCCCATTCAAATATCAACATCTCTTCACCACCACCCACCCACCGCCGCTGCCCGCCCACCACCGGTCCACCGCCGCCCACCAGTTGCCCAAGTCACCAGCAGCTGCCACAGCCCACAGGACAGTAGCAGCAGCGCTCGCCCTGCCTCCAGTCGCCGCCGCGCAGAGCCTCCAGCCGCTGCCGCGCTTCCAGTTGCCGCCGCGCTTCCGTGTCCCTGCCGTGTCCGACACCGTGTCAGAAATTTTTTTTTTTTTTTGAATTTTCGGACACGGTTTTTGCCGTGTCGGACACGTGTCGGGGCCATGTCGGAGTCGTGTCCATGTCCGACACGTGTCCGACACTACACCGAAGTATTTTTCGCCGTGTCCGTGCTTCCTTGAACGTAAGATAGCAAACCTCAAGAACATGGCATAAAATCAAAACATCATCAGGTTGTTCACATACTGACATGAATAAAATGACAGAAGCTAGAATAAAAACTACAAAAGCAAATGTAGCAATTTTTTTTTAACTGATAACTTCATAGATTTATTAAATAAAGCGTAATACTGATGATTAAACCCACACAACACAGAGATAAAAAAACTAAAACATCAGAAGTTATATAATATACATAAGCTAACATAAAAAAGAAAATACTTAATAAAAGGTAAAAACTTATGAGGAACGAAAGTAATGTCATGACTGCTGGTGACGTGTGAAACACTGCTACCATCAAAAGTGTTACAACTTTCTTGATATGAGAAAACGACGATCTAAAGCTAGATTCATGAACAACAACAATGGTAGGAGCCAAATCGCACAAACCACAGTAGGGTTTATGTGAAAAAAGAAAGAGAAACGAGAAGAAGGGGTAAGGCGGCGGAGTGAAATAACATTAGGGTATTGAAAACGACGATCTGAAACTAGATTAATGAGCAACAACAATGTTAGGAGCCAAATCGCACAAACCACAGTAGGGTTTATGTGAAAAAATAAAGAGAAAGGAGAAGAAGGAGTAAGACGGCGGAGTTAAATAACATTAGGGTTGGTAAATACCCTTCTCTGGGTTTTTATACAACTTTTTAAAAAATAATTATGCACAAAAAAAAAACCACAAAATAAAGTCTAATAATAATAATAATAATAATAATAATAATAATGAAATGACAAAAATAGTTCTTATTTATAATCCTTAGCTTGACTTTTTGTTCTGTTTAAGGTTCATGCAATCCCGATTTAACAAATCATATAAATACATGATTATGTAGACATCTAAGAAAATTTGCCGAGTCTCAAAATATTGTATTGAATGGCCTCTTTGAACAAAATCCCTTTTAGATTATCTTTTGTATTTTTGTCCTTGTACAACTCATTGACTCTTATTCCTTGTTTATATTTAAGTGAATGTTCAACTAATATATAGACAAACAAATGAAACATTATGTATAATATAAAATACCATAACTATTAATTTTCATTTCACATTTTTTAATATATTGCTTAAATATTGTGGCATGGATTTGAAATTACTTTTTTCAGATTGTTATATTTACGTTTTACGATCAACAATACACATAAAAAATTGCTCTCATACATATATGATTACATTGATATCAGTAAACAATACTTTAATTTAAGTTCATATATACAATAATCACATTCCTACATAAACTATAAAAAACAAATAATCATGATACACAAGTATCTGAAGTTTAATGTCCATGAAAATCTATTACTAATGTTACCGGACATTAATTACCGCGCAGTGCGCGGTACCCACCCTGCTAGTATATAAACAATTTTCGATAAAATATAAAAGGACGTAGATAACTAGCTATTTTTTAATAAGTTTCGAATAAGTATAGGAGATCAGGACTCATGTTATCCATTTGAATAATATTTAATAAAATTTTTGTCGGCTCATGTTATTCATTTGACTAATATTTAATAGATTTTTTAATTATTGTATTGAATATGATATTATAATTTTATTTTTTAATATTTTTTGACGTATTATGTTTAAATTTAATGATTAAATTGAATATGATGATATTATAATATTTATTATTATTTCTCGACGTATTACATTCAAAATTAAAGACTAGAATCAGAATGAGTAGCATGAAAATTGTCAGAATAGAAAATAAAAAGAAAAATAGATAAGAGAGTGTTTGGCTAAACTTATAAACTCCTTAAAATATTTTGTAAGATATTTAAGAGTTGATAAGCTCCTAAAATTTATTTAATAATTTTTTAAATAAAGGAATATATAAGCTAAAAAAAATAAGTTGTTATGAGCTTACAAGCTCACAAAAAACAAAAGTAAGCTCCTTGCAACCCCCTTTTTTAAAAAAAAAAACAAATAACTTTTAAACTGTCTAACACCAAAAAATAAAATAAATATTTTGTTGTCAATATAATATTCCAATTATCTTAAAAATATTTATTTATACGAAATTTATTTTACATATTACTTTTATCACCTTTACATTTAAAATAATTTATAAGCTCTTATTTTTATTAAATAAAATAACAGCATATAAGTTCAAAAAATATATTATAAACTACAAGATCTAAATATTTTGACAACTTATTATTAAAATAAAATATAAAAATTTATAAACTCTAAAAACATCTTATAAATTATAAGAGCCTAAAAATTTCTCATAAACTCGAAAAGCATGTTATATGCTCTTTAAAATAATTATGGCTAAACAGCCTCTAAATACGAAAACCCCTTAGCCCATGAAAATAAAACCAACGGCTGTGATGTCATCACGCTTTCAAAATTCTACCAATGGCAGTCTTAAGTACACAGACCTCTACACACACAAATCTATAACAAGAAATTTTATCCAATTTTGTGCTTAAATCTGACCTACAAATCTGTATCCCCAACCTCGAAATTCTCATAGCCGGTTTGTAATTTAAAATCCGCAATTTGGGAGCGGAAACTGAGGAACGTTGAGGGTGCAAGAACCCTAATTCCCTTTTCGATTTCACCCATCGATTGCGAAATTGGTTCCTCGCAAACCCTTTCCGTTGATTTCTATGAGAAAGGGTTTACTTCTTCTGAATATAGTAAAAGTATGATCTTTAGAACGTACGGCAGGCGGAGTAGAGAGTTGGGCCGGAGCTATTCGGGTGGGAGTAGCTTCGCCGACGGAGTTTCAGATTCTTCCCAAGAATGCCCCCAAGACGTCTACGATTTTACTTTTCCGTCTCAAGATTCTACTGGCTGCCACTGGTCCGATCCGTATAGTTTTAGTTCATCTCAGGAGTCGAGGCAGTTGGCGTTTTTACCTCCAAGAAAGAACGGGAACTTTGATGGCGGGTTTAGGAAATCGAAGAAGGCGAAGGTGATTGAAGTTGATTCGGAGCCGTATGGTTCTAGTTCGTCCCAAGAATCAAAGGAATTCGGGGTTTTGGAGATTTCTGAAGGGGATTTCCAGAAATCAATGAAGTCAAAGAAAGTAAATTCCGATCCTTATGAGTATAATTCATCGCAGGAGATGGAGGCATTTATGGTTCTGCCCCAAAGGAAGGCCAAGGAGAACAGTGTTTTTGATTTCTCCGAACATGGGGATTTATGGAAATCAAAGAAGTTCAAGAATGTCGATCTTGATTCATATGCTTTGAATTTGTCAAAGGAGTTGGGTGATTTGAGGATTCCACTTTCAAGAAAGCGTGATGATAACGGGGTTCCCCGGGAATTTGATGGGGTTTCTGGGAAATCCAAGAAAAAGGCCAGGGAGAGCAGTGTTTTTGATTTCTCCGAACATGGGGATGTATGGAAATCAAAGAAGTCCAAGCATGTCGATCTTGATCCATATGCGTTGAATTCGTCACAGGAGTTGAGTGATTTGGGGATTTCACATTCAAGAAAGCATGAGGATAATGGGGTTTCCTGCGAATTTGATGGGGTTTCTGGGAAATCCAAGAAAAAGGCCACGGAGAGCAGTGTTTTTGATTTCTCCGAACATGGGGATGTATGGAAATCAAAGAAGTCCAAGAATGTCGATCTTGATCCATATTCATGGAATTCGTCGCAGGAATTGAGTGATTTGGGGATTTCACATTCAAGAAAGCACGAGGATAATGGGGTTTCCTGTGAATTTGATGGGGTTACTGGGAAATCCAAGAAGGACAGGGGAGAAAGTGGGATTTTACAGAAGAAAAAGAAGAAGAAGAAGATGAAATCAAAGGAGTCTGAACCAGGTTATATAGAGCTTACCACTACGTTGATGGAAACTCAAGAGTTCGGGGAGATGATGGAGCATGTGGATGAGGTGAATTTTGCGTTGGATGGGTTGAAGAAAGGACCAGTGAGGATTCGGAGGGCAAGTCTTTTATCATTGTTGTCCATTTGTGGAACAGCTCAACAGAGGCGGCTGTTAAGGGCTCATGGGTATTTTAGTTCAATCCTTCATTTTGGTTGAGATTATCTCTATAAAGACACATCTATATTAGTACATAGTTCTCCTTTTCTTTTGGCCTAATTTTCTGTTGTTTTAACTGCTAGTCTCGGATAATTCTCTCAACAGTTTTGTGTCGTTATGGTATATACAAGAAATGTGGAAGAGGAATTTGCATTATTCTGCATGTTATTTTATATTCGGAGGCTTCTGATATTCATATAGATTTGGATAATGACGCCTGGCATTTATTTGAGCATTCAAGAATTTACTTGCATACTTCCTACATGTTGATGTCATTTAGTAAATATTCTATTTCTTCGTTGTTCTTTTGCCACTCAAGTATTTTAAAAAAAAGTAGCAAACCATCTATATCTCTTTTCGCACGATGGTTCATCCTAAAATGATTTTTCACCATGGTTCACCCTAAATGATGTAACATCGATTTACAGACTTTAGGGCAATTTTTTCTCATTTTTATGTATCTTTTGGTCACTCATCTATTACTTACGATTTAAATGAAAAATCTGTGTGCTATTATCCTGGTAACTGGATGAACTCCTTAAATCGATAAATTGGTAATGGGGATCATCAGTGGCTGCATCTGATTGAAATAGAGTTCTAAAATTTATGCAATTTGGAGATTGTTCAAGTTGATTGTATACTTTTTTAACCGCTTTATATCTTTCTTAGGACGGCCAAGACTATCATTGATGCTGTTTTGGGACTCAGTTTTGATGACAAGCCAAGCAACCTTGCTGCCGCTGCTTTAGTATACGTTCTGACCAGTGATGTGAGTGATTTCAACTGTAAATTATGGCCTGAACATGCTCTTTTTTTCTTTTTCCTCATCAAAACATATAACTCTCCAGCCTTGATAATGATATTAATATTACTACTGTTTCAGGGTCAAGATGATCATCTTCTGGATTCGCCAAATTGCATTCGCTTTCTAATAAAATTGTTGAAACCACTTTCATCTGGTGTGACCAAGGAAAAAGAACTTCCTGTTGGTAGCAAGCTTCTAGCCCTGTGCAAGAATGCTGGTGTCTTACAAGAGTCAGCCAAGGGAACAGACTCCAGCACTAATGCAATTATGCTCAAGGTTCGGGAGATCCTTGTCAATTGCAAGGAAATGAAGCCAAGAGATGATAGTGATGGTGGAATGGAAGAGCCTGAGTTGAATCCTAAATGGATTAGTTTGCTTACAATGGAGAAAGCTTGCCTATCTAGTATCTCTATTGAAGGTTGGAAATTGTTATGATCTTAGTTGATGCTAATAAATGCCTTCTATTTAATTATTTCTTAATATAACCATACATACACACATATGTATATCTATTTATGTGTGTGTTTACACACACATATATTTCTATATCTGGGGTGTTCCTTTCATTTCTGCCTTCTGCCTCCTTGTCTGATTGCACTCAGTTGATTGTGATTTTACCTTCCAAAGTCTCTTAGTAAACTTAATTGATTATGATTTCACTAAATCTTACTTAGCTGGAGTTGGATATTACCGCAATTCTTTCTATGTTCTCTTAATTCTTTCAGTTGAATTAAATATCATGTTTTGCTTGTTTCTTTGATTAAATAAATCCTTTCAGACGCTGCTATTCTTGCCCATTAATGAGCGCTCATGAGCTCTTAAAATTTGAAGCAATTTTTTTGCCTTTCTTCGATATTTGATGTTGAATACTATATTTATTATATTCTTATACTGATATTTTTTTTTGCCTATATAATTTCCCTCTTTGTTTATCATCAGACACCTCTGGGACTTTGCGAAAAAATGGAAACAGCTTCAAGGAGAAACTGAGAGAGTTCGGAGGACTTGATGCAGTGTTTGAAGTGGCAAGGAAATGCCATTCTGTAATGGAGGTGTGAGCCTGTATGTTGTTCTTGTTTGATGTTATATGACCTAGTTATGTTTTTTTGTTCATAAGTCATTTGGCGTTGAGATTGAGTGGAGCTTGCTGATGTCAGGAATAAATCTGATTAATAATGATTCATGATCAGTTACTTGGCTGGATGCCCAAGAGTCGAATTTATTAGCAGCAATAAGCAGAAGCGTAGGGTACTGGCTTGTAGGGAGTGGTCATATTTGTAATTGTTCCCGCACACTTTAGTTATTAGCTGTGGCTTAACATGAGATTGTTGGAGTGAAGACAGAATTATAAGTTTGGAATATTGAAAACCTTTTCATGGGTACAAATAAGCGAATGAAATGGTCTCCACTCTGCTGTTAAGCTCCATGTGTGAGAGTGTACAGCTAGACCTCATATCTAAAGATCACTGTTTCTTATCTAATAAATAGATGACACTCTTCAGGGAAAGGTTGTCATAATCTATTTTTCATTTTCTTATACCCACTCACATTGTGCTTTTCCTGGGTAAATGGACTTTCTTTTAGATTGTCTTCGTTTGACCGGGTAAAGATTCACCAGTATCTTTAAAATTGAAGCAAAAAAAGCTGCAGGCTACCTAAAAAACTTTAATTGGAATAAGGAATGTATCACAACATCTTGAAAACTACAGAATTGGCCAGGAATCTGAGTGCTTTGGGAGGCTAAGATGTTGCATTGACTGGTAAAGTATGCATATGCTGTGCTGGAGCATATAATTTCCATCCATGCCTATATACTGTAATGGAGCCTATAGCTTCTTCTTAGGCCTATGTTTGCTTGTATATTCTTTGTTTTTCATTGTTGAATTTGAAGAGGATAATTTTAGCATTGTTTATACCTTGAAATGACCGCTGTTTTCTTTTGGGGTTGTATTGTGTGGTCAGGGATGTATTTTGTAGAATGTTCTCCTAAGCTTGTCCTGGAGTATGCTAAAACTGACCGCAATTGTTTTTTATTCTATTAGAGTTATAATTTCTATTGCTTGTTGATTTATGTAGGTATGGTTGGAGAAAAGTCCCTCGTTTGCACTTGATTTGAAAGATATTTCTGGGCTGGAAAGTCTAGTACTGCTTTTGAAATGTCTAAAGATCATGGAAAATGCTACTTTCCTTAGCTATAATAATCAGGTATCAGACTCTACTGGCTCCCTGCATTATACCTTACATTTCCTACTTGCATATCTAATATTTTTGTATATTATCATTTTGGCTTATTGTGTGAATTCCTCATGTCTGAAGTTGATTATGCATTACAGTGCCATTTGCTTTGGATGAAAGGAAACTTTGATGGTCAACAAGCTCCACGGTCTTTCACAAGGCTTGTTCTGAGTGTCATTAAAATTCTATCAGGTATCTTGTATGGGTTAGTTGACCTGCAACATATATGTTATGGTATTTTCATTTTTTATTGGGTGAAATGATATGGTATTTTCCTTTCTCAATGTGGTTGTTGTTTTCATCCATATTGTTCTGTTGATTACCTTGGTCGGTGCTTATTTTATCAATGGCTTTCTGATGGATTTGCTATGGATGTCCAGGTGTTTCCTTACTCAGAACTTCTTCGGGCAGTTCTCAGGATGAAAAGATGGGCTGTATTTCTTATGGGAGCAGTCAGACAGGATCTTTTAAGTCTAGTCTCAAACCGACTCCACTGTCCACTGATCCTCTGTTGCTAAAGCTCAGAGTTGAATCTTCTCAAGCAGGGTCATGCAGTGGAACTTCTTGGAATTCAAATAGCGTACCACGCAAGAGTGATGATTCAAAAATGGAATTTGGTATTGGAAAGAGACAGCTAATATGTACCAATGTTGGAACTACAGAGGACAGTTCTGATCCATTTGCATTTCATGATGATGAGTTTGAACCCTCAAAGTGGGATTTACTATCTGGAGGTGAAAAGAAGTGTTTATCTCAAGATAGTAGGGCAACTGTGAGTGGATATAAAGATGGCAGTCACTGTCTACCAATGTCAAGCCAACAAGAATCGAACAACATGGAATATCCTCATTCTCAGGAAACCTCTTTGACTGTTGATGAAGAGAAATCCAACCTTCTGGCAGATATTCTTCTTACTGCTGTCAAGGTACTTGAGTTTTTTGTGAAAGTAGTGAATTTCTCTTCACAATGTTGTATTTCAAAGTTTCTTTAACTGACATGGTTGTGGTGGATCTGAGCGTCTATTTCACTGATAAGCTCTTCTTGCCATGTCTTTCTATATGTACTTTCTCCTCTACTACATATATACTGATTGAACCTGTTTAAGAATGCTAGTATAGCTTTTCTTATATGGTCAATTTATCAAGCTTCTCCAAACTCTATTTGTCTTGCTGCATCAATATTTTTGGTAGCTATTAAAATATGATGCATACTTGTTATGTTACAGGTTCTTATGAACTTGACCAATGACAACCCTGAGGGCTGTCAGCAAATTGCAAACTGCGGGGGTTTAGAAATCTTGACTTCTCTGATTGCTGGTCATTTCCCATCATTTAGCTTATCTTTGCCACGCTTTGATGACGCAAGGGGGGGTAGTTTGTCATCTAACGCAAGTCCTGGGATCAACCAAAAAAGCAATACTCTCACTGATCAAGAGTTGGACTTTCTTGTTGCTATTTTGGGTTTACTTGTGAATTTGGTGGAGAAGGATGGTCGCAACAGGTAAATTATTAGACAATTGCTTTTCTGAGTTAACTTTTAGGCAACTGTTTTTGATTCCTTGTCACTCTACGGTGCCTTACGATCCTTGATTTTCTCATACAATTTGCACTGTAGATCTCGGCTTGCAGCTGCTACTGTTTCAGTACCCAACCTGGATGGTTTGGGCTTGGAGGATCAGAGCAATGTGATTTCTATTATGTGCTCGATCTTTTTGGCTCATCAAGGCACCAGTGAGGCTGCTGGAGAGGAAAAATATTTTTCCTGGGTGAGGAAGTTGATCTGCTGCTTCTGTTATGTTTATTATTATATTCTTTGGTCCACTCTTTGAAAGTTTTCACTATGATCCCAGTTTAATCTAAGCCAGGATATTTTGAACAATTGAATGCTCGACGAATTTTATTTTGAAATGGCAAGAAATAGTTCAAATTTGTGTGGGTTAGGTGCATGTGTATTTTCCCAACCCTTTAGCGGCAGTATAATTTAGATCGTTGCTGCTGGAAAAAGCTTTTGTGCACAACAAAATTTTAAAAGCCCACTTTTGTGCACAACAAAATTTTCTAAAAGTTGAATGCATCACAATAGATATTTAGTTGCACTGATCTATTCTGAATTTGTCAAACTTAATGTTAAATATTTGCCAGTGTATGAGTTTGACAAGCCTTCAATCCTCAAGATGGAGTTTCATGATAAACTTATGTCGATATATACTTTGTATCATTTTGATCTTTAGTAAGAAATGCCAGCAAAATTTTTGGGCGAATTTTAGTATGAAGACTTTGTAGGCAGACTGCGAAGAAAATTCAAGAGCAATATTTACCATCTTTCAGATTTATATATAGCATATGCCAATAATGCATAATTTTGTCTTGCAGGACGATGAAGACTCCATATTGCAGGGAGAGAAGGAAGCTGAGAAAATGATTGTAGAAGCTTATGCTGCCCTTCTTCTTGCGTTCCTTTCAACAGAAAGGTTAATAACAGTCACAGCACTTTTATCTTTCTTTAATATTATTAAATGGGTCTGACTAACTATCTTTCGATGCCTTTTTCAGCAAGAGCGTACGCAGCACCATTGCTGAGTGTCTTCCTGATCACAACTTGAGAATATTAGTTCCAGTTTTGGAAAGATTTGTGGTATGCATTTCTGGCCAAACTTAATCCATAGCATACTAATGAACTTCTATTTTGGCAAATTGTGCGTTTTACATTTTCAGTTTATTGCATCATAGTCCTTTCAACCCACCAGAAGATTAACACATTATACGGAAAATAACCTTGTTTTCTATGCTGTGTATAAGTGGGCTTGATCGAAGCAATGGTGCTTTGATATTGGTCACACACACACACACACACACACACACACACTCACACACACACTTGAGCTGAGGCTTGACCCGAAATCTTTTTAATCACTAACACGCTCGTTATATATGTGGTCTTTCTTTTTTTTTGCAGGAACACACACCACACACACACTTCTTTGAGCTCACTGGCTTGACCTGAAACCTTTTTAATCATGAAGACATTTGTTATTTATGGGGTCTTTCCGTTTGTGCAGAAATACACTTACGCGCGCGCGCGCACACACACACACACACTCTTGAGCTTTTACTGGCTTGTCCCGGAACCTTTTTAATCTCAAAGACACTCGTTATTTATGGGGTCGTTCTGTTTGTGCAGGAATTCCATATGACACTAAACATGATCTCACCAGAGACACACAGTGCCGTCCTTGAAGTGATAGAATCATGTAGGATACCATGATAGCTCCAAACATGCAAACTTTGTACAGCCACAGGTTTTCTCATAGTACACCATTGGTCATTAAGGGGAGTCCCGGGGAGGTAATTTTGTGGTGCATCGACAAGAGGACATTGTTTTTTCTCTCTGTTGCTTTCGGTTTGTATAATTTTTTTGTTCTTTTTTAATTAATTAAAGATACAAAAATCGAATGACCTTCTTAGTCGGAGGGCGGTATAGTTGTGTATACAAGCAGTAGTAAAAAACCTACCATTTCTGTGCAATGATAGTGTAAGTTGTTGAGTGTAACTTTCTAGTGGTGTTTTTGCATTTTCTTACTGCTGACAAGCATATGAAACTACAGTGTTACTAGACATTTGAAATCTATAACCTCTTTCTAATTGTGTGCAATTGTGCAATTTTTTCCTCTTCTTGTTGACGTTATAAACACCCTTTTATGTCATTGAACTTTAATGAAAATTTTTTAAAAAAATTATTATAAAATTTGGATATCATATCCATATTGCAAGAGAACAATTTGAAAATTTTACTAAAATTTGAGTTATTATATCATTCAACTATGCATGATAGGAATAGAGGGGGTAGCTCTAAGGTGGTGATGCGAAGTAAGGGAGGCATGTGTAATTTTCAGAAATCAGGCCATGGTAAAATATGATATAACTTCAATACAATAGAGGCCATGAAAAACAAGAATCAAGACACATATTCAATTTCATTTATTGCTTTGAAAGTTCAAATACAATTCCAATACAGCTTCAACCTCTCAAACCACAAGTTACAAGATGGAACTAGTAATAATAGGTAGGTCCTCCCAGGAGGCCCTTGCAAGCCCTTTTTAGACAGGGATATTAAACTTGGGGTTTCAGAGGAAGTTTTATTTATTTATAATTCGCATACACGTATTGTCAGAATTCGAACCCTTGATTTTGACTCTTCACGTTCCTAAAGACAATGTACATATTCATTAAGCCAATGCCTCGCGGACAATTTTTGAGGCATATATTTGACCTCCAAATTGGGTACAAAGGTATTCATCTATTCCTGAAAACTTGATATAAATTAATATCATACTTTTACAAAGGTACAACTTGGATCAAACTCAATAGACCAGCAAACTGTGCGATAAATTAATATAATACTTTTCATATAAATGACGATTCTTATTAAGTTGTACAGTAAAACTAGCATAAATTATTTGCCATAAATTTAATTATGACAAAATTATAAGGTTTCTATTTAACTATTCTAAATATTTGGGGTACAGTTGGATGGTCATAATCTCATTAATTATAAAATAATTAGATGATTATAATCTCAATTTTCTCAAAATTAAAATAAAATTCCTAACAAGACTTCACACATTTATGCACCAAGGGGGGTTAGCCACGCCTTGGAGAGGTTGAGAGATCATATACGAGGTCCGAGTATGCGGCTTTACCGGGGGCTTCGGGCGGCGGGTCGGACAGCCCGTTTCCTCTGCAATACGGAGCGGTGGCTCTCAACCCGGCTTTTGGCGGCGGCGATCATCTGGCGCCGCCGTGGGTACCACCGTGCAACAACACCACCGCCGCCGGCGATGACCCGTTTCCGGTTTGTGCCAGGTGGAGCTTCACCCCCTTCACTTGTACGTACACGTGCTCTATTTCTAGTCCCATTTTTCAAATGAATCTAAGTATTTTCTTTTAGAGTAGTTAAAAAATGGTTTAGCAATATGTAGAATGATTAGAAATTTGAAACAATTTCTCTAGAATCACTGTTTTTTTAGTGTGTTGTTTAGTAGATTGACAAAATTAATTTTTATATATTATTTAATGTCCTCTCTCATTTTTATCTCGCTTCTCTCATCCTCTTATCTTCACTCAAAGTTTGTTTTATGTCTTTTTTTAATTTAAATTTTAATAATATAATTTTATAAATTTAATTAATATATAAAAATATTTTTTTTTGAAAAATATATCTAAACAAAAAATTTATAAATACAAAATTTAAACACATAGAATGTGCCAAATACTAGTAGTTTAAATAATGGATTATGGCTGAACCCCTTAAGTATAATAAATATTTGATAATTTTTTTTTTAATATTTTTAAACTTTTAGATGAGGTGGTCATTCAAAATGGTACTAAAGCCAGAAACAAACAAAAGATCTTGTATTTTCCCGTTTGCAAGGCAGGTTAAAAATAAAAAATATTTAATAATTCTTCTCTCTAATGGTTTAAATTTTTGAATGAGATGTTATTCAATATGCACGACCAAATTTAATTACTTTGGGACTAAATATGAAAAAAATGAGAAAGGTTTCTAAGTGAGAAAAATAAACATGGACGTGAGGAACCAAGAGTCCAAGACAATTCCAATAGAGAATCATAAAATGATAATTATTTGTTTAAGTGATTAGAAAACAAATAAAAAGTTTACCAAAAATAAATTTTGAAACATAACCGGGATGAAAGTCATACATGCCAGTACTTTCATATCTTCCTCTCCCTTCCCGGCGAACACCCTACTCCCACCCTCTCTCTCTCTCTCTCTCTCTCTATATATATATATATATATATATATATATATATATATAGAGAGAGAGAGAGAGAGAGAGAGAGAGAGAGAGAGACACACACACACACACACACACACACGCACGCACGAATGATATAAGAAATAAAGCAAGTAAAGTTCACATTTTTTTGATACAAAAAATAGAGATTTATACGCAATGCGGCTATATATTTACAACCCAAAAAAAAAAAGAAGAGAGATTAACAAAAAAAAAAGAGAACGGAAAAAATATTAACACATCGATACAAAAAATAATTACTTGTTATGAAGCTTTAACATATTAAATACCACGTTCAATTATTATTCTAATTACTAAAATTATTTTCATTAATAATCCTTGACATGCACAAGACAACTCACACGTACATTTCTAGTAGATATTGAAAATGTTCTAACTTTCATTAATGTGCATATTTTTTCCCCGTTGTTTTTATGCATCTGCAAACATGTGTCCTCCAAAAGCCAAAAAGCAAAAGAAATGAAAATGAAAAAAATTAATTGAATAGAGAAGCATCACATTCACCCGCTACAATATTACAATGCCGACTTACGTCGTTACACCCACTGACACACGTGCAACAACACACACATTATACATACAAGTTACAACACACATGTATATATATATATATGTATATATATGTATCACACACACAGACACAAGAGTTGTGCAGTTGGTGACTGTGGCTTTCTGAGGGTTTTAAACTCTCTCATTCATAAATAAACTGGTGAAGATCTTTTATTTCTCTATAAATGTATGTTGATATATATATGCATCAATCATCATTTTTTTTTTTGCTGCATGTGAATTTTAATTTTTCACTTCTTGTTTGAATCTTGTAACGTAAAGAAAAGCCCTTTTGGTAAGTTAATTCCGTGCTTTTACTTTCTTGAATATTCTTGATTCATGCTTAATTATAGCTATAGCATGCATTGAACTTGCCTGTTTCGATAAGTTTAATTAGTATCAACGTGATTGAATTGCCTTTGAACTTCATTTCAATGTACTAGAGATTAGTTGCTATTAATTATTTGGTAAAGGTTCAAGAGATTAATTGCATGCAGATCTAAGATGTAGAATTGTTCTTCCCTTGTATCTGTGTGTGTATGAGACAGAGAGAGAGAGAGAGAGATGATCACCTGACCCTGGTTGGATTAATTGGCATTAGGTTTTTTTTAATTAATTAATTAATTTTTATTTATTTTTATTTTTATATAAAAAAAAAAACTGCCACTGTTTCAATAGTAGTTAGGAAAAGGCTGATTATACACTTTAATTATTTATTTTTCTGGGGTGGTAGGGTGGTAAGTGTAAATACTTTGAGTAAAAGTATTATCTATATATATGTTATGCCTCAAGGGGTTAACATTGCAAATTTAAGTAAATTTGAATAAAATGGATACTAGTTATCTTCAAAGATTCAAGTTGAGATATACACAGAACTTCAATTTCATTCATTAGCCCCCTTCATCTATAATGATTGAGCTCAATAAAATTCAATCTGCAATCTGCTAAGTTATAAAAATGGAATTAATGGAGGCTTAGCTTTCAGCTATACAACAAATGCAACATCCATCTTCCGCTTGCCCTTCGGATTAGCTTCACGTGTCGATTTTCACAATCATCTTGTCGGGTGGCACAAATGATGTGTCATTCTTTTAGTTCCTATGTTAGTTGCTCTTAGATTTGATACCGTTGATTGTCGTCATATCTACTTCATCATCACCCTCAATTCTTTACGTCTCAATTGAATGCGTGCGTATATATACATATATGTATATATATATATATATGTACATACATACATACGTATGTACATACATATAGCTGCAATGCCTCACCAGAAAGTAGTCATCAGAATTTATATTTATTACTAGCTTATTCATGTTAGAAACTCTTTAACAGTCCTAAATGAGTAAGTCAATTAACAAATCTAAAGAACTTGGAGATCGTTGGATGAAATTATTTGGCCATTTGAAGGACTGATAGCTAATGGTTACACGTGTCGAGTTTATGGTGTGGGGATTAAATGTTAATAATTGTTTTTCTTGAATGACGTAAGCTAAAAAGAGATTTCTTGTATTAAAGATCATAATTTACTTGCAGCGTATAATATGCGCCGCATCTGCATTATGTGCTGCTTTTTTGACGTTCTTCTTACTTTAACTCCAGAGTAGTTGCTCATTATATAGTAGTTTGAATCATGTAATTCCCACAGTTTATATATATGTGCGTGTGCGCGTGTGTGTCGACTGATGCAGCTTGTTTTGCCAATAATAGGTGGCAAGGTTTGATGGCAAATGGAGATAAATTGCAGCATTCATCTGCAACACATAGAAGAAGGCTAAAATTATCACATTCTGATAATGGGAGTGACTCAAAGAATGATTATCCATATAAGCACCGTGCTCGTGCGAGCAGAGAGCCCTCTGGCTTGCAAGTGCCTCTGAAGAAGAGTTCAGCCCTTACAGAAACAGATATTCATAGTACTCGAAAAGGTGGCCTTGAAGACAATGACAGAAAAGGAAGCCACCCTAGGGCACGCCATTTTTGCTCAAAAGCTGACAGGGCCGGAGCATTAGATGAACTAGCAAAACGGAGATGGGACATAGCTTCTAGAAGGGGATCTGACGACCGACACCACTCACTTGCCAAGAAACGAGACCTCAGTTGCAGTGACAAGGATGATAGTTTTGAAGATGCTAGTGATGAAGACAATGCGCTATCTAAGTTTGTGACATTTGAGGATATTAAGGAGATCACAATCTGACGATCGATACTGGCGAAATGGTACATGGAGCCTTTCCTTAATGATCTGATCGTTGGTTGTTTCGTGCGTATTGCGATCGGGAAGAAGGCCGGTGCATCAGGACTGACCTACCGGCTGTGTGTGGTTCTCAACATTGACGCCACGAATCCCGACAAGTCGTATAAGTTCGACAGCAAGACCACATACAAGTACTTGAATTTGGCTTGGGGTGACGAATGCAATTCCGCCAGGTGGCAGATGGCGGTTGTTTCTGAGTCTCCTCCAACCAGGAAGGAGTTTGAGGATTGGGTTAGAGAAGTAAAGCTCAAAGTAGGCCATATGCCTTTGAAACAGGATGTGTTGGAGAAAATGCAGGCGATTCAGAAAACAAGCTCTTTTGTCTACTCTGCTGACACGGTGAAGCGGATGTTGGAGGAGAAACGATCTGCCGCACGGCGACCAGCGAACATCGCAGGGGAGAAAGTGCATTTGAAGCGGGAGCTGGAAAAGGCGAAGGATGATGATGATGATGCGGCGGAGGTAGAGAGGATCGAAGTGATGATTCGGGAACTAGAGGGGGTCCACAGGACCGAGGAACTAGACGGGAAGGCGGTTAAGCTGGAAGAAATGAATAGAAGGAATAGGAAGGAGAACTTAATAAATGCATCGGTCATTAAGACAGCCTTAAAAACGGGCGATCCGGGGTGTGATCCATTTTCTAGGAGATGGACAAGATCGACGAACTATTATTATACAACATTCTCCACAAATGCTGATGCAAATGCAGTAGCAGAGGAAGATGCAGCAGTAGGTGTAACCTGTGTGGGCGGTTTGGTCGATACCGGTGCACCGGTTGATCAAGCGGCTGAGACGAACTGGCTGCATGCTTTCGAGTTGTCGATCTCATTGAATGTTCTTGAGAAGTTTGGCGGATCTAAAGGTGCTAGAGATGGATATTTGGCTAGGAAACAGAGGATCGAAGCCACTCTCGGGTGTAGAACCGAGGAGAAGGAGGAGGAGGATGCGGGGAGGCACGCACGGAGCATGAGCGTCAGCGACTACAAGAGGCGTCGTGGGTTGCTGTGAGGCTGGCTGAGGGGTGACTGATGTGTGTTTTCTTAGTGTGTGTAATGTGTGTAATTTGCAACTCTTTGTTCGGTGTTGTGCTGTTAATTTGACTAGCTGATGATGGTTGTGGTCTTGTGGATTGTGATTTGTGTTGAAGTGTTGTAACATAGTATTGTGTTGTTGTACCCTGGATTTTCTTGTTTCGTGGCTTTAATTGTTTCTTATATGCGCTGAATGTTGTAGTCCTTTTTTCTTCATGATGGTTTTTTTTTTTTTTTTTCGAATCTCAAGAATTTTTTTGGGGTACTATTTTTTAATAAAGGAGGGAAAATTTTTACCCAAATTCGGTTTGGCCGCACCCAACTAATCATATAATAAGTGTTAATATACTTGTTTTGTGATTGGTCACTCTCCCTAAACTGTATACCAATTACACGGTAAGTGTAAAACACTCATCACCTGATTAGTCAGGGTGTGGCCGAACCCGGTGCGGATAAGAATTTCCCATAAAGGAGTACTAGATAAAAAATGTTCTTGGTGATTCAATGGAGCGATCTGAAAGAGTGGAGCCTTCATATTACAGGAAATTGTTGGATAGATGTGGTGGGGCTTTACATATGTATCCAACAATTTAAATTATATCATATTATTGATTCACTTAAATACTATCACATAAAATATAACACGATTTGAATCGATTGATTCATATGTGGGATTCACACACCAAGTTCATATTGTCTAATTAAGTCGAATTAATTGCAGTCTTTTATTTTCAAAATAATGGTATTTTCGTTGTTTACACAGTTTAAAGTGCAAATTGCCATGCATAAATCATAATCCCATTATTTTGAAAGTAAAGTAATTTAATCAATTGTTCTGGTTCTTTTATTTATGTATCATCGCTTCTCTTGTATATTTATAAATCTATTTTACTTAAAAATAAATAGTTTTATATTTAAAAATTATGTGACATTCAAGAAATCTAATGTACAAAGAAAATAATTTCAAAATAGATTTTTACGTAACAAAAATATATATTAACATGATAAGATAAAAGTATATACATTTATATTATATTAAGGGGCATTTTTACCAATTTAAAAGAATTTTAATCATCAAAAGAATTTAAGAAAAAATATTATTTTGACTAGTCATTGAGGGGGTTAAGTGATGTTTTTTCGAGCATGGAGCACAAAATGTATTTTAATATGTTGTAAAATAAAGGAAGTATGTTTGTAATAAATTGTCTTCTAAAAAAATATTATGTGTTAGGGATGCAAACGAGTCAATAGATATTTGGTTTTTCTTGGATTTGAATTTATGAATAAATTATTAGTTCAAGTTTGACTCGAATTATTCGAAATTGAGCATAAACTTTTGTCAAGTTGGTTCATCAAAACTTGCTCTTTTACATCCCTAATCTGTATTCATGTTTCAAAATTTTAAGCCGCTCAAAGTGCGTAATTTTGTAAACTACATTCTTGTCATAAATCATCTTTGCTCAACACAAATACATAATAAACTTTCATATAATTTCATCAGACAAACAGAGCTAGGAACAAAAGAATAAATACTCAACAGCCCAACCCAAACGCCACTCCGCAAGTCCCCACTGTCTCAACATTAACTTTAACTCTTCCCACTACCCCCCAACCCCCTATCCCTAGCCCACCCCCACACTTATTGCCCCTTCTCCACCACCACATTCATATGAATAATATAGGTACAAAAAAGGCACATGCTCCAAGTCTTCAAATTTCAAACAGTCCCCTTTTCTGAATAAAAATCACTGGTTTCAAAAACTCTAGAAACACACACAAACACAAAGAAAGAGCCCCCTCCAAAAAAAATACCACGCTTTCCAATTTTCGTGCTCTTTTTTGCCGCCTCCCCCGCTCAAAAAAAGATGCTATTCAGCTCGATCCTCTCTCTCACGTACCACTTTCTCTCTCTTAATCCTTCCATAGAAGGAAATCCCACGCTTGAGCTATGAAACCTTGCAGTCGACATCAATGGAAAAGGTCAAGACTTTGTGTTCTCAGCTTCTTTTTCTGTTGCAGAGGAGCAAGAGATCGTTCTACGCTTTGATTTCTCTGGTTTCTCTTTGTCTTTTAGCTTATACTAGTGCGTCTATATTCTGTACACATGTCCCGATTCCGGCGAAAGCCCCGCCGGAGCCCGCCAGTTTCTCGCCTGAAAATGTCGCGGGAAAATCAAGAAAGTTCTTTTCTGTGTCTTCTTCAGCAAAACTCTCATCTTCTGTGCTCTATTCTATGCGAGAAAAGGGCCCGAGTGAGAAAAAATTGAACACCCATTTGGCCCTTGTGCATAAAAATCGAAACTTGGTGGTCTCCATGAACAAAACCATCATGTATCAGCCGAAGAGAAGGAAAGCTCATCGTGTGAAGGAAAAGCGATTTGAAGACAGAGTGATGGAGTTTTTCAACCCTAATTCGTCTAATTCTTCTTGTAAGTTGCGTTTTTTTATGACTTGGATTTCATCAATGGAGTCTTTTGGAGATAGAGAATTTTTAGCTATAAGCAGCTTATTTAAAGCCCATCCAAATGGGTGCTTAATCATAGCTTCAAATTCACTGGATTCAAGAAATGGGACACAAATCTTGAGACCCTTTTTGTTAAAAGGGCTAAAAGTGACCGCAATTTCTCCAGATTTCAATTATCTGTTCGAGTGCACTCCTGCTGCAGCTTGGTACAACCAGTTAATGGAGGGGAATGTGAATCCTGGAGAGGTCCCCTTAGGTCAAAACCTCTCAAATTTACTCAGATTGGGGCTGCTTTACAGATTTGGTGGGATATATTTAGACACAGATATCATTGTCTTGAAGAGCTTCAAGGGGTTCAAGAATGTTATAGGGGCTCAAACCATTGACCTTGAAACAGGTAAGTGGAGCAGATTGAACAATGCTGTGATGATCTTTGATCAGGGCCATCCATTGCTCTACAAGTTCATCCAAGAATTTGCACTCACATTTGATGGCAACAAATGGGGTCACAATGGGCCTTATTTAGTCTCAAGAGTCATCACGAGGGTCACCGGCCGGCCCGGATACAATTTTACCGTTTTGCCCCCCTTGGCATTTTATCCGGTGGATTGGAGTAGGATTGGGACCCTCTTTGAGGGGCCTAAGAG
The DNA here is from genome assembly GCA_026212405.1 of Petrea volubilis. Classification (NCBI taxonomy): domain Eukaryota; kingdom Viridiplantae; phylum Streptophyta; class Magnoliopsida; order Lamiales; family Verbenaceae; genus Petrea; species Petrea volubilis. The sequence goes on from CM047881.1 coordinate 21,705,477, forward strand.
CTTGAGTCATTCGAAATGGTTGATCGCCAAACTAAGGCAAATACGTAACAATAGTTTCGCAGTTCATCTTTGGAACAAGCAGAGTAGAGGGTTTGAGGTACAAAAAGGAAGTGTAATTCAACATATAATGTTTGGTTATGGTGTTTTCTTGAATTCTTCTAATGAACGAGCTGTGAGCACGGAGTGAGATGGTGTTCTAGGCGGGATGGGGGCTGTAAACGACACTCCCGTGTATAATGGGTTCCGATAGAAAATTCGTCCCCGTAAACGAAACTTCCAGTATAATGGGCTCTGTTAGCAACTACTTTACATTCGTCCTCAGCAACTCTGAGTCTATAGACTCTATACTAAGGTTTGCAAATTCTCATTGCAATCCTATTTCAATTGAATTTATGATCCTACTTGGGACAATCTCAGTCCTTGTTTCAAACTAGTCATAGAAAGTTTGAGATGAAATAGGATTTTTTTTTTCCTTTTTCGGTTTTCTCATAAGTTTTAGAGCAATTATAGTTATACAGGTTGTTGTTTGTATTGTTCTGGAATGAGGTGCAAAGCTAAGACTTAAGAGTAGTTGCATTGAAGTTATTGGGATTTGCTTGAGTTTCTAGAAAGCGTCCTTGTGTTTGGATCCAAAGTAAAATAATGATCACTTAATAGTTCTTGGCCTACGTCTGTGGGCACATCGCATTACCTTTATGCGATCTGATGTAAACGAAATAGATGTCGTGAGTTATATAAGCGACAAGACCGGAATTTATTTGTGGGGCGAAAGATATGATTTTGGGGGGAGTAAAATACTTTAATTTTGGTAAACTTATATATATAAATTATTCTCGAGATATTTGAGGGGCCGACAACCTCTAGCATAGGAATAATTACCCTCAGCTCTCCTGAATTTAGGTAAAATTATAAATAAATTCCTCTTGTTTCGAAAATTACTAATATTCTCTTGACATATATCAACATTTATAAAGAACACCCTGCCATTAGTAAATTATCGAAAATGTCCTCAGTTAATTTTTTAATTATTTTTTGAGGACTGAAATACCCTTATTTATTGTAAGATTTTGAAACTTGAAGGATGTTTATTGTAAGTTTTTGAATTACATAAGGGTATATCTATAATGTTTTAGAAAAAAAGACACGCAACAAAGGGCCGCGCTCTCCGACAAGTTTTTTAGGTAGGATTTGGAAGGGTCTTGAACTAATTGCAATGAGCAACACATTGGTGAAACCCATTTTGGGGTATGGCCGATAGTGGTAGAGGAATTAGATGGAAGAGATGTAATGACGAGTTAGGATTGGAAGTAGTTTTTGTTCAATTAAATTCAAATGGATGGAGCGTTAATAAAATTTATTGAGGGGTTTTGATGGGCTTAAGGAGATGAAAAAATCAGTGTGTAGCTTCACCATCCAGATAGCGGCGATATGGTGGCGGAGCGAGGTATTATTTATATTCAAAATAAGAGGGGGTTATTTGTAATTTTGGCAAAATTTAGGGGAAGTGAGGCTAAATCTCTCTTGCAAGTATTTAGGAGGAAAGAGGGCACTATAGTCTTTTTGTCTGATTTAGCAATAAGGGGACAAAACTCAAGGGGGTATTGGTAATTTTCGAAATAAGAGGGATTTATTTATAATTTCGTTTAAATTCAAGAGAGGTGAGTGTAATTATCCCTAAATGAAAACATCTTGAGGTTTGTCTCAATTATAAAAAAGCTCCTCCTTCTATCAATTTTAAATTGCAGTTATCCCCTTAATACGAATGTATAGAGGGGGTTTTCGGTAATTAGGGCCACTAACAAATACATCAAGCCTTTTCCCAAGTAATTTACAAAGTGAAAAAGTGTCACTAGTGTCTAGCGATGGCAATTGGTCGGATTCGGCCAAATTCGAGATTTGACCTGTGAAGAATTTCTTAGATCCATACTTGACCCGAATTTAAACCCAACTGGTTGGACCCGTTAGACTTGCTTTATATTTTAAAAATTAAAAAAAAGCTTTTTTTAAAAAAAATAATATCACTGTAACTTTCCAAAAATGAAAAAAGTGATAGTATTATAAAGGAGCTAATTCTTTATAATTTGCTTGATCTTATCTAAATTTTAAAAATGTTAAAAATTTTAAATACATATTTAATTTTATATATATTGAAAGTATAACTTAATTATTAATATAATATAATTATTTAAAATACGTGAATGTCAATATTTATTTCTATATATGACTAATATGCATATATAGATACGTTATAACTTAAGCATATATTATATAAGTTATATAATAATAACATATATATACAAATATTTATATATACAAATAATGTCAATATTTGATATACATATATATATCAAATTTCTAACGGCCGGGTTCAGATGAGATCCAAGTTTGAATATAGGACCCAAGATCCAACCCAAACCTATTTGTGTCTCTTAAACCCGACCCGACCCATTACCATTCTTACAAATGACCCATCCTAACCGTATTTAGAAGAGTCTAACTTGGTTGAACAGGAGCCATTTATTCTACTCTTTCGCCCATATCTACTACAATAAATATGAGAATTATGATCAATACATGCTTAGATCGTCGTATAAAAAGACTTTTTGGGTGCTTAGATCTAAAGTCAAGAGGGAAAAAAAACCCCTAGATTGTGGAAAAGGAGGTGGTGCTATTTGTTAGACTAAAACAAACTTCAAGCGTGGTAATTGTAATTTAAACATATAAAGTTAATTAGTTTTTTATTTTTCTTTCTTACTTTGCTTTTCATCTTGATTAGGACAAACTTTATGACAGTTTTGGTCTAGTTATATCATACTTTCTCAATAACCAACTTTGGGAATATAATGGTGACTTATTAATTAACTTGATTGAACTGCGAATTTGCTGAAAATCGAAAAAGATAGTAGTGTGTGTGTGTGTGTGTGTGTGTGTGTGTGTGAAAATTATATCATTTATTTGTGGACGTGACGGGTTTTGTCCCATGTAAATGTGGTGGTTGCTGAAAGTTTAAGTCATGCAAAATTTGTACTATATTACTTAGGTGAGACACGAGAATTTTGTGTTCACTTTTTACGGTAAAATTGTCAAGAACTGCTTGATTTCATTCCTTTGATGCTTTTCACCTATATTGAAGCGACATGTTTGGTGAACACAAAATTGGATTGATTGAAAAATTATGTTCCTCTGCTCAAAAGTTATACCCTCAAATCTCAATATCAAATACGAAACGTTATTTAGTTTGCTATTCCTTATTTGGACACTAAAATTGAAAATCTGACACCTTATCTCGCTTCCTTTAATCTGTGTTCACTAAACCAAAAAAAAAAATGAGTGAATTGATGATAATATAATAAGTTATAATGCAAAAATTATGACTATATATATATATATATATATATTTAGTGACAACAAAATTATGTCGTCACAAAACATAGCTTACACAATATCAATAGTGATAACAATGTAAAAAGGTGACAATATTGTACAAACTTGATAATTAGTGACACACCTATAATGGCAACTTAATGGCAATGGAATCTTATCACAAAATTTTAATGACAATTTTTGTTTTTCACTATAGGTGTGTCGCTAAATGTCAATGGTAACAACTAAAACTTTAATTCTTGCTACCATTGAGTGATATTGTGACAATATAAAAATTATTGTCACAAAAAAAAACTTAATTAATGATAAAATGGAATGTATTGCCACTTAATATAATTATTGATGACAATTTTACTTTATCACTTTTATATTTTGTCATTAATATTATCTTTTCTTGTAGGGGTTTTATATCTACATCTACATATGTAGCTATGTATTACATATATAAACACAACTATTTTTCTTTATTTTTAAAGTAAAACTGAAGCAACGCATTAAGTAGAAGAAATGTCGTCCAAATGTACTGGCAAAACATAATCGGGGAGAACATTGTCCCCTTCTTCATAAAAGAGGTTTCCTAGCTAAAATATGAGCAATCATCCCCTTATACTCTATGTAAATTTATATTTATACATATATATATATATATTTTTTTATTGAATTTTCAACATTTGCCCACTTGGAAGTTGGAAATGTCAAGCAGCCTTTTTATAATTATGAACATCAATTTTATTTTGTTTTATTTCTAATCAAAAGTTAAAACTTTTCAAACCATTCCCAAAAAAGTAAGTTATCTGATGAGCTGCACATGCTATGCTTCTCCACACTAGGTCAACTGTCTCATTATGTGTTTTTTAGCAACTTGTTTGTGTCAACATAATTATTTGGTGGATTTGATTCTCAAATCAGAAGCCTGTTCATAGAAACGAATGGAGTTGAGCTAAATAAAATATTGTACAATTTTAATTTAAAGTTTTTATTGAGTTTGAAATTTTATTTGTGATTGGTTTGATTATTAAACGAACGAAACTCAAATAAGCTCTAATTGAGCCACATTGGAGTCAAGTTCAAGTAATTTAATATTTTTTACACATGTATTAACATGTTTTAATTGATTGAGACAAGTTAAGTGTGAGCTCGAGTTGAACTTTAAATTTTATCGAACGAAAAAAATATGTTCATCAAGCTTGATTCGATATGTTTAGTGAACTAAGCTCAAATGAACGTTTATGATTGATCTTAAGTCAAGTATCGAGTAGTTTGATTCATTTTTTACCCATACCCACAACAAAATGAATGAATAATAAAATCAGCAAAACCCTTCTTCACAAACAGAACACAAAATTCTTTTGCGAATCAAGTCTTAAATCTCATACTTGCATCCAATAATCAAAATTTATTTAAAATTTAATTTTACTCAAAGAAGAAATATTTAATAGATAACAAGAATAAATCGTAATTGTTAAGTGCATAGGTGAAACTCAAACCCCGATTTAATAAACAAGTTTTCGAACCAACCACCAAAGACTTCGGCATTTATGTGTAGACTGTAGAGTATAGCTTTACGAGCCGTCTCTTTCCCTATATTGTGGTCTCTTTGCCCTGCATGTGCCATTTAAGCTCTTTCGCTTTCATGCCACAATTTGAACAATAATCTCGTGTAAATATATTAAACTTTCAATAGATTTTGTAAATGTTGAGGGGTTAACTACGGAATGATAACAATAAATACATTCACTTGAATATTGACTGATTGGCGATGAATTCACTGCCTCGACATCTAAATTATACTTCAAATTTATGGAAAATTACGTCTACTTCTCTTGAAGTATAATCTAATTATAAATGAGTTCATATAATTTTAAAAATTATAAATACCTTCTAAAGTATGTATCAACTTAACATAACTTATCATTCATCGAGTCGGGACATTATTTTGAGTTGTATTTTCAGGTGTTTCTGTGGAGTTTTGATATGGAATTCATGACTCTTGATAAGTTAAAGAAAAAAAAAAATTGTAGTGATGGTGTCAGATTATTGATTGTGATGTTCGTTGGTGGTTGTATATGTATATAAAATGAAATTATTTCGCGAAAATTAGTGAAATTACAAAATTGATTGAAGGAGTTTATTAGGCTTATTGAGACACATCTATTGGTAGCTTGGATAGGGGCGGAGTCAGAAATTTTTATTTTGAGGGGTGATATTTTTATTATTTGGGAGCGGAGGGTGTGAAATCTAAAATTTTGAAAAAAATACATATAAAATTTAACTCAATATGAGCTTGGGGGGGGGGGGGGGGGAGGAGGGCGACCACCCCCTCCTGGCTCCGTTCTTGGACTGAGATGACTACTACGGCTGCGGAAAAGTTTATATTTCGATCGTCTGAGTTATATTTACAAGAATGTCTTAAATATAGGGGTGTATTTGTAATATTTTAAATAATATAGACTAACTTATAATTGTAGTATACTTGAAGGTTATAGATGTAATTTCAACTATAAATTATATAAAATTGGAACAAATAATAAATCATTATTACGTAAATATACAAAATGTTTAAATGGGCCATTAGTCGATCATAAAGTATTTGAAAGCCCATCTTAATGAACTAATGACTACTAAGCCCATTTTCGACGGATGACATGAGCTCATCACATCTGAGCCCAAAAATAATGCCAATAATATAACAATCCCATTTTGTACAGCCCAACGAGCCCATATTATTTGCACCCGACTCAGCACTGAGGGGGTTTCCAGAAATTCAAACCCAATTAAAGCCCAATTGCAATTATCTCTTAAACCACGCAATTTTTTTTATTGTCCATAAAATCCTTCTCACTTGGCGGCCCAATTCACTCCATTTCATCCATAACGAAAGTGGGAAAATTGAAGGGAGTTACCGTTCAATCTGTAAATCGGAAAAGGTAAAAATCTGAAAATATGCCAGTGGAATTAGCAAACGCAGCCGCGGCTGAGGCTCTCTCGTTGCCCAACGGCGGTTTGAAGCCCGAAAACCTTAGCGACGCCTCCGCTAAGGAAGTCGCGGGAGAGCGAGCGGCGCCGGAGGCGGCGGAAGCAAAAGAAGAACAAGCAGAATGCGCCGCGCGGAGACGACAGCGACACCGCTGCGGAGGACGCCAACGGCGGCGTTGATGACAGCTCGAAAGAGAACTCCGATCATCGAAAGGTAGTTCTCCTGAATTATCTGGAGCTTTCTATGTGTAATGTTTTAGCGTATTGAAATAGATGAGGAATTAATGGCGTTGAACGTAGGATTCGTGGGTTTGTACAGCCTTGTACTTTTGCTTAAACAAATGATTTATGTAGTAGTTGCCTTCTAACTGGCATAAGGTTAGTATGCAGCATCCTGATGCTGATAAGTGTTTCGAGCTGAGATATAATTTTACAGCAAAAGGAAATATCTCTCAGGAAATGATGAGAAAGCATTAGTGGACTCTCCGAAATCATAAGAAAGCATCAATGCATTTCTAAGCGGGTGTTTTTCTACTTCTTCGGCTATAGTGACCGAGTAAAAAGTGAGAGAAATATAAGCTGATTTTTGAACATGAAACGACTTGTTGAGAATCTGAAGGTCTCTACATTTTAAAATGTTTGAATCTTCTTGTCGGATGACTACTAGAATTTTGAACTTGTTATCTGCTGCTCTGGACATATTTGTTTCCTTAGTCTGTTGATGAAATTATCAATATCCAGGTAGTGATAGAATATATCAGTTGCTGCGAACTGAAACTGGTATCTGATACAGCCGTGCCATTATAATCCAGACAATTCTGTTTCTGGATTCAGCAATTATTTGCCACAAACACAGGTTTGCTTTTTCTTATTTATTGCTTATGTACAGGTTCCAGAGCCAGTAGAGATCGAGTATGTACCAGAAAAGGCAGAATTAGATGGGGAGTTGGATGAGGAATTCAGAAAAGTCTTTGAGAAATTCAATTTTCTGGAAACTGCTGGTTCAGAGGTGGGAATATGGGAAATTAAGTCTCAATTGTTTCTTTTCCTCTTTTCTTTTTGTTATATCGTACATCTTGTTCATTTCCATTTTCCAATTGGTCCTTTTGCGGATTTCTTCTTTTTTTGCTCTATATTAATATTCCAGTTACTCCAGAAGAATGACAAAAAGGATGGCACTGCACCTGACGCAACCTTGAAGAAGAAGGCTGACTCAGATTCTGAAGAAGAGGAAAACGATGCTCAACAAAAGGAGAAAGGGCTCCCTAATAAGAAGAAAAAGGTCACTCTTTGAGATTCTAATAGCGTTGCTACAGCTTTTAACCATTCTCACTTTTCTGGACAAGGCATGTTCATGTTAGATTGTGGCTTAAACTTTGAAAAGTTCCCTATGCTAAAAACTTTTGCTTTCTTATAGCTTCAACGTCGAATGAAGATTGCTGAACTCAAACAGATCTGCTCAAGACCTGATGTTGTTGAGGTATGGATCATTAAGCTTGCGTTGGTTTGGGATTTTGAGAGTTGACCGTTTATTCTAATCAGAGAAATGTTGTTGTGTAGTTTTCCTTTTTCTGTTTTTAGTTTGTCATGCTTGCGTGTTAGAAGTTTTATTAATTATTCTCTGGCACTTCTGTTGATATTTTTTGCCTTGATTGCATCTTGAAGTGAGTGCGTAATCTTGTTAGCATGTTGTCTTTGGCATGCTAATGTTGGTAATGCTGATCATGTTTAACACTATATCTAGGACTGATAATAATATATGTGATGATGAAATCATTAACTTGTGAATCCAAAGAGGTTAAAGTCATCTTGTAGTGGGCTAGGAAATTAGGCTATTGACAAGCATATCCTTGTTTTGTTCTAACTGGTTAGTTATGCTAGTGGAACCACTTTATTCTCAACTTCCCTCTGAATTCAAGGGACAAGTAACATTTCAGTCATATTGTTCCATGTTTTGACATGTTTATGGACAGTGAGGGAGAGTTCTGAAATAACTGGGATGGTCAATGATTGTTTTTGAAAATCAATATCATGTCATACAGTTTTTGAATTAAATAAAACAAAAGAATATCTGGAACACTGAAATCTCACTGTTTGATCGGACTTGGTTATGGATTTCAAGTCATTCTGAGTTCTCCTTTAATTGTATATCATTTGGTTTCTGCATTAGCCTAATATTGCCTTAAAAAGGCTTTACTACACATTGATTTTGGTACTTTTCTCTGATAGCCTGGCATTAAGAATAACGGTTATCTTGTGAGTAGAAAATAAGAATTATGGCATGTCCTAATGGTTTTTGTGAGTTGTATGTGCTAATTGTCAATTGCTATTTATCGCATGTCCTAATGGTTTTTGTGAGTCGAATGTACTAATTGTCATTCCCTATTTATCAACCAAATGTGGACTAGTAGTTAAAATCATTTCTCCATATTACTGATAGAAATATATTCTTGTCAATTATGTAATACTTATATAGTTATATTATGTGCTTCTAGGTGTGGGATGCCACTGCAGCAGACCCTAAGCTGTTGGTATATCTGAAGTCTTATCGCAACACTGTTGCAGTACCACGACACTGGTGTCAGAAAAGGAAATTTTTGCAGGTGAGTCGCTGAGGATGATGTGCATAGAGGGATAATTAGAGTTTGACATTTTCTCTTCTAAAAAGTGACAAAAGGGTGAATATTGGGTTTAATAAAGGGTGGATTTGGGGAAGATTGTGATGGATGATATAGTCAATAAGGTTTGTCTTATGTGTATATGTGTTCTTGCAGGGGAGCTGGGATTGCAATATTTGGAGCCTCAACATGTAGGTGTTTGGCAAGGGGAACCTTGGATGAATTTTGTTTATTGTGCTTACTACTTTGTGTTGGGTGTGGGGCATTTTATAATGCTTCTTTGTGATGGATCATGCCTTACAAAAGCTCCTTGTTGGGAACTGAACCTGTAATTTGTGATAGCCAGGATATTAAGGGATTCATTTGGGATATTTGCTTTCCACCAAAACCTGGAATAGTTAAATTCTCTTGAATATTGATATTCTTTGGGATCTATTATTGATTTGTTTTCACTTGTTCTTCTTTCCTGACACTTGTATGCTGATTAACTTTGTCTCATTGGCTTCTGTAATTGCTTTGCAGGGAAAGCGGGGTATTGAGAAACAGCCTTTTCAGCTTCCTGACTTTATTGCTGTCACAGGAATTGAGAAGATAAGACAAGTGAGACTATTTATTTATTTATTTTTTTTCTGTGCTTTTCCTCACTTTAGTTGTACGCACTTCTGTGTTTGTGCAAGCCTCTTGTAGTTGTAAACTTGGGCATGATTTTGATTGAATATATGCTGCTAGATCATTAGAACTGGATAGCATCATATTCAGTGGAGTCACGATACGATACACAGAAAACAGTAAATTCGTGTAGGCCAAAAACCTAACTGGTTGTAGCAAAGTTAAAAGTGGGCTAGACTTCAGGCGTGCAGTAGATGACTCATTGTTCTTTGTTCAGTTATCTCCTTCTCCTTATGTAGAAATTTTCTTCAGCATATTACCTTGGACTTCTGTGATCCATCTATTCTTTTATTTGTCTTCAGCATTTGAGCCCTTTTTGCTTGTTCCGTACTTCCTCTGTTCTAAGCTTGCTGTTTTTTGGGGGGTTTATGTGCCAGGCATACATTGAAAAGGAGGACGCTAAGAAGTTGAAACAAAAACAACGCGACAGGATGCAGCCAAAAATGGGAAAAATGGACATTGATTATCAGGTATGTTAGTACCATGTATGCTGTATACCAGTGATTTTCTCTTTGGGTTTCCTTAGTTTTTTGACACACCTTTCTATTTCAATTTTTATAGGTCCTCCATGATGCCTTCTTCAAGCATCAGACAAAGCCTAAACTGACAACACATGGTGATTTGTACTATGAGGGCTAGGAATTGAGGTAAGAAGTCACTGCATTTGCCTATCTGAGAAGCTTCTCTTCTTCAGTACAATCGTCAATGTTTGAAAATCCATGCTATAAATTTTGGTTTGGACTTTTTGTAGGTAAAACTGAGAGAAATGAAGCCAGGGATGTTGTCACAGGAGTTAAAGGAGGCTCTTGGCATGCCAGAAGGTGCTCCTCCTCCTTGGCTCATCAACATGCAGGTTGACAAATAATCTGTGCTGGGAATTTTTCCCTTGGTTTCTTAGCAGAACAGTTAATTATCTTCAATTGTTTTTTTGATGACAGAGGTACGGTCCTCCTCCTTCTTATCCTTCTCTGAAAATTCCAGGGCTTAATGCCCCTATTCCAGCTGGAGCTAAATTTGGCTACGGACATGGAGACTGGGGTAGACCGCCTGTCGATGAAGTATGTTTTACTTTCCTCTCTTTTGTGGCTTAGTGCAATCTAATTCTGTATCTTCACTGTCTTACCATACCTTATTTCATCATTGAACTAGTATGGACGCCCCCTCTATGGAGATGTTTTCGGTTTTCTGGAACAAGAACAGCCTAATTATGAGGTGAAAATCAGCTTATAATATGATAATATTTTTCTTCTGTGCTTTCTTTTTAACTAATTTTCCACTTTATATGCTTCAATTATGTCTGCTGTATATCACTCTTGTTGAGATGAATTTCAGGAGGAACCGGTTGATAAGACTAAGCATTGGGGAGATTTGGAGGAAGAGGAAGAGGAAGAACATATTGAGGAGGCGGAGCTGGAGGCTGGGATTCAATCTGTCGACAGCCTTTCAAGGTGAGATATATGATTTAATTTCTCTCTTCGATCTTTTTGTTGTTGAATGAGAAGTGTCCCAGTAATGTTCATACGAGATGACAAGTATAATTGTAGACAATTAGGAAGGATCTTCTGTATATATTCTTTTTGGTTGGGAAGATGGGCTGCTCTGACTTTTTTGTTCTTATTGATTGGATTTCAGCACACCTACCGGTGTTGAAACTCCTGATGTTATTGACCTCCGAAAGCAGCAGAGAAAGGAACCTGAGAGACCTCTCTATCAAGTAAGTGCAACTTTGACTTTTGATTCACCCTTGTGTTTCTCTTCCGTTGTTTTTTAACCCATTAACTTCTTTTCCAGGTGCTAGAAGAAAAAGAAGAGAAGATAGCACCGGGAAATTTACTTGGACCAAGCCATATGTATGTCATTTACTTCTGTTGTCATATTGGATTATTTTCGGAATTTAATTTTGCATCATGAATTCTGAACTGATTATTGTTCGGCATATTACTTCTGTTGCAGATATGTGATTAACACTGGTGCACAGGACAAGACTGGCGCTAAAAGGGTAAGAAATTGACTACTACTTTTCCCTTTCCCCTGTTTGATCACCTGCACAGCTCTCTTAGCTACAAATCTGGCTGCTATCGTTTTGGAAATGATATTGGGTGGCGTGCATAATTCATATAATATAAGTTCTTATTTCAATCTGACTAGTGTTGCTATCGTTTTTGGTGTTGGATTAATTTCTTCTACTTGTTTATTCTCTGCATAGACGCAACAAGGAGATAGTCATTGTTTTTTATGGTTCAGTATCTGACTTGTTAACATTTTGGTTTTTCGTTAATCTGAACACTTGGGACTGCCAGATTATTGATATCAGAATTGGAGTTAGAATCTCATGAAAGGATAATATAAACTAATATTGGGATGATTGAGTCCATGCTTAAATTTTGTTCTATAGATTTTCCTTTACATCCCAAATTATGAAGATTCCATAGAAGCTGCACGTGATCATTCTCCATACACAAAGCGGGTAATTTTGCTGTCCTTAATACCAAAGTAATCAACTGATTTTAACTGCAGAATAGCTGCAATTCAGAGAGACAAACCTACAGTTGCTGTGTTGATGTTTGTTTCTTGAGTATTCTACATTGATTATTGTTGCTATGGCAAATTCAGACTATTTAACTTAAAATTTAATATAGCATATCTTTGTGGCATATAATGGGAAATCTTTCTTATGATCTTTTAACTGTTTACTCTGTGTCAGGTTGATTTGCTAAGAGGTCAGAAATCAGATAAAGTTGATGTCACATTAGCACCGGAAGAGTTGGAAGTTATGGACAATGTTCTGCCGGCCAAGTATGTCAATAACTCTCTTGTTTGCTTGCGTCTATTGTAAATGTTAGACAGCTTTTATTCTTATGCGTGTTTGTCACCAGGTACGAGGAAGCTAGAGAAGAAGAGAAGTTGCGTACCCAGCGGGAGGATTTCAGTGACATGGTTGCTGAGGTACTTGCATTAATATGCTTCTACACTTTCTTCTGTCCCCTCTTCGTTTCTCAGAAATAGCTTACAATTTGTTGATAATACTGCAGAACGAGAGGAAAAAGAAGCGAAAACTGCAGGAAAAGGAGAGCAAATCAAAGAAGAAGGATTTCAAGTTTTAGACCTGCTCTGCATTTCATGGATGCTTTTGGGTAATACTCCTTGGATAATTACATCTGCATTAGTTGTGGGTAAATATGCTATAAACCAATACCATTGTCCTGTCAAATAAATTTGGTTATCTAGTGGAGGGCTTTTGCTGTGTGACCTAATATGCTTTTCAATGGCATAACGCTAGCTGCTAGTGTAAAGTAATAAACGTCTTTTGTGGTAAGTCTTTCTCATATTGGGTCACATCTCAGAATGACTTATTCACTGAGGGTAAAAGGGGAAGAAGCCGAAAGAGGTAAATTTTGCCCTGAATCATAGGCACTTGCCCCCCTTCTTTTTAACATTTCATCATTACTCGATTCAGTATCAATCACTTATCCGCCTTCCCCAAAACGAGTCTTTTCAATGATTTTATAGAGCGGTCTTCTGAATCTTATCATAATTTGGCATCATGACAAATCCTAAAGCCTATCTTTACGTACTAATATTCATGATTCACACACACACACACACACGTGTTGTAAAATGAAGTGTTATATTTTATACTGAAAAAAATATTTTAAAAATTATTATTTCAGATTTCAGTTTTAGCTGTTACTAAATATAGTGTGTAATCTATATTAAAAAATGTTTTCTTTTTACTAATTTAAAATATTATACTTTTAAGTGAGAATTTTAATTTTGTAACAAAGGGGGAGTATACAATGTACATGAACGCATGATCCAACCTGTACACTGCTCAGATTAAGGTGGTCCTAAATCTCACAGTTGATGCGGTCATGAGATGCTACCCTTGGATTGATTAAGATGATGTCTCAATTTTATTTTTAAATAGTTTTTGACATCGTCGTATTCATATTGAAGATCAAAAAATACCAATGGAATAATACCAAATGGATAGCACAGAATTTTCCTCGTCCAATGTACGATGTCGGCTGAAATTATGCTCTTGCATGTGCAGTGGAAATATTTTGATCAGCCTGAAGGGCTATCATTTGATACAAGCATTCTGCTCATTAGATCCTAATCCCAATCGCCAATTATTTATATGTACCATACGTATAATCCTAATAGCCAATTATTTATATGTACTATAATTAATTCAAAACATTCTTCCTATTGGACCCAGACTCTAATGGCTAGTCTTCTTGAACTATATATGTAATATAAATATAATTTCCGACAGGAAATCGTATTTATGCACAGGGAGGACGGCGACTGATGGCCACTTAGCCACCAAATTATGAAAGCACGTGGTTTTGGGTCAAATTAATACAGCCTTACAAGAGTTCGATTTGTTTTCGATAATCATGGTTTAGTTAACGAAGCATATTTAAGTAGAATAGTCCAAAGAATTTTGAGCCCCTCAAAGGGTCATACTTAATTGTCACGCATGATCACTCTTAGTTATTAAACTAAACAATATGTACTCTATAGGACAGATGTTTGATAACGGCTATTTGTTATATTAATTAAAAACACATAAAAGCTGCTTTACGTAACTTAACGAGCAACTTCATTCGCTTTCATAGTCCATAAACCTTTCTATTTTTCTTCATTTTTATTTTTAATTATATGTAGTGTTATGTCGTTTTTGCGCTTAGCCCCGAGAGAAAACCGTCCTACCACCCACCCACCCACCCCCCCCCCTCCCCCCCGCCGGGTTGGATTCGTGGTAATGTGTAAATTATAAATGCATAGGATAAATCACATCTAAAATTTATGCACTACAAGAAAGTATTCACTCGATTAATTAAAAATTTGTCACAAATTTAAGATATTTATGATGAATTAGTAATGAAATTTAATATAAATGTAATTAAAGAAATATTAAGTGATAAAATATTTATTAATGGAATTGTTATAAGCGAAATCTATCACAAAAATCAAATTTATAATATATTAATTCGTTATTGAAAAAAAAAATAGTATTTTTGTAGTGACAAGACGTGGGACGATTATAAGAAATCCCTCTTTTGTTTTAAAGATTGCCGTAATCTTTTTGGGGTTTGAGCACTTGTATAACAAAATACAAGAAATGTGACGATTACCCAATTCATATATTTTGGCACAAGATACGGTAGCACTGACAATCCCATCTAGAGATATATGAGTTGATTGATCATCATTCTTTTAGTGACTATGATGCGGCCTCTAGTGGAACCCACTCACTAGCTACTATCTAATGTTGATCATAAGCTACTATATTCGACAAACAATTTCTCATGCATTTTCAAGAAATGACCTTTGATAACCGTCGTGCATGTGAAATTGGTGTTGGGTATTATCATCTAGACATGACGCTTTCCCCAATTAAATACTAAAGATTTCATTATATTCAATGGGTAGGTATCATTCGATTGATATTTTTAATTGTTGGATCTGTACGATGATGTCATAAATTGTAATAAAATTATGATATCGGCATACTCAATTTAACAACGAAAAATAAGACTTGAATATTATCCAAATGAGTATCATCTCATAAACTAAACCCTAAACACATACATGAAGGGACCAAAAATTCTAGCAATTTTTATGACCCTACGTATTTATAGGTTAAGAGTAAAAAAGTACACTGAGTTCTGCACTGGATGAATTCAAAACCAAGGATGTTTGGGTGATATTCTTGGCTCCTTGAGCCCTCAACCTCCAATTGATTAACATTTTTTAAATGGAGTAAGCCAAACATAGGAAATTAAGAGATAAGTTGTAAGCCTAGATAAATATATTTAACGAAATAAATGGGTAATTCATGCTAAATGTGTATTTTAAGAAATAATTTAATACACAAAAAAAAAATTTATACACGCAACAATCGGAATAGATTATGCATAAAGAAATAGTTTGTGATGGAGAGATGTTATCATAGATTTAAGGTATTTGTGATAAATTAGTGATATTTTAATAAAATTCACTATAAACAGAACTTACAAAAAATAATAAATCAGTGACGGAACATTTACTAACAAATTTGTTATAAACGAAATACGTTACAAAAATTAAATTTATAATAAATTGGTTTGTCATTGAACATGATGTATTCTTGTAGTGATTCTTTATTTCATTTCTTAGTCCATCGCAATAATTGATAGCGACGGTAATACTATCAAACCAAAACACACACACACACACATACGTATGTAATTATTGAATAAAAGATGAAACACCAATTTCAATAAAATATTTTCATCAAAGAAAAACATCCCATGTTTATATTGTTTATATATAAAATTATATATATATATATAAATATAATTTGAATGGCGCATTTTTTATGTGCTCAATTGAGTCATATCGTTATTGTATAATAAAATTGAAAGGCTGATAGTATGGTATACGTTTCCAATCCTATGCGTAAACCGTTTTTAAACCACGTGTTGACAACTTGTTCAACTTTTCTATCACGATTTGTGTGTAACTTCAATTTGAGCACCTTTAATTTAACTTGGCTATATTAGGCTTATTAAGTGATTAATTTCCACCATGCAACATGCAAATGGGCATCACACATGAGACGTCACATGTACCTACACTTAGGAACAAAGAAATTTGCTTGAAAATTTTCACTTCGACAAAAAAGTGATGAACAACAGCCTCGAGAATAAACCTTTGTGTTTTTAACTAACGATTTTTTTTTTTTTTGGGTGAAAAGCACTTTGCACCCAAAAAAAAAAAAAAAAACTCATTTTGGCACTGTTCACCTTCAAAAATAATAACGAACACATTATATTATTACTTTAACAGTTATTGGCAAGTTGCACCCTCAAATAACGTTTTAGTGTATAAAAATATTATTTTGCACCATGCAACTAAAAATGATCATATAATTGAAGGTTAAATTAGTTATCCTTTTAATTTTCCAATTCATGAAAACGTTGGTGAAAAATCGTGCAGCTAGTTTGCATATGGTACATAAATTCAAATTGATCATTTCCTATTATTTAGTTAGTTTTAGAATACAAGATAAGTCGTTAAAATATTTTTGTGTATATTTTTTTAAACTTTATTTGATCTAATGGGATATAAACTCGTCTAAAGAAAAATACATGAATAATTGGATAGGAAAAAAAGAAAAAAATGATAACGAATTTCATCCTTTTAACTATACAAAAAATTAATTCTATCCTTTTCCCCCCCATTTTTTAAAGACACTATTGAACAAAGTTTGAAATTTCCAAATAGAAATCTTGTTTTAAGTAATGGATATAATTTAATTTTATGTAACATCAATAAATCAAGTAAAAAAGAACATACATATTATATAACTATTCTTAGGTACTAATAAATTAAATTAGTTTTAATGATTATTGTTAATCATGCCTTATATGGAGTTCAAAGAGTTTAAACCCAGCTTACTTGCTTTGAAAAATTGAGAAAATTAATGTAGTATAGATTGTACTTATAATTAAGTGAAAGCAAACATAAACAATACTCGTCCCAACTTTTAATTCGGAGTTAGCAATTACTACATGATTTCTCTATCCCTATCTTTAATAAGGAATTTGATCAAAATATTATTAGAGAGTGCAACTTGTCAAAGAGTGCTAAAGTAAGGGTGCAATGTGTTGCTTTTTATTTTTTGAGGTGTAAAGTGTAAAATGTGTATTTTCGGGGGATCAAAATGCTTTTTGCTCAAAAATTTTAATATGAACTCGGTGTTTGAGTCTTATACATAAATTTTATGGGTTATATTGTGTTATATTTTATATGTTATTATATTTTTTAAGTGGATTAATGATATGTCATAGTTTAATCATTTGGTGCATATATGGAACCCATATCGGGTGCATGCAATAATTTCCTCTAACTATACATGATGGAAATGCATATTATATGTTATCATGTATATAGTATTTAATCGATTGGGTGTAATATGCTTTTTATGTCAATTGATAGTTTTCAATTTAATATTGATGGGTTAGAGTCCATTTGGATAGATTTTTTTTTTTTAAAAAAACAAAAATCCTCCACGAGCTATGTTTTTTGTAATAGAAAATTTCTCATTCTAATGTTCAAAACAACAGAAAGAAGACCTTATTTTCTTTCACTTTTAGATGAAGAGTTTAGGCTATCGTTTCCTTCAAAAGTTCAATAAACTCTAATGAGACGTAGCTATTGTTGAACGGTCAACTTAGATGGTGTGTTAATGTAATTATAAAAGTTTCAATAAGGACTTAATAATTTGACAATTTTAAAGATGGTATCAATAATGCACTTGTCCTATAATTAGGGTTGTATACGACTGTACCTAAATCAAAATTTTCCTTATCTAGTGATTCTTTTCTTTTTTTTAGATAATATGCACATACACCATCAACATACATATATTGTCAGGATTCAAATCTCGATATTACACTTTCTACGTCTTTAAAGGAGAGGTACATGTTTATTAGGTTAAAGCCGGTATACCCTTGTCTAATGATGTTTTTCTTAATATGTATATTTGTTTAATTGGTGGGGTGGGGGTGCTGCTAGAGGGGAACCAAAATGTGCATAATGTCAAATAGGTGACACCAAGACTCTCTCAAACCCCACAAATATCAATTAATTTAAGACCCACTGCTCTGAGAACCATAGAATATCGATCCAGTGATTAATTTGTGATCTTCTCCTCACAATAATTATTCTTTTTACGGATACATACACAAAAAACACGTATGGATATACAAACAAACACATATAGATAGATCTAGAGTCCATGCTTGCTAGCTACCTCATTTCTCATCACCTTCCTCACAATTTAATCACACGCATCTCTCTTATTATAATACCCTCTTAACAACCCACTATTCCTTAACACTCCTCTCTCTCTCTCTCTCTCTCTCCCCCCCCCCCCCCCAACCCCTAATACTAAGCTTCATTTTCTTGTCCAAGAAAAGGGTTCTAAAAAGATATTGATTTTGTTGTTTAATTTGGGCATATGGGTTTGAAAACTAACCGTGTTTCTGATGATCAAGATATTATCCTTGATTGGCCGGGCCAAGACTCAGGCACGTTGGAGCCGCCAAAACCACCGTTCACGAGGCGGCAACTGCCACCGCAACAGCCATCACAGCCACCCCTGAAATGCCCGAGGTGTGGCTCAACAAACACCAAGTTTTGCTACTACAACAACTACAACAAATCTCAGCCTCGCCATTTTTGCAAATCTTGCAAGAGGCACTGGACTAAAGGTGGCACTCTTCGCGACGTCCCCGTTGGCGGTGGCCGGAAAAACAAACGGCCCAGAATCTCCACCGCCGCCGCTGCCACCAGCACCACCACCATGACCAAAGCTGCCACCGCGTCTTGTAAGGATCGTAATAATCCAAGAACAGAGTATCCATCATTACCAAGTTTCGATGTGATTAACAACACATCTTTGATGAGTAATCCCTCATCTTATCAATCCTTAAATGATCATATTGATCATAATATTTATCCCGCGAATCTTGATCCCATGGATGAATCAACCATCACCACCCTTGATATCCCGAGTGGGCCGTGCCCAGGCCCGGACACCGGCAATGCCTCCATGGATGTGCCTAGCTATTGGAACTGGAACGAGATTGATGACATTTTAACAAGTTCAGAGGATCTTCATGTAGCATGGGATGATATTGATGCAGATAAATTTTGGATAAATTAATGTTAACCATATTGTTATAATTAGTATGTTGTAATATTAAGTACATTTGTATAGTTGTTCAGCAGTCAAATTATGTGTAACTATGATAGCTGCGTATGTTGTATAATTGTTTGAGGCTGTCCTTTTCAGAATCAGCTTCAGGGTACAGCTGATATTCAGATATAATAATACAGCATGTCTAATTTGTGTGTTTTTTAGTGTTTTTTATTTATTTTTATTTTTTAATCTATTCTTTTGAAGAAAAAAATCATGTGAAATTTGGACAAGATTTGTTTGATGGAATGAATGATTTTTTGTCGGATTAATGGAGAATATCGAAAGATGTCTGAGAGAGAAGCGAATGGGACCTTCACCAGCTGGTGTAGGGGGTGACTAGATATGTGATTATTCTTGTGGATATATATGCATGTCTTATACATACAGTTTAGTTTGGATTTTGTTCTCATTTTATTAGTAGGAATAATGTTTTTATTTCCAATTTGGAGCTAGAGGTAGGAAAATAGTTTTTGGATGCATGCTCTAACTCAATCCAATTAATTCTGGATTGGGTTGGGTTTTGAAATTTTATATAGGTTGTATTTAGGAGTGGCAAAATGGTTCTTAACCCGTGAGTTGAATCCAATCTACATGGTTTTGGGTTGGGTTGGGTTGGGTTGGATTCAACATATTTTAAAATGGAATGAATTGTGTTGGGTTGGATCCAAAATATTTTAACATGAGATGGGATGGGTTGGGTTGGATTGGATTTGACGTAGTTGGTGTTGATATTGGGTTTTAGTTGAGTTGATGATGAGTTGGTAATGAATTTATGTTGGGTCCTAAACGGGTTAACCATAAACATAAAATATTTATTTTTTTATTTAATTATAATTCATTTTAATATTCTATAACCATCTAAATAATATAGGAATTGGTAATTTTAATTTATCTTTTTTTGATTTTGATTAAACATATATGAATGACGCATTGAACTCATTAGGAACTATTTGCAACTCATCTTCAACCAATTTACAACCCACATACAACTCATTTACAACACAACCCATCCTCAATCCATTTTTTAGAATCCATCTCCAACCCAACCCATCTTCAATCCAACCCAATAAAACCCAACCCGAATCCGACCCAAACCGCTCAATTGTCACCCCTAGTTTCATTACACTTTTCATTCTGTAAGTTTGACCCTCTTGACAGATCTGGTCCTATAAGTTTAGATGTTGCACATTTAGTCCTAAACTGACACATTTGATCCAAAATTCTCAAATTTGGTTCTAATTTTTTCCGACCAAATTGGTTCTCGGATTGTACATTTGCCAATCAAATTTAGTTCTATAATTATAGTATTTACATATTTATTTCTAGTGTCAAAATAAGTTATTGTAATACTCAAATACATCACAACTTATCTAGTGTCACCAAATCAAATTTGCTTTTAGCGACACTAGAAAAGTGTCGTGTATTTGAATGTAGCGATAGTTTATTTTGACACTTTATCGTATCATGAAAAATATATTATCGTTTAAATTTAATATAATTTATTGAGTCATTTTTTATGAGGTATCACAATAGATACATAATATGACACTAAAATATTATATATATCAAATTAGGTCATTTTTTTAATAGTGATTGAACCAATCAAATTGGGTGTACTTGGGGTTAATTAAATATGGAAATTTTATTTTTGCAGCTATAACATCCACGCCTCAACCTTTTCTTTCTTTTTTTTTCCATCAAATTTTGTTCTGCCGTGAAACATTCAATTTGAGATCTAGCTAATGTTTGATGAGCCTGTTGTCATATACCCATCAACATGCAAGTAAGATATAACAAGAAGTTTATGCAAGAATCTATTACACCAAGTTTATTATATATAATAACAAACAATATGGATATGTTACAATATCAAAATGTGTTTGTGCTATCTTAACTCATTACAGCAATAACCTTATTAGAGAATATATATATATACTATCGAACCTCTACTAATGCGCAGCTATATCGATCCCATCCTTATGCCAGAGTCCCGGCTCTGAGGCAAGAATCCATCGCCGGTGTTTGAATAGCTCGCGTAAAACAGCTCAGAGAGTATGCCTGTGAACACTATAAATGCCGCCCCTGCTCCAAACACACCCTTTCTCAAGGTCTCGCACGAAGGCGGATGCTCTGACAAATACGTCCTGTATTTTGTATGGTAGGCGTTTCGTACAGAGCCGGCCAACAAGCACACCTCGGCAATGAAAAATGTAACCCTGTATGTATGAACAAAGTCAAACTTTTAAATCGCCAAAAATAGGAAATGAAAGTCCGGTAAATGTATGTTAAGGCCTTGTTTGGATTGTTGGATAAGGTTTGATCGATCCTATGTAACGGTTTGAAACATCTTGGCCCTAGTTCATCATCAGTATGGAGGCTTGATTGTAGATCAGACTAATATAACCTGCAAACCCTTTCAAAATTTACTTCACATTATTTTGGCCAATGATAAACTCAAACGCGTGTAGTTATAAACTTATGCGGTTGATTCTAAAAGAGGATAGGTCCATTTTCACAAAATTACATGTATAGCAAAAACTACAAACAACCCCCTTATATTTGATCTTGTATTACCAATCAGCCCTGCAGTCGAGGGTACCTGTAACACAAAACCAAACATAACGGGGTATTTGTAACCCACTTGCATGACCTATAATGATGGTGTAAACAATTTGGATTGAAATACATACCAGCAAGATATGAACAAGACAATTGCCCAAACCCTTGATCGACCGGGTTGAAGAGCTCTCCCACAGCACAAGCACCTCGTGGCAGCCATTATCAGTAGTTGACTAGCCATGAGGAACAAAATCGAGCCTGTCCCCAACCCGGTTGCTATATCCGAATCGTACACACAATACTTAGAATTCGCATCAGTGGCGATCCTTGCCTGCAGAAATGACCGAAATACAAAAGAGTTAGCCCCATACACAGCTTCAAATGAATCAAGATTTAAGTGATCCTCTGTTATTAAAATGCCAAAAGAAAAATGCTATAATGTATTGCACTCACAAAAGAAAGTTTCTCAATAGTGGATAGACACCCTTACTAGCTAAGTTTTGATTATTTGGGGACATTACAAAGTATGTTCGAGTATCACAATGTAATCAAATAAAGGTAATTACAAAAACAAACACACACACACACACACAAACACAAACATGCGCGCGCGCGCACATGATATTGGCCTCGAATACCCCAAAAAAAAAAGGAACAAAAAACTCTCTCTATATAACGAACTATAATTTCTACCCTGATACTGACAAATAGAGGGGCTTTTTTCTAATTCGGGCAACAACAGAAAAACCTCAGGGGTTTTTGGTAATTACACTATCACATAACCTAGAACAGTCTCAAGGAGAGAGAATTTCATTAGTAAACTAACCAAACATCCCACAAAACTATGGAAATATGGAATTATAATATGCAATAAAATCAAGATAATTTTTAAAAGACTACCCAAAAGATAGATAATTATACACAACCGTGATTATCCAACTAAGAGAATGCAATTTTTATTCCAAAATTTGAAACAACGATTAAATCTCTGCAATCGAAAGCCCAGAAAAACAGTGTAGAGCGGAAAGAATTAGGGCAGAGGGTGGAGAGAGAGAGAGAGAGAGACTCACAGAGGACCTCCGCTGCTCAGCAGCAACAGCGAGTGAAAAAGCGATCAAATCCAAGACAAAAACAACAACCAACAGCAATTTGGACGCCATCCCAAAATTCAATTCTTGATCTTAGCGCTTTCTCCTCAAAGCCCAGTTGAAATTCTGTCAACCCAAGCTTAATATCATAGTAAAAGAATCGAAATCTCACAAAAAACGAGAAAAAAGGGGCAAAAATGAAAAAAGAAGAAATTTTTACGCTTTATTGTGTGAAAATTAATGCAAGATTCTGTTCAGTGTGTGAAGGAAGCAAAGCAGAGAGAGAGAGAGAGAGAGAGAGAGAGAGAGACCCTTTCTCCCTTTTACTTTATCACAAGCAACATGGAAGCGTATCTTTCTTTTTCTCTTTCTTCATTTTTTTGTTAGTTCTTCTGGTTAATGGCTATACTAATATGTCAATTTATTACCAAGAATCCATGAGATGGGGCATGGTATGGATGAGCATGTAGCTTTATAACAAGTATATATCCACTAAATACTCTCTCCCTCTCTCCCTCTCTCTCTCTCTCTCTCTCTCTCTCTCTCACACACACACACACACACGCACACACACATACGCAGAGAGCATCAGTTGAATCTGCAATGGAAGAAAACAAGAAAGATAAAAGGAGAGTGTGGTCACGTGTAATCTTACCGTCGCCACCGTCATTGAGGCCGCCTGTTTCTTTTTTGGATTTCTCTCCCTCCCATTGGAATCATCTCGCTGCTGCCTCCTCCACCCTCCGCCCCCTTCTTTATCTCGACTAATCTCTCCTCAATCTCACCACCGTCGCCGTTGTCGCCACCGCCGCCGCCCTCTCTCTATCTTGTGGTGAGACTTTCTTTCTCGATCTCTCTCTCTCCGGTGAGACTTTATCTCTCAATCTCTCTCTGTGGATCTCTCTTTTTCACTCTCGATTTCAGTCACTTTCGGATTTCTCGCCGTTTCTAGCCGGATCCATTACAAATAGGCATTCTGGTCCAATTTATTGTACGGGAATGACGTTTTGGTAGAGAAATCGCCACTCCGGCACCGACCGGAACACGCGGCGGTTCCACTCTGTCACGATGGAGCGGCTACTGCCGTTCAGGCCAATTTCTCGGTGCGACGGCTAACCATGATTAAGACTAATTTAGGTTCGTACGACCTTTTGGTGACTAAAAGAGTGTGAAAGATAAGCTAATGGGCGGAATTCTTCGACAACAAATTCATATGTTTTGGGTTGTTAAAGCATCAAATGATGAAAATAAACATGAGTTAAAGCTCGTTTGAATGTCATGGAGTTACAAACAAATTAAAATAAATATTTTAAGACCTCTTAATAACGTTTATTGAATGTGAATTAAGATTAATTTAGGTTTCTTTAGCCCATTTCATAGCTAAAAGAGTACGGAAGATGAGTTAATGGAGGGAATTCCATAACAAATTGATCCTTTTGGGAAAATAAACCTTGTTTGAGTGTTATAGAGTTGCAAAAAGACAACAGCTACCATTTTAAGACCTTATTAACATTATTTAAATATGAGTTCATACTAATATAGAATTGCAAACAGACTAAAACAACCATTTTGATACCTTATTAACATTGTTTAAGCGTGAATTAAGTCTAATCCAAGTTTGTTTGACCCTTTTCGTGGCTGAAAGAGCGCGAAAGATGCGTTAATGGATGTAGTTCCACACCAAATTCATGTGTTTTGTGTTTTTAAAACGTAAAATGATGAAAATAAAAACGAATTAAACTTCATTTGAGTGTTATAGAGTTGGAAAAAGACTAAAACAACCATTTTAAGATCTTATTGTTGTTGTTTAAAGGTAAATTATGACTAATCACGCCTTTTGCAATGAACACAATTATTTTCATATTTAGCCTTCCAACTTCCTTGGCGATGGAGAAAGGTTGGACTAATTTTTTCATAGAAGATGATTGCATTGCTCTCATATCCAAGCTTGTAATAGATTGAAGATATAATTGTTGATATTAGAGCTGATCATAGTTTGTGTGGTCTAGTACGTGTTATACATTTGCATCAAACAAGTTATATATGTGGTCTAGTGCATGTTATGCATGTGCATATTATATCTTAAACTGAAAACAGGGAATTCAAGTTGCCTAGGACTACAATTACCAAATGACCAAAAGATACGGGGTATTTTTGCAAATTCAGAAGTTATAGAACTAAAACCCCAAATAGGTAAAGTTAAAGGACCAATTTTACAATTTTGCCCCACATCACTCGCCACATGTAGGCATTTTAACTAGCCAGATCACGATTTAACCGGAGACAAGGAAGTCCAGGTTGCTTAGAACTAAAATTGCCAGACGACCAAAAAATACAAGGTATTTTTATGAAATTAAAAGTTAGAGGACTAAAACCCCAAATAAATAAAGTTAAAGAACTAATTTTGTAATTTTGCCCACTTACAGAATATGGAAAGTTGATTATGGTGGTGGACAGTGGCCAATTGTGCCATGAAGAGCTCAAGATATGGCATTTGACTACTATGAATAATTGAACATTGATTATGATTTTGGTGGCTATTTGATTTAAAATATTATAAATGTATTACAACATAGTTGAAGGTAAAGTTTTCACGGTTATGGTCGTCATAAATATAATTTTTTTTAAGTGCATTTATATTACTTTTTTTTTAAAAAAATTAAGAATATTTTAACTCACGATTGGTTTTTGCATCTCAAATGTAATAAAATTGATAATTTAAAAAAAAATATATATTAGCTTTCTCATTAACATAAATATAAATAAAGTAAAATAGTTCATTCCAGTCTATCCAAAAAAGTGAATTTTATGCATAAGAAAAGTAATAAAAAGAATTTAGAAAAATTTAGATGAGCATATACATATCTAGAATATACATGGCATATTTGAATAAAAGGTAGAAAATCTAGAAGATATTAAATAAGTAAACAATTTTTTTTTATAAAAGTCTGTAGTATACTTGAAATGTTTTGTAAGAACTCTAAAATGTTGGATTTTTGAATCTCCACCATCCATTTTAAATAATGTAACGTATAGATAGGTGAGAGCATTGTTTGTAATCAGTCAAACTTAAGAAAATTTTAAGTTTCTGAAAAGTTGCTACACAAAACTCTTCTCATGAACTTGTTTTTCAATAATTTTTTATCTTATTAATGATTAAAAAATGTCAATGCGCGTTATCATATTTTCGAAAGAAACATTGCTAGTATTCTTCTTTTTCAGATTATTTTGAATACCTTGTATGTTACAACTTGTTTCGAGGAATAACAGAATTAAGAGAATAGAAAAATGTGACCTTAAACAATCATACATCATTTGAATATTTACTTCTTATTTTGGTGATAGTTTCAAGAAATATGAGCGTTAGATATGAAATCTAGCACATTTTCAAGAAATGGCTTTGTCTGTTTCGTCCAATCGAATAATGACATGCATTTTGTTGTTGGCTCAAACACCCACAATTGAAATATATGTTTTCGTTTTTGGTTAAGTAAATTTGTAATTGTGTTGCGTTGTTGTAAA
Organism: Petrea volubilis; assembly: GCA_026212405.1. NCBI lineage: Eukaryota > Viridiplantae > Streptophyta > Magnoliopsida > Lamiales > Verbenaceae > Petrea > Petrea volubilis. The sequence continues at coordinate 21,732,053 of CM047881.1, forward strand.
TTATTAGACGGTTGGTCATGTTAGTTTGGGTATGTCATGCAAAATGACTAAAATATCCTCTTCATTTATGTGGAGCAGTGACAATGAAGAGAAGAAGGTTTAAGGGATAACTCCAAGATATATATATATATATATATATATATATATATATAATGACAATTTTGTAAAATAATCATGTTCCATCAAACGTAATATTGGTTCGCACAATTGTTGGTCTTGGCACCTTGAGATGTAATCTTGGGTGAACATTTCATTTAATAACGGTCAGTAAATTGAATCATAGGGTCCGGCTTTATGAGTTTGGAAAACTGAGATATGAATTCCTTGAGATTAAGTCCACATTTCTGGTCTGATGGAAGGAACCGAATGAAGCCTTAGCGTAGTGGCAGGTTCCTTCACAAAAGCGTTATAGAAAGTGACATTACAAAATATCACGTGGTTGACCATTAAAAATTCCTTTCAAATTAACGTGAATTGGAGTCCAGCAAATTCTAAGTATTTTTAAAATTGGAAATAACTATAACTCAAATTATGATATATTAATGGTTCAATAAGGCTTTTTTTTTTTTTTGGATTAATTGCAATTTTGGTCTTGTAAATATGCCTTTGTCCAATTTTGATCCCATTTGTTTCAAATTTCTCAATTTTGGTCCCATATATTTTAAATTTTCGCAATTTTGGGACATTTCTAAAATTTCGTCTAATCTTTAATGACGAAGGCACGCGCGCCTCACGCGGCCGTTAAATCCCATACGTTTCAAATTTTGCAAAGTCCCAAATTGCAAAATTTTGAAACGTATGGGACCAAAATTGAAAAAATTGAAACAAATGGGACCGAATTTTGATCCCACATGAGACGCGCTTGCCTTCGCCGTTAAATATTAGACGGATTTTCAGAAAAGTCCCAAAATTGCAAATATTTGAAATATAGGAACCAAAATTGAGAACATTGAAAGGAATGAAATCAAAATTGGACAAATGCATACCTATAGGACCAAAATTACAATTAAGTCCCCTTTTTTTTCAACAAGGGTTAAATAAGGCATGTTTTAGTATCCAAAACGGCTAGTCTTTGAAAATTAATCATAAATGGGCCCGAAATTAGAATTTCATTTATACTTGAAACTTTAATTTATAACTCTAAAAAATTATCAAATAATAATACTCATACTTTTTCAATATATTCTAAAGTCGACTCAGTCTTTTTTTTTTCTTTAATACATTTAAATTAGATTTTTGCTGGAGGGTGCATATTTGAGTTGAAAAGTTATTTCAAAGGTCATCTTGTTATCCTTCTTCAAATAATTTTCAAATTTTGAACAAATATTCAAAAACTTGGCATGGTTGAGAACATTCCTCGAATCTTCTGCAGGCCGATACATAATTTGAAATTTTAATTTTAATTAAATTTACAAACAATATGTGATTGTGACACCATTTGTCCTTTAGCTGTCGATCATTTTGTCTTATTTTTAACATCATATGTTTTGTGAGATTTATTTGGCGAAAAGTCGTTATTTATCATAATTATGTTGCAAGCCAAATTAATAGGCCATTCAATACATTTAGTTCCATATATTTAATTCTCCTATTGCTAAATTACAATAATTCACACTTTTGGAGGCCAAATTTCACATATACCAATTCTATGAAGCCCCTTAGATCTCCTTTTAGTGAGGATCAACGGTACGAATTTGATATGATTATAATCAATGATCCAACATTAAACATAATAAATATCCACGGTTCACACCTTCTACTTAAAATATGTATATAAATTCAATTAAAAAATAATCAAAGGTTTTACTTTTTTTTTGGTGGATATCTAATGGTTCATATATATTTTTTTTCTTAGTGTATAGTATTGATATATATATATATAAACACATAATATGATATATATATATATACACTTTTTTTTTCTCCACCTCTAAAATTATAAAAAAAAAAATCATAAAACGAAAGACATGTACCGGGCCTTGAATATGATGTGTTTTTGCTTCTCATACAACATAGGAATGTAATATATATATATATATATGTGTGTGTGTGTGTGTGTGTATTTATGGTAATTCTAAAAATCAACCCTTCACTAACTAAAGATATTTTATGATGGATTAGAGATTTTGTTGCATATGTAAAGTATATCTGATGGATTAGATAGAGACGGAGCCCGGAATTTGATTGAGGAGGGGTGAAAATTTTTCGAGTTCATTTGTTATTAAAATGTATAAATATAATGGTTATATATAATATTAATATATAAAATAACAAAAGTTATTATATTTATGCTTATACAACCAATTAAAAGTGTTACAATAAAAAAAAAAGTGCTACAATCAAAACAATATGTAAAAAATGATTCTAAAAAAATAAAAAGATATTCTCTGTTTCAAAAGAAGCAAATATAATAGATAATGAATTGTTTTTAAAAAATACTTAACAAAGAATTTTTTTAACAATAATCAATAAAATTGACATAAACCCACATAATGATATATAATCAAAACTCAAAATGTATTAAAATATATTTTTGTCTCTCTCTCTTCATTCCCATAATCAAAAAATATATTCAAAAATCAAAAAATATCTTTTCTTTTTTCTCCGCTATGATATTCAACAATTATGTCCAATTAAATATGAAGTGTCAAATTAGTAATATTCATTCAAGTTCAATAGTCCAACAAATAAATATCAATCTCATTAAATTTAATATTAAATAACTATCCAGATTCATATCAATCATAAGATTCAAATATCTACACAAAAATCAATTACAAAAAAAAATAATAAATAAATATATAACTTCTAAAATTAGTACACAATACCTTTTTATAATTTGCTTTCGAAAAAAAAAAGTTGAATACTGTAGCTAGCTATAAGAAAACACCCATTTCACTAACAGAAATTTTGTGACGAAGAAATTTTGTTACAGATTTAAGGTATCTATGATAAATTAGTGACATAATTCAATATAAATAGAACTAAAGAACCAATCAATGACGAGACATCTACTAACAGAATTATTATAAATTAAATCTGTCACAGAGACTAAATTTATAGTGCTGAATGGTATGCATTCTTGTAGGGGTTTGTGAGAGAAGAAAAACTCTAATATAAATTTTAATATTTTAATTTGAAGAGAATAAAGAAAAAGAGGGGAAAGAGAAAGAGAAAGAATTTAATTATTATGATAAATGAGAATATGTGAAAATAAACTACTAAAAATAAAATAGAGTAGAGAAAATTAAAATTTTTATTATATAATATATATATAAGTCAACTTTTTATTTTAGGGAGGGGGACGAAATTTTGAAATTCTAATAAATATATATAATAAAACATGGATTTTTTGAAAAATTGAAGGGGGGGGGGGAGGGGGAGGTGACCACCATTCAAGAAACACTTTTTTTTTTTTTTTTTTAAGTTCATCAAAACGGACCCTTATAATGAATTGATTTATCACGTAAATGGATGTATTATTGCACTGCTTGTACGATCTAACCCCAGTGTAATATCCAATTTAGTCGAAATTCAATATATCAGGGGTCAAATGCTTGCGCTGATGCTCTTGCAAGAATGGGGTATGGCTTGGAAACTGATCCGGTTACCTGGGATAGTCCTCCGACTGAGGAGTTAAGATGTCTTTTGTCCGAGGAGTCAAATATATATATTAGGAGTCAAATAATCCAGGAACTCATTTCATTGTCTTAGATTAATTTTCTTTTGGATTACTTTGATTGGTTCAAAACTGTCATTTTCGAATTTGGTCCGTTCAATAGTTTTATTTATCATACCAACAGTATAAAGCACCTTAATATATGCATCTCGATCGTATAACTTTAAACCTACCCTTGTAAACACCAATTTTTTTTTTTTCAAGGTCATTGTATTATTATTATTATTATTATTATTATTATTATTATTATTAGACCTATTATAATCTAGTTTTCATCTTAAATTGATAATTTTTTTTCTTGTTTTAGATAATTCAAATTCCAACTTTTGTGAGTTCAAGATATACATAGTAAGAGGACACGGGATCACACTGAAAAGGAATAAATTGAATGCGACTCTTGATTTTCCCACGCGGCTAGCTAGAAGACCTGAACTTAATTGTCAAAAGTTTTAACATAAAGCACTTATAAGAGAAAATTGCATATATATGCTGATTAAATCTGAGCAAATATTAATTAGCTCGGTATAATTACACTTTAGTCCTGTGATTTAGGACTATATGGCACATTTGGTCCTATATGTTCGTCTTTAACACAGTTAGTTCTATATGTTTTCAATTTTCGACACATTTGGTCCTAAACTGACAAATTTGGTCACAAGGCTTTTCAAATATGCTCCTAAACTAACAAATGTATCATTTTTATTTGTAATTTTGATCATCCCTCATTTCTCCGACTAAATTGATTATTTTCCACCAACACGTGACTTTCATGTGTATTTTGTTTCAAGAGAGAAAACTAGGTTGTTTGCCGCATTGAAAGTCACATGTTGCCGGAAAACAATCAATTTAGTCGGAGAAATGAGGGAGGGCCAAAATTGTAAATGTAAAGGAGTACATTTGTTAGTCTATGACCACATTTGTTAGGTCTCAAGACCAAATTTATCATTCCATGATCATATAAATCCAAATATGCCACATAGCCTAAGTTACAAGACTAAAAGTCTAATTAAATCTAATTAGCTCTTTCTAGTTATCTATCTATCAATGCCAAAGGTGCTAAATAATTATCTTACAACAAATCTCATTAAGTAGCCCTACTTTGTTTCCCTCAACAACAGTCCGGATTCTCTGCTACAAAAAAGGCGATACATCTCCTCATACACTCATCAATGCACGCCAAGTGAATTGGTGAGCGCGGTGTTGAGATAAGGAAAAAAAAATATTTATGATATGGACAAATTTCTTTTTTTATCTCAACTGTTCACCAATACACATGGCGTGCATTGATAAATATAGGAGGAGATGTAGTACCGTTTTGTAGCAAAGGATCCGAACTGCCTCAACACCCACCCAAAAACCACTAAAAAAGGAAGGTGTTTCCCTGAAATTTTATGACAAATTAAAGACCAGATCACTTTAGAGAGAAAGAGAGAGAGAGAGAGAGAGAGAGATTGGTATTTCCATCAAAATTAAAACCAAGTCATGGACCAGGCACGTTTTCCATTTTCAGACAGGATTTTCATACTTATCCAGCATGAGAAAAATCAAAATAAGACAATGCATGTCTAACACTAGATTAATGTTGTTGGAACTTGGAAAACAAGGAAGAAATATCTTCCAACAGCACGCTTAGCCAAAGCGTCATCATAACCAATTTCGAGTTGGTTCTCTGTGCATAGTATGCGAATTCGAATTAATCAGCTAATAGATCAAAATAGAGTGGTTTAGACCAAAAATATAAAATACAATAAGGGTAAAAAAATGATAAAATAAGCAATATACTCAGGATATATATATATATATATATATATACAAGATCTATGAATTTCATTGACTATGAGCAAAGACCAAAGTCCAATTAAATTCGGAAATATGTAACATATATTGAGCGAGAATTAATTCGTGTGGACGGAAAATGTACGTTAGTCTAGGACAAGTATATAGAGCTGAATAAGTCATGGACGTTTTTAATTCACTAGCTAGTCCAAGCTTCAATTGCACCTTTTAAGCTGATGAAATATGTGGTTTAAATTTCTAGATTAATAAGAAGGGCAAATTACACTGTCCACCTCTAAGGTTAGACTAATTTATGAAGAATTCTTTATTTTTTTAAAAATTGTCAAAAATCTCTTAAGGTTATACACATATTACAAACTTATTTCAATTTTAAAAAATACCCCTTCTCTTTTTTTGGGTGATTTAAACTGACCATCCCTGAAGTTAGGCTAATTTACGAAAAAATCCATGTGGTTTCAAAAATTACCAAAAATTCCATGAGGTTATATTAATATTACAACTAGCACCTATTTAGATTGACTTATCAACAATATTAATTCTTTTTTTTCCCTCTGTAATATTACTATCATAAAATTTTTATGTAATAGATTTTAAAAAAATGTGATTATTTATTCAAATAAATATTTTGATTTTAATGCATTAAAAGTATCTGCCAACACATCAAGTATGACATATTATCATTAATACGGAGTAAATTTTAAGAGAAATGAGTTAGAGTCCTCAAGCTAAATAAAGTTTTCAAGTGCATTATTTAATTTTAATTTTTTATTTCAATCCATGTTTATATTTCTCATTTCACATTATGAATATATACGACACATATAATTATATTTTTCTCAAATATAAATTTAGCTCATATTACGTATATTTAGTATAAATTCATAACATTAAATTCGGAATATTTATTTGAATAAATAATCATATTTTTTTTAAAATCTATTACATGAAAATTTTATGAAAACAATATTACAGGGGAAAAAAAATTAATATTATTGATAAGTCAATCTAAGTAGGTGCTAGTTGTTATATTAGTATAACTTCAGGGGGTTTTGATAATTTTTGAAACCATATGGGGTTTCTTGTAAATTAGTTTAACCTCAGGGGTGGTCCGTGTAAATCATCCAAAAAAAGAGAGGGTATTTTTAAAAATTAAAATAAGTTGGTAATATAGGTATAACCTTAGGAATTTTTTGATAATTTTTAAAAAAATAGAAAAAAATTTATAAATTAATCTAACTTCAGAGGTGGTCAATGTAACCCGTCTTAATAACAGCTAGCTAATGATATATTATTAATCATTACATTAATTGTCAGAATAATTGAACTTTGTCGGATAGAATTAATGCGGTTTAGATATTTTTCTTTTAGTAAATATGCTAGCTGTTAAGTCGTGTCTGAACAAACAAGAATGCATACTCACACAATTGTTGACTATATTTCGTTGGTTTTATTTTGAAAAACATACGTGCCATAGAATTGTGACAATTGTTTTAGGTAATTATTTCAACAAGTTTACTTTTAGAACACATTTTTACGACAAACATGTATTATTTTATGAAATCCTTAGGACTATTTCGACCTATAATACATTAAAAATCGGTTATAAGATTGAAATCAAAGCCAATCACGAGAAACGTATAATATGTATTTTGTTTTCGATCATTTAAGTTTGATCGAGTCAAGTTTAAACTTTGGACTATATAAACTCTTTTTTTCTTTCTAGCAAGAAATTCAATTCTATGGAGCATATTCACCCAAATTCAAGTCCTTTCAAGTCATAGAACAGTATAAAAATCATTTCAAGGAACAAAAAAGTAGAATTTATTGCACGAAATCTTTTTTTTATAGTGCACAAAAATCAATCATAATACTAGGTTATGATCGATCATAATCACAAGAGAAGTACAATATATATTTTATTTGGGATCAGTTGAAGCAGACCAAATCAAATTTAAACTTCAACTAGAATTATTATTATATATTAGCGTGGAACATATAAAGTGCAATTTAAATTCCCTTCCACGTTATATGTATATAATAAAAATCATTTAAAAATGAAAAAAAGAAAAGAAAAGAAAAGAAAAGGAGCCGCAAATCAGATGAAAAACAAGGGGTCCATAGAAACATGATTGTTTGAATAATTATACAATTGCTGAAACATAGTAAAGCAAGTGTTTTATCAAGACTGTTACCATGAAAGTTGCATGATTACATCATATAATTGAGAACGGTATATTCATTTGTCCGTGCGATAGTGACATTGATCTTTCTTTTTTTTTTTTTTTCTTTTTTCCGTAACCACGAATAATTCTATTTTCTTATGTTGTTACTAAAATATATATCCGTTTTTGTTTTTAATACGAGAGCGTGACAGAACTTTTGGATTCATCATTAGCTTTCTAGGAAAATTCTTATCCGAATTTAGTTTAGTCGAATCTAACAAATCATATGATAAGTGTATTGCTTAGTGTTTAAATAAGTCTTATCGATGAATATTGTTTGTGCAAAATCATATTCCACAGTGTTCAAATAATTAGGGTAGATGAGGAGGTGTTGGCTACGTAAAATATATTAATCGTACTTTAAATTTATAAAATTCTAAATTAGCACTTCAAAATATGTCGACACTTCATTCTTACTTTTTTTATTTAAGAATTGATCAAACTATTCATTTATTTTAAAATATAATATATAAGAGACACTTTATTTCATCAACTATAAGCTACCACATTCACTACCCTAAATTTTCAAATGAAACACTTGCACCGCTCAATTAAAAAATTAATCAAAATTGATCTTATAGCACTCCTATTTATACAAGTTTGGATTTCCTTTCTCTTTTTTTTTTTTTGCATGTAGCATTAATTCTAAATTCAACTTTGAATTCTTTATTAGCTATAAAATAGTTTTTACTTTTAATTTTAAAAAAATAATTGATAGTTTAAGTAAATTAAAATAAAAAGTTAGTTAATAAGTTATTGTGATAATACCTAAAAATTAAACATGCATGGAAAAACTATTGTAGTTCTTTTAACATAATAAATTCATTAAGTATAAATTCTAGGGATTTTTACAAAAATCGTCATTTAAATTTGGAGTGCTTGAATTTTTGTCCTTTATAATTGTCTTTTTCTAATTTTATTCATTTATCTTACAAAAATTTCAATTTTCGTCCGATTTTGAACTACTTCGACCATCAGACCTAAGTAGCATGAAAATAGACCAGATTTTTTTCACCGGCAATGATCTGTCAAATAATTAGAAAATTTTTACTAAATTTTCCTCTAAAAATGCACACATGGATACACATAAATTCCTTGAAAAAAAGTCAAACCACACACACATAGATATATATATATAAATACACACATACGTATATACACACATAGATATAAACATACACATACATATACACATATATATACAGAGAGAGAAGCAGGGAGAGACGAAGACGAGCCAGAGAGAGAGAGAGACACACACACACACACAGATTGTTGAATGAGGAAGAAATTGGAGAAAAAGGGAGGGGTGGCGGAGGGTGGGCTTGAGAAGAAAGAAATTTGGGAAGAAAAATATGGTGGAGCTAGAGGAAATTGGGGGAGAAAGGGAGGTGGTAGGGGGAGAAGGCTGCTGGAGTTGGAAGAGATTGGGGGTTAGGAGGGGGAGGGGTGGTTGGTGATTGGTGGTTTTGAAGAAGAAGGATTATTTTTTAATTAATTTTTTTTTACAAATGGGTATATATAGATACATATAATTTAGATTAACTTTTTTTATAAGAAGCAGGGTAATGATTTTTTATATTTTATAATATGTAATTTCGTTCAATTTTGCATTTATTGAAATTAATTAAATTTATATGATTTTTTATGTAAATAAAAATAAATATATATCTAAATTCTAAATTTATAATATTTATATAAACAGTATACTTTAAAATATATAATAAAATATATAAATATAAAAATATGAGATGATTTTTTATGTAACTTTTTTTGTCTAGAAAAATACCAGCACATGTTCATATCATCAAGAAAATACCAACGCATCTTCATATAATGACTAAATATACATGTAACTACCAACATTAGTGGTACATCAGCATATATGGCAGAAAAATTTGAAAAGGCCCCAAATTTTTATGCCATGTTAGCTAATTTCATTGGAATGGTCCAAAATCGGATTAAAATTAATTTTTTTGTAAAATAAAGGACTAAATTTGAAAAATGCAAACATAAAGAACAAAAATTCGAATACCCCAAACGTAGAGGACGATTTTGTAAAAATTCCTCAATCTAAGTATAAGTTTGACTATTTTGAATAAAAATGGATATTTTTTTATTATAATGTAAATATTTTTATTTTAAGTTAATTGGTGATATATTTAAATAAATATAAATTCTTCAAAAAAAACTAAGCATATACATTCAATTTGTTTTAGGGGGGAAAAAAAGACATACACAAAGTGAAGTAACTAATGAAAACATAATTATTATTCATATAGATTGAAAAGATTCTAAAGTTTACTTTCGATTGAAGAGTAAAATTTGTGGCACATTTAATTCCTAGTGTTCCAAACAAATATATTAATTTTATTTAAATTTTTAATTTTACCCCTTTCTCCCTACAAACATAAGTGTGCAAATATTATGTCTTCAAATACTACATATTTCAATTTCAAAAATATAATGAAAATATATTAATATATTATGATTATTATTATTATGATAATAATTAATTTCTAAAAAAGATTTATCTTTATTTTAAAATAGCTAGGTGGAACGCGCAAGACAAACAACTAATATGTATTTAAAATAATACATGGAGACACTTGGCATATATATTTAAAATGGAAAATCCAAATTGTGCATGTATTCTCATTTATGTGTGATATACAAAATGTTTTCTCAATTGTTGTGTGTGGATGCCTTAATTATTATACTAAAAAAATGCCAATAAATAAGCGTGTTTGAAGGATTAAACGCTCTCGGCCATTGTAGCGCCTAGAGAGTCAATATATTCAAACCCTATTACTCTTTTATTCACTTACATACCTTTTCAAAACAATTACCAAGTAGTTTTCAGGAGTCCACCTTTCTGATTAGTAAAACACACACCCAACTTTCTTTCCAATATTCAAAATTAGACCCCTCTCAACAATTCTCCCAAAAATTTTAAACACTATAAATACCCTATAGATGTTGCGTAATTAAGATCCTACTACTCCAACACATAGCCTAGAGAGAGAGAGACAGAAAAAGAGAGAGAGAGAGGGACTCACAGTATATTGCACGTACAACTTCTAGTTAGGGCCATGCAACGTCCATCCCCCGCCAGGAAGAACATCAGCAATGTCGTCAGGAGACTCGTGCGGCGGCCGGAGATCCAACCGCGGCCACGGTGCGAGGTGTTCATCAACCACCGCGGCGTCGACACGAAGCGGAACGTGGCGGGGCTGTTGTACCACCACCTCGGCTGCCTCGGCCTCCGCCCGTTCCTCGACAGCAAGAGCATGAAGCCCGGGGACAAGCTGTTCGACAAGATCGACGCGGCGATCCGCGAATGTAAGGTCGGGGTCGCCGTCTTCTCACCGATGTATTGCGACTCGTATTTTTGTCTGCATGAGTTGAGCCTCATGATGGATACGAGGAAAAGGATCGTGCCGATTTTTTGCGACGTGAAACCGTCGGAGCTCCGGGTCAAGGATGACGGGTCGTGCCCGGCTGAGGAGCTTGACAGGTTTCGTTTGGCTCTTGAGGAGGCTAAGTATACGGTTGGACTAACATTTGACACAATAAGAGGGTATGCTTTATTTCATTTGAGTAATAATTTGATTTTAGTTATTATTTTTTTTTAACAAAAAATTTAAAGAAAATGGGTATTTGGATGGATTTTTTCGTATTAATTGAACTTTAATTTATTATAAATATATGAACGAAGTGAAAGAAGCTGAGAAGAGTGGTTATTATTTTTTTTTATCAATTTACCATTGGCAGTATATATTAATGCATATATGTCTGTTGAAGTCTAAAATTTTGACTTGCATAATTCTAAAATGCTAAATATTTCTTTTATATTTTGAAAAAGTTGAGTATCGCATGCTCTCAAATTAAAATTTTTGACTTTGTGTTTCTTTGCATGAACATTTTCGTGATCTAACAATGTATCTATCCCTCTAAAAATGAAGCAAAAATAGTTGACAGAAGCCGCGCGTCATATATATATATATATAAATTTCTAACTTCGTTATTATTTTCATGATCTAATGTTGTTTTATTTACATGTATTTGTTTGGATTTAGGGATTGGCCGGAATTTCTCGCAAGCGCGGCGGATGCAGTGATCCAAAACTTGATTGAAGTGGAAGAAGAAGGGCTAACTAAAAAGAATAATTACCTTCATCATCCTTTTCGTCTTGGAAACTTTTCAAGAAATTATAACCACCACAGGATCTAAATATTTTTTCAATAATTCATTCATTAATTCGTCCTTTGTTTTGCTTCCTAAGATTTTCAAAGAAAAGTTTAATTCTGGGGACTAGAGCTGCGTGTACACTTTCTAACACATTCGTTATTCGTTCTCTTAATGAATATATTCATGTTTTTTCTACAAATCAAGAACTCAGAGAATCTGTATTTTTCTTCAATTACCATTGTACGCTTGTAACGTTGTAAATATCAAATTAATGGATTCAGTAATTGCAATTCAAGTTGATATGAGTGCCTCATATTCTTTTTATTTTTGTGGATACATATATATATATATATATATACACATATATGACAGATCGAGTGCAATGTCTCAGCAAGATACTTTTGCAAATGGAAGAGATATAAAGCCTTATAGTACATTTTGAAAGTGCAAACTGAAAAGGAATATTGTCTTAACGATTAACATTGGTGCACTTATTGTTGTAATGAAGAACTCAATGAGATACTACAATAGATATACAAATATGATACTACTAAATTATATGTGTATATTCCTTGTCCTCTTCAGCCCTGATGTTTGCCATAACGTGTTTCTTACACCTGAATGCTATATAATATGATGCTTTTAGACCACATTTTCGACGTATGATTTTGATTAGATTGCCAATTATAACATCTGAATTGTCTTTGATAGTGGTCTCCATCCTCTTTGCATATTACACTTTTTGCCTCCTTTATAGTTCAACAGGTCAAGATCATTGAAATGGTCTAAATTGACTCTCTTGAAGTGATCCAACTTCCCACCCGCATACTCCAGTTTATCCCTTTTCTCAAGATAACCACCAATCCATATGTGTATGTCATGGCAGACATGCATTGTGTCTGCACAACATCAAGTAAAAAGACTATTTTAATAGACAAAGTCGTGGACCACAGAACAATAAACATAACAAATACAGATTAAATGGACAACATATATACTAGGACCACATACAAAAAGTGGTGCCATGAAGGTACTTAAATTAATGAACTTGCATATCAGATAGGCAAAAAAGTACTTAAATGATTATTTTGTTACGGAGTACTGAAGTACTTCAGTGTCATGGCTATTAAGTGATTATGAAGTGCTAAAAACATACTTAGTACAATAACAATAACAACAATTAAGTGATTATGAGAGCTAAAAATCTAGTGGTATGATTGTTTCTTAGTTAGGCTAAAAACATCAACAAAAAGGATTTAAAATAAAAATAAAAATAAAAAAAACATCCATACTAAGTACAACAACAACAACAACTATATGGTATATGCACATCACTGTAATAAAAGCCCTAAAATTTTAGTAAGTCAAAAAAATTACCAAAAAATACCAAAAATTTTTGAAATCCCTAAATTTACCAAAAATTATTAAAAGTCCTAAAATTTTAGCAAGTCAAAAACATCCACGAAAAAACAAGTTCACACCCGAACCCTAGATATTGTAGCATATCAACCCACAACCAAAAAAACGAATTCCAACAACACCTAACTCGCCAAGATCATTATTTAAAAAAAAGGCTCAAAAAGTTATACAAAAACATCGAGTTTGTAGGTCTCTTACCTGATATATATCTTCAAATTTCCAGAAAATCCGAAACTCCACCACAATGGCTTCGAAAGGCTACACGCCACCTATGAAAACAACAATTGGAACTCTATTTTGTTGGGAAAACAATCCTTCAGCAAAAATTGCAAGATAGGTTTGAGACTATGAAATTTGGGAGAGAAATTTGAATTAGAAATCATGAAGAGGGAATACAAATTGTAAAAAACGATGTCAAATGTTTACCTTTACTTTTATGGAAGAGCATATTCGTCAGTTCAAGTCATTTTTTAAATAAAATGGTCTTAGTGTAATACCCCATAATTTCATGAGCTAAATTATATTTTCATAATTGTATATTTTGGTGTGCATGCTAGAGTAACAAAGTCCAAACGAATTATTGGATCCTTGGACCATAAATAAATTTAGTGCATGAGATTGATATGAGTAGCGAGGGTCTAATTGATAGATAAGAGGCTTAATTGTGCATCATTTAAAAGTTTTGGGGCCGAAATTGAGTTAAGCTTTCAAAATTGGGGTCAAGGCATAAAATAAAGAAATGGGAGACTTCTCATTAAAAGGGCTGGAAATGAGAGAGAGAGAGAGAGAGCAATTCGGATCCTCTGTTGTACAACGGTGCTACATCTCCTCCTCTACACATCAATACACCCACATGTATTGGTGAGTGGTTGAGATAAGATAAGAGAATATTTAAAAAAAAATTCATATCATAAATTTTCCTCTTTTCTTATCTCAACCACTTACCAATATATATGGCGTGTGTTGATGAGTGGAGGAGGAGTTGTAGCACCGTATTATAGTAGAGGATCCGAACTAGAGAGAAAGAGAGAGAGAGAGAGAGAGAGAGAGAATAGATACATACATATAAAATATATATATACACATGCAAGTAAAATCCTATACCTTCAATTAATCCATCATAACTTGCTCATTTGTTCTCCAAATCGTGTAAGTTATATGTCAAAATCGATCATCGCAACGAGAGGAACACATTGGTAATGGTAGTTTCAGGTTTCTCTGAAGTCTGGAGAGTGGAGAAGCGACGGAGATGGTGGTGACAAGGCGGTGGCGGGTTTTTGTTTTCCGGTAAGTTTTTCGGTGAACTTGAGACGGGTATTAGATTTTTTAACATAGGAAACACTTTGGTGAGGTAAATTTCGAGCTAGAGTCATAGGAGGGTTCCGAATTGAGGTGGAGAGTGGCAGTGGTAAGTTAGGGTTTTTTGTATATATTTTCAATTAAACTTTGATGGCTTGAAGTTCTCTAAAATTAAGTGAGGGCTTTGATAGATTGCGTCGAGGCGTACTTCCTAGTGAAACGGGTCGGAGTTCCAACGATGGTAGGTGGCGGCAGTGGCAGCGATTTCGGGTCAAGTTGTACCCCTTGATGCGTAGATTTCGAATACATGAATCTTTGCCTGATTTGATACTTGGTTAAACTCGAATTGGCTAATAATCTACTAGTTAAATGTGGAGATATGCACATATATATATATATACACATATGTGTTTGGTGAGTGCGCTCACACCACTAATAATCATTTTGCAAAAAATAGTATCAAGGACGGTGACAAAGAACAATTTTGGGCTTGGTGATCGAATCGAAGCGGCCGCCTAGAGAATTTAGTTAGCATTATTTAGTTATGTTATTTTCTTTTAAGACTTTATTTTACAGAGACTATTGTAGCTTAGTTTTTTTATTTATATTTTTGAACTGGGGTTGTAATAGCTAGAGTTATCGTCTTTTTAGCTATGATGTGGATTGAGGTTTTTCGATAAATATTTTATGATTTTTAGTATGTTCTTACTTCCGTAACTTGATGTCTCTGAGTCCTTTCGGGCTAGGGGCATTGTCATGCCCCGTCCTAGACTCGGGATGTGACAATGGAATATTTCATGTACAAAATGCCGGAAAAAGGACACTTCAGCCCTAATTCTACCCTCTCCAATCGGCTACTATAAATAGAAGATCTTCACTATTCACATGGTACGGCATTCTCTAATTTAATACCTAAACTATATATTACGCATTCTCTTGCCTACTTAAACTATAGTCTCTACTTGATCTCTCATTGACTTGATCGTCGAAGGGTCTTCGTTGGGAACGCTCTCAGTTAGGCTCACATGTATTCCATCCTTTCAGGTCAAGGGTCAAACCAGCAATTCTTATCTTCTCACTGGACTAAGGACTCCAGTTCGGATCCAATGAGTGACACCATCAGCGGGAATGGGGCCAAGGACCCCTTAATATATAACAGTATAAATAGATAGATTGATATATATATATATATATATATAATAGTATAGATAGATAGATTACACTAAAATGTTCAATAATAATCGTGTTTGAAGGATTAAACTCACTCGAGTACCCTTGTGCACCTAGAGAGTCAGTATATTCAAACCCTTTTGCTAATATATATATATATATATATATATATATATATATTCATCATCTACATTACTTTTCCAAAATAATTACCAAGTATTTTTCAAGACTCTTACTACTCCAACTATAGCCTAGAGAGAGAGAGAGAGAGAGAGAGAGCAAGTATATCACACGTACAACTTCTTTTTAGGGCCAGGCAACGTCGTCCATCTTCCGCCAGCTAGGAAGAACCTCAACACAATTCTCCGGCGAGTCTCACGGCGGCGGCCAGAGCCCCAACCACCACGGCGTCGACACGAAGCGGAACGTGGCGGGGCTTTTGTATCACCACCTCGGCCTCCGCCGGTTCCTCGACAGCAAGAGCATGAACTACGTGGACAAGCTGTTCGACAAGATCGACGCGGCGATCCGAGAATGCAAAGTCGGGATCGCCATTTTCTCGCCGATGTGTTGCAACTCGTATTTTTGTCTGCACGAATTGAGCCTCATGATGGAGACGAGGAAAAGGGTTGTGCCGATCTTTTGCGACGTTAAACCGTCGGAGCTCCGGGTCAAGTATGACGGGTCGTGCCCGGCTAAGAATCTTGAGACGTTTCGTTTGGCTCTTGATGAAGTATACCGTTGGACTAACATTTGATACTATAAGAGGGTAAGATATATATATATATATATACACACACACATAGGTGATGTTTTATTTCATTTTATTTAATTGTTCATTTTCAAGATTTTTAAGAAAGAATGGGTACTTGTATGAGGAATTTAGCTTTAACATCTCGGTGAGGAATTTAGTATTTTAATCATTATATCCGTAATCTAATATTGTTTTTATTTATATGTATTTGTTTGAATATAGGGATTGGCCGGAATTTCTTACAAGCGCGACGGATACAGTGATCCAAAACTTGCTTGAAGTTGAAGAAGAAGGGCTAATTAAAATGAATAATTGCCCTCATCATCATTTTCTTCTTAAAAACTTTTCAAGAAATTATTATAACCACATGATCTAAATAATTCTTCCTTAATTCATTCATTGATTTTGTTCATTAATCTTACCCTAAACAAGTCCTCATTTCTAAAGAAGTTTTAATTTCTGAGACTAGTTGTAGCTGCGTATGCACTAACAAACTCATTACTCCTTCTTTTTTGATGAATATATTCATGTGTTTTCACAATTCAAGAACTTAGGATCTTTATTTCTTTTCTTGTTCTTGAATTACCATTACACGCTCGTAAAGTTGTAAAAGTCAAATTAATGGATTCAATCATTGCAATTCAAGTTGATTAAAGCCTCACATTCACTGTATTTATGTGGATGTGTGTGTGTGTGTGTGTGTGTGTGATCCGGCCAGTGCGATGTCTAAGCAAGAGATGTTTGCAAATGGAAGAAATATAAAGCCTTATAATTTGTGACGTATTATTGTCTTAAAAGATTAACAGAACTTCTCCTTAATCAATCTTTCCCAAAAAAAATGTCGTCCTTTCTATATTGTCCTTAGGATGATGGTATAATAAGTATCCTATAGTATCAATAATAATACATCATAAACTGAAAAGTGGAAAACTGATACAGAATTTAGAGGAAAAATTAATGATATGACAATTTGTTCGAATCCTAGCAGGGTGCTTGCGTGATTTATCATTTCAAATCAAAAAAAAAATTATATGACAATTTAAATTTAGTGAATAAAAAAAAAATTCAAATACACATATTATCCATTCAAACCAATTAATTGTATTATATTTGGTGCAGGATTTGCAAGAACCTCGTCATTTACCCCCTCAACAACTAGCTCAAGGTTCTAGGGTAAGGCCTATCCCAACAATCTAGTGAAAGATCTACCTAAACTGCAACCCCGAATACCTCTTCTCCCAACAGCAATTCCTTAATCTCAAACAATTGCTAGACAAAATCCGGGAAGATTAGGTAAATCTCTCTCATAAATAGATTGAGAGATAGAGACCAATCGCAGATTAACACCTAGACTCGTGTAATCGTTCATGCTTGTTGCAAAGCAGTCTCTAATACACTTAGAGCCCGTTTGGATGGATTTAAATAAAAAAAATGAAAAAAAAAAAAGCGCTTTTGGAGCAGTATTTTTTATGGCAGAGTTATTTTTTTTAAATTAAGCAATTTTGCGTTTGAATGCAATAATTAAAGGTGCTTTAAAATATACTTTTATTTAAAGTTATTTTGGGTAGCTTCTGAAACAGACACTTTTTGGCTTTTTTTTCTAACTTCTATTTTTTCTTTAAAAAGCCTGTTCAAATTTATTTTTTTTTGTTCTGAAATACTTTTTTTTTTTTAAAAATAAGTGTTTCTCCTTTAAAAAAAATCCATCCAAACGGGAGCTCTTATATCACTGCTCAGCACTCGTGACTGATATGCTTTTAAATTCTTAGCATTCTATAAATTGTATTGCTTTATTTATTTCAAAGGACCACAATCGAGTTTAATTCAGAAGAGTGTTTGCGCACTTTTGCAAGTACGTCTCTCCAAAGTCGATAGTTCTCCTCAGGAGGCCAGGAGGTCGTTGCCCTAAGCTACCTACAAAACAATTTTTTATTGCTTAATAGAAATGGTACACATCATACATATGTATATAGACGCACAAATATAAATATATTGATAGAAAAACTAGTGATTATATTTCAAACTATTATATGAATATTGCAAGGATTTTATTCTTTTTTTCTATATTTCTTTTTGTTTTTCCTTTGAACAATGGGCTTGGATATTGTAGCCATTAGGAAGATTGGGCCAATACTTGGAGATTGGGGTTTTTTCTCTGGCACAACCTTGACATTTTATAGTGGCCCAACAATCTTTCCCTAATTCATGTGTCCAAAAATTGTACCAAAAAAGAGAAGATTGGGAGATTTTCTGATAATGTTGTACATATCTCAACTATTCTTTTTTTTCCATTTTTGTTGCTATAGGCAAGGTTGAACTACAATGACTATTACCACCATCGTAGTAGTTTAATAGTTAAGCTGCACTACATCCATTTTGAATATTAAGTACAATTTTTTTTTTGAAAATGTAGAACTTGTCAATCATTTGCAAGTATTATATGTTGGCAGTAACCGAGCTACAATGCCGGGCCTGATGACCAGTGGAACTTAATTCATTAGTATATTGATAGGACTACATTGACCAAATTGGACTTAGTCCCAACAAACTTTGATGAAAGAAACATTTCGTGAGCTAAGTTTTCATAGTTAGAATAGTCACATTCCAACCCTAAGGCCCGTTTGGATGAACTTAAAAAATGCTTATTGAGCGGTGCTTTTTACAACAAAACCTTTGTTTTTTAAGCCAAACAATTTTGTGTTTAAATATAGTAATTAAAAATACTTTGAAAAATACTTTTCATTTAAACTACTTTGAATAGCTTCTAAATAAAGCTCTTTTTAGCTTTTTTTTTCCTAACTTCTATTTTTTCTAAAAGTTTATTCAAACATAATTTTTTCGTTATTTAGTACTTTTTAAAAAATAAATAAATAAATAAATACTGCACCTCTAAAAAAATCCAACCAAACGGACTCCTAATCTTTTAAACTATTGAAAAGAAAAGTACAATGCTTTGCTCATTTATGTCTAACGTTCCCGGGACAATCTAACTCTGGAAAAACGACAGAAACATATAAATGCATTTTGCAACAACCTCCATGGAAGGAAAAGTGAAATTTTTAATTGAAACCTAGAAACATTTACTGAAGTGGCAAAACTAGGGATGGCAACGGGGTGGGTCTGAGACGGGTTTGGCCAAATCGAGACCCACCCAGCTGGGGATTTTTTGGATATGGGCCCAGATTCATCGGATCCAGGTTGGACCCGGTAGACAAAATTTTTGTTTTTAAAATAATTAAAAATATATTTTTTAAAAAAATTTGATATTATTACAACTTTATAAATAAGAAAATAATAATAATAATACTAAAGTACTAATTATTTACAATTTTTTATGAACATATTTTCATTTTTAAAAAATTGAACATTATTATTACATATTTTTTTGCTCATATTTTAAAATCATAACTTAATTATTAATATTATATAATTATTTTTATATACAAGAATATCATATTTATTTTTTTTAAGTAACTATTTATATAATATATACTTTTATATATGAAACATAGATGTATGTTATATAAATTTACATAAAATAACAAATATATATATATATAATTACTAACCGGAGCAAGTTTGGATTTTAAAATGAAAACCTAAGACCCACCCCAAATTCGATTAGGAGTCTTAAAACCTACCCTATTAGGAACGAATCCGGATCTAACCCAGACCCATTGCCATCCTTAGGCAAAACGTATACATACGGAAACCTAAACATTGTTAACGAAATATTCTTACACGAATGAAGTGCTTGGCCTCATATATGCACCAAATTGTCAAAAATACAACTTTATTTATTTTAACAATTTCTTTAAAAATTAATTTGAAAAATATAACATAGTTTGATCTATTTTGTGCGTACATGGAGCCCAATCAATTGTACATAAGAATTTTTCACCATGAAAAACCGCTGCTAAATTTATACCATTTGAAAATTATTTCTCAGAAGCAACTGCAAACATCCTTCAAGTATATACCTAGACAAAACATATATTTACATACAAACATAGAGCTACTTGATGAGTATGCTTCCAAAATAGCGCGCTCACCCCCCCCCCCCCCCCCCTCCCTCTCCACTAGAGAGAGAGAGAGAGAGAGTCCACAAAGCATAGAAGTCTCTGGCGCGTAAAAGCACATATAACAGACAACATCAACCATGAATTGCAGCTACAAAATAGCATCACACGACGATAAACGGATTCGCCACCAAGGACAAGAGAAAATAGGACTATATATTTTATACCAATCAATGACGAAAACAGGAATGGATATTTACAATAAAGTCAAAAGAATATCTAGTATTCCTTCAAGATTTCTATCTCTGCTATACCACAGAAGTGTTACCGTCTACCTATACATGGAACAAAAATCCAAATGCAGGTCATCCATATCTTTGCTGGGAGATCATGTTGTAATCCTAAAAATTTCCGGATAATCCTAAAGATTTCATTCTGAAGCTTCAAGAAAAAATGCTGCTGCAGTCGTTAGCTAATAAAGAATATAGAAAGAATAAGAAAAATGTACCCTAATCAAACCCTGAACAGATACTTCAGATCTTCCACCGTAAGCCGTGTCTGCCGGCTACCTGTCTCGTCCTCTCCAAAGGCAGATGCAACCATCTTTCTCTTCCTTTGCTGGAAAAGACCGCATTATTTTCATCAGAAGAATTGAAACTAAACAACGGCACATAAAAGAGCATTTTCCACCACATTTTTTAGGCTTGCTTTGGTTACATGTTGCCAAAATGTTTTTCCAACTTCCGGAATAACCAAACATTTCCATCAATATAAATCACTTTTTGAACAAAATATTCTTAAAAAATTTTGATCTTTTCAACAATCATATGAATAAAAACATATTTATGTGTGTCTTCTACTCATCATTTCAATATAATTATATACTTCTCAATTATAATAATAACATATAATAATAGAAAAACTTGACGTGACAATACTAACCAGACAAAAACTTACATGGAAAACTATTTTCAGTAAAATTTTTCATTCCCAAAATAAAACCAAACATATTTCTATTCTCCACACATACTTCAACCTACTAACAAAACCTGTTCCCAGGGATATTTCTCCCAAAACCAAACAAAATACTTCTCAACTTTTAACAGTAGCTTTTTTATTCTGAAATTGAACCAAGTAAATGTACAGTCCAAATTTTTTTTTTGTGGGAAAAGAAACGGTACCTGCAGGGCCAAAATGCGATCTTCCACTGTATCCTTCACAGTCAACCGGAAAACAGAAACAGGGCGTGTCTGCCCTATACGATGTGCTCTATCAATAGCTTGATCTTCAGTTGTTGGGTTCCACCAAAGATCCAGGAGGAGGACATTACAAGCAGCAACCATATTTAGTCCAAGGCTTGCCGCCTTAAGAGACATGATCATAACAGAGACCTAGCACAAAGTTTTGAGACATATAATTAGAAGATGCAAAGAGTGAACATGTTACACAAAATACTAGTAAAGTAACAAACCTGAGGAAGATTATTAAAATCTTTCACAGCTCTGTCTCTGGCAGCAACAGGCATCGTTCCATCAAGTCTGCGATACTGAATGGGCGAACTTTTCAAACAAGCTTCAAGCAAATCCAACATCCCTGTCCACTGGGAGAACACAATTGCTTTCTGTCCCAGAGCCTGAACCAAATTGCTTGAATCTTTATGTATGGCTAAAGGTCCATTATCTTCCATGACATCACAAGCACCCAATTTTTGTGAACCATCATCGGTAAGCTCTGTGCAATTCGTTCTTGTGTCACAACCCTGTGGTTTAGAGAGGGACAACAAGATATCGAGAGCAGCCTTAATTTTCGAAGAATCTTGAGGGCATGTTAATGAATTAGACTCAGAAACTTCAGCAACTGCAGTATTAGAGCATTTGATGGTGTTTGCCATACTCAGCTGATCAGATAGAGCACTCCGCAGTGTGGTTATAGAAAATACACATGACATGGTTAGAT
Organism: Petrea volubilis; assembly: GCA_026212405.1. Classification (NCBI taxonomy): domain Eukaryota; kingdom Viridiplantae; phylum Streptophyta; class Magnoliopsida; order Lamiales; family Verbenaceae; genus Petrea; species Petrea volubilis. The sequence continues at coordinate 21,754,556 of CM047881.1, forward strand.
GAGTTTTGCATTTCTTTGTGGGACACTGAGTGTCATCACCTATTATATGCTCAGATATGCACTGGTTGCAAAAGACATGTCCACAGACAGTTACAACAGCATCTTCAGGTGGATCCTGTAAAGTATTAATTTCTTAAGCACGAATATATATGTCAGAAAATCCAAGAACTAACACACACATGGTCAGATAAATCATAAATCTGTGTTGAACATAGAGATCAACTGGTTGATATAATCAGAGAATACATTATATTATTTCATTTGATAGTGGTGTGGGATTGGCATTATTTTTAAAATATCTATGGTACTGTTGTTAAAGTTCTGTGAAATTTCCAACTACAATTTCAAACTAACAAAAATCAAGAAAAGTGGAGCTTTCAAGAATATCTCTTCCCCCTCGAACTACTTAAAGAAAAAAAGACTTTGGATATTGGAAAAGAGAAGGAAGAAAATGAAAATGCAAAGAAGAAACAAAAGAGCAATTGCAAGGCGAACCATCCTAACTTGTAGGATTTCCTCCATCTGTCCTTGGGTCAAAAAGCATAAATAACAGAAGCCTCATGCACAAGTTAATAAGTTGGATAGAACTAAGGTGGAGTTGCTTCCTTTAACCAAAAAAAAATAATCAGAATAGGCTAAAAGTAACACCAACATATAGTCTCATCTATTCTGATATATGCTCTTGGTATTGAAAACTTTTTAGCTGACTGATCATATATATATATATATATATATAGGTAGGCTACACACCACCCTAGCCGCCCTTTTTTTTTTCAAATTATTATTTTTTGCACCGAAAAAAATGCTCTTACTTGCCAACACACTCCTAAATATTTTAATTTTGATGCTCTTGTGCTCCAATTCCTGCTCCTGCACCACTTTACTAGGTGCACGTTCTCCCTTATTAAGTTGTGGGTCCCTAAACTGAGAACAAGCTCACAAGCATTTTACCTACTGCTTTCTTGACAGATAAAAGGAGACAATTGACCAGATTTCTAAAACAGGATTCTATGTGTAAATTACAAGGAAGTTAAAACCTTTTAATGCAAATAACATAACCGTCCCCATTAAGGAAACCCGCCAAAAAAAAAATACAAAAGAGAAAAGGGGACTGGGGAATAAGTAACTGCTTACACTGCAAATTCCACAGATTGCCAAAGAGGCCTCCAAACAATTCAGGAGGAGAATTTGCTTCTCCCGTGGAAGTTTCTTCGCCATCTCAATGGAGGAAGTCAGTTTTGAATTAGAGTTGAACCCCTTAACAAGGAGAGGGTGGTCACAAGCTTGTCGAAGCCGTAGAAGCATTAACAATATGTTAACATAATTCTGTTTGACAGTTCCAGCAGCTGCATATTCCTGTCAAAATGCATCAAACGAAGTTAAATTTCAGGACTTCCAGAGCCACAACACATACTTGCATGCAACAGGAGATTTGATAATATTGTCAACATACTGCAAACTGAGCACGTGATTCAGCCTCGAGCCTGCAGTAGAAATCACGCTCCTCCTGGGAGAAATCAATCTTTTTCAACTCTATAGTCTTGGGTGGGAGATTGATAATTGGTTCTCCATCAATAAGTGTACCTGTATGGAAAAATACAACCAGAATAAAATTAAGCTCCAGCAGGATGCTCATTTAGCTTCAGATACTGTACTAACACTGCAAAGCAAATAGAAAGTTCCAATTGGTGGTGCTGTCTTCCAATTATCAGTTAACTCTTTCACGAATAAATCATTCAAGACAAGCCAATATATTCCAAATATAACCCAAAAGAAACAAGCTGGATCGTACTAGGCCTGTTCATCAACCTGTGATATGAAAGAGGCCTTGCAGGTCCAGAAAGGCACTTGCAAGGCCAACATAGTCAGGTGAGTATTCTGCAGAAAACTCGCATATGCATAATTACAACCTCAAATCATGGTCCTCTTGCCTGACTCATGAAATCTAACAATAAAGATAAACCATCAACAGGGCCATTACAACATAAACAGACCTTAACAATACCATATGATAGTACATATCTACAGAGCAGCACACAGCTTTAAAGGCATTTGGAGTGAACATTTGACTCGCAAAAGATGCATCATAATGTAGTTACAAAAACAAAGAGTAAGCCAATGCAGATATCTCAATAACAGAGGGACAAACAGCATCCATCAAGCCAACCAACTCGTCATAATTGCAGAAGTTTAAAACTAAGCTAAAGTTAGATCAGAGCAATTACACTTGGTGAAATTTTTACCTTTTGTCCGACGCAACATGATAGTCTTCAGGACCGCTTGCAATTTCTTGTAACCATTCTTTGGATTCTTATGAATTGGCACCTTTAGTTGCTCGCAGAAGGTCTTAAAGACAGCATATGGTTCATGTCTGAGAAATCTGAAATAGCTGTAGAGATCATCAATCGCATTTTGGATAGGTGTCCCTGACAAGCACCACCTGCGTTTAGCACGAAGACCCCAGCAAGCCCTAGCTACTTGAGTTCGGTGGTTCTTGATACTTTGTGCCTCGTCTAACACAATTCTAAACCATCCAACTTTGGCGAGAGGACCAGATATGTTATCAAGTAATTCATTGTCGATTCCTTTCTTACTCTTCTTACTCATAGAGGACTTTTTATCAGACATAGTATCAGGTGACTTCCTTTTTTTACATGATGAAAATTCTTTAAATGGAGAACCAATCTGATCATCATTTTCATTCACGACAGGCTGTTTTGGCACTTCTATGCTCACAATCGCATATGTTGTAATCACCACATCATATTTAGCCAGCTCATGAGGATCCTTGGTACGATTGCTCCCATAATACACAAGAACAGAAAGACCGGCTTCTTTTGTTACTTTATTGTGCAACTCTTCAGACCACTGCCGCAGGACACTTGTAGGACACACAATAAGGGTGCCACCAGAAGGCCTACCCTTTGCTTGCAGAGATGTCTTGCCATCAGTGCTAGGGAACCCATTAACTTGACCAGGTTCAGTTCCGTCTGTCGTGTGGGAATTCTCTAAAACTGCATCATCATCATCATCATCATCCAAATTTAGCATCTCTGTTTCATTTTGTTTTCCATTGACTTTAGGTGCTTTGGATGATGGTGACCTTTCTTTTAATATAAGTGCAATCGTTGATATTGTCTTCCCAAGTCCCTGCCAAAAGTGAAATATGAAGATAGTTCGTTACAATTATCAATAAGCATGCCCTTGAAAGTTGAAAGTAAAAGGAAAACCCGCCAAGCAACCTGATCATCTGCAAGAATCCCACCAGAACAGCATGGAATTTTTGTCTCCTTGTTAACCATCCAGGATAAAGCAATCCGCTGTCAAGAAACTCAGCTAGTATCAGTAGAGATGATGTATCAGATAAGTAAAGAAACCAGCCCCACACCCTCCTTTGGGTACAAAAAAATGGTGAGAGTGGTCAAATGTTATAACTGCATAAATATAAGAAAAATAAACAGCGCGCCTTAACATCATTACAGTACCACAAAAAATATATAAGTCGGATCTCTAATATGCACCCTAAACCAATCGTAAAGTAGAAGGATTGTACAAGTAGAGAATATGGATAAGAGTGTACAAGCAATGTATTCTACAGTTAACGCAAAAGTATTCGCTAATCCTATTAAGACATCAAAGCACTGAGCCTAACAGCATTCTACTCATTAATTAAACATCTATCAAGCATAACTTACATCATGTTAGCTTCGGAATATCCTGACTAGAATATCTAACTTAGAAGAATTATGATATACTGATAATATCAAATCAAAACACAGCTATTTTACAGCCAGTGTAACGATACCAAGTCAATGGAAAACATCAAACTTCAAGTTCGCCCCAAAACCAAGTAAACAATTATACACCTGGTGTTTCAGCAGACTGACAGACAGAACACCATCTGGTGGAGTAGCTTCTGATTTTGGCTGTGAAAGATCCTGCAATGGATGCAAAACTTCTAAACATTAATTCTCAACTTAATCGACAAGAATACCTACCAATCCCAGAGAACTGACACATAAAATAACTTTTCACTGAAGCAAATACAACACCACATCGCATTAAAGAAAGACATACAAACACAAGCAAGAGCTTTTGGCTAAATAATGGAAGCTCCAGATAACTGAGGGTAATTGAGACTTCAAAAACTTTATATCTATACAATTTTCTGATCAATATCAACGGGGATCCAGTTTGTGTATGAACTTAAAAATAAAATATACCAGCATCCTCCAACAGAGGCAGCTCAGTATATAAAGGCAACCATAAATGACATAAAAGCTAATAAATGTTGAAAAAGATCTATGAGACTTTGCAGTGAACGCCTTCTTTCACTTGGTGATCACTCTCTACACGCCACTAGTCTCGAAAGGACACCGAACTAAACAATCAAAGAGATGCTAGAAACCGAGGGTAGCGATATGAGATGATGAACAAAAAGATAATTCAATACCATCTCTGAGGAGAAGAGCAAGCAGTCACAACGTTTCTCAATGCTATGCATGATAGCAAATGAAATTAATCAGCAATGGTCCATAGCTCAATAGGTAGAAAAATAGCATTTGATTAAAATAGATACTAGTAAGTTCAAGCCCCACCAGAAACCCTATAGGTCTCAATTAGGGAAATCACCTGCAGTGCAACTCGAAAAATGACCCGTTCATCATTTTGTTTAAGCCTTGAATGTGATGTTACCATCGGGTTACCAGGGTCTCTTGATGTCAAAAATTGTGAAGCAGCAACCAACTTTTGATTCATTGCAATATGGTTCGGGCGTGCTGGAGCACTCATATCCTCAATAATACATAGATCAGAATCATCGTCAATGTTGATTTGCTGTAACGTGTTATTCTGAATCCCTTGGTAAGTGATTTTTGAAAAATGGCGATCGTTTAACTTTGGCACCTCATCTTCCATCTTTTGGTAATTCACTTCCGCCTTAATTGGATGGGGTAGCTGTACACCAGATTGCTCTGAAACCGTTGGAATAGGAAGCCAATCACGAGCAACAACTGAATGTTTCATAGGAGTTTCACCAGCCATACCAAAAGAAGGGAAAGGTTTTGATTCAAAAACTTTGTCTTCATTTTCATCCTTTGCATGGGAAACATAGTTCTTAATAGAAATCGAAGACAATGAATTGGATAAAGGCCAGTTTATAGCTTCAGTAGCCAAGAGCTCACCTGAATGACCATAATATTTCCCACCAATTCCATCATCAATTACTTCAGAAGCTCTAGAAACTATGTCATTAGATGTCACTGATTCAATTTTATTCTTGACCTTAATTTGATCTTGTATTTTGCTATACTCATTCGACAAAGCATTAGGAGGAGGCCTCTCCAAATTGTTCCCCATTGCAAACATCCCATTATATTCGGAAAATCCAAAGCCACTGTCCAACAGAACAGTGCCTCCACTTTCACTTTTGGCCTTCTGCAGGCCAACTTTACTTCTAACCAAATCTTCAAACAGTGCCATAGTGTTCTTTTCTTCATATGAGGTATCATTGAAATCAAAAGATCTAAATCCAGGACTGTAAGGAAAATATGGTTGATCTTCTGAGCTACAAAAGTAAAGATGACCATTCTCAGATGAAGTATCTGTCCCAGTAAGTTCACAAGAATTGGACTGAATATGAGATGCATCCTGAGAAGCCCTCTCTCGATCTACGGCAGATGAATCTTTCATTCCTGCCACATGAATACCAGGATTAATTTCTTGCATCAATTTCTAGATATCTCTCAAATATTCAAAGTACATGCAATGAATATTGCCATATGCACAGACAGGGCAGAAAAACTAATATTAATATAAAGAATCGCGAGCAATAGTTACTTTCAAACAAGCATCACTCCTAAGCACCTAAACATATCTTCATGGTTAAGTGTGCAAATTTTGAACACACACTCTTATCAATAACATGATTAGCACCTTAAACTGAATGTCAAATGGAGCTTTCTTACTGTCACGTTGATCTGAAGACTCTCGGTTATGAATAACATGATTAGCAACATAACAAATAAATTTTCTCTATGTGTTTAGAGTCTCAAATGGAGCTTTCTTACCGTCATTTTGGCAAGAAGATGAAGCATTCTGCGAGCCACAATCTGCGTGCGTATATAAAAGGCCATTACCCTGACCAATCTGGTTTGACAGTTCAAGCCTTTCAATGTCCATAACACCATTATTCCCAGCAGATTCCGCGAAAGCATCTGAACATCCCCTCCTATCCGACACTCCAGAGTTGTGTGGCGGATATAGTACACCAAAGTCAAAGAACTCATCCTTTGTCGAGAGAGCGGGATTTGAGTTCTGCATCCCTATCAAAATAACATCTGATGATTTTACTTGGACAAAAAGGAGCAAAACGAGAGAGAGCTTGCTAAGTCCCAATTCAAGGGAACTAAAGGGAATCAGTGCTACATCAGGAAGAAGATTATATTTTTTAAAGAACTGTAGGTCAATCAAAACTAATCATTGCCATCTAGTTACATCTTTCCCATCACATTTACATTGATATCAATTAACTAGAGGAAGTCACTTAGAAATATGACAGAACAATAACTTGACTAAAGGAAAGGAACAATTAACACAAAGTGCTTACCAACTTTTAGGCCATCATCAAAAGGTAAACCGTCCACCCTACTACCCTGCAAATTGACAATGACTAAGATCATTTACTGATTAACAAGGTTAAAATCCTGAAGAAATTTCCCAACGGTACAAAGATGCTATTCAACTTGTATTCCACTTATGAGAACATGCATTCCAACAAGCAAAATACCAGAGAAGGGCGGTGAAAGGAAAGTTAGGAGAAGGAAAATATGTGGCCATGCATTCCCAAAAGCATAGGAACTAGAGCAGCAAGCTGATGGGAAATATGTTACAAAACCATTTAGATAATAATTTAATTCTTTCTTGCTTTGCCTTTATCTTGACATGCCACTCAAATTAGTGAATTCTCGCCATTCCTACCCGGTGAAAGTATACATGGTCTTGCTAATGATTATATTCAATGAATCAATTCTTGTAATAAGTCAGACTCTGTAAACGTAAAATGGTTCTAGAAGATCAAAGTCTACACACACAGCTATACACCCTCAGTGGATAATCCTTGAAGTGATCCAAGTACCATATTCTAAAAACGGGTCTTGGGATCAGATCAACTTTCAAGAAAATGGGAATGGATCATAACAAACTTAAGATTACTCATTAGACACACACCATGATCTAAGCCAATAGGTCACTAAAACCCAATCTCGCAAGAAAGTATGCTGAAAATAAACAAGAAGTCAGTTGACTTCAGATCGAAATACCACGCATAAACCTGCACAAATTGAAGTAACACTAAATCATATACTACCGTCCTAAAAACCGGCCCCACTCCTTTGAACCAAAGTTTTCACCAAAATTTAGCCAGTAAATAACTAGCATCACCAATTTACTGTGGAAAGACATCAACTCCCAGTTTCGGGTCAATCCAGTGACCCCAAATCATAAAAACCAAAATCACCAATTCCAACATCAAAAACATCAATTCCTACACAATAAAAAAAAAAAAAAGACAAAGACGTTGTTGAAGATGAAGAATCAACCTGTGGAACATCAGGGGGGGCACCCATGAGTTCCCAGAAAGATTCAAGATTGATGAAGACTTCGTTCTCATCCTCCATGCTGAACAACCCATCCATTGTCAGCGAGGATCCCTCGTCTCCCTCCACCATCATCATCTCAAACTGGTCGCCCCCCTATACAGTAGATGTAAAACCCCCAAAAATCCCCCAAAAAAATCCCAAAAATAAAGTTAAATCCCAACTCCTAAGAAAAACAACTACGATTCAGCAGAAATTCTTGTGAGGAATAAAAAAATCCCCAGAAATTTGAGTAGAACTCGAGAAATTGAGAGAAAAAACAAAAGTTTGTCGAAAGAGGGAGCGGAGGGTCAAATATACGCCGCGTTGGCCGTTTCTCCAATAAGGAGTTGGAAAAAGCTAAGAAATTTACCTCGTTGTTAAGTCTCAAAGTCTGTGTAAATTTGCAATTAATTAACCGCCTCACGATTAAGGGTATGTGAAATTACCGAAATGGGTTCACTAGCTGTAAAGTTTTCTTGAAAAATAAAAAAAGGAAAGAAAAAAGAAACTTCCATGGCTTTATTGACATTAGCAACATTATTCTATTCTATGTAAAATTGGGAAACAAGGGTTTTACCCAATGCACCCTACTATACATTTAGAGGTGTTCGTAAATATTTTTGTTTTTTAAAAAATAAAAATTATAGGAAAAGTCATTGAATTTTAAAACGTGACGAGAAACTGAAAAAATCAATCCGAAAATTACTTCCATCTTTTAATTTATTTAAAACAAATTTGAAGATTCCGTCTCTTTAACTTGTTTGATAATTTTATTTTTTTTTAATAACTTTTTTGTAATGTTCGCAAACACATTTCTTATAGTTGTGTATAAGAATCAAAGAAGTAATTGAGGAGAAATTCTTCTTTATAAATTGACCTCTTTCTTTCTAGATACTTTGAAAATGGAAATTTTGCTTATGGGATCTATTTTAATTTGTTAAGTTGAGGCTTTAAAATTGTAAGATATTGTGTTCGATTATCCATCACAACGTGTGAGTTATTGATGTCATTGAATGAATTTTACACTCTAAAAAAATCAAAAATTGTTGGAGAGATTATAATTAATGGAGTAATAAGCTTTTATATTGTGATGGATACAATACTGAATAATTATGTAGGGCGAAAATTGTCAATTTTTTAAATAATAATTTAATATAAATGGCACTTATATTTCTTTCTTTCAGATTGCTTTCTTGAAACATAAAATGAAAACACTTATCCTTTATTCAACATAACTGTATGTGTTTTCTTCAAATGATAGTTTAAATTTGAATAACAATAATTTTTGATTAATTATGTGGTTACTTGCTATTAAACTTTACAAATTATAAAACATCCTTCGCAAAACAAACTCGTTTTTATAACTTCCTCAAATTTATTTTTCAAAAATATCAAACTAACGGGTAGAAAACTATATAATAACAACAAAAATAAAACATGATGATCAAATTTAATATTTCAAACTTTACAAAATGTATTTTATTTAAGTATTTCACGACAAGAACCCTTGTAAGTTGTTCTTTATCAAAATAAAAATAAAATAAAACCGTATAGTATTTAATAATCTTAAGAAGTTTTTAAAGTAAAGATCATGTTCTACTGTGGTTAAAAAGTTGAATAGATTTTTTTTTTTTTATCGATGCGAGAATTTCACTGCAAGAAATACATTCCCTCACTGGTAGAAAATTTATGACTGATAGATTATATCATGTATTTAAAGTATTTATGATAAATTAATTATATAATTCAATATAAATATAATTAAATAAATAATTGGTAACAGAATGTTTACTAACGAATTTATTAAAATTAGTCGCATAAAATTATTTTGATTTTGATTATTTGCGATGGCATTTGTGGAATTTTCTTTCTTTTTTTTAGTTTAATTGGCGATATGGGTGTGTTACATTATTCCGTGTTAAATTATGCGTTAAATTTTGCAATCAAACTTGGCATGCGCGTGAAGACATTGACTAAGAAATTAACGCCGCTTTATTCGTATATTTTATTTTAAATGCCAAACTCTCTCTCTCTCTCTCTCTCTCTCTCTCTCTCTCTCTAGCAAGTATGGAAAATGTGAATGTATAGTTTTATACTTTCATAAAAGGTCAAACATGTCTGCAATTCTTATGCAATTTTAAGTTTCTCTTTAAAGAAAAATAATGTCATTTATCCATGCTATTAATAATCTATATGTCCTATTAACAAATTATAAGGAGTTACCAAATTATTTTGTTGTGTTTTTAATAAAACAATAAATTCAGTCCTATTTTAGAAGACAGTTTAAGTTGATTTCGCTCCACTCTCTCATCTCATATTTCCGACCTTACCTTTTTTTTTTTTCTAATCTCTTTTCCTCTCCTATTCTAAGCGTATAGCTTCATCTTATTTCACATTTTACTTTCATAAATTCAATACATGCATGCAAATTCATTTAAAATATATTCACAAAGCATCAATTTTGTTTGAAATTTTATACTCAAGTTAGGCACACACTTGACTGCACTTTATGTTACATGGACAAGAACAAGGCGACACAAAAATTTAAAAAAATTTGTGGCATAAGACGTCTTTGATAAAAGCAATGACACCATTTAATAATTGCTTTGTGTCTTTCATCCATTTTTTTGTTTCTTTTCTTTTTTATCCTCTCTTTACTCTCTCATATTTTCTTTCACTTTTCTTTCTCCTATTTTCCACATGATATATTATTTATCTTTATTTTCTTTTTCCCTTCGTCTCTCATATATTTATTTTCAATATTTAGTTTACTTAATATTTTTATTTATTTTTTAATAATAAATTTTAATTTTCAGTCTTTTTTTTTTGTTTTTCATAATATATAAATTTAATTTTCACTCATTTTTTGTTTTTTCATAATATATTTATACTTTATTATGAAGTCCTAGCACCCTCTAATAGCTGCTTTATGCCTTTGATCTGGCTTTTTCTGTTTCTTTTCCTTTTTTTTTTCTCTTTCATCTCTCATATTTTCTCTCACTTTTTCTCTATTCTCTTTTCCACGTGATATATTATTTCTCTTTATTTTCTTTTCTCGCTCTTCTCTCAAATCTTTATGTTCAATATTTAGTTTCCTTAATCTTTCTATTTATTTTTTTATAATAAATTTTCATTTTCATTTTTTTTTGTTTTTATAATATACAAATTTTATTTCCACTCATTTCATATAATATATAAAATTATAAATTTATTAAACATGAGATTAAATTATATTTCATATATTTTTATTTTGCACAAGCATAAAGTATGTCGCGCTTGCTAGTTTATATAAACATCTTTATATTATTCTAGCGACAATATCAAATCATATGCATATACTTTTATATTTATATATATAAATGATATAAGATTTATATATACATATTGATGGAGTTTTTTTTTAAAGGTCATATTAATGATTTTCTCGTAATTCTTTCTGCATAATATATGAACTATCTATTTTTAAAATAAAATAAAATTTTGATATTCATCAAAAAAAAAATAAGAAAAATAAATATTGATTGAGACAACAACTTTTATTTTACTTTAATTATCTTTTTATCATTGAGATACTCATAAAAACATGCAAGATTAAAAAATCCACGTGTGGTAATGTGTTTGATATGCAATTAGAACGATCAAGTTTATTTAATTTACGAATACATCACATGATGCATAAGATATTAGTTGAGGGAATGTTTTTGAAAAGTACGTTGTTTGACATTGTACGACTTTAATTTTAGAAAAGTTCGTGCCCATGAATTCCAGGGGCATTTTTGGAAAATCGAACTTACTTCGTCTACAACACTTCCAATCCACGTTTTTCGCACGTTTTCCCAACACTTCATCAGCATTTTCGCTGTAAAACCAAACGCAATTTAACAAACAGAGCAGCGAGTAAATTTTGGAGTTTAACTGAAGGTAAAATCAGTTTTTCAATTTTTACATGGGTGTGATTGCGAAGGAGCCGAGGCGGTGAATAATACTAATGTCATTATTCTGGATTGTCATTCGCCAACTCGCTGAAATTCAAGCCATGGTAAATATTAATCGTCTCTCCCACCCAAAAAGAATTTCAAATTTTTTCGAGTGATTAATCTAGGGTTTAATTTGTGGCTTTTGTTCATCTGATTTTTTTTTTTTTTTGGTTCACCCATGTATAGATTTTGGTAATGGGTTTATCCCTGTTGATATGCTTATGTGGTTCCATGGTTGATGCGCGCGGATTATACTGAGATTCTTGTTTCTATTGTATTGGGGTTCCTTTTCTCGGTTATTTTTGTAAGGTTGATTGATGAAGAAGTAAAGAATTGATACTGTTTTTTGGGTATTTACATTTCTCGTAGTTACTGATTGCTGAAGAATGCTTGTAGGAAAATTATCCCAAAGAAAATAGTACACACAACTACACACACACACACATATATATATGTGTGTATGTATATATATGTTATATGTTACGTATTACCTGTTCGTGATAGAAGAATGAGAGCAGATCCCCTTTTGTTTTGGGTATGTATGACATCATATGATTTTTCTTGGAGAATTATTTGTACAAGAATGTCATCCAAAAAATGGAAAAATCATGTCTAATAAATAATGCCTGGATGCATATTTATCTGTTCTTGTCATAAGAATCTGAGGAAATCCCTTTTTCTTTAGGGTTTATATGAGGCTGATAATACAATTCTTCACTGTTAGCTTTGTGAAATATGATGAATGTGTGAAATATTTTAGTGGAAGTGCTTTTACTCTGTGAACTTCTTTATCTTTTGTTCTGGTAAATAAGCAGGTGTTCTAATTTCTAGTTGTTCTTAGGATTATTGTGTTCCATTTGTTAATTTTTTGCCCCTTTTGGGATATAACAATGCTGCTGCTTGCATAAAACACTTTTGGTAGCATTGCATTTACTTATGAACTTAGTTCACTGTTGCAGGCTACCTCGAAGAAAGTTATAACTAGGGTAGATTGGGAAAAAAAGCTGAATGATGTGAAAGTTAGAAAAGAGGATATGAATAAACTGGTGATGAATTTTCTGGTTACCGAGGGTTATGTGGAAGCTGCTGAAAAATTCCGCCTTGAATCTGGAACGGAGCGTATCCTCTTTGATTTTTTTTTTTCTCCATCTCATGTCTTATGATACTTGTATGTGGTTTTGTGCTTATATTGATTTCCTTATGAGAAAATAGCAGATATAGATCTTGCAACTATCACTGATCGTATGGCAGTTAAGAAGGCAGTACAGAGTGGTAATGTCGAGGATGCTATTGAAAAAGTTAATGATTTGAACCCTGAGGTGTGATTATTGTTCCTTGTTTTGATTTACTTATTGTTAAATGAAGCAAATGGTTTTTAACAAGTATCTTGAACTTGTTGGATTCTTGTGTTTAGTTATCTTTTTTTTTGTAACCCTCAATCTTAATAGAGGGCGTAATATTTGTGTACATCTAGACTAATTATTGCATGCATAAGTTTGATAATAGATCTTAATTTGTACATGTCTGGTGAAGGCACAAGGAAGTCTCACTAATTAAAGTATCTTGAGGAGACGTGGGTATCATATACTTCTAAAGATAACATCCACTTTTGAAGAAAGCTCTATTCATAACTATTTGGAGGTGCAAGAACTTGTAAGTTAACAATTGGAAGGAACTGTTCAGGGAGTGGCCAACATTTATTCAGACATTTGGAGCGTAAGATTAAAAATAAAAGTACAATAAACTGCGTAAGCAACAACAATGAATATTGCCGATCCTAGTGGAATTTTTATCTTGTTTTTTTTTTATCATTATGAGTTACAGAAATGAAGCAGTTTCACAACTTATTGAACGTAGTGATGCTGGAGCAGTGCTTCACAAAATGCGTAGATACAGGAATTGAGTTGGTGCTGTGTATGTTGGCCAGCAGTACATTGAGGAGCCGACCCCAAACCCACCAACCACCACCCACCAAAAAAAAAAAAAAAAAACAGAAACAGCTTGCATGACTATGAACTTATCTTAATTAAGGTGGCGACTATCTCAACATGCTCTGAAGTATCTGGGACTCTGATAAGATGATCAATTCCCTTGTTATCATTTATCTTTGCGGGATATTGCCATAATATGGATATGACAGCATGCATTCATACAACCTGAAAAACTGAGTCAATAACCTCAGGGAGATATCCTTATGTTTCCTCTCTCCTCGATGTTCTACAATGTGGTGTACATGATATTAATGCACTGTTAAAGCGAAACTCAGCTGGGGATTTTCTTTTACATCTTTGCATCGACTTACATGTTATTCTGACTAAATCATTCACGAATTAATGATTTTTCCCCAAGGATTTATTCGTTTCCCCCCCCTGTTCTTGATAATGTCGGAACAGCAGGCAATACAGTTGCTGAATTTACTTGCTTTGTATTCTGTGTTTTATGTTGTAACAATGCATTTTGATTGTTTCACATGCAGATACTGGACACAAATCCCCAACTCTTTTTTCATCTCCAACAGCAGCGGTTGATAGAATTGATACGAAATGGGAAGGTAGAAGAAGCTTTGGAGTTTGCTCAAGAGGAACTTGCTCCAAGGGGAGAGGAAAATGTAATTCTTGGATTGATTTATTACTTGCAATCATCTCTCCCATTCTTGATGTTGTATCAGCAGAAACTTCCTTTATGGACTTTCTACTTAAGTATTTCATTAGCACTCATTGTAATGATATCCATAATGCCAGCAAGGGTTTTTAGAAGAGTTGGAGAGGACTGTTGCGCTGCTTGCTTTTGATGATGTCGCCAATTGCCCTGTTGGTGAGCTGCTTGATATATCCCAGCGCCTGAAGACTGCTAGTGAGGTGAATGCTGCTATTCTTACCAGTCAAAGCCACGAAAAAGGTTAGTCCCTTCTGTGTTGAGAAAAATTTCTCCTTTTTGGTACAACTTCAGATTGTTATTAAGATTAGGTACTGGAAAAGAGTAATTAATGGCTGCTTTTTAGGCTGGAGATATGTCAAAATGGAACTATAAGAGTTTCTAGCTCTGAACTGCTGAATATTCCTGGATAAATGCATTCTTGATTTGCTTAAATTTGATTGTGGGCGAGAATATTCAACTGTAAGTTAGGCTGACCAACCAACCATGGAATCTGAAAATTTTCCAGAACAAAGTGATGTTAAAGCGTTATCATACATGAAGATAAAATTGATGCTGACAATCTAGAAGTGTGGATATTCGGAGGAAGAGATTATTGAAATTTGTTATATACTCTCTTATCTGTCATCTCACAATAAATTTGTGAGAAAGTAAATTTAATAATTAAAATCATATTAGGCTAATTTTTTTGTTTATCTATCTTCATTGTTTCACTGGTGCTAATTTGTTGTACCTGTCAAAGTAAATTATTACAATAAATTCTTTATTGAAACTAAGAAAAGTAACTTTTGCCATATAGCATCACTGATTTCTACTTTTTATGGTAGGCTAAAAGACATATGGGACTCCAATTGGAGGCCTGTGTGTGTGTGTGTGTGTGAGAGAGAGAGAGAGAGAGAGAGACAGAGACAGAGAGAGAGGGAGAGGGAGGGAGAGAGGGAGTTGGATTAGGAAGAACCTATATTTCCAAATCAAATCTTTGAATTAGCGGAGAAATAGGAAAATTGTGTCGCTTGGCTTGGAGAAACTAATGGAATTGATTAATTATACATTGCATGTGGACCGTTGTAAGGATGTGGGTCCCTCTTGGCCAAACATAGGAGTCTCGACTCCATTGTAGTATCATTGTCATGACATATGAGAGATGTTTATGACTTTATGTATTTATTTATTACTAAAAGGTTGTATGAGGATCTATGAAGATGTGATCTAGCTAGCATTTAACCTACCAATCCCCTTAAATTTTGGACATAATTTTGTAAGGACTGAAAACGAATGATGAGAAAAAATAGGTTAGTAATTCAATCATTTACGACCAAATGCATCACACTTGGTTTGTTGCCATTACTTGTTATGATGCGAGCTGCAAAGAATTTGTGATACTTTGAGCTACTGATTAAAATTGCACTTTATTTGTTGATTGTACGATTCATTATATTGCCACACCGTAAATACTGAAAGTGTGTGTGATGTTCATTTGATGTTCGACAGATCCAAAGCTTCCGAGCCTATTGAAAATGCTGATATGGGTGCAAAACCAGCTTGATGAGAAGGCCACCTACCCCCGAATAAACGATTTGTCTACTGCAGCACTTGAAGATCCTGCTGTTTGAGAGCTCAACTATAAATCATGGGAAAGCTCAAAAGGGTCATGTATTTTTAGGAGTTAATGATGTCTGTATGTAAAGAGCATCAATTGCTACTAGTTGCAACTTTTATGTGGTTTTTTAAGCCCACAATTCATGTTTTATCATGCTAATGCCATCTTCACTATGGTAGCAATCTTGGTTTTTGTGTGTGTGTGTGTGTTGGGGGGTGGGTGGTGGTGTGGGGTGGGGGGTTGGTGGGTCTGCAATGAAAGAGAATTTGCTGATGGGCTCACGAGTTGTTATCCACTTGGTAATCAATCGAGTTTTCAAATTGAATTAGATAATATAATAATTCATTTTTAATATTATTATATTCAAATTTAAGAGTTAAAAAATTAATCAGATAATATTCAATTGAATAGCATGAAATTTTCCATTTGAATTGAATTTCATGCTCATGAATCGCAGTCTACATTCAAGATATGATCTTTCTCCAATTTTCAACGAAAAAAAGCAGTTTTTTTCACGACATCTGAACGGAGAGGAGAAAGCAAAATTTTTTATTTATTGTACTTAAACCATTTTGTGGGGTGAATATCGATTTTCTAAGACGAATATATGTAAAATATAGTTAAGATGTCGAGTTGAGGGGACGGTTGTCCTCCCAATCCCTCAGTTTCGTCTCTATCTAAACATATATATATTTATTACAGTGCAGATTATTGGACAATCACATAATGTAATAAAATATTAATAATATCATTTATGATATAATGATTTTATATCTCGAATTTGTATAGTATATAAGTACTTTGGTATCGTGGCATGAGTAAATTGTATATTATTGGATTTTTTTTGTTTGAAACTAAATTATTGAATAGTTGTATATAATACAATAAGGTAAATACCAACATATATGATTTAATAATCTACAACTTAATTAGGTATGAAACTACTTTGATTAATTGATATTTAACCACACGAGCCTCGAAAAACCACTCCATATACATGGATAATAGGCTAAAAGCATGTAGTAAAATAATACTTAAACAAAAACTAAATAATAAACACTTGAAGCTGCCCTAATACAAGGTGATTTCTTTCCAAATTACTATGAAAAATGATCCTTAATTTCTATCATTCCGTAAATACAACATAAACCCATGTTGTTTTTTCTTGAAATCCCAGAAATTTTTCTTGCTGAAAATTACCTATTTCTTTTTCTTGAAAACCATCATCAAAATTCAGAGCATAGCTGTAAGGATCATACTGGAACTTGAATTGCTGCTTACTCCCATTTTTTGCTGCTTTCTTGATTGCTGCTTTTATTCTCCAATATACACTTCTGCACCTTTTCTTGGCTAAAATCTGAATCCCCACTAAGTTTTCTACAAAACCCATTCTCTCTCTCTCTCTCTATAGCTTTTGTGGGTTCTAACAAGAATGACTGGTTTTCTTGATCTGTGGAGATGAATGAGAAAAAAGAAGAGAATCTGAATGATATTGCAGTGGGCAAGAGATTTTTTTTTTTTTTTTTTTGCCACACACACACATATATAAACAAGAAAAAGCAGGCCGGGGGGGGGGGGGGGGTCACAGTTATACTTATAGCTAAGACTGGAATTTATTGGGATGCAAATAAAGACAAGAAAACACAAAATTGCAAACTCTTCTCAACAATATTAGCGTTACTTTTTTCCTTGCATTGGAGAACTCAAATTCTTTATAAAATACACACATGTTACACACAGTGAGTGTGGGAGAAAGCAAAAGGAAGAGGCTATGCAGGGTCGTTTCGCTATCAAATTGGTTATACAGTGACAGACAAATTAAGTGGAGCCCCACAGAGTTCAAAGCCCCATCTGTGGCTAGTAAAATGTGAAAAATAACAAAATTCTTAAAAAGTTGTAAGAAACCACACTAATGTCCTTTGGGTATGAGCATACTATATCTAGTTTCCAAGATTTTTTTTTTCTAGTTTGTCATCGATGAGGAGGGAAAATTCTTATATGAACTCGGTGTTTGGACCTTGTGTATGCACTTAATGGTTTAAGATTGTGCTATATTTTATATGTTTATACTTTTTTAAGCGAATATATAATATAGCACATTGTACCGTTCGGTGTATATATGGGAGTTAAACTGAATGCATAGAAAAATTTGCCGATGAGGAGTATTGGTAGGGATAGTTATTTTGCTCAAAATTATATAAATGCCATATTATATATAGATATGTATTATTAACTTTTATTTCATTAAAATGACAAAAAGGTGTTGTTCTTTGTAAAAAATTATATATATATTTTTTCAAAATTAAAACTTGTAACTTTATTTTTAATCCAACATTTTCTCCAAACATACAGATGTTAAACCCTATTTTTACCAAGGAAAGAAAAAAATAAAACAAACGTGCATGTAGAAGACAAGCAATAATTTAGTGGTATGTTTTTGTATTTGCGAACAAATTGATGACGAATTCGATCCTCAAAGGACTAATTAGGAAATTAGTAAAAATCCTCTTATAATGCACACAACGGTGGAAAAAAGTGAAATTTGATCCTTCCAATTGTAGAGTGACTGAGAAGGTGTTTGGCTCCTCAAAACATCTTATAAGATGTTTGAGAGCTTATAAGATTATGCAAAGTATTTGACAAAATTTTTTGAGAAGGAGCGTATAAGCTCCTCAAATAAGATGTTTACGAGTATAAGCTCTTTTTAAAAAAGTAAGGAGGTGGCAACTTATTTTTTAAGATCTACCAAGCTTCTTTATTTTTAACCAAATTAATTACAATATTGTCATTATTAATATCTTATGAGCTATATCCTTTCTTATTTATCCAAATATGTTAATAATTTATTTTAAAACTAAGATCTAATATCTTATAAGCCCTTAAAATATCTTATAAGATGTTTTAAATAAACTTAGCCAAACACCCTCTGAATTGCCCCCACACATTTGCTTGATCAAGTGAAAGTGAAATGAAACATCTTCCATACTTTTTATAACATGTTTTTATACTTATAATTTAAAAAATACTTCAAAAATTACAAAGACCAACTCTACACTCAAGAGCTGAATTATCATTTCGTGCATGCACACCTGTTGAGGTTGATTTGAAACTGATTCTCTAATAAGACGGTAGATATATAGCCTAGGTCCAATATACATATTTTATTTTTAAAAAAAAGAAAAAAAGGAAAAATATAGTATAAAATTCGTTTCTATACGCTCGATTTGGATCAGCCTACATGTGCACCAAATAGTTCCAATTATGCAATATCATCAACTCACTTAAAAAAAATTATCAACATACAAAATATAACATAATTTAAACCATTTGGCCATATATAGAGACTGACCGAATATCGAGTTAATATCAGAATTTTCTACGAAATCTTATGATTCGATATCTTTTTTTATGTATTAGTTTGTTGTTGTAAATTGTAATAGAATATCAAAAATTGCCCCTATGATACATCAAATCAAGAAAGCCTTTTTGTATATAAACTCATTTGTCATCAGCAAAAATGTGATTTTCAGAGAGCCGGAAAATTGGTGGATTTTTGTTTGTGTGTGCAAAGCCACTTAGGCCTTTTTGCATATTCTCCTTTAAGTCCACTCTCTTGTCTCACTCTACACTTCTCTTCTTCCTCTGGCCCATTTGCCTAAATTGTTGTTTTATGACCACAATTATTATTATTATTATTATTATTATTATTATTATTATTACCACCATCATCATCACATCATCATCATCATCATCATCATCATCATCATCATTATCATTATTATTATTGTAAAAAAAAAAATTGGTGTTAAATATGGGTATTAGTATACTTATATAATAGTTTCTTGATACATAATTTTACTATTATCTTATCTTTTTTTTTTATAATAAATGATACATGATTTTATTATGGATGATTTAATTATTTATGCTATATGATTAAGTCTGAAATATTTCAAGTTAATATCACTAATGATTCTAAAATTCACAGCTGGGATCACTTTACTCTCCAAAGTTCAAATCCGCGCGTTTCAATATTTTTATGCAAAAAATAACTGAAATGTTTAATACTTCTGATGATTTTTCCCACCAATTTTTTGCCTGAAAACTGTAATTTGATAAACGTATTTTTTGTCAATTTTTTGCTTAGAACTATTTTATAAAGATAAATCGGCAAGTGAAAATTGATAGGAAAAAAAATGTCTTTCAAATAGGCATTTTCTAGTAAATATAGCAGGATAATTCATCGAATGAACTAAACATGATCAAAACGTGACAATGTAAACTTTATGAGCTAACGTAATTCTAATTTTAAACATTATGGACTATCAATGGCATTAAACACGATGTTTATTACGATAATTGAAGTATAATCGATGGTTTTGCGAACTTTATTTAAATACACCAACCATCAATTGGTCTAGCGGGAGTAGGCGTTAGGTTCCTTAAACAATGGCCAGGGTTTGACTTTGGAGTTGTGAATTGAGCAACTGGGTTGGGAGGGTCGCCCCCATAATGGGTCTCTGCAGTACCCGATCTGAATTAGTCAGCCAATGAATCAGAATCGAGTGGTTAAGACAAAAAAAAAAAAAAAAAACTTTATTTAAATGCTCTATTTTATTTAGGCCCATTTGCCTATGGCAACCAAATTGGTTGCCTTGGACCAGGACGCTGACAAAGTCAGATTGACATCACCATCTTATTTTCATATTATTTTTTTTCTTTTCCTTCTTGATTTTAAGTATGATTAGTCGGGTTACATGATAGTTTCTTGTTGTATATATAAATCGTATAATATTGTTTGTGTTTTATTGAATTTTCTATAGTTGTGTTTTAGTCTTCTGAACGAAAATTAGGTACCCAAATTCATAAGGTTTAAGGCCCAACAATTTTTTTTGAATAATTGTTTGTGTACAACAGTAAGGATTAATTGTCACGTTCTGACTGTGGCCTGTGGGAACTAATTTAACCAGACAATGCTGAGGCCCAATTCATAACTCGGAGCTCCACTGTTTATTTCCAAATGGGCTATGCTCTCTCTCTCTCTCTCTCTCTCTCTCTCTCTCAAATAAAACTAGTGATAAAATGTTAAAAGAATAAATGAAAAGAATGCTAGTGGATGTTACTATTTACATGTACTGAATGGTATTAAATTTATTTTACCATAATATATTTTTTGTAGTTCTAAAAAAAAGAAAACTCAGCTGAAGTTTACTTCAATTGACAAAAGCTGAAGCTCAAAAACTATGAGGTCATGATTTGATTTTCGATCGAAATGTACGGGTCTTGTTTGTGCTTCAATAGTAGTTCATATTTTTTACTTGAGATAAAAACACTTAACCCTCCAAGCTATGTTGTTTTTTTACATATTATGGTACAAACTTTTACAATTCGTACTTTATTATATGAACTTTGTATTTTTCACACTTAACCCTCTACATTCATTATCCGGTAATTAAAGTGAACGGAAATATAACATGCAATTTTATGTGATAGGTCACTTATTGTCGGAAAATGATTATAGGGGATAAAGTGTAAATAATATAAATTTCAGATGGTAAAATATAATTCATAAAAATTCGTATGATAATGCGTAAAAAGTATCAAAATTTGGAGTGGTAAGTGCATTTATCCCTTTTACTCTAATGAGGGTTTATTATAAATAAATAAATAAGAACATTCAGATCTAATTGTTGCTATTAATAATTACAGTATAATTAATTTGTACGTTATCGCTAAATTTTCAGTAGGCTGAAAAGTAGATTTTCGAAGATGTTGAGCAATATTTTCTTCTGACATTTTGTGTACTGTGATAAATTTTTGCATGGGACAATGATTTAGAGAATCGATGCTGCGGTGAATTTTAGTGATGAAATAAATAAATTAATTAATCATACATCTATCTATCTATCTATCTATCAATCATCTTTACTATCAGAATCTCATCAGGATTTGTTCCCCTCTTCTTTTTAGGTGTTTTTTTTCTCGAAGTCCATACGCAAAATCTTTATTGTTGGATTAATTTGTGTGGCTAATAATATTTTTTAAAAAAATTAAATAAGAGTAATAAACATGTACTCCATTTTTTCCCGTCGATTTTCCCATCAATATATATATATATATATCCTATATATTTATTAGTTTATTATTTGATTGTGTGAATTTTCTATGTTGGATTAAATAAAAAAATATTTTATTGTCCTCTTAATTTTTAAGTATTTCCTATATTTATTCTCAAAGTTTATAGTACCATTTCAATCATAAACATACTTATTCATTATCTTAATTTTAAAACTATCATCCACCTTTTGATATCATTTATTTAATTAATTTGATTTAAATTAGTATATTTATTTTTATAAGTCATAATGTTGTGAACATTCAATTTTTGATGTTTAAAAATATTTTCAACTTTGTCTTATCTAAAATTTGTATTTATTAAGATAAATATTTAAATGTTGAATATCAATTAATATAGCGAATATATAGTTTTTGTTTGATGAACTTATATCAAAAACATTATTATTTATACCATTTCTTGCAAAATCTACAATCATTCAAAATTTGAAAAACTAGCAAACATTCAAAATTTGAGTATTTATATAAAAGTCAACTGATAATATGAATTCAAAAAACGTCATTTGTTTATAAACAATGGTAAGATTTTCTTTCCAATTTTATTAAAGGAATAAATAAAAGAAAGAAAAACGTATCACACCCTTCTAAGTGTGATATGTAATCTAATAAATTTGTCAAACAGATCTCGGGACATTGTATAATCATAGGCCTAAAATTTTGTAAACAAATGATAAATTAAATGGGTAAACATATCTATCAAATTCATTTCAAAATAACAAACGTTTCCAAGATCTCGAAGTATTTAAATAAAGTAAGATTGTGATATTGTATGACGATGATAATAATAATAATTTTATAATATATGCTTAAAAAAAGAAGTTTATGAGATCCTACTATATTATTAGAAAATTTTTAAGGGCTTTTTTCAAAAGATCTACCAATCACTATAAATTATATCTTACAAGTTTTAAATATATAACTTTTTAAATTTGACAAAACATCATATGGTATCATTAATTATGGCTTTTAGTATAACAAGGATGAGAAAAATATGCAACTGTAGGGTCCTCTAAATGAATGGGAAGCACATGAAAGTAGTAAACGGTGTGTTTGCCCAAATTAGGAAAGAAATAAATGTCCTAATGATGATTATGTCGTGTTTGATTCTTTTCAACTATTCCTATTTCTTAATCTTTGAACAACATCCTTATTACTCATCAAATGATGTTGCTCCCTACTCACTCATAATAGCCTAAGCTTTGGAGCTTTTGTAACAGTTTTGTGTAGTATTTCTTTCGTACTGTATTGACGAGCGTTTGATATTATGAAAGATAAGTTACAGTTTTTCACTTATTATTATTATTATTTTTTTAATCTCAACTACTAATGCGTATTGATGAGTATAACAAAAAATAATACACGAAAAGTGTTAGCAAAAAAAACTAAAATGCGCTATGCCTATTCATTGTCTAATATTAATTTATCTAAAGACAATGAGTACATATTTTGTGGGTACTTTTATTTTCTTTTAGCAAATTAAATCACAATTGATAAATTATTTTACAAACACAATTAATAATTACCAAAAAATTGATACGCACTGAACCATTTAAATGCATGCTTGAATTACATAACCAAGTCCATTTAAGGTATACCAGAGTAATTATAATTTCAATATATAACGGATATATATATATATATATATTAACAATACCGCACACTCTATATGTTTGCAAAATATAAAAAATATATATTTAAATTTAGTAGTTATATTTTTTTGTAGGAAGAAAATATAATTATATTATTAAATTTCTTTAATAAGAATACTTTTTTAAGAATTATTTGAAATAATTTATTAAATTATAATAATTTAAAAATAAAATAATTATATGAAATAAAATTACATGATAAAAAAATAAACACAAAAAGAAAAAAAAATCAAATAATTTTACTTAGAGAAAGTGGTTTGTTGGTTGAGAGCATGGATTTTTTATATTGAATGTAAAATTACAATATTGACCTTCTTCGTTGTTTATTCATTGTATGTATTTATTAATTAAAATGGTAAAGTTGACACATCAAAATTTAGCATCCAAATTGAATCGATTTCATATGAATTTTCAATTTTAGCCACAATTTTACATATTATTATTTATTTCACATAAAATTCAAGGGTAAATTTTGTAAAATGCAAGAAATAGCTGTCATTTATGAGATAAAAATAATTTTCTTTTTATATAGTATAGACTATAGATATATATTTTTTGTAAATGATTCCACAACTTTTTTTGACATTCATGTCACAGTCACACCAATGAAGGCCCAATATCCAATATTTTTAAAATCCAATAATCCAAAGCCCATAAAGGATAAAATTTAATAGAAGGCCCATGGAGCTCACTAATCACACTTTTTATCAAAGTATCAAACTCCCATAAAAAGAAGAGAAAGTGACAGCAAAACTTTCACGTGAAGCTCAATCACTCAGTAGCATGAGCTCAGCCTCACATGTAGCCGCAACGACCAACCCCACCTAATTATCGTCCCAATCATGACCGGAAATATATAATTTAATCAAATAATTAAATTTTAATAATACAAAATTATTTTTCTGCTACATTCTCTACGTAAAAACACGTATTTGATAACTTTTACTATTTATACTATAATATATTTATTAAATTTATAAAGAGTTAAAAAATCATTTTTAAATAATATTATTTCTTGGTTAAAAAAGAAATAAAAATATAAAGTAGCTTTAAAAAAAAGGGGGGGGGGGGGGGGGGGATGGGGGATGTGAGGCGGGGAATGGAAGAAAGGTGGCAATACATTGTTGGAGAGAAAAGTAATATAGAGAGAGATGAGTAGTTAATGTGTATCTTAAGAAACTACAGTTAGACATTAAAAAAAAAAAAATGAAAGTCTCTCACACTTAATATATAGTATTTGTGTCAAATTTTTTTGTGATATTTTCGTGTCTATTTTTGTTAATTTCACCAATATACGTAAGATAAATTATTGAGATTAGAAAAAGAATATTCAATTTTTTTTTACCCTAGTTTCTTTTAATCTTTCTTAGAGTTTATTTGGATGGAATTTTTTTTTTCGACAAAGAAAACTCTTATTTTTTTGAGAAAAAAAAACACTTCACTAAATGAAATAATTTGGCTAGACTTGATCAAAAACATAGAAATCAAGCAAAAAAAGAAAAAACTTTAAAATGGTTCTTCTCAAAAGTTATCCAGAGGTTTCAAATAAAAATATTTTTAAAATATTTTTAATTATTGTATCAAAAAAAATTGATTTAAAAAAAATTACTCCACTTATCCTATAATATTAGTCTTTTTAGAGTTTTTTCCCCCACAATAATTGTCATTTTGAGAAATTCATAAGAGCATTTATTTATATTTTTAAAATTTACCCTATTTATTTTCAACTAAAATTCATTTATTATTATATTACATTTTCCTAAAGAATAGCATACTTGTCAATTCATTATAAATTTAACTAAAAATAATATATTAATTAACTTAATTAATATATATGAAAACTTTAAAAGATTATAATTTTGGGACAGAGAGAATACTACAAAAAATAGGACCCAATAACTTTTTTTAAAAAAATAATTCCAGACAAATTTTTAATATGAACCGCTCGTCAATACAAATAGCGTATACTAATAGTTGTAACAACAAATATTTTAAAAAAAATGTTATAGAAAATTCAATTTGAATTGAATTTAAAAATATGCAATCGTTTCAGTCAACTCAGCGAGAAGTGGGCCCCACATAACTTTTTTCTTTCTCTCTCTCTAGCTCTAGCTCACGTGCGACGCAGCCCCATTCCACACGCGGTACCCATCCTGTCCTTTTTGACTAACATGGGATCCTTGTTCGACGGATGAGAAAGGTATGGGTTTTTTGGCAGAGGATCGAGGCCCTTGGACTGAGCGGGAGACAATTATGAGGGGAGATTGTCTGCTTTGTTGGTGGAAACCTGAGAAGGCCGACAACTTGAAAGTTGATGTGTCGGGTTAGTGAGAGATAAGAGAGGGACAACTTTGTGAATAATAAATTAATAATGCAGCAAAAATTTAATAAATATGTACTAATTGGTGAGGCTTTAACTTTTGGGCATTATTATATTTGTGAAGAGAGATCCCATATTATTGGATAGCAGTATATATGGGGCAAATCTTTTTATAGATTGAGTGTATATATTTTATGATTCAAATTTAATTATAATATATATATATATATATATATATATATAATATGTGATTCAATTTGAATTGTAGAATGTATGGTTAGGATCTATATATCTTATTCATACAAGAATTTTTAATATTTAAGCACGAAATGTTTAAATATGAAAAATTCTTGGCTTTCACTCACAATCTTGAAAGCTAGAAAGAGGTTTGAGATAAGGGAATTTATTTTCACCATATTTATTTATTATATGCTTGGATCCTCTAGTCCATACTTTTCAAAAGGGCGTTGCCCAAAAATTATTTGATTCTTTGGGGTCACTAACCAAGGCCCCGTCATTCCCATTTTGTGTTTTGCAAATGATTGTCTTATTTTTGCCAAACCAATTATAAGTCTATTTCTTTTATTTGACATTCTCTTGCAAATTTTGCTATACATTTAGGACTTAGTATTTTTTGGTCTAAGTCCAAAGTCTACTACTCCAAATATACTCCCCATAACTGTATCCGGTCTATTATTTCCTCCCTTAATCTTTTCTACGGTTCTGATAAAGATAAATATTTAGGTCTCCCTATTTTCAGTACGAGGATCACTAAAGCCACTTTCCACGATATTATCACAAAAACTCAGTCCCGTGTCTCCACCTGGTACAATAAGTTTCTCTATTTTGCCGGGCAAAGCACACTTGTTAAACATGTCCTTAACACTTTGCCCAATTATTACATGCATACTTATAATATCCCACAAATCACTCTTCCAAAAATAGATTCCATTTGCAAAACATTTCTTTGGAATTCCTCTCGAATTACTAATAGAAGCAGCCCATCCCGTGGGATACCGTGTGTCGTCCAAAACAGATAGCGGGATTAGGGATTAAAAATTGATCATCTTTAACCAAGCCCATCGCTTACGTTTAGGGTGGCGTTTGCATGATAACCCTTTATCCCTTTGGGCATCAGTTTTTAAATGTAAATACTTCCCTAATTCTACATTTACTCTTGCAACCCCTCCATCACAATAGGCGAGCTTACTTTGGAAATCCATATACAAAACCAGGCCTCTTGTACATACTAGTGTGCAATGGTATGGATCGTTGGAGACAGACACTCTATTAATTTCTGGTTTAAAAAATGGCTAGGAGATTTCATTATTGCAGAGCACATTTCTCATCATCTATGCGAATTGAGCGTTAATAATGTCATTAACACCAGATCCCTTATTTGAGATCTTTCTCCTATTATTCATCTCTTACCCCACGCCATTGTTGAGATGATCCCCAGCATCCCCATACCTTATCGCTCTGGACCAGACAAATGCAAATGGGCTTGGGCTCATAACGGAAATTTTACTCTAAAAAGCGCCTGCAAATGGTTACTACAAATCTATGCTCCGATTCATAACCCTTTTTACCATGGAATAAACTTTGGAACCTCAACTTAAGTTTGCGGGTCAAGCTGTTTATTTGGCAGATAGCTCACAATGCGCTCCCCACCAAAGATTTCCTTATCAATCGACGTAAATTAAGTGTTGCTACTTGTGATCACTGCCAACTCAATCCTAAACTATTGAACACCTCTTCCAAGATTGCCCTATTTTCACAACCGTCCATCTTCTTAATCTATATGTATCAAATCCATTCCACACTAACTACCCGGTTTTGATTACTTCTCCTGTTGATTCATACCAATCTCAAATTATATCGAATACTCTATGGCTTATGTGGATGTCCCGCAATGAAGCCATTTTCAAGAACAAGACTATATCACCTCATTTCATTTGGAGCAGAGCTAAATATATGACCTCCACCGCATCAACTCCTTTGAAATCATACTATTCTATTGTCCTCAAATGGGACGCTCCACCTCCGCTATGGTATAATTTAAATATAGATGGCTTCTCGGTATTTAATGGTTCACAAGTTGGCATTGAGGGAATCATTCGAGGTGAACAGTAAGTTTTATATCGGCTTTCTCCGAAAATATTGGTCGAAACTCAAATAATACAGCTAAAATTTGGGCCTTACGTGAGGGTCTTCGACTGGTAAAACAAAAGGATATTAAAAATCTCATTATCAACTCTGATTCACTTTTCCTTGTCCTTTGCTTGAACAGGCGCCAGGAGGGCAGTAAATCCCACATCGGACTGCTCCAAGATATCTGGACTTTGATCGATCATTTGGAGCAAGTGACTTTGGCATTTTGCTACAAAGAGCTGAATGCCGCAGTTGATCTGCTGGCTAAACAGGGAGCTGCAATGCCCAAGTTCACCAAAACTCTCTATGATAGTTGTCGTAGTTTTTTGGATGTACAATTATGTTTGGATGTTGATGGCACTTTTGAAAGGGTTGTAACAACTCCCTGTGTGAAGACTCTCATGATCAAATAACATTTTGGTTGTTTTCTGTTCAAAAAAAGAAAATGCCTAAAAAATTTACTATTATTATTGAAAGTAAATTTTTGAATATTAGGAAAGAAATATATAGATACAACTAAACATCAAATTGAGGGAAGAGGGGATTGTCACTTTCAAATCCCTGACTCCGGCTCAAATATAATGATTATTTCATGTTATTAGTTTATTGCAATTAGAAAATATAGCAATCACCGTCAAATAAAAAATTATATTGACAACAAATTTGGTGATAATATGAAAATTGTCACTAAAAACATGAATTAAGTAACAATATATATATATATATATATATATATATATTATGGGTAATGATAAGCATTGTGTAATAATAACTTATATTTATTGCGATAAGACTAAATGATGATTAAAAAAAAGGTTAGTAATAATTAGTTATAATCTTATAGCGAAAATAATGTGTGACAAAAAATGTAATTATAATTTTTATAATATTGTTTTATGAAATGATACACCACCCAACTGCGCCCCAATAATTAAATAAAATTAATAATAAAAACAACATGATTTTCGGCCCGGCTTGTCTCAAACTATCTTATGCAATTGGAGGATAATGTCCCTATTGGGCTTTGATATATATCCTTTGGGATCTTGAGCATTTTCGTTAGGTTGTCTCACCCCAAACAACCACCACCGCCACCCCACCACCACAAAAACAAACAAACAAATAAATAGTGATAGAAAACCAAATTTACATAACAAATATTTAGAATTTTTTAAAATTCCTTGCATTAAATTATCTTATAACATGGAATTAGAAACAATGCCTCTATTTATTATTGAGTTTTGAGTATTTGTTAAAATAGACAAGTACCGCTTCTCAAACATGGACAAGCTTACGAGATTGTAGACATGATGGATAACTACTAAAGATATAGTCATAGATTTTTGTTTGGATGAAAAGAGGGGAACGAGATCAAATTTTTTATAAAAGATTCAAGGCATTTTTATGATTCGGAGGGCAGCAAAATTTAAAATATTTTTATAAAATTATGTGGATTTTAGTTAGATATAAATTTAAGGTCAGTGACTAGGGTGACAAAATGGTTCTCAACCCACGGGTTGAACCCAAACTATGTGGTTTTGGACTGTGTTGGGTTTAACATATTTTAAAGTAGATTGGGTTGGGTTATATCTCATATGGTTTGTATTGATATTGGGCGATAAATGGGTTGTTGATGAATTGGTACTGAGTTCATGTTGGGTCATAAATGAGTTATCCCATAAACAAAAAAATATTTATTTTTTTATTTAATTGCAATTCATTTTGGTATTTTATAACCATCTAAAGAGTATGGAAATTAGTAATTTTAATTTATCTGTTTTCGGCTTTAATTAAACACCCCAACAATGACGCATTGGACTCATTAAAAACAATTTTCAAACACATCTAAAATCCACATTCAACCCATTTTCAACACAACCCATCTCCAATCCAACCGAATATAACCCAACCCATGCATTTGCCTCCACTATCAGTGACTGCACTCTCCAACCCGCTTCTCTTGCCTTCGGACTTGGAAAAAAATTGTTCTTTTATTTGAACGGATCATATTTGTTAAAAGTGATTAATTTACCTTTGGAAATATTAGGGTTTTGAGAAACGTAAAAGGGAAAATGCTTCTACATACTAACATTCAACGATGTAAATTAAAACATGTCAATTATGGGTTAATATTATGCTGACATGTTTTCATCTTTATCTTTTAATTTGACGCACCAAGTTATTTAAATATTTTTTAGGTAACAATAAGCATAGGTAAGGAACATTTGACTAAGGATCATTAAGAACCGTGTCAATCAAACATCAAATAAGGCTCAAACCTAGTGTATTGTCAATTAGTAGGTCCTATTTGATTTTGAACGACCACGTTGTTTGGATTTTATGAAAATTCCATTTATATATTATTTTTTTGAATAGTTGAAATTTGTAAAAAATGTAAGCAGCAAAAGTTCGAGAAGATAAGTGATTTACTTACATGTAATTTGACAAAAGTGCTGGGAGGAAAATGAATATATGATTCAAATCGCTACAACAAAATACAATGTCGGCAACACTATATATATTAAATAGCAATAAAAGAGTTGTTATAAATCATAATAATACAAATTTATATGTTACAAAAAAACTATTAGATCGAAAGAAATAAAAATTGTGCATAAGTAGTCAATTGACCACCTATAAATAATTCAATTATAAACTAGTTCACAATGTTGTATTAACAACAACAACAATAACAGTTCTTAATATTAAATTATCATTATAAATATATTACTAATTACTAATATGATGACTGGTGGGATATAATTTTTTTTTATCACTATTCACTATTGAGTCATAGTTCGGCAAAACAAAAATTATTGTCACATAAAAAATATCATCAGCGACAAAGTAAAAATTCTTGTGATATTTTTTATGTTATGTCAAATTCTTGTGATATTTTTTATATTATGTCCTAATTTTTTTTAATCAAAACACCATTTTTTTGTAGCCATCGGATTTCTTTCGGTTCCTTATTCTTCTTTATAGGGAATCAGTTATGCTTTACTTGAACTCCCGTATACGTATTTCAAATATATCTCGATCTATCCGACCAAAAAATTGCAATGAATCTATTCAAAAAATTTATGGTAGCTTAAAATCAAATAATAATGCAAACATATATAGTAAAATTGATGTGAATTCATTATCTTTATTTTTTTGTTTTTGAGAGTAGTTATCATTCAATCATTTCAAACCAAACTATTTTATCATAAATAAACGAACAAACTACTATTATAGCATGATTGGTATGTAGGAAATGATTTAAGTGTGAATGGAATGAAATTAAGAATAAAATGAATATGAGAAATGAATGACACTGATATAGTATTCGCATACTTAGTATGTTCAATGGATAAAAAATGAAATGAATTAATTTAATCCATCTCATTCATATATGTGGTAATTAAGCAGTAATAAATCACAAGAATAAAAATAAATTAAGTACATGATTCAAATAATTTTTATGTAAAAAAATATTTTAAATTTTTGATTTAAATAATATATATTGTATTTAAACAATCTAGTAATATTGTATATTGATGATCAATGTGTATATTATACTGTTTTTTATATATTGATATATTAATTTTTATACATTATATATATATATATTATGTTTTGTGTATTTATTATAAAGTATGCATGAGCATCAGCTATTTTATATTAATTTATATAATTAGACAGGCATTTGATATAATATATATCACCTAAAATAATTCTGATATACGATTTCTTATGAATATCAAATATTTCAGTAAATTATTTAGTATTAATTTTATATTATTATATATGTCAATATATGAATATGAATATATATATATATTAGCATATGTTAATATATTATATATTTTAAAATGCAATATTAGATATAAATTATAAAAATATATGATTCATGTATATATAGATTTTTTGTAAAAAATATAATTTAATACATATTTAATGCATTTATTAATATTTCATTAGTGTAAATATAAACTTTATAACACATGATAAATTTAATAAGTATTGTATTAATAATATGAAAACATAGTTTATTGTCAACTTGTTGGAAATAACTAAAATCATGAAGGATGGAATGAATCACTAAATCCACATATATGAGAATAGTAATTCCCACGAGAATGAGTATTCCCATCTCTAATTTATACCAATCACGTCATTAAGAATCAACGTGAGAATGCCAATTCTATTTTCACTCCATTCCTGCATACAAATTATGCAATTAAAGTAAAATAATATACTACCATCGAGGAAGAAATCCGAGACCGAGCTATAATTTTTGATTTGGAGGGAGCGGGATTTAAAATTAAAAAATGTATATATATATATATATGTGTGTGTGTGTGTGTATATATTAGTTCGGTATAAACTTAATTTGGGGGTGGGGAGGATTGCCTCTTGTACTCTCCGCTCAGTCTCTAGTAGAAATAAAAACCTACGTATGCATTAATCGAGAATTCAAATTAAGACCTTTGAGGTTTGAGGCCTAAGATTTGCCAGATCTCATCGGCACGATTTTTATTTTTCTTTGAATTGTCATATTTGTGCATAATTTTGAAATTTGATAATAGAAGGTTGGCTCGTGGAATGGGCCGGGTTAGAGCCATGTGTGGTTCAATCTTTGCTTTCTGGTCGATAGGGACCACAATGTTGCATGGTCTTTTGATATGAGAAAACTCGTAGCTTTCTTCAATCACATCCATAAAAATCTACGGTACCAATCTCTCCAAATTGCTTATTAATAGAGGCACACTATTTTGGCTTGGATACGTTTGGTGGGATAAAAATATTGAATTATATTACCGTCTAATTAATGTATAACGCCACTAAAAAAAAAAGAGAGAAAATCAACGACACACTAAAGTATAGTGGTTATTTAACGCGAATTATACATTGTAAATTCATCATCAATATACCAATAATGATATTTCAACGCCACTGAAGTTGTAGTTTAATGGTGGGGGTTTAAATTTGAAGTATTGGGTTCGAACCCTCAAGTCCTTTCTCCTTCCCCTCTAAGTCAGCGAGTTAGTGTGCTTGCGTGGCGTTCCGATTGATATTTATAAGACGTATCGAGTTGGATTGTATCAACAACAACAACAACAACAATAATAATAATAATGATAATTCGACCATTTATCTTGAAATGGCAGATTGATGGGGGTACATATGCAAAAGAGTCGAATCAAGTTTTGACATTTTTTTCACACTCGAGATCAATAAACTAAGAGAAATAGAGCTTGGGCTTCCGGATGGGTCTTGTTCGGGCTTAGTTCCCTCGGCTCAAATCTATAAATAAATAATAAGCTTGGCTCAAGCTCCAAATAATTTTTTTTAAAATTATTTTATTGTGTTAAATCGTTGAATTGGATATTTGTCCCATTAATTAAATTGGAAATTAACAGAAAATATTGTAAACCTAAATTTGGAATTGCACAAAGTATCGTTTATGAAGTTACTAGGTTAATTAAATGGGCTGGGCCAGTTAATATCAATTGGTTAAAAAGAGGGACCTGGCGGGCCCACTGGAACATTATGTACTTTGTGAATGGGCGAGCCAAGGGCCCAGCCCCTGCCCTAAATTTGTTTTGTACGTTGTACAAATTTTGTATAATACTCTGCTACACGGTGTCGTTTTATCCGAGGTCCAACTCAGAGATCCAGAGGATGATACCCTGCCCATGATTGGACGTTATTTTATTTTTATTTTTATTTTTATTTGCTAAAGTTATTAATATTACTATTATTTGAAAAATATATGAAATCGTAGAAAAAATCAGCTGCATTTGGCTTTCTTATTTATTTTTATTATTTTTAAACACAAATATATTCTTCTCAAATATTTCAAAATTATTTTTGAAAAAAAGTAAAAAGCCAAAAAATACTTTATCTTCTAAATAACATAGCATAGAGAAATGAGCTTCACGAATCTATGGCTTTTTTTTTCTTGCCAAATGATGAAATTTCAGCAAAAAAAAAAAAAAGTGCCTCGTGCCCGCTTCACTAATAAAAAAAATGGTAACGAATCAATTTTATTAGAGATTTAATGTATTTAAAATGAATCAATTATATAGTTTAATGTAAATATAATTAAATAAATAATAAATGAAAAGATATTTATTAATATATTTGTTGTGAAATATCAAAGACGGGTGACTCAGGGCGGGTCACCCTTCGTTATATTAACTTGTTTTATATAAGTGGTTTATGCATTTAAGTTTAAACCAACCAAATTAATTATTTTTGACACTTATTGTAAAGTATGGTTGTTGCCGCATTTTATTTAAGAGATGTAATAAATTGTTTGTTATGTTAGAATGGACTAGCTCAAACATTAATGTAGCTTGGCGTATAAATGTTTAGACTGATCAAACAATAATGTCATGTGAATGAATCGTTTGAATTTGATATATTATATATATATATATATATGTGTGTGTGTGTGTGTGTGTGTGTGTGTTGTTGGACAAAAAATTCAAATTATTCTAATATGCAGAACATTAATCCACACAAATGGTTTATTCAATTTAACTTTTACATTAATTTAATATGCAGAAAATATTAATGATATATTTGTTAATAAGAAAATAGTAATACATTTAACTAATTTTACACGTCTTTTTTTTATATTTATTTTGTCTAAATTTTGAAACACCATATAAGTGTTATTCATTGTCAATTCATTGGGCGGAAATAAGGAAAAAGCACCTTTAAATGTTCTTGTAAATTGCCCACTATTATATATGTCATGTCATGTAATATCGGCTAGTGTAATAAATAAACTCAGCACCATCATGTAATAAAAGGTTTTAAAATGGAAATTAGAAAACACATGTATCATTTACTCATCAGTATAATGAAAGCCATAAGCAACTATTAGTTTGTTTAACGGGATGCAATACTAAATTTGTTGAACAACGTTATCCTGATGTTGTGAATGAAATAATATGATTGGGGGAAACGCCTTCCATAATAAACTTCTACAGTACCTAATTCGAATTAGTTGATCAGTAGATCAAAATTAAGTGGCTAAGACATAACAACAACAACAACAATAATAATACTAATAATGAAAGCTATAAACTTATTGTATAACACGATCGCCCCCATAATAAGTTTCTGCAATATTTGATCTGAATTAATCGGCTAGTAGATTGAAACTAGGTAGACAAGACAATAATAATAATAATAATAATAATAATAATAATAATAACAATAACAACAACAACAACAACAACGAAAGCTACAAACTCATTGTATAACAAAATATTTGAACTGTGCAACTACAATGCGCCTTGTGAGTGAATTATAATATAAATTTACATATAACTTGAATCTAATATAAAATTAGAATTTTTATAGAATAACTCTATTTTGGTAAATTATAGTCTAGATTCGATTTGGCTAAATTAGTATTAATTATATTATGAGTGTTTTGTATTTATTGTATGATTGATGTATTTTTTAGGGACACCGATCAATTATTTAATAAGTACAATATATTTGTTATATGATTTTGTGGATTTTGATTAAATTAGATTTGAGAAAGAATTAAAATAATTAAAATGTAACATCATGTGTCAACCACAATTACCCTACCTCTCAAAAGAAAAAGAATTATAAATTAATAATAGGTAAAAAGGCCAACCACATAATCAACGTTAAAAGAAAAGTAACACTGAAGTTAGAAAAAAGCAAAAAATTGCATGTGAATGAAAATCATCCACACACACACACACACACACGCACGCACACACGCATACACGCACACATTCATATGCGAGGCAGATGAGAGATGTTACTTTCAAGTTTCAACTATCAAACAACACACAGAGTTCAGAGGTGCCATACACACACTCGAAAAAGAAAAGCTCTCTCTCTCTCTCTTCCCCCCCTCCCTCCCCAAATCCCGAAGCCCCTCCTTTCATCCCTCTCTCTCTCTCTCTCTCTCTACAGAGATAAGATTCTTGGCCAGTGCTACTACCACCACTACGACTACATAGCATTCACTCAAAAGACTCTGT
This sequence comes from Petrea volubilis, assembly GCA_026212405.1. Taxonomy (NCBI): domain Eukaryota; kingdom Viridiplantae; phylum Streptophyta; class Magnoliopsida; order Lamiales; family Verbenaceae; genus Petrea; species Petrea volubilis. The sequence goes on from CM047881.1 coordinate 21,790,704, forward strand.
TTTGTTAACAATGCCCCTGGAAAAAGCTTCCCCCTGTCTTTCCAAACTGCCATAACTGTCTCCTAAAGAAAAAAAATTCTCTCAATATATATATATATATATATATGTATTCTTGATTGTATAATCTGTTACCTGTTAAAGGCAACTCTTATTTTGTTCTTCCGCTGTAAAAAAAGCTTGAATCTTGCAAAAAAATTGAACTTGTGGAGTTTTTCAGTGTGAATCTCTAATGGGTGGGGAAGAAGTGGGGTGGGGCGGTTGGCCGCCGGCACCCAGCGGCCCTCCGTCGTACCTACAGAGAGACGATCACTGGACCCACTTTGATAACTCTGTAAATGCAGTGTCTTTTGGCTTTGTAGCCACCGCCATTCTCATTTCCATGTTTCTTGTAATGGCTATATTTGAGAAGTTCTTGAGGACAACCTCGCCGGCGATCTCGCCGGCCGGTGGCCACCGCCGCCGCCATGGAGGGTCCGACATTGAGGACCCGGATCATATTGGTGGCTTCAATGTTAAGCTTGGGTATCCATCTCCTAAAGTGAGTATATCTTTTGCTCAATTATAATATTTTTTATTTTTTAATTTATTCATGTATTTATTTATTTTGTGGAATTTGGATGAAATTTTATCTTTTGCAGGTTGTGATGATTGCTACTCTGACAAAAAGGATTATATATTTATTTTTTTCTCCACTTTTTCTTCATTATCTGTTTTGACTGCTTTGGTTTCTTATTATTTTTTTAATTTATTCTTTTTTTTTTTAATGTTTTTTGTTGTTTTGGGGTTTTGTTTAGAAAATTGGTCCAAATTGTGGCATGTTTTTCATCTAGGCTTCATTTGATTGAAGATAATACATTGTAGTACGAATATTAATTCATTAAATAATCATATTTGATTTAGGGTATTGATATGTACTAAAATGCCTCAATTCATGTCACATGGATTGAACACATAGTTGAGTAATGTATTTAGTCTCGTGGAGGGGGTGTTATTATGGGAGTTGTGTTTGTGGATTGAATATATAGGTTGTGTATTTACATTTTTGCCCTTTTAATTCTATTCAAAATTATCAAATTTGAGGGTATAATAATACATACACAATCAATACGTCTAATATCTTAAATCAAACTACATTATTAGTCCATAATACTATTTCATGGATACACAAACTCACAAATCAAATATATAGCTCATCTCCCATAATACGACCCAACACCCCCAAAATCAAATTAAGGAATGTGAATCCAATCCACCAAATCAAATGAAGCCCTAATATATTTTAGTTTAAAATAAGTTAAATCTAACCATATATGTATCAATTCGAATAAGTTAATATATAAATAGGATTATGAGTTTATGGCCGATTCCATGTAAGAATTTTCATTCTTCCTCCTAGAAGGGTTGGGGTTATGTTCAGAAAACATTTAAAGAAACAGAGTGGAAATTTTCAATTTTTTAACAACTATAATGTCCTTCTAGGATTAGCCAACTATAGTTTTTCATGTCATAAATGCTGCAGTTTTTTATAAGTGCGTGTGCATATTCCTCAAATTCGGTACACAAAGAATCACTATAAGAATACATTTATTTCTTTGTTTTGGTAGGTGAATAATACATTTATTTCAATAACATATCAATTCGTTATAAATTTAGTTTGTGTAACAGATTTTGTCTGTGTAAAAAATCCGTTAGTAAATGCCTCACAATTGATTGTTTTTTAGTTTTATTTATATTGAATTATGCCACTAATTCATCATAGATACTTTAAAACTGTAACAAAATATCTTAGTCTCAAATTTTATACTAGTGAAGGGGTGCTTTCTTGTAGTGAGCACTTCATGTGTGATACTTTGAGGGAAAAACCAAAAAAAAAAAAAAAAAAAGGAGGAAAGAATAAATAGGGTCATGAATGAAGTTTGTTAGGCGTTTTATGGGTCCCTACTGCAATCAATGAGAATTGAAGTCCTCAAGCGTAAATATAGTTCTTCATTCTTTAGGCTCAGTATCTCCCTTTGTAAATAATCTCTCTTTTGGTCCATTTTTATTATTTATTTATAACCAAATCCCGGGTTTGGGGACAGCCGGACAGGCTACCGTGTTTAAAATTTCTTTGTTTATGAGTTAGTTTAGTTTGTTTACACTCTAGCTGTTTACTTTTTAGTGATATACAACTAGGTTTCTTATTTTGTTTCTTGTACTTTGGGCATCTTGGTTTCTATATAGATGGGAGTTTAATTATGCGACAAGTGTACTTCACTCTCGGCATGATTATTAATGGTGTGAGTTGTGATTGTAATTGAAGAGCGATCAAGAGGGGAATTTTAATACTGTATCCGATATACTATATCAAGTGATCGAAATTTTTAGAAAAGATGTCATAACTTTTAGTGCGGTGAATTAAAAAAGATAATGAAATAGAATTAAATTGACATTTGACACCAATCCAACTATTTAGTGTATTGTACGTAGTGCAGTATCTGTAGAACCAACCAAACGGTGTCAATATTCTCAAGAAATTGTTGTTGGAGTAAAATTTTATGCTCTTGTTGCTTGCATTTGATGGATCTTTTATGCTTCGCTATGTACATTACATTAACACCCTTATTACTATCAAAACCTTACATGAACCCCCCTCATAGCCATTACCGGTAAAATGGTTACATTTTTTTTTGTTTATTCTTGTTATTTCTCTCAAATGGTAGTTCTTAGACATGTCCTTTGTAGCTCGTGTTTGATATGTACTTTTGTCTTATGTTTTTCTTGTGATGTTATGCCTTAACGCTATGCAATATCATTTTCTCAGATACCTATCAACGCCAGAGAAGTCTCGGTATTGATGCCTGGGGATAACATTCCTACGTTTATTGCACATCCGGCTCCAGTGCCATGTCCACCGGAGCGCATGCCGTGGCCGTCTCATAATCAACCCCCATCCGGCTCACATCCTCTGCATTAACTATAGGTAAAAAAAACATCAAGAATTGGAACTATGTTATGTGTAATGGCATATATATATTCAACATTTTAGTATCTAGGTGATGAAAGGCCTTCTTTTTGTCCATAGTCTCACTGTGTGTATGTGTGTATTTTTATTCTGATGTTTTTGCACAGTGGGGGGATAAAGACCCCTGGATAAGGGGAAATTCAAGAAAATGATCTGTTCTGAAGAGAATTTAATGTGGTGGATTTTTGTTTCTTTTTTTATTTTATTTTGTTTTGTTTTTTCATTTTTTCTGTTTGTTTTTTTAATGCGCGCGTGCACACCAGTGTTAGGATTTGAACCCCGGTGCTAATCTCTCCACGCCAATAAAGGTGGGTTTAATTAACTTGTATTTTGTAGATCCAGAAGGTGGGCTTGCAGCATCATAGTGGATATAAATGGGCTCGGATCATTACTAGACCCACTAAGCATTCAAATTCAAAAGACCTTGATTTTAATTTGCCTCCATAATGTATCTGGGGCTATTAATGGAGTGGATTTTAATCCGAATTCATTTCGAGTCCGATTTGAATTTTATCATATTCGATATATTAGATCTGACTATAAATATTCATAATTTGAAATAAATGAATGCATTATGTAGGCAAACAATTAGAGCCATTATAATTAATAATACCTTATTTTTTATTTTTTAAAGTAACTTTTTAAACAATATAACATATAGTTTTTATACATGTTTTAAAATATTTTTTTTTACATTTTTTTTAACATAAGTAATAATTTTCTCAGTAGGTTACTTTATGTTCAAGTTTTAATCTTTTTTAATTGTTATTCGGATTTTTCAAAAAATGTTGGGTCGGGGTGGGCTTTGGCTTTGAGTGGTGGGGCATATTTCATCGGGCTAGGCTCGAAACCTACCGATTGCATTTTGAAATTGCGTGATGAACAATTTGTTCAAAAAAGATATCAAATGGATGCACTTGATTCTTTATCGTAAGCGTATAAAGAGCTAAATGATTCATATTCTCTCAATGTGGGATGGCTATAAAACGATTCAAACTTTGCTACATTTTTCAAATATTCAAAAAGGAAAAAATAAACGTATAAAAATCTAACTTAATATGGGCCGTTGAATGTATAAATGCGCATAACACCGGGTTCATCTAATTTTTTTTGGGGCCTTTTCAACCCAATTCAATAAATTTTTAAATGAGCCCACGTAGTAACTTTATTTTGGGTCCAATTCAATTAAACATAAGTCGATTTACCTTCAGCATTAAAAAATTAAAGCCTCTTTTTTTTTTTCCAATAAAAACCAAAGGCCAAACTTGTTTTTACATAAAATAAACTCAAATTTAATTAATTTGTCTTTTATTTGTTAATAAGCAACCTAAATTAAGCAAATTAAATGACGTAAAGTAAATAAAAGGAGGGGCATTGGCTAAAATATTAAAATTAAAAATATAATTGGAGCTCCTATATCAATTTTAGGAGCGTTAATAATATTACCTTAAAAATAAAACATTTTTCATTCTTTCATTTGTCTCCATCAATTGCAAGCAATTTTGATGTTGATGCCACATTACAGTGTATAAAATATTTCCATAAAGTATATATTTAGAATGGAACACTTACATCTACTATTGTTTTTAATAAATGAAATACAAAACAAAACAAAAAAAAAAGAAAAAATCGAAAATGAGATAACAAATAACGGGGGGTAAAAGGGTAAATAAGCACTGTAAAACTAAGTAGGAACTGTAGGATCATGTCGGTTGTCCACCTTTTACCCCTCCAAAGACCACGAAATTACAGTAAGACCCACAAATGATTCACACTAGAGAAAGATAAAACATTCCAAGGACACAAGTGAGTTTTCAATCAATTCATTGTATGTCGGTGCCCCCGTCTTCCCTTCATCCACCTTCCGGATCCACTCGCCCGACCCGAATTCCAATCTACCGGGATCCGATGACATGGATTCCGAACCCGCCAACATTGCTCTGCCTTTACCGGGCCTGCATCGATACGGGTCCGGGTATTTTCCCACTGCGCACTCCGTCGGAGGCTCGCCTGTAAATGACAGGTTGTTGAACCTCGCCGGGAACCTCCGCCGGAATGCTTGAACGGTGCCGTTTTGGTGCTGCCGCTTCTTCTCATCCGTGGTTATGGCGAAGTCGTGTGACAGAGATGCGCTTTTGGTTTCGTGAGAGAGTGCTTGTTTGACGGTTTCTTGTTCTGGGGGTGAGTATGTGGGGGGTGGTGATCTGCTATCGTCACCGCCTGTCTGTGTTTCGGAAATGTGGGGAGCTTTTTGAAGTGGGGTGGTGTTAGTGGTGGTGGTGCTGGCACAGCAACCCATCTCGGTTCTTTACATACACGTATATGTATGTATGTGTGTGTATGTATGTATGTATAGTTGTGTGTGTGTGTGTGTGTTTTGGTGGTTGATGGACGTGCTCCTGTGGAGGAGGATTTAGGAGAGAGAAAGAGGGTGTGGAGATGGAGTTGAATGAAAGGGGAAGAAGATGAAGAAAGTATTAGACTAGTACAAGGGGTAAGGTAACGTAAGGTTGGACAAAGAGTGTCAATCCATGTTGGTACTGTGTGTCATTCTTTAAATTCTTATAACTTGATATTATTATATTTAGGGAAATATCCAAATTTCGCCGCGTAAGTGACCATTAGAAGGGGATTATTGCATTTTTTGTCCATTATGTTGGTTTCATCTCACATAAAGACACATTTTTTTATCATCGGCAGAACTAGAACGTATAGTTTCATAAAATTTGCAATGCTATGCCAAATGACGGAATCCGGCCAAAAACCGTCACATCATCACTGAAGAAGTCCTAGTTGGCTTATTTTGCTTTCATGGAATATGAGTAGGTCAATGATGTTGATTTATTAGATATTTTGGCATCTAGGTGAATTAAATTAGAGGACAAAAGTATCATTTCATTAGCTAAATCCCCACGTAACTCACTATTAGAAAAAACAGATTTAGCCACGGATTTTGGCAAAAATCTGTGGCCCAGAAAATTAGTCACGGATTAGCAACAAATTTTTTCTGTGGCTAAAAGTGGCGTGGCTAATTTTAGCTACGGCCATTTAGCCACGGCCTGACCACCAATTTCTAGCTTCAAACATTAGCCACAGTCAGGCCGTGGCCAATTTGGCCACTAAATTCTGGAAAATGCATTGCCGTGGCTAATCCGTGGTCATTCTGTGGCCATTGGCCTAGGCCGTGGCTAATCCAAAAATAAATAAAATTAAAGCTAATTCAAATATTTTTTATTTCAAATATATTAGGTAAAATATTTATTTAGGTAAATTAGCCACGGGCTAGCCACAATCTGACCGTGGCTATTACCCACGACCTAACCACGGCCAGACCGTGGCTAAACCACTCTGGCCTTATTAGTCTAGTTATTTTACACTGAAATATTGTAAATTATCAATAACAATTATACGTTGTTGAATTATTACTAAAACTATAATATAAGTTATGGCAATTGATCAATTATAAACTTTCAAAATCAAATAATTAACTCTTATATATAAACAATTGACAATAAATGTTGAAATTGACTGATTAGGAGTATACTTATATACTTATATATGTAGTATAATCCACCATATTGTGATATAACAACATATCTAATATCTAATATCTAACATATCTAATATCTAATATATATAGCCTATATGATATAACTATATATCTATATATAACATATCTAATATGTGTTATAAATGTAGTGTATGTATATATCGATCTAATATACATATCTATATATCTAATCATATGTACTATATATCAATCATCTATATGAAATAAACATATATCAGTGTATTATATATCTAATATATGTTATATATGTACATATATCTAATATATATACAACTAATTATATATAAATACACACATGTATATATATAAGTATATCTAATCTTATATGTATATAATATATCGAATCATTTATTATATATATCAATATATATATATATAATATACATATATTACTTAAGTATAACAAAAATTAATTATTAAATAAAAAATTAAAGTGGTATAGTGGTTTAATACTCTAACTTCAACTAAGAGATCAAAAGTTCAAACCATACCTAGTGCTAAAAAATAAAAAAATTTGGCCAAGGATTTTTAGCCACAGTTTGGCCGTGGCTAAAAGTTGGCGCCAAATTTCTTGTTAATTTTAGCCACTAAAAATAGCCACGGATTGGCCGTGGCTAAGTTTTTGTTTTTATTTTTATTTTTTATTTAAAATCCATGGCTATATTCAGTTTTTCTGGTAATGACTTGGAATCAAACCTGGGTGATTCATGATACTAACTTAAGACACTCTCTCCAACCACTTGGACACTCTTAGCTATTATTGTTAACTTTGCTATAAATTTTGTTTTAACTATTCAAACTCTCTAAGTTCAATTTTATTAGATATTTTGGCATCTAGGTGGATTAAATTGGAGGACAAAAGCGTCATTTCATTAGCTAAATCCCCAGGTAACTAGGAATCAAACCTAGGTTATTCAATGCACAAACTTAAGACACTCTCTCCAACCACTTGGACACGCTTAGCTATTATTGTTAAGTTTGCTATAAATTTTGTTTTAACTATTCAAACCCTCTAAGTTTAATTTTGAAAATATATTAATTTATTTTAATATTTTACATTCAATTGTTTTTTTTTCCAAAGAGAATTTATAAACTATTTTAATAAATTTAAAACTATAAAAAAATTTATAAATATATTTTTTTTATAAATTTTTTTTATAGATTTATGTATAGACATGTTTGTGTGTAATTTTTTTTTAATAAATTATTTTTGAAAAAAATAATTGAAGGTAAAAGATTACAATTAGATTAATAAATTTCAAGAAATGAATTTAGAGATTTTAATTGTTATAATGAAATTTATAGTACAATTTGTTATGATAGGTAAGTGTGTCCAATTAGCTAAGCAGTGTTGTTTAAGATTTTGCCATGAAGACAACCTCAGTTCAAATCTATACTAAAACGAAAGTTTTTGAGGTGAGATTTAACTATTTAATACTAGGAATTTTCCGGTGATGATGTGATGATTTTTGATTGGATTCCATCATTTGGCCTAATATTGCAAATTTCTTGGAACTATGTGTTTTTGTTTTGCCAATGGTTAAAAAAAATGTCATCAATGTGAAATTTGGTCAATATAATAACCCAAAAATGCAATAATCCCCCATTTTAAGTCTTAGCCATTCCATTTGTTTGGATTTTTGTTAAGTTTCTAAAATTGCCGACTTCCTAATTCTGTCGGAAACTCAATTTTGCGGCCGAACATTGGCCACACAACACAAAATAATTGAGGTTTATTGCCAGAAAATTGATATTTTGGCAAAAATATGATTGGATTGCTACTTTTGAAAATTTACAAGATGAGAACCCAAATAGTGTAAATGAAATGATTAAAACTCAGAACGTGTGAATTTATGGGACGAAAATCTCTTTTTCTTTTATCCTGTTATGTTTATCGCAAAAAAGTAAATAAATAGAAGAATTTGTATGGATGCTATTTTAAATTTCTTTTTCTTGTATTCGACCACCTTTTTAATTGAAGATATACTTGCTTGTCTAATTTAAATAAATATATGACCTTTCTTTTTTTTTGATGAACCGGTGATGGATTCAAATAATCGTGTTCTTCTCAGTAGTATTTGATTGATGTGAAAAAGAAGTTAATGTAACATGCAAACTAATATTGTTATGGTTAAATACTATTTTCCATCTAGAATAAGGCCGACTAATTAATGTAATTATGTCAAAGTTTTGACTTTAGCGATAAGACCTAGGATCAGCACTATTCTCTTCAAGTCTAATAATTTTACATTACTCTAAAGCTCGTTTGGATGAATTTTTTTTAGAGAAAAATACTTATTAATTTGAAAAAAAAACACTTCAAATAAAAAAAGAAAAATATTTGGATGAACTTTTTTAAAAAATATAAGCAAAACAAAAGCCCAAAAGGAACTTTTTTTATAAGCTATTCAACATAATTTCAAATAAAAACACTTTTTATTACTATATCTAAATACAAAACTACTTGATTTTTTTTTTTAAAACACCACTCGATAAGTACTTTTTTTAATTCCATCCAAACGGACCCATATTTTACACACACATATACATTTATATATTTCATTCTAGGACAAAATTAACATATAAAAGGGGTATTTAATAAGTTTTAAATGAAAACACAATCACTCATGAATAAGATGTTGAACGTTGTCTACAGTAGGGGTCAATGGAGTATTTACTGTGGCTAGGTGAAATGGAGCTGTGGGTTTAGGGTTCCGGCAGTTGAGATTTTAGATAATTGTTGACTAGGATTTAAAAGGACATTAGACCTAAAACCCTCTTAATTCATTTTATTGTGCATCAAATTATCAATTAATGGAGGAAGTAAATTGTCTTTGTCTCTGTCACCCACCGACACTTTGGATACATTATATATGTGTGTGTGTGTGTGTAAAGTGGAATATACGCATATGTTGAATTGCTAATAATAATAATAATAATAATAATAATAATAATAATCTAGAGGGATCGATTAGATCATTGTAGGGTTATAAATGGATAACCGAAAATTCGATTACTATTCGCATCTGTATTCGTTTATAGGGCAAAATATCCGTGTCCGTTTAAAACGGATATTATCCGTATTTGATTATAGATATTCGATTATAAATGGATACTCATATGGTAATTTGATATTCGAACCGTTTAATATCAGCTTCGAATACATATCTGTTTAGATATTCAATTATTTATAATTTAATTGTATCCATTAATTATATCCAATAAATAATGTTTGGAAAAAAATAACTAATATGTATACTAAAATTTGTATGTGCTTTTAATAATATTTTTTTAAAAAATTAATTGATATTTTTTGATATAATTTTGTAAAATTCATTTGTTGTTAATAGTTTAAAAAATTTATATTTTTAATAATCATATGCATTATATTTCATATATTATAAGATACATAGAAATAAAAAATAAACAGTTCATATTATGTAAATGATAAACAATAAGTTGTTGACTCAAATAAAACACAAGATTTTTTTTAATGGATATCCTATTTGTACAACTAATAAAAATATAAAAAGAATAAATAAACAAACATATATGATCTTTAAGTGTTATTAATAAAAAAAAAACATGATACCTATATATATGTGTGTGTGTGTGTGTGTGTGTGAATATATATTTTCTTGCAAATAAGTAGATTATATATATAAAAAATGACTAAATTGTACACACAAATTTCAATATTCAATTAATTACAATTGAAAAATATACATGAATATTCATAATCGGATTTGAATATTCGAATATGTATAATTGAATTTAAATTTTAAAAATTAAAACCGGATATGGATATATTCGATGTCCGGCATATACGGATATCCGATAAAATTAAATAGATACATATATAGAAAAGGCATATTCGATCTGTTTAGTATCCATTTACTCCTCTATATCAGTGGATGGAACAAATGCATGATTGATTTTGTACAATATAGCATAATAATATGATTATGTAATAATAATTATATGTTGTTTACTTTAAGTTATTATACAGAGGACAAAAAAAAAAAATGAAATCTTATTTTTACGATGTATCTACTTTTGGTGGACAAAATAACTGAGATATAAGAGTGGTTCAATTTGGATATGGTGCTAAATTGAGCAATTGAGGTCAAAAAAAAAAAAAAAAAAAAAAAGTAGTAACAGGAAACATCACTCTACCTCCTTTATGTTGTTGCTACTTTTTTATTTTGAAATTTTCAAATCCCATTTGAGAAAAAAGATTTAGAGGGTGTTTGGCTAAGCTTATTTAAAACATCTTATAAGCTCCTACATCTTATAAGATATTTTAGGAGCTTATAATATGTTGGATCTTATTTTAAAAATAAGTTATTAAAGTGTTTGGATAAATAAGAAGGGGTATAGCTTATAAAATGGTAATAATGGCAATATTATAATTAATTTGGTTGAAAATAAAGAAGATTGGTAGATCTTAAAAAATATGTTGCTACTTCCTTACTTTTTTAAAAAGAACTTATAAGCTCTTAAACATCTTATTTGAGGAGCTTATAAGCTACATCTTCAAAATTTTGTGTCTGAAAAAAAAAAACACTTCCACAAAAAGATTTGTGTCTGAATAATTTTTTAAAAAATATGTGATATTTTTAAATAAAAGCACATTTTTATGTACTTTTAAATAATACATTTAAACACAAATAATTTTGCGGTTGATACCTTTCAACAAATAATTGAAATTTGTATCTTCAATTTATGGAAATTGAAAATACGTAAATAGTCATTGTGTCCCAATTAAATAGTCTTATATATATATATGTATATATAACATGATATACCAAAGTGATCTATTCATTTGAGGATTAGACTGGTTTATTGGGAATCCAGTTGTATTCAATTAAGCAAGTATTTCGATACAATTTTTTCAGAAAACGCTTGCACGTGAAGCACGACTTTACCTAGCACGATTGCTTTACATGACCATTACAATTAAATATTAGATATACGAATCAAGCATAAGCCCTCTTCATCTGCATGATTAATACTAATTGGTATGTTGTCAAATCAAATACATTATTATATTGCACCATTTTGTGGAGCCTTAGAATTTGGCTTAGACCTTTTGATTTACAACAAATACGAACTTTTATGAAAAATTATTTCAATGTGTAATCAAACAACCCCCCCCCCTCCGCCGCAAAATATATATATATATATATATATATATATATATATCCGGTCCAAACATACACACGCACACACAATTTAGACCCCATTTTATATTGGTTAAAAAAAAAAATCTCAAATCATGCTTTTTATAATAGGGGTTTGATAAAATAAATTAAGCAGTTGTGTATTATTTAAAAAAAAAGCCACTTATGAGCATTTTTAATGGCTTTTGCTTTATTCAATATATCCATCTAAACACTCTTTTTAATTTTATTTTATTCATTGAAGTGATTTCGATTTTTTTTCTCCAAAAATAAGTGGTATGCCAATGTGCGCTTGTTTGAAATTTGAATGGACTTTTCAACAAGAGAAGCACTTATTTAAAAAAAAAAATAAAATACTTCAATGAAAAAAATTAGTGTTTAGTTGTGATTTATTTTTTATTTTTTTAAAAAAACGAAGTTATAAGAAAAGCCAAAAAATGGTCTCTCTCTCTTTTTTATTTATTTTTTATTTAAGACTATCCAAATTATCTTAAAAACAACATCTTATAAAGTACTTTTTAATTATTGCATTCGAGTGCAAAGTATCGTGACTTATAAAGATACATATATATAATTCAAAACGTTGGGCCAAGCCCATGTATACAGTGGCGTGAGCCTTGGGCTGCTTTGTGTACAACTGGATTATTTACAGCCCAACTTTGTGATTATAGTTTTGGGCCACAATGCCTGTTGGTCAGTTTGGCATCTTTATATCAGTATATATCTAAACAAGTTTAATTGTTTTCACATATTATACTCAATCCAGTTATGAAATTTCTCCGGAGCAATTCGATTGACTGTGTAAAATGGTCCATTTAAAGTGGCTGGATATTGGTGTTGGTATGTGTGTGTGTGTGTTTTTTGATCTTATCTATCCGGTTCTGATTTATCGGTTGATTAATTCGGATCAAATGCTGCAGAGAGTCATTATATCGGTAGTTCTTCCAATTCAATTGCTCAATTCACAATTCTATGATTCGAATTCTAAATATTATTTGAAGTACCTAGCTCCTTATTCCGCTAAACCAATTGACAGTTACTATGTGTATTTGTATATATTTGATTAGTATCGCGTCAAAATTTTATATTATGAGTTAATATATGTATATTTATATTAGAATAGTAATTTAATGATATATATATATATATATATATATTGATTGTTGTAACGATTTGAAATTGTGTTTTCTCTTCTCTATTTATATTTTAATTGTATAGTTAAATGTTATTTCAGTTTATTTGTTCATAAATATTTATGAAATACTTAATTTTTACACTGTTATATTTAAATAAATAATAAATTATATTTTATTTTTAATTTTTTTTTTATGGTTAATACAATGCATGTAATTTTTTTTTGATAGAAATACAATGCATATAATGATGTAGTATACAGTAGCCTTTTTACTTAAACAAAAACATACACTTTGTAATTCGTGAAAACGTTGCAAATATGCGAGTCCTTGCGACGACGTCGTTTTTGTTCACCTTCCTCAGTTCCCTCTGCGCGTACCGTAGCTCTCTGCTAATTTTGTCTTCCCCAATTAAACCTCCGCTCTTCAAAAATTTCAGAAATTACCACATTAGGGAAACACACCGAAAATTCGCTGGGAATTTCAAAGGATCCATACTCGGTACTCTCTGTCTCTCTCTCTCCCTCTCTCTCAGTCACTCACTCACTCTCTGTCTCACACACACACAGATATGATTGGAATACGATTACAAGATTTTTAAGAACTCTTTATGTGTAGAACTGTGTGTTATGCCAGTAGTGTTTGAATTGTGTATGAGAAGGTGGTATATACGTTTTAATGTGCTTTTCTGTTAAGCTTTTTGCCTGCCGGTGGAAGTTTACTGGTTGTGTGAATTGAAAAGGAAGGTGTTTTTGTTTTTTTTGTCTGAATTAGGGTTTCGATTCTTCCCATATTTAGTATAGATTATAGTGGGAAATGCCTTTTGAAGGTAAGACTGTAAGATTGTGTTTTCTTTCTCTTCTTGGTTGGTTGCAGTTGAACAAGCCCGTGTCGTTTGTATTGCGCAGTAGGCATTGAACAAGAAGGAAGGATGAAGGAGGATCGGTCCTTTGTTACTTGTGTTGCTGTTCTCTCGCGAATTATGGTGGTGGCATTGTAATTTATTGGAAAAACGAATTGGTATCGCGGGAACTTTTGATGAAACTCAAACGTTGAGTTGTTGGTTTGCGTTCCACTTGTCCAAGAATATTTTGGTATATTTTCTGATCATCTTGTGTCCATTCTTAATCTGTATGTTTATAATTTATCATGTAAAATCATATATGATTTTCATTTTTTTTTGGTTGCTTTATTAAATGCGCATATGTCATCCTGTTGTGATTTTGCTATGTAAATCTATTTTCTGTACTCATGTTTGCAGATTAATAGATACACAATTCTGCTTGTTCTGGTACCGTTTGATTTTGGCAGGACACGTTACTGATGGATCATCCACGTTCGACCTCTGGGGGAGGTGAGGACAATGTGGGAATTCCTGATGATTTACGGTGTAAGAGGTCCGATGGGAAACAATGGAGATGCACCGCTATGTCCATGCCTGACAAGACAGTATGTGAAAAGCATTACATCCAGGCTAAGAAGAGGGCAGCAAATTCTGCAATGCGTGCTAGTATGAAGAAAGCAAAAAGGAAATCTTTGGGTGAGAGTGATGCCTACGTAGAAAGCAAGAGCGATGATATGGATCTACCACTCAGTTCACAGTTTGGGGACTATTCTGGGTCCTCTGGGAAGAAGAAAAAGGACAAAGTTTCGAAAGCCCAGGCTAATTACTCACCTGAAATGCCACCGGTGAGGAGTTTCTCCGGTCGAAGTTCTCTAAGGTCAAATGATGATCTAGACAGAGATGGCTCTGAGTATGAAGACAGTAGAAGGTCTTATAGGACACCACCCACCTCTGCTGTGGATTCAGACAGAAGTCGATCACAAAAGATGTTTGAGATTAGTCCCACAGCGGTGAGTAGAATAACAATTGGTCCAGAGTGAGAATAAGTTATTCTACAATCTTGAGGCAAAGGTTTCTCTTTCAATTGATTGCCTCTGAGAAGGGTCCAACCTAATGCTAGTGGGTTTAGGGAATTCCAATTTTGAAATTGTCCTACTGTGTTATTTGGTCCAGACACAGGCATTATATGTTGAGTCGAAGAGTTTGTTCTGCTGGACTCAACTAATTTTGTTTATTCCAGTTGATATTATTCTACCCTCCCCATTTAAGTTTACTGAGCGGGTTCTTTACTTATTTATTTATTATTATAGGAGACTTCTGATGGAAGCTTGGCATCTTCTGATGATACTGGGGGACAGCCTTGTCATCAGTGTCGAAGAAATACTATGGATAGAGTCATTTGGTGCCTTAAATGTGATAGGAGAGGATATTGTGAGAGCTGCATTTCAACATGGTGAGATAAAATATCATCTGAAAGCATTTTTTCCTGGTTCACTCACATATACTGAGAATGTGATGCACCATTTCTTAGGTATTCTGACATCCCAGTGGAGGAAATACAGAGGGTTTGTCCTGCATGCCGTGGTACATGCAGTTGTAGAGTTTGTATGCGAGGGGATAATCTAATTAAAGTACCCATCTTTTCCCTGATGTCTAATTTTCATTAAATTTCTCCAATAGCCTTAAACTTGTAGTTTTTTTCTTTTGAGAAAATAATATTCTCTTGTTTGAATCTTTATCATATTCTATTGAAGGCAAGGATTCGGGAGATACCTGCCAAAGACAAATTGCAGTACCTGTACTGCCTTTTATCTGCAGTGCTTCCTATTGTGAAGCGGATCCATTCTGAACAGTGTTCTGAGGTGGGACTGGAAAAAAGGATCCGAGGTATGATTTTCCTTTTTATGCTTTATTTGCATGTCATGAGTAAAACTTCCATGGTTGATGTCTTGCCTGATGGAATATCTGTTATCACCTCTTGCAGGAAATGAAATAGATCTTGCCAGGACTAAATTAAATGCTGACGAGCAGATGTGCTGGTGAGTCGACCATTCATATTGTATTTGTGTTCTTTTCCCTGATTTGCTCATAAGAAAAGTTTTAATCAGTTATGTGCCAATTTCTTTCCTTGGCATGAAATCGGGAACATGAATGCCATGCGCATATCCCTGACTCTGTTTGCTTCTCATTTTTGTATCCTTTTCTAAGTTAATTGATGCAGCTGGAATGAACTAAAAATCTTTTGATAAATGATGGTGAATGACGTTTTTCCTCGCCTCCTTTCAGTGATTTCTGCAGGATACCCATTGTTGATTATCACCGGCATTGCACAAATTGCTCGTATGATCTGTGCCTTAGCTGCTGCAAAGATATTAGGGAAGCTTCCAAGCCTCCCATCAAGGAAGAGATGAATCATAATGCTTGTGGAATTGATGATAAAGGCAAAGTAATGGTGTCTGAGCGTGTGAAATTATCAGATGTTCAGCTAAATTCATTTGAGACTTTTGCTGATTGGAAAGCTGATAGTGATGGAAGTATTCCATGCCCCCCAAAGGCATATGGAGGCTGTGGCTCCTCCATTTTAACTCTAAAGCGCATCTTCAAGATGAATTGGGTTGCCAAACTCGTGAAAAATGTAGAAGAAATGGTTAATGGCTGTCAGATAGGGGATTCTGGTAATCCAGAAGAAACTGGAGCTAATCTCAGGGTTTGCCAGGCCGCGCATAGGGAGAATGATAGTGACAACTTCTTGTATTATCCATCTTCAGAAGACCTGAAAAATGGAGGGATTAAAGAGTTCAGGTTGCACTGGGGCAAAGGGAAACCTGTTATTGTTAAGGAGGTCTGTGATGCTTCTTCAACACCAATGTGGGATCCTATGGTTATATGGAGAGGAATTAAAGAGACTGCAGAAGAAAAAATGAAAGATGGAAGCAGAACTGTGAAGGCTGTTAACTGCATCAATGGGACTGAGGTATTCCAATTATTTTTATTTGTTGGCATTGGTTTGATTTTCTTAACTTTTTCCAAGTCCATCAGGAGCTGTCACATTCCTTTCTTTTTTCCTTTCTTCAGATGTCCACTCTTATATATAAGTGTGTGTTTCTTTTGTCTTACTGTACTTGCAGATTAATATTGAACTTGAAGAATTTATGAAAGGATACTTTGATGGTAGAATTCGTGAAAATGGCCAGCCACAGTTGTTGAAGTTGAAGGATTGGCCTTCACCTAGTGCTTCAGAAGAGTTTTTGTTGTATCAGAGACCTGACTTCATAAGTAAACTTCCCCTGCTTGAGTTCATCCACTCCAAATGGGGTCTTTTAAATGTTGCTGCAAAATTGCCTCACTATTCATTACAAAATGATGTGGGGCCTAAGATATTTATTTCTTATGGGAAAGCAGAAGAAATTGGTGAGGGTGATTCCACTGATAATCTTCACCGCAACATGCGCGACATGGTGAGCACGAATGTCCTTTTTCAACTGTGTTATATTTTTGCCCTTGCCATGCTACATAAATGTGTCAATGTCGTGCTCTGCACTTTGAATGGCGATATTTTAAGTGTATTGTGTGTTAGGGTCATGCACCCACTATATAAGCCGTAAAGCTTGTAATGGAGGACATAGTCATTGAGGGATCTCCTGGTTGTGAGTTTATCCTTCTTCCCTGTTTTAGTGTCACCCCCTCGCTTTTCTTCTTTTCCT
Organism: Petrea volubilis; assembly: GCA_026212405.1. Classification (NCBI taxonomy): domain Eukaryota; kingdom Viridiplantae; phylum Streptophyta; class Magnoliopsida; order Lamiales; family Verbenaceae; genus Petrea; species Petrea volubilis. Next base: position 21,808,143 of record CM047881.1, read on the forward strand.
TTTTGGGGCTAGGAGGAAGGGGGGAGGACATGGGAAGTGGCTTGGTGATGATGGGGGCTTGCTTTGGTTGTCGAGAATGATGAAGATGGATCTGAACATGGTGTATCCACTTAAGCTGATAGTTTTATATCCTGACTTAAACTAGAGCACGATGTATATTACTGTTTTCCGAGCTAAATTGCATAATTGAATTTAAAATTTTTCCTAGTGAGAAAGCTGATTTTCTTCTTTGGTAAAAGTCATGAATAGCTGCTATTATAATCTTAGCTCAAAGATCGCTGGGAGAAACTGATCCTTTCTTCCTCCTTTACTCTGTTCGATTGATGTGTCTCATGGCTGTGTTATTCTGGATAAATTGAAAACTGTATCTCCTGTGTTATCAGGTATTCCTTTTGGTGCATATTTGTGAAGTGAAATTAAAAGAAGTACGGAGGACAAAGATGGAAGTACAAAATGGTGTGGCACAATCTCATACAAAGGAATTGTACAGTGATCCTGAAATTCACTTGGATGGTGGTGGATTGCCAAAGTTGTCACCTGATGGACAGGATGGCTCTGATGCCAATTTACAGTCAAATGACGATGACAAACAGGATGAACAAGGAATGGAAGGAAGCAATGTGATTGAAGAGAAAGCCGTCAATTACGATGAGAATGGGTCCGGGGGGGAAGTTTCCGAAAAGGCCCAAGCAGGAGCTCTCTGGGATATCTTCCGTCGAGAAGATATACCCAAGCTAATGGAGTACATATGCATGCACTGGAAGGATTTTGGGAAGGCTGATAATATTATTGATGATAATGTATGCTTTCTTGTTTTTGAAATGTACTTGATTGCAAAGATCATATTGTTTCTTTGTGCTAAAACTATATTTTTATGAGCAGGTATCTCGGCCTATATATGATGGGATCATATACTTGAATTGGCATCATAAAATGAAGTTGAAAGAAGAATTTGGTAAGTGCAATTGTAAGTTTGTATATGGTTTTCTTGGGCTGAAAGTCTGCAGAAGGGCTGAACCCAATAATCTGCCTGGAACAGTTTGCATGGGTTGGGTTGAGTTGCAATGACTGCTCTAAAAGTTCAGATTCTTCAATTTGGTCTGAGGGGTAGGGGAAGAGTGAGTTGGGGAGTGTGGTGTGGCGCTGTTGGAGAATAGGATAGAGAGGATTATTCATATGTATGAGTTGGGGTGGCAGAGGCGTTTTTGAGAGAGAAAAGAAAGAGGATCTGGAGGTTCTGCATAGTAGAAGGGAGAGAGGGAATGTGGGAGGGTGTCTTTGACATTGGAGAAAAAAGGGAAAGACAAGAGTGTTTGCCCAAAATCATTCAATCTGTTTCTCAACCGTCCCAAATATGCTATATGATTCCCAAGTTTCCAACCATTAATGCCCTGCCCAAATTTAGCCCAACTTGTCCATTTCCTTAGTTTTTATTAAGTTACATTTTTAACTGCCCCCTGCTACCAAAGTTCTTAACACTTAATAGGGTACTTTTCTTGTCATGATTTTTGTGTGTTTTTGGTAACAGTATTTACATTGAGATTCCTCATGCTAGCATGCTTAAGGAAAGAAAAGATTTGAATTACTCAAGTATTGTTTTTGGGTTTAATTTTCTCAGGCTTGGAGCCTTGGTCATTTGAACAGCATGTTGGGGAAGCTGTATTCGTCCCTGCTGGATGTCCTTTTCAAGTAAGGCATCTTCAGGTGAGCCACTGATATATTTAACCCTTTTCCGTTCCGCTATATGAAACACTCAAGAGATTTTGATTCTTGGTGTGTGTATATGTGTATATATATTTAATGTGAAAAGCCAATTCATGTGAACTGACTATGCTTCTCTCCCTCTTGCATTTTCCAGTCTTCAGTTCAATTAGGACTCGATTTTCTTTCTCCTGAAAGTCTCGCTGAAGCTCTACGAATGTCTGATGATATTCGTGGACTTCCAAATGACCATGATGCGAAGCTTCAAATATTAGAGGTCAGACATTTTCTATTTTTCTTGCCCCCTCCTGTTCCCGGGATTGCTATATTGTAATCGAATGAAATTCCTTAGACGTCTACTGCATTATTCAGGTTGGAAAAATTTCATTATACGCTGCAAGTTCAGCCATCAAAGAAGTTCAGAAGTTGGTTCTTGATCCCAAGTAACCCCCTCAAATCTTGATCTTTCACACACACACACACACACACGCACACACACACACACACAATGTATTTAGTCTCCTGTTAACATTCTAATTTTGCACGTTTGTGGTGCAGAGTTGGCCCGGAGCTCGGATATGAGGATCCTAATCTGACTTCGTTGGTGTCGCGGAACTTGGAGAACATGGTTAAGCGCAGACAGATCTGTACATGACTCTATATTACTATAGTACTTGGGTGGGGTAGGATTCACCATTGTACTGTATCGTTTAAGTGTGTGTGCATGTAAAACTTATGCTATCCAAAGCTCATCCATTATGAAACAGGAATAAAACTGTTGGTTCACTATATACTATGTAATTTCAAAGATAATATTTATACTAAATAGCCATTTAGAAGAGTATCTTCTTCTATTTTGTCCATTGTCAATTGATTGCATTTTGTCAGTTCACAATGAAAGACATCTAAACACACCCACAAACGCTATAACTTCATGAAGAAATTGAAAAACACAGATTCTTAGCACAATCTTTTTGTCTTTTTCTTTTTTTTTTTTTGACTAAGCAATTTAATGATCTTATTCATAATCATCACTTATATATATATATATATATATATATATATTCTACTATAACCCAACCCCGTAACCTATTCATCTTATTTAGTGCACATAATATAAACAAATTGTGGGAAAATTTTACAATACAAGTTTCACAGATATGCCCCCCTTATTTTCTCTAATATATCTCTTAAAGTTCTAAGCTTAAAATTAACTATGTAATCTCATTTCATAAGTTTCAAAAATGTCATTACAATCAAGTGGAATTTTAACTTCTATATTTGTTATTCCGTTAAATTATTCACTTTTTTTTAAATATCATTGGTGATGTAAGGAATCTATATTTACATAAAATAGACAGATACGAGAATTTTGATTTTGAGAAGGAAAAAGAACAGTATCAAGGGATCATAACCCTAACGGAAAAAAAAAAAGAAAAAAGAAATACACTCATCAACTATGATTGGAAAAGCTCTTAAAATCTAATTTTGCATAAGATGGATATTAAAGAATTCATAAGATTCAAAAGAGTAAAATAGAAAAATGAACAAGCTATCAAATTCTGAACAAGGTTTGAGGATTATTTTTCAGGAAAAAGAAGAAAGTTTGGTTTTATTTTTAAATTATAGCACTCAAAAACATGTTAAAGTCAAATTATGCTCTTTCTCATTCATGTGAATTAAATAAAAAACTTTAGTAGGTATTTTAGTTGTTCATAACGGCTATAATTGCTTTCATAAATAACTAGGGGTGTAAACAAATTGAATCGACTTTTAAACGAGTTGAGTTTTTGAAATCTTGTTTAAATTTGATTTGATTGTGAAATGAGTCCAGTGAGTTCAAACAGTTTGATATTTTTACACATATTATCCTACTTTAAATAATGGAGTCCAATTCGAGACGGGTTTCAAATTTTATCGAATGGAAAAAAAATATGTTCAAGCTTGATTTGTTATGCATAACAATTCAAGTTCAAATTTTATTTTTATAATTGATCTTGAGTCGAAAATCGAATAAGTTAGATTCATTTTTAAAGTCTTATAAATATAACAAAACAACTTACCATTTATAAATAATAAAGAAGATTTCCATAGATCCTAAATTAATACTTAAAAATGTATTTGCACGGTAATCATAAGCAGACAGGTTCATGCATTACACTTCACCTATTGACTAGGAGTCGTGGGCTTGTTGTTGGACATCGACCACGATAGATGGGTCTTATGAATTAGAATTGGTTCTAATTCATAAGTGATTGATTAAATGAGTTTAATTAATTGATTGATGAATTTACCATCTAAAATATCGCAATGTGTTGGGAGCCCATTTCTAATCGATTGGTGGACCTAATGGATCACACACAAATGAATGGATAAACTCCTAAACGTACATGAAACACTTAATTGGATTAAATCAAAGTGTTGATTTAATCGATTGAGATGCAATATATTCGATTGATTAAGTAAATTAATTGATTGATGGATTTAATTGAATCAATAAGTTGATTAAATTAAATTAAATTAAAGAGTTAATTTAATTGGGCTTGAGAGCCCAATCCATTAATTAATTAGATATTAATTAATCAATAGAATATATTAAGTTAATTGATGAACTCAATTAAATTAAATAATTAATTTAATTGAATAAAGTTAAAAGGGTTAATTTCATTTGAACCTTAAAGTCCAAGCTCATTAATTGATTTGGTGGATCAAATCAATTTAGTAAAATTGATGGAAGAATCAATTAATTAGAAATTAATTGATTAAATCAATTAAATAGAAATTTAGTTGATCTATGATTAATATAAGAATAGAGATTCTTATCATTAACAAATTAGAAATCAAGTGGGAGTCTATTTTTAAAGAGTTTGAAATAGATTAGAAGAATTCTTGATATATATATGTATATATATGGATATATATAATATATATCATAAAACTATACATATGTATAAGATATTATATATATATACATGGATATATGTATATGACGTATGATACATATAACAATATATATAATATTATTATAGCTATATATTTGAATACATATATCATACGTACACATGGCTAGATATATCATGTATCATCTTTTTCACTAAATACATATCATCTATATATATCTTGTACATATGATATCCCATATTAAGATATATATATATATATATATATATATATATATATATATAGATGGACGAATGTGAATATAGAGATTTTCACGTAGGCGCATGGCAGTGATTAATAATATATCATCTATTATGTTATACATATATGTGCGTCTGCACGAGACTTCCGAAGAAGATAATAATGAAGAAGAAAATTGTTTTTCTTAATTCATTGCATAGCACACGAGAATGATTGTGCTGACAATCATGATACGTTTGTCTTCCTCTTTCTTGATTTATTTATAAGTTCTTAGTTCTTGATCAAACGATGATCATAGAATTAAGATACAATTCGAAATATATATCCATCCATCTCAGTTATTCCTAAAGGGTTTAGGAATTATTCTAAAAGTTAGAATATAAATAGTTTCACATATATAAAGACGGTTTTTGGTTCGATTCCAACATAGAATCGAGAGCCCGAGGAGATCTGTTCGTGTGGATTATCTTTAGAGGGAGAACACTTGGGCTCTTATACGCGTGGATGTGTTTGGATCGAGTTTGAGAATGTGATTCGGATGATCGAGAGCTAGTAGGGAATTCAAAGGAGGATTCGTATTTGAATACGGCAATTCCCTACATCAAACGGATGGTTCAAAGGTATAATTTTCTTTGAATTTTTGTTAAACTTGTTTTGATGTTTTTATGTAAAAATGCATCCCGTTGCTATCGCGACGCAGATCTTATGCAAACAACAAAACACGTTTGACAAAATTCAAACGAAATTATACCTTTGAGCCATTCGTTTGATGTAGGGAATTATCGTATTCAAATACGAATCCTCCTTTGAATTCCCGACTAGCTTTCGATCATCCGAATCACATTCTCATACTCGATCCGAAGCACATCCACGCCCAAGCGTTCTCCTTCTAAAGATAGTCCATACGAACGGACCTCCTCGGATTCTCGATTCTATGTTGGAATTGAATCGAAAACCGTCTTTGTGTATATGAAACTATTTACATTCTAACTTTTGAATAATTCCTAAATCCTTTGGGAATAAGTAAGAAGGGTGGATATATATTTCGAACTGTATTTTAATTCTATGATCATCAATTGATCAAGAATTAAGAATTTATTAACAAATCAAGAAGGGAGAAGACAAACGTATTTCGAAAGATACAAAAGGGGCCATCCGTAATATTCAAAAGAATCCGGCATGCACTCGTTGCAACTCACGTTTACTGCTGCCGTGCTTTGCCTAAAAAGGAGAAAACTGATTTTTCTTCCTTTTACATTGCTCCCCTGGTGTCTATCTCTATAAACGTATATGTGTGTGTGTATATATATATATATATCTATATATTATATAATATGTCAATGCATATATTTATATAGTTTGACAAGAAGGCTGCCATATGCCTTCACCGAAAAATAGGTCTCCGTACCTATGGTACATGTATACGTAAAAATAGATATACATATATTAATATCATATATATCCTTTTGTTATTAGATATATATATATATATATATATATAACTCTTTTAATCTATTTCCAACACTTTTAGAAATAGATTCCCTTTGGATTTCTTAGTTTTGAGAGAAATTAGCAGGAATTTTAACGGAGAAAAATTATGATTTTGCCTTTCTTTGTTAATATTTTTCTCTAGAGTCAGAGGGCCAAGTGAAGTTGCAGGATAGTTAAGACTTAAGAGTGCTGTACTGCTGTTGATTCTTAAGATATTCGATTTTTGATTGTGCATTCTTGAAGATGAGGTGATCAAAACAAATTTAATAAGCTAGCTCATTCTAGATTTATAATTTTCTCAGAGTGGCAGTGAGATTTTAGATTCTTGTTGTTTTCTGAACTTTGTCCAATCTTTATTAATTTATTTTTTGTATGTTCTCTGGTTGCCAAACTGATGATACTTCCTACTCTGAGATGCCTATGTAATATAACTTGTAGTCGTATTCCAACGCAGAGGAATTTGTCGCACATGCGGGGAATGTAAATTGTTTATACTTTGGGAAAAAGAACAGTCGGTTATTTATTACTGGTGGAGATGATCGTAAACTGAAACTTTGGTCAGTCGGCAAGCCTACATCTCTTATGGTGAGTTAAAAAATATTATAGTAAATAATTTGAATGTCTGAAATCATCCACTCATTGGGGATTTCATTCATTTTCTGAAGAATTGTAATGTGTTGCATTTGTTGTTGTTGCATCAAAGTGCAAAGTTAATCAGCAATCATTGTCATAGTAACATTACATGACATATATGTAGATGACTGAAAATGTGACTTGGTACGTATTCGACTAAATGCATCAGCACTTCAATGTATTTGTGGCATTCTGCACTTCAATGTGGATAAGTGTTGTTGACAATGAAAGATGTTGTCTGGGTGTGGTTAGCTTGTTTTTCTCTTTTATCCTTCTATTTTGATAATCAAAGTGAAAATGTTTTCAGCACAAACAGAACTCTATATGCTATTCGAAGGGTAAGGTGCATCGCTATTTACATAGTTCTTTTGTTATTTTTCTGATTTCATATGTTTCTGTCTTTCGTACAAAGGAAAGTCAATTTCTTTTTGAAGCTGGATTTCCTGTTTTTTTAATTCAATGTTTGAGTGCAAGTGAAAACGCCTACTGTTTTAGGACTTTAACTTACAACAAACGTGGACTGCATGTGGTTGATATGTGGGCTAATAGGATATACTACTTCATTGAGGAATGCTATCTTGACTTAAATTCGGGGACTGGGATTGGTGTATGGAGTTAGTCTTGTATTCATCATCAACAACTGTTGCTCCTTATGTTCAACAGTCGTTGTCTGTAGAGCTCATGCTCTTGTAATGTCGGACATACTGCTTAAATCATCACACCTTCAATAATATCAGTCACACTACAACTGAGGTTTAGTCTTTGAGGCTTGCAGAGCCTTTGTGGTCACACAAGTCCAGTTAAGTCTGCAGCTTTCGATTCAGCTGAGGTTTTAGTGGTAGCTGGATCTTCTTCTGGTGCCATAAAGTTGTGGGACTTGAAAGAAAGAAAAAGTAAGCTTATTTATCTTCATTACATTCTACACATCCTAGAGTTGAATGCTAGGATTGATTGTTAGCTTTTAAACATTGGAAAACAGGAACTTGTTGGACTTGGACTCTAGCTAAAAGCTACAAATGTGGCTATTATTTAGTCAAATATTTAATTGTAACTCATAATATTTGTTCTGTATTGTTCTCTAGTGCGACATTAATGATAATCTAATTAATATGCTTCAAGTGTAGCGGTTCACACTCTTACTGGGCACAGATCCTATTGCACTGCTGTTGAGTTCCATCCATTTGGTGAGTTTTTTTCATCTGGTTCCATGGATAATAATCTAAAGATATGGGATATTAAAAAGAAAGGATGCACCCACACATATAAGGGTCATACTCAAGGGATAAGTAAAGTAAGATTCAGTCCTGATGGCCGTTGGGTAGCCTCTGGTGGATTTGATAATGTTGTAAAGGTACTCTTGTAAGAATATCATACAAATTAGTTTATGATTAGTTATTGCCTAATGCCTTAGCTTTCTTGGTTTTGAACTCTGCTTTTGTTGTGCAGATATGGGATCTCACAGCCGGAAAGCTTTTGCACAAGTTCCACAAAGGACATGTTCGCTCAGTAGAATTTCATCCCTTTGAGTTTCTTTTAGCTACCGCCTACCGGTGAGTACGTATATGGATTTTCTTGCGGAGTGGTTTTGGTTTGTCTTTGTGGTGAGATAAGTGGAGTATTATGCAATTTTCTTTTTCCAGGTTCTGCAGACAAAACTGTGAAATCCTGGGATCTTGAGACATTTGAGATGATTGGATCTACCAGACGTCAGGTAGTTAAATATCTATAGCTTCCTGCACGCAAGGTCCTATCAAATGAAATAGGGGGAAATAAACTTCTTATTCTGAAATGAAAGAAATGTAAAAGGAAGTATACACATTTATTTCAAAATGATGCTCTGTCCCTGTACTATCGACTGGCTCAGGTCACAACACATATTACTTATATTCAGAAAAAGAAATACTGACTGAAATAGCAACATCATGAGGGGCATGGATTTATGATTCAAAAAGAGATGAATTGGATTTCGACTAATATAATATGCCATTTGATGAAACGGATGTCTAGCATTTACATCGAAGCTAAATGATGCAGCATTTTCTGGAGTGTTGACTTGCGATTGGTTTCTTGAAGGCTTTTGAATCATAGGTTACAGCTCAATTTGCACCCACTAGGTCATTTTAGGCTTACCCTCTTATGTAAGGGAATAAGCTCAAAATTAACAATACAGTGCTGTGCCTGAATTTTCCATGAATAAGATTTAAGCGTGAAAGCTCTTTTCACATATGTGATTTTTTTCCTTTGCACGTATAGTGGAAAGCATTAAGCTATGTACTTAGTGAGGTTCATTTGCCTTACTGTCTGGCTGATTAACGAAAAAACTTCTTGAAGGCTTTATTTTCTGTTGTTCATTAGTCACTACCAGATCAATTAACTTTCCACATTTGATGGCAAGTTTATGTGCTATTTTGCTCATTCACTCTACAAATTAATCAAAACAATTCACTTATGTATGCCTGTCTCACCTCCCTTTCCTTTATATGGTATCTACACATTTTTGTCATCATCTTTGATAATCTGTAGTCTGACTAAAGTTATCAAAGAGTTATATAATTCCAAGCCTTGGTCTCCTCCCTCGGGCTACAGGAATCCGATCAATTACTTTTCACCCCGATGGAAGAACTCTCTTTTGTGCACTGGAAGATAGATTAAAGGTTTCCTTTTAAGAACTTTGAACTCTATTGCTTTTTACAGAAAGAAACTTTGTTCATGCTCTCTGTCTCTGGTGGTTACTGCAGGTTTACTCATGGGAGCCTGTACTCTGCCGTGATTCTGTTGATATGGGTTGGTCAACACTAGGTGATCTTTGCGTCCATGACGGAAAACTGTTGGGCGGTGCATATTATGAAAACTCAGTTGCAGTTTGGGTTGCAGATACTTCGGTATTGATCTGTCTTTGCTTTTTTTTTTCTTTCTTCCCTTCATTATGTACGGTCTTCTGCTGTTTATTTTTCATTATTTCATATGCTTTTGCTCACTTTATTTCTTTTAAATAATCAAGTGACACTTATATGTTAGCTTATAGAGCCATATGTGACAAGATTAGGAATGGAGCACAATAGCCACTTGGACGAGAAATGTGATACTGGGGGAAGTCTTTCCCAGAATGAAGAAACCCGTATAGAGTCCGAATCATATCTGTGCTCTAAAATTTCAGATAGTGATCCTGAGGAAACCAAAACAATATATGTTGACTGTAAATTTTATTGTGGTTATGTTTTTCTTTTCCACGAATTATTTTTCTTAAGGTGGTGTCGAACTACTTGACAATAACTTTAATGTTTGCTATTTCCCTGTGTAAAGCTGCAGGTTTAAACACTCTCCCTTCAAAAACAGTTGGTTTGCTTGATGCTCCGAAGATTGTAGTCCCATCATATTCCAAGGGAATAAGCATGGATAGAATTCAGGAGAGAGGTTCTGCAGAGAGTTTACAAAGTAATCGATCTGCTGCTAATGTATCTCTCAAAATGCCTAATGTCATACCTCGCGATGGTCCTGACGAGAAAGGCCATTTTGTACCTGAAAGGGAACCTGTTGCCTCTGCTGAGACTCTACATGCAGAGAGGCTATCGAACAGTCAGTTTGACATAGAGCCAATATTGGCATCCCTTGAATCCATTCCTTCTGAAATCACAAGAACACCATTGGGCACTGAAATGGATCGAAACCTCTGCAGTAGAAACGTAGTTGATGAATATGCTGACGAATCCTCTGAGCAGGAAAGATCAAATATCCAGACCGTTGTGGAAAAGTTTGATGCAACTTTTGCAGGCAAGCAGACCCCAAATCTCAGTTAAAGGGTGAATCCTGTTAAAATTGTCAATGGAGGTTGCTATTTGACATTATTATGTGATCAGAAAATGAGAAATGCACATAATTCTATTTATTCCTATGCTTTATTCCTGGCAGTGACAATAGTGCTCTGACGGACACGTAGTTTGGTTGAGATGTTTGAAAGAGGGGAAAAATTTGATTTCGATGAAGTTTGTGATCCTGATAAGGCTTCCGTGATCACAGAGTCTGAGAAAACACCACTGTCAAAGGTAGAACTATCCTCCTTTTGTAGTCATTTTGCCTGACACGAATAGAAAAAAAAATTCAGTTTATATTTTTCCTATGTGAATTATTTGCGGTCAATTGGTTATGCTGGATTCTATAAAACTGGTTCCTTGGTTGTCTGCAGAGACAGGAAGAGTATTACAAGGAAGGAGCCAACTATGGATGATAATTATATTGTTGAGCCAACTGATGATGATAGTTGTATTATTCAGAACCTGATGGAGAATCATGATGTGCTATTGACTACATTTCAGTCCCGACTGGCTAAGATACAGGTAGTTTTCTAGATGGTTGTTTAAGACCTCTTTGGAAAAAATTCAAAATCTTTTTTTCGCCCCCCTCTTTCTGTTGCTCGAAAATTTCCTGAATGATTGATAATTTATTGCTGTTGCAGATGGTGAGGCATTTCTGGGAAATGAATGATGTTAAGGGTGCGATAAATACCACAGATTATTCTGTGGGTATTTTCTTGCGATCATCCAATAATATTTTAGCCTTGTAACTGATCTATTCATAATGTTCTCTTCGTGTAATTTTGCTGATGCAGGTACAGGCAGATTTAGTTGGTGGTCTCATTGGAAGGATGGAAGTTTTTACATTGGACCTATTTTTTTGCTTGCTTCCTGTGCTTTTACGACTACTGGAAAGCAATCTAGAAAGGTAAGCATTTAATTAACAAATTCAAAGGTTACCCTATAAACAACCAAATAGTAAAAAAGCAATGAAAAAAAATGACTTGCAAAATTATTCCATTCATACTTATTGTTGATTAATGTTGAGCAAAAAGTGAAAATAATTATTTTTACCCTGTCGTATGTCCTGCTTCAAAATATTTTTCCATCGTTTTGCATGTATAGGCATGCCAATGTTTCCTTGGATATCCTTGTGAAGTTGATAGCAATGTACGGTGCATTAATTCATTCAACAGTTTTAGCTCCTCCATCAATTGGCTGTCGATCTTCATGCAGAGGAGAGGTAGTGTAGTCGATGGATGTGGACTTGTTTCGTACTTTCCTTATCGTGCAGCAAATGATCGAGTCCCATAATATTCTGATACGTTCAATTTTTCTCACTGGCAGTGTTGAATGCAGCAAAATGTGCTTCGCCTATCTCCAGGACATACAGAGAATACTTCCACAACTTGTGAAGTGAGTATCTTGTCTTTTGAACTTTCGCCTCCCCGTTTCTCTGAGTATTGCTACATGTGTATACAAATTATGAAGACTTCTAATCAATCGGAAGCATAATAGGCTTTAGGCTTAGCACACTCTTCATCTACGGGGGAAACATGTGAAAAATGAAAAGCTCAAAAGCACTTATATAGCAACACTTGCAGCATTCTTGTTTTTTTGCTATGAATATTACCTCATATAGATCGATTTTTCCCTTTTTTTTTTTTGTTACATTTTTCTTTTGGACCTTGTTTACGTATTATGCTCAATTTTCCTGGGGTTATAGGCGTGGAGGAATAATTGCAAAAGGGGCACGAGACACTCAATCTGCTTCTCCAATAATTGTAGCCTGCATTTTTTTTGTTGAAGAGCCAAACAGTACCTAACTTTGCATTCTATTTTGGACCCCTGCCTGTGTACTGGTGAATAGACTTGTATAGCAATTTCCCCAACAATGCATGTACCTGCAAACATGAAAAAAAAAATGTACAATTTTGTAGTAAACTGTAATGAAAATCTAATTAAGGCGTAAATCTCTATGAAAATGTGAAATTTTGCTCATATGTGAGGCTTCTGTTGTTTTATTTCCAAAGTTATTCATTTTTCACATTTTCCAGTTCATCGTTTGGTCTTCTATTCCATAATAATAGGCCATGTCTGTGTACACAGACATTCCTTAAAATACACACACTTATGTTCAACAAGTTGCACTCTTCTAGGGTTGCGTATAGCTTGTTAGGGTTGTTAAGTGGATTAAGCAACAATACTAATAGCCCATTTGGATGGATTTTTTTTAGAGGGAGAAGCACTTACTTTTGAAAAAAAAAGGCTTTTTAGAATTTAAAAAAAATGTATTTGAAAGGGCTTTTAGAAAAAAAAAAAAAAAAACCAGAAGTCATAAAATGGCTTTTTTTAGAAACGACTGATAATACCTTCAAATAAAAGCATCTTTCAAAGCATTTTTAATTACTATATCCAAATACAAAATTTATTGGTTTGAAAAAAAAGTTCTACTGTAAAAAGTTTCGCTCGAGAAGCATTTTTTTGGGGTCCATTCAAATAGGTTTTAAAATACTTAGGTTAATTATATGTTATATGATAAATTTAACACTGTCCTGTCAAGGCGGAAGCTGTAGGTTCGAGCCCCACCAATCCCGGCAGATTCAATATCCAATAAATATATAAGAGAAATTTTCAAGAATATACGCTTATGCTGAGATGAGTGAAGGGGAGGATTGCCACTCAGCATGAAGTGAATAAATGGTGTGCATATACATGAGTTAACGCAAAATGTATATGATTTTATGATCAAATAAGTCAGGTCGACTGTCGACTGAATTAGTTTACTTAACACGTGAATTGCACTCAAATTTTGAGCCACTTATGGAGACTATTTTTAGTATTATCAATATCTTTCACCATTCGCATTTCACAAAAAGTTTGTGTGTAAAACTAAGTTTCTCCTATTTTTAGTTAGATGCTTAAAGTAGGGAAAAATACTCTGATCAATTTCCAGGTGAATTTCAGAATATGCTTTTGCGTCTAATTTCCGCTAAACTGTCGTGGACCACAATTATTCGGACCATTTGTTACGGCACAAACAAGCCAGCCCACTCCAAGAATTGGGCCCAAATTGTGACAAAAGTAAAAAAAAATTTTTTGGAATATTCGGTGATACACATCTATCATTACCTTATCATCAAATTTCAAATAAAAAAAAAAATTGCTATGTTTGGTTTTGATTTCTATAAGTTTATGTTTGGTGTTGAAAAGAAAACTCATTTGTGTTTAGCATAATAATCTATTTATTTTCCCAAGTTCCTTTTGTCACATGATGCATATTGCAATTGTGGCATTCGTCTCACATCAAATAAATATTAAAAATAAATAAATTACTTATAAAATAGAATTGAAGAATTCAATTGCATATATTGGAACAGTTTTTTTGTACAAGTTATTCATAGCTCATATTGCAGGGTAATACTTCGAGAAATTAGAAGCAACTCTTGATTCCAATTTCCAACAACAAGCTTTTGGGCCCGGGTGTCGCAAATCAGTTCGAATCCTCTGCGACATTACAGTGTTATATCTCCTCTTCCACTTATCAATACACGTCACATGTATTGGTGAGCGGTTAAGATAAAAGAAAGAGAAAAATTTATGATATGGAAATTTTTTTAAATATTATCTTTTCTTATCTCAACCGCTCACCAATATACGTGGCATGTATTGATAAATGTAGGAGGAGATGTAGCATCGTTGTATAGCAGAAGATCCGAACTGGCCGCAAATGGATATTAAAACCGCCTGTGAGTCAGATTGTAATGCCCCCTTCCACATTCTGAGCTCGTAAGATCCACTTTTAGAGTTTCGGTACCTACAGGCAATTGTAAAACGTGTCACGTCACGATAGAAACCTAAGCAGTATCTGTTACATGTCTCTTTTGAATTGTTCATCAGTCAATGTGCACAATGAGTTGAAAGTAAAATTAATAACATTCAACAGACTCACGGCCTCGATGCGTAACAAATAATTTTTCAAAATACTCCAACATATTGCCCAACTTTTTTAATATTTAATATAGATACATTTGTTCTCTACGCATTTTTGTATATTCATCATAACAAAAATACATTTAAAATATAAAAAAAGAACCATAAAATAATTAGGTGAAATACATATATATATATCTCTATATATATGTATATATTTTCCCCATGAGAACATGCAGGACCAATTAAAAGAGCAAGGGACAGCTAGCTCACCACCTTGCATGGAGGACACGTGCTGAAACAAGACCCCGGTCCAATGTCACAAACACCTCGTAAAAACCCCAACTGCATTTAATAATAGATAATTAATAACAACTGTATTTAATTTCAGAGTAAATTATGTTAAGTATCTCGATCTTTATAGTATTTTATATTTTGGTATTTAATTTTTATAAATATGCATTTTGGTATATAACTTTTATCATTTATGCTCTGATGGTATTTTTTTCATTATTTAGATGAAATCTTTGTAGAATATTCGGACATATTTTGGGGAATATTGAAGAATATTCTATCGGAATAGTGTAAAAAATACTATCGGAGCACAAATGATAAATAATAGATATCAAAGCGCATATTTATGAAGATTAAGTATCAAAGTGCAAAACACCCCAAAAGTTGAGGTGCTTAATATAATTTACTCTTAATTTTATTGTAACGATACTATTGAATTTGATGTCCTATTTAATTTTTTTATATTGTAATGAATTCATTACACTTTGCTATCCGAATTATGTATATTTTTACACTTTACAACATCAAATTTTAAATATTACCAATTACTATCTAAAGTTTGCATGTTTTATCGATTGTCACTTAATTGCATTTTTAGGTCAAAAATATCAATCAGAGCAACGACACATTTTGCCACTTCATGTAAGATTTTTTTTTTTTGAAAAATATAATTAGGTGGTAATTGATAAAAAAAAAATACAAACTTTAGGTGCAATTGATAACAATTAAAATTTAAGATTATAAAATATAAAATACGTAGAGTTTGGGTAACAAAATATAATTAACTGTATTGTAATAATACTACTGAATTTGCTGACCTTAACAACGTTGAAACCACTACAAAGTCCAAACCTTCCCCAGCTGTGCCATACCAAAACATATGCAATTATTGAAGAGTGAGAAAGCCAATAAACAATTACATTATGAGATTTTAATTTAATTTCTTAGTTATTATCATATGCCACCGTAAGAGCAACACACATCACTCGCTAATGAAAAATTTACGATCGATGAACTCTGTCACAGATATAAAATATTCGTGATGAATTTTGTGTCATGAGATTTTTTAAAGCATAAAAAAAAAAAGTAATAATCAACGACAAGATATCTCTTAATAGATTTTTAATGAAAAAAATTCGACGTAATATTATTAAATTTTATTAAATTAGTGATGATTTCATTTAGTGATAAAAAGTGGTTTGTTATTGTGGATTAATTGACGAAAATGGAAGAAGCAAGAAGTACTCCTCAGAACTGGACTTAATTTAGTAAGTGATCATTAATTAATTGTTTATTAGTATATTGATTAGTTGTTGTGGCAGTACTAAGTTTAATTTCAACTAATTAATTATGACTGTTTTAATTAATTAGTAGCAGTTAATTAAGAATTTTTTTTCTAAAAAAATAGAAGTATTATCCATCCCATTTTTAGCAATTTTAATTTTTTTTTCCTGGCACCTTTATATTTTTTAGAATAAATTGCACCTACATCCCTTGATATATAGTGTTATTATAAATTAATTTTTATAATTTTAAAAATTATAAAGAATTCCTCATGTTTGAGAATCTTCTTGTAAATATTAATAAATATGGCCAAAAAAATTATTTTCCCGCAGCCAGAGTAGTTACGCTGGCCACCAAGAGGTGCATCCTGTTAAAATCGACAAAACGCCTTAATCAATTTTGTAATTTCAAAAACTTTTGCGGTGTAATTTTACTTTAATCCACAATTACCACTGGATATCACCTTCTATAATTCGACACAACCACTGTTTTTCGTTGGAATTAACTCATATATAGCTTATAATCTTGAACTTACGAACGACTATGCGAATTCTATAAAAAAACACTAGAAACATAATTTGCAATTACGTTATATCTAGATGAAGGATGCATTTTGTTAAAATTTTACATACTTCAAGGGATATATATTTATAATTTTTAAAATTACATTAACTAATTTTTATCTCTTTTATATATATATATTAAATACTTTCATCTATTACTGCTGTTTTTTTTTCATAAATTTTGAAAATAATCATTTAAAAAAAAAAGTCTAACCCTTTATTACACCCCTTTGTAGGATCAACATTCAAAGATGTGCACATTGCCACATCTGCTGTCATTGTTGGACTTGAAATCTCAAATTAATTACATGATTATTCAATTAATGTTAGGTTTAAGTGGATTCCCACCATATCAATAGTAATAGAGATGTAATTGATTTGATATTTAAACTCTGGTCTTTGTGATACTATGTGAAGGTTGTTTACCAACACCACAAGTTCTGTGTGTGTGTGTGTGTGTGTGAGAGAGAGAGAGAGAGAGAGAGAGAGAGAGAGAGAGTACAAGTTCGGTCATTGGTAGAGAGAGAGAGAGAGAGAGAGAGAGAGTACAAGTTCGGTCATTGGTAGAGAGAGAGAGAGAGAGAGAGAGTACAAGCTCGGTCATTGGTGCCATGGAGGTTGTTATTTTCGGCAAAGTTTGCATCAAAAAATGGTGGGTACCCAAGAAATTGACAGCTAGCCAACCCCAGTAGTCTTTTAACTTGAAGAAAAATAATAAGGTGGTGGGGTCATTAATTGATTCTAGAACTATATAAATATTAAATATATATAAACAAAACAAATTCTCATACCAATCACAAAATAACAAAGTCCACATAAGTTTATGTCATATTTATTGTCAATATGGATAAAGATCCTTATCTTTTCTTTCTTTTTTTCTTTTCTTTTGTGTTAATTTACGAATGCCATTTTTTTTTTGTCTTAGTCATCCGATTTCGACTCATTGATTGACTAATCCGGATCGAGTACTGCGAGGCCTATCATGGGGGCGACCCTCCCAACACAGTTACTTCATTTACAATACCAGGATTCAAACTCTGGGCATTGCTTAAGGGATCTAGAACCTCATCCCGCTGGACCAACTGATAGTTGGTATGAATGCAATTGATAGTGTAATATTTCGTATATTTCTCCTTTAGTTAATGAATCTAAATTGCGTGATGATCTAAAATTTTACTTTTCTTATTCTTGTTATTCAAACTTTTACTTTTCTTATTCTTATATGTTTATAATTTCAAATAGGTAGTTCTTCCTTAAGGTGGATAAATAAATCCAAGTTGTGTGATTTTTCAAAATTTTACTTGTAATTCTTTTTTTCTTGTAGACACATTCAAATAGGGTGTTGAGTGGAAAAATATAAAGAAAGTAGTAATTTTGATTTGGCCTCGACACTTTCAATCTACAAAGTCATAAACTATTATTGAATTTGATGCAATTAGCTTGAAAATATAATCCGTTAAATAATTGAAATGTAAACAACAAAAGTACTTCACTCAAATTAATGTAAGTTGTATCAAAAAGTCTAAATAGTTACAAAAATGAAAAAATATGAATTACGAAATAAGGGTATTTATAATAAGTTCCTGTAATGTGTCGATACATCATTTTAACATGGGTCCGATGAGATACTAACGCATGAAAAATTGAACAGTACAAATATCGTTCACGTTCAAGTTAAAATACATAGAATTGATTTAATTCAGATGAAATGACACATTCTCAATTATTTGATAACGATTTTCGATAATTAATAAAGTCTATTTTCGTCCATTCATAAATCATTGGACAAAGAGTAATCAAAACGAAAGAGTAAGAAAAGTCACAAGTTTCATCCACGAATGGCTCCAAAAAATGCAATTTCACATGATATATGTGATTATGAATTTCAACTCTTTGATCAACACAAGTTAATAAATCCATGCATAAATTAATAATTTCAACTTTTGCTCACCACGTCAATTAGAGTGATCCAGCCGGCCAAATTGAAAATTTTACTTATTTTTATTTATTGGACTTAATTATCTAAAATTTATTTATTTGAAATTTAGGGTAGTTGGGATTATTGTCAAATTAAATGTATAATCCTATCTAATATTTAGTTAATTCTTATCTCTCTGAACTTAATTTTATCATGCTATTAAACCAGACTTCCCTTCTTCGTTCTGCTTCTTCACAACGCAACTAAAGTGACGAGTTTAATTTATTTTTACTAGCAAACGAAACACTCGATACGTGTGCCAATAAATATGAAATGTGATTTAGTTCGTGCTTAAATATTGATGGTATAAAATTATGAATATTTAATACATTTTATATATCAATATTTAATTTTTAACTATTTTTTGAAAGATTATTTAATTATAATAAGTGGAAAGAAAATTTATTTAAAATAAAATAAAATGATACAAATAAAAAATTAATAGGGTAGAGAGTGTAAGACAAACGTTGATAGATAACAAATGAGAGAGAAAACTAAATAAAAGAGAGGAGAGGGATAATAGATAAATAAATTTTAGACCCCCTGAATGCTTTATTAACGGTATAAATATTATTGTTATTGTTGTTATCATTATTATTATTTCGACAGACTAGTTTCTATATTTTTTTTTCAATTTGATTGTAAACAATATATGCTTGTCCTTAATATAATGAAAATATTAATGCAATTCAAATCCCTAATATTTCTCATATATATATATATAGATAAAAGAAATATATATATATATATATAAAAGAAATGAATAAAGCCAAGGGATGAAAGTTCACTAACAATAATTAGATTATATATAATTTACATTGTACCGCTCAATGTTTATTGGAACAAGAAAAACTGAATTAGTTTAAAAGACAACGTGAATTGTAGGGCAAATCAATGGCACAGGTTGCAAATACACCCTCATTCTTTTATGAATTTGCTGTCATGCCTCTGTTTTAATGTTAATTATGTAATTATTGGCAATAAGTAAGTATTAGATAACCTTGTCTCAAATCTATTATCGACTCTTTAGTTTATCTTGTACCTAAATAAATGCCTTGTTGATGGAACAATAAAAGTGGTTATTGATTTATACCTAACCTCATTATTTTAAGACTTCTATGATTCTTTTTACTTAATTGACTAGTTAGTAATTTAGTACACCTAATCTTATTAACACAACAAAGTACACTAAATCCACAATTAATGTACCTATAAAACTATTTTGATTACTAACCTAGTCTTATAAAAACCAACAAATACACTTGGGGTCATGCTTGTGTTGTATTTTAGTTTTACACATGATATATTGTACTCCCTCTGTCCTATAATATTAGTCAGTTTAGAGATTGTTTTTTGTCCCATAATATTTGTCACTTTGAAGATTTCAATAGAGCATTAATTCCCTCCTCCCCCCCCCCACCCAACCCCCAAAATTTACCCTCATTTTATTATTTTTAATGAATTTTGATGAGGGTAATTTTGTCAGATCATATTAAATTTAACTAAAAATTAGGCTGTTTATTAGAGTAATTGATTTGTGTGAAAAAATCTAAGATGACTAATATTATGTGACGGAGAGAGTATTGACTATTTTGATGAACGATTCAGTTTAATTATGATATAATAATCATTTGTGTTTAGTCAATTAAAGAGTCGAACATTAAATTTGTATGGATATGGGACAATCATAAAGATTACTATACCCCAGTGTATCAAATGCAACATCTCAAACATCATTGTTTCAAAATATTTGGGAACATTAATGTTTTTGCCTTTTTATCAAATAAATAATAAAATACATAAATAATAGCTATAACCTACTCTAACCCAATTTCTACTAAGTTTTTTTTCTCTTTCTTTTCTTTGTTTTATTTTATGTTTTTATGTTTTTGAAAGTTCTATAGAAAACTTTCATTTATTTCAGCTATTTTGTCCCATTAACACTCAAGCATTCATGACCATTTGGTTTATTTCCAGCTTTCTTTTTCCAATTTTTAGTATTTTTAATTTTAAAAACTATTATATTCATGTCGAGGTGCTCGTGAGTTGCAAATTCCACCAATATGGGTATTAATCTGTTCAATAATGAATATTGATAAATAGGGACATAAGTAAAATTATATTTGATTTGCGATATTTTCTACATAAAAATGTGTTCTTTTTTCATAAATGAAATTTTTTTTTGTAATTATTTGTGTATTTCACTTCCTATTTTATATAAAATCCAAATAAAAGTTTGTGTATGTGATAATAAAATACCAAAATAGATATTATACGAAACAAAATCTAATCCCTCTTTTTGAGAGAATATTGGTCAACATTGTTTAGGTGGTCCAAAATCTATGTTACATTTCATGTCAATTAATACGGTCTATGTTGCTACGCATATACATACACATCATTATATATATACACACACACACCACTTTAATCATAATTAACTGGTCATTAAAATAATACTAATTTATAATTACTGCAGTATTTAATTAATGCTAATCTCTCAGTATAAATTTATGTAGAGTTCACGTGCAAATTCATTAGCACACTCCAATAATAATAATAATAATAATAAAAAAAAAAACTCTCTCTTTGTTATTATATATATTCTCAGTTTCTACGCCGCTTTATACGTGGGATCTTCCTGTTCCTTCTACCTCTTCGTTGTCAACTCCTTTCTCCCTCCTCTTTTTAACACACACACACATACAGTGATAGGGGTATAGATATACACACTTGTATCTATATACTGAATATATTACATATAAACATAGAACAGTGATATACAGAAGTGAAGAAAGTGTCAGGAGTTTAATTTAAGCTGCGAATTTAATCACTCGGTGATCATTTTGTGCTTCGATTAATCGAATCGTTCGCTTGAAGGTATGTGTTTTCGAGTTCTTGACTTTACCTCTTTTTTTTTTTCTCGTTCTTGAAGGTCCAGTATTTGAACTGTTAATTGGGAGTACATACAGTTTGAATTTCTTTTCACGTTTCTTTTTTTGGTTTTTTTTTTTTAATTTCTGATGCCTTAATTTAGTTAAAAATTTGAATTACTGTCAGTGTTTACTGTTTGATTAAATGGCTCTTGTGTCGACTAAATTCAAAATATCAGAAAAGGAAACTGGGAATTGCATCTGATTTCGGTTTTGGTTGCCTATTTTGAGTAAATATTGGGGGAGAAAAAAAATAAAGGCAAAAAGAAGAACTTGCGTTTTGTTGGAAATATCTATTTTTATCAAACAAAAGTTAAATATTTGTTATTGAGTCATTTATGGCTTGCTATCAAGCTACTTTGACTTGAATGTGGGATGGGGTTAGAAATTTAATTAGAAATATATTTCTATAATTGGGGTGGGTTGGGGGTGGGGGGGGGGGGGTTAAAATTTTCAAAAAAATGCACGTAAATTTTAGCTCGATACAAATTTGAAGAGGGGACTGCCAATTTGAGGAGGGGACCGCCCCGGACCTGAATGTATTAGAAGACATCCACAATCAAGAAAATTACAAAAAAAAAACAAAACAAAAGGATAAGTACATTTATGAATTTTGTGTTAATGAATATAAGTAACTATCATGATGAGTTTGATAAAGGTGCAGCTAAGAAGATAATTATATTACAGTCAAGACAAACCACTTGTTAGCTAGAATTCAGTGGCTATTTGAATTGTTTTTAGTGTCATATCCATTTAATGATAACATGAGATATACATGCCTTTATTGTAGTTCTGTTATGAGAGACTATCAAAAGATTCAGAACCCATAGCTGCCTATGAAAGGATCGACTTCGTGGAGGTGGCTGACTAAGAAACAACATTTGTTATTTGACAAGGTATGTTGTCTGAAATGTTGCTTTTATTTGTATGGAACTTAACAAATTGTGTTTTTGAAATAATTTAAGTAGGATCAAATTCAATCAAAGGTGAGAATGGCTAAATTGATAGTGGAAATGCAGGGACTATGTGGAGCAAAGATGAAACAGCTGCCGTTTATGGGATTCATATGTACAGTTATGTTGTTTGTTATATATAGGACCACAAATTATCAGTACCAACAGACAGAGGTATGTTTGAACACAGTTTTTCTCAAAAATTTTGGTTATCCTCGTATGAATGTGAACTTACAGCTTCTTTGTGTGTGTACGTGCACGCGCATGTGTGTTCTCATTTTCAATGAGATTATTATGATGCTGTAATCTTCTTATTATTGCCCATGATTACTCGCTTGATATTACGTCTTTGCTGTAACTCTCACTTCCCCTTTTTTTTTTGCCCCTTTCTATCAGATGGACATGAAAGTGCATCCTTTGTACAAATTCAAGGTATGTATCCTAATATTACATCTTCCTGTCATGTTATTTTGACCCCTTTTTAGGACAAAACCAGACATTTTTACTCCGGGGCGAGATTGGATTTTTAGTAAATAATATTTTTATCATTTAGCTCCGTCTCTGTTTCGGAATCATCTACATAGTGAAAGCCGTTATCATGGGTACAGCTCTGAGGTGCTATTGATGTTTCTATCCAGGACTCAGGTGTAGGTACCAAAAGTTTGAATAGTCTGCCTCGTGGTATCATCGAAGCACGATCAGACCTTGAGTTAAAGCCACTATGGAGTTCTTCTAAGGCCAAGGTAATACTTGACGTACCTTATGATGAACTATAATTCGCAAATATCGAACTTTGGTTTGTATTTATTTTGCTTGGTTTTTCAGTTGAGTCCAAGGAGCTCTAATAATTTGCTAGCAATGCCTGTTGGAATCAAACAAAAACACAATGTCGATACTACCGTTCAAAAGGTACAACATTCTATCTATATCTAAACATGAAGAAATATTTTTGATTAGTTATTATTATTACTACATGAATTCGCATCATGACATCACCTAATCGTTTTTTGGCATTCAGTTTCTTCCGGAAAATTTTACTATTGTTTTGTTCCACTATGACGGGAACTTGGATGGTTGGCGGGACCTGAAATGGAGTAGAGAAGCTGTACATATAGTAGCTCACAATCAAACAAAATGGTAAGACTTATTATTGATGATCGGCTTTGTTGCCTGTAATTTGAAATTGGGTTTCATGATCTGTTTTTTAATGTTTAGGTGGTTCGCCAAACGCTTTTTACATCCGGCTGTCGTGTCTGTTTATGATTACATATTCCTCTGGGATGAAGATTTGGGGGTCGACAATTTCCACCCCGGAAGGTATATTTATATCAAAATGTGATATTCTATCTATTGTCATCACCTCTTTTCCTTCACCCCACCCCCACAACCCAATCAAACAAACAAAAAAAAAAAAAATCATACTATACCCATGATAATGTTTATGACAATTATTCTCTTAGGACACATTACTAATATCTATATTGGTCAATTACACTTACTGCCCCTGGAACTATGTGTAATAACACAAACCTCCCTTCCTAGTCTCAAAATTACAAATACCCCCTTTAATCATCAAAATTTGATCAACTCTGGAAAAATTTATGAGAAACTTGGACAACATGACAATGTATGACATCAATCTAAAAAGTTTACTAAAATTTGAATTACAACATCACTTAAGTATGTATAATAATCAACAGTATGAGGAAATAAGTTACAAATGAGGTATGTGTAATTTTGAAATCAAGGGAGGATATTTGTGTAATTGCATGTAATTACTGGGAATTTGATAAAAAAAAAGGGCAAAAAAGAAAAGCCATGTAGTTACAGGGAAGACATTGTAGTTATTTCAATAATTTCTTGTGGAAAAGTGGCCATTATGATTACTTTGACACTTCTCTATTGGTCAGGTATCTGGAAATTGTAAAATCACAAGGACTTGAAATATCTCAGCCAGCTTTGGACCCCAATTCGACCGGCATACATCATCGGATCACTGTAAGAAAGAGAACGAAAATATTCCATAGGTACTTTGTGAACAAAAATCTTTTGGCCAACTTCTTGATTCCGTAAAACTGGATGCCTTTTGGTTCTTACATAATTTATTTTAAGCAGAAGAGTCTATGATGCCAGAGGTAGCACCAAGTGTTCGGATGATAGCGAAGGGCCGCCATGCACCGGGTAAGTTTTTGTAGTTGGCATATATACTAATCTGTTCCTTAAGAAACTTGCCTCATGGCAACTTAAGCACGATGATGTGGTGATTTAATATAATGTAGAAACTGGCCAGACAAGAAATTCTGTTTAAATTTTACTCACGTGCAAGGTTGACAAAAAAGAATACTGCCTGCACGTGAGGGAGATGAGTTGGAAAAATTATATATTTGGCGTTCATCCTCTCTGTCAACTTAAGCTTTTAAATTGACGTTGTCATTCGGTAATTTTTGCAGATTTGTGGAAGGAATGGCTCCTGTATTTTCGAGATCAGCGTGGCATTGTGCCTGGCATTTGATACAGGTTACTTTTGATGACTCGTCTGAACAAATTTCTTTTCTGTAGGTTGATTGGCTCCAAATTTTTACTGTGACAAATCATATGAAACACGATAAGAGTGTACTCGTCTCTGAGCATCTTTATCTCACATAAAAATTATATGGTTTAAATCTATATCTAGGACAAAAAAGTGAAGATGAACAAAGATCTCATATTAATTTGTATTATTCTTTCTGATCTTGAAAAATGTTTCTGTTCCGTTAACCGTAAGTCTTACACACGGCTTTCCCTTAATTGTCAGAATGATCTTGTTCATGGGTGGGGAATGGACATGAAACTCGGCTATTGTGCACAGGTAAGCCCACCCCCCACCCTTGGTCAATTTAGCTACAAACAGTAAGCTTCATAACAGGGCAATGACATTTCTATAATGTGTATTATGAAGAAAAAAATACTTATCCTCAGCGTCATTATTATATGGTTGTAGGGGGATCGGACAAAGAAGGTTGGAGTAGTTGATAGTGAATACGTACTCCATCAGAGTATACAGACTTTGGGTGGGCAATCTGCAAGAAAGGTGATCAACTACACTTCCATCTATTATTTATTTAGAGCCTGTTTGGATAGGGGTTTTTTAGAAGAGTACCGCTTACTTTTTGAAAGAAAAAAAAGCACTTCAGTTGAAAAAAAAAAAGTGTTTGGCTTGGCTTTTTTTAAAAAGTAGAAGTTAGGGGGGAAAACCCCCAAAAGTGGCTTTTTTCGAAGCTATTTATAGTAGCTTCAGATAAGAACACCTTTTAAAGCACTTTTAATTATTGAATCCAAACGCAAAACTGCTTGACTTAAAAATGAAAAAAAAAATCTCTACTACAAAAAGCACGGCTCGAAAGGCACTTTTTTTAAGCTTATCCAAACGGACTCTTAAACTTCTATTTGTCCACTCGTAATCTACTATAATCTGATCGTATTCCATCTAAGGACATAATTAGGTTTAGCAACCACGGATGTCTTTTTTCCTTACCAGACTTGTTGATATCTTACTACATGAAACGGTCCAAATTTTCGTATATCTGTAATAAGTAAACTTAACCTTACCCGAAATAAATAGAAAAATTTATCCACCGGTTAATCATATCGCAAGCATTTAATGGACCACTTCAATCCACTCATGAGTTTGTGATGTTTTATATCCATCCAGGTCTCAAGTTCCGACGAGACGGTTAAGGTATAACTTCCCATATTTTTAGCATGCTGTCGTCGTTTTGTTTGTATTTTACACCGATACTGATTCTTACTTTCCTGTTGTCCTATACAGAGGCACGGCGTTGATGTTAGATCAGAGGTGAGACACCACATCCAACTCTTACATTCTAAATCCTTACGGACTAGTGTGTATTTTTTCGAATTTCATTTCATCCATATGTTGAATAAGTGGGCAAGCAAACTGCACAACTGAAAGATTTCATGCCACTTGAATAGTTATATTATCGCTTATTTTGTGGGTGGTGCAGATTAGGAGGCAATCGACGATAGAACTTCGACGGTTTAAGGAGCGATGGGAACGAGCTGTGGAGGACGACAAGAAGTGGGTTGATCCATTTCCCTCCACCTCCATCCCCACCCCCACCCGAAAACGCAGGCTTAAGCGACGACAAGAAGTGGGTTGATCCATTTCCCTCCACCTCCACCCCCACCCGAAAACGCAGGCTTAAGCTTAACCGTAAACGTAATTTTTCCGATGTTTAGTTAGGTGCCCATTGGGAAAATTCTTCTCCGAAGCATTCAATCAATCATGTAGCAAGTGTTAATACACTTGTCATGTGATTGGTCACATTTGCTAAATTGTACATCAATTACATGATAAGTGTAAAATACTCGCTGCGTGATTAGTCCTGTGTAGCATACGAACTTGATACGAGTTCAAATTTCCCTGCTCCTTGTAATTTTTTTGTAGTTTATTAAGGTAGATGTGACATTTGGTAATTAATTCTTTTCATATTTAGGCTTCTTCATCTTAAAATTTGTAATTAATTACTTTTTTTTTTTGGTTGTCTTCATCTTGTCTATTATTTTTTTAAGACTTGACCATACATCATTTATCACATCAATATCTATACTATATATACTATTAAGTTGCGTTTGGTATTATGTATACGATTAGGTTGCGTTTGGCAGGAGTTTATAAATAGAATTATGTAGGTATCACAACTATAATTATATTTGATGTCAATTTTTGACCCTCTATATAGTTTGGGTCTGATCTTTTAAGTTATACCTTTTGGGATGGTTCAACCCATAGGGATGGCAATGGAGTGGGTGTTTAGACCCCCAATCGGGTCTGGGTTTGGGGTGGGTCCCGGGTTTTTATTTTAAAATCCAAACCCGTTTCGAATCCGTCCTATTCGAATTATATATATTTTTATTTATTATTTTATATAAATTTATATGATATATATCTATATTTTATACACAAAAGTATATATTATATAAATAGTCACATAAAAAAAATGCTCTTTTTATATATAAAAATAATTATATAATATTAATAGTTAAGTTATAATTTCAAAATATGTGTAAATAAATATGTGGTAATGATATTTAATTTTTTAAAAATTAAATTATATTTATAGAAATTTGTAAATAATTAGTATTTTGGTAATAATATTATTTTTTTCATATTTAAAAAGTTATGATAACATAATTTTTTTTAAAAAAATATTTTTTTCAATTATTTTAAAAAAAAATCGAATCTACTGGGTTCAACCTGAACACGCCGGGTTCGGGGCAAGTTTGGGTCCAGAAATTTCCTGACAGGGTAGGTCTCGAGTTTGGCCAAATTCGATCCGTAGCCATCCTTTTTATCCCACAAAGGGGTGTAATAAACAATCTATTAGTTTTGGACTTGGTTGATATAACTTTCAATTTGTCCATTTAGCTCTAAATTTCTTTGATATTGTTGAGCAAAAAGAAATCAGTTGCCAAAATTATGTAATTATTTAAGATTAATTTAGACATGTTTTTATAAGTAAGAATAATAGTTTATTAAGAAAATATGTTGTAATATAGTTATTGATTTTGTATATATATATATATATATATTTTAATATCATGTGTATATTTTGTTTGCTAGGTCCTTTCAATCAAGTATTATTAATTGATAGTGAATCATAGCATTAATATATTGTGTCGGGTAGAAAATAAAATTAAAAAAAAAGGATAGGACATCTCAATTTTTGAGTAATTGGAAGAATAATTGCAAGTATTCAACGATTGTGTCTTACACATATATTTAAATAATGGTTAAATAAATTAAAAATTTTATAGAGAGAATTTCTGCCTTTCTTGAAAAAAAGGAAAAATTTTATGTCATTTTATATCTAATTCATCTATAAAAGATAGTACAATCAAACACCATTTTGGGGATATTCATTGAAAACTTAGTATGAAATATTTTTATGCAAATAATTGATACCATATTTTTAGCTATGATATCCTGTGGTTTTCATACCACACCTAATCATATACAACTATCAAACGCAATCTTATATAAAGAGGCAGTACCGTTTAGTAATCACCTTTAGTCTGTTAATATTTTTGGTTTGTTATTTTCCTCTCTCTATCTTTTTAAAATTTCTTTTTTTATCTACTATTTCACATTCTTTTTTACTTTTTCTCCATTCGTTTTCTTTGCCCCTTTCTTTCCTCTGTTTCTATCTTTTTTTATCTTCCACTACTCTTTAATATTTTTTTTTTGCTTTTTCTGTAATTGTTTTCTTAATTTTTTATTTCAAATTATTCTATTTTTACTTAACACTAATTTTATAAATATGTTAAAATAGTTAAAAATTATTTTGATAGTACAAATACTCTTAAAATTTTAGTATGTCATTAAATTATATTAATTTTTTATTGTGCACATGCATCGATTGTGCCAAAAATACTAGTATCACTAGATGTCATTCTAAGGGTTTGTGTTTGAGCCCTGGTTATGCAGCTGCTATGGGGAGAGTTTTACACTTAAATCATCCGACTTGATTGGGGCTTGAATTTGTAGGTGCATATGTTAGTGGTGGATCACTCGATACTAAATATCATTCTATGGGTTTCGTGTTCGAGCCTTGGTTATGCAGCTATTATGGGAAGAATTTAACATTTAAATCAACCAATTTGATTGAAAATTGAATTTGATAGGTGTATATATTGGTGCTGGACCATTCGATACTAGATATCATTATGAGGATTTCGTGTTCGAGCCCTGGTTATGCAACTGTTATGGGGAAGAATTTTACACTTAAATCATCCGATTTGATTGAAATTTGAATTTGGTAGGTGTATATATTGGTATTGGATATCCGGTGATCGAAGAAAAGAATGTCATTAGGGTGGGGGCGGGATTTGTCTAGGCCTCCGAAGAAATCATAGAAATTAGCGTCAAACATAGTTTGTCAATTGGGCATTGGGTTCAAAACATCTAGAAGTGTAGAAGACTGGAATTGTCAACACGCTTTTGGCTTTGGATTTGGTTGACAAAGTTACAATGTCTTGTAATTAACTAACTTTATTTTTCTTGTGAACGGTTTGCAATTTCAAAGTTTCGTTGTGGTTTAGTTATTTATAACAAAACAACACGAGGGGAGCACACACAGGCTGTATGAAAGCTCAACCAGTATTGTGTTTCAATTTAAGTCCGATAAGTTTATGGTGGTTAAGAGGGTGTTTGGTCTCTTAGCTTTTGTTTTTTGGGAGCATATAAGTCTCTAAATTTTACATTTTTAACTAACATGTCAAAGAATTTGTATAAATAAGATTACAATAATGTTTTAAAATGTTTTGAGGTTTTATAAGCGGTAGTTTGTTCGGTAAAAGCTAATAAGTTGTTTTCAGTGTAAAAATTGAAGTATATATTGCATTTGTTGATTTCGTGTGATTAAGTCTTTCTTGATTTAATTTCATTTTTTAAAATTTTTTAAAATTAGACAACTTGCAAGATATTTAAAAAATAAGGTGCAGGGAATTTATCTTTTTTTATGGAGTTTGAAAGGTCTAAATATCTTATTTTTTTTGAGTTTATAAACTTTCTTCTAAAACAAACAAGAGAGAGAGAGAGAGAGAGAAGAAAATTAAACGCTCTCAAGGAATTTACAGGCCATCAAACATTTCACAAATATTTTGATAACATTATAAGCTTAGTCAAGCGTCCAGAAGAGTTTATAGTTTCATCTAAATAACATATGATGTACGAAGACAAAAATATATTTGAAGGACATTTCAAGAATATATTTCAAGGATCATTTTAGGATTTACACTCAATTCTTGCATTAATAGTTGTTCCTGCTAAAATTAAATAACCAACACTTATTATTTAAGTTAAATAAAGACTCATACTTTAGGTGAAAATTAAATTCAAAACCTCATAGTTTGAAGGTCTTATTTTCTCCAATTGAAGTATGGGTTTATTTGGATGAATTCTTAAAAAAAAATGCTTGACAAACATTTTTTTTTGTATGAAAGCTTTTTTTTTTAAAATCAAATAATTTTGTGTTTGGATACAATAATAAAAAATATTTTAAAAAGTGCTTTTATTTGATGTTGTTTTGACTAGCTTCCGAAAAAAGCCCCTCTTTTGGCTTGTTTGCTGCCTTTTTAAAAAAAAAAAAAAAAAGTTATCCAAACATAATTTTTTTTTTCTCAAAAGTGCTTTTTTATATATAAAAAAAATAAGTGTTTCATTTATGAAAAAAAAAAAAGCTCATTCAAACAGGCTTTAAGTCTATTATTAGCAGAGCAATGCTTGTCAATATGAAGAAAAAAATATGGAATCTCGTTCTATATTGAAAAAAAAATTATATTTCCATTTTTACTTATAAAAATTAATCATAGTTTTAAATTAAAAACTTTAACTCTTGTTGTTGTGAATTAATCAAGTTAAATATGAAATATAACTTTTCTTGTAGAATAAAGAGATGCAAGAACTAGAAGGATACTATTTGGCCTACAAGATAAATTAAAATAACCATTAATAAAAGACAATTAGGAAGAGGAGCAGGTGGGTTTACAGCTAAACCAATGCTAATTACTTTTTTAACTTGCCTTTTGGCTTTTTGAACAACCACCCCAAAAATTTGAGCACACAAACAATCCCTTAGCTAAAGAATTAATTAATTAATATAATAGCACAAGAAAAGAAGGGGAAAGTGTAAGACGTCTATTTCAACGCACCTTAGCCTTACCACGGACCAGTCCGCCCCATTCTCTCTCTAACCGAATTTTCTCTCTCTAGATTCTCTGTCTGTCTTTTATTCAACCGCTTGAGTCCGAAACGCTGTCCTAAAACTTCTTCTCCTCTGAGCTTCAACGCTTTTTTTTTGTATTATATTATCACTATTGGGACTACTTAGATCTCAGTTATCTGAACTTTCTTAGTGTTTGCGAGCGAATTCGATTGAAGTAGAACGGTTGTCGAGGAGATGGCCGGCCGTTACGATCGCAACCCGTTTGATGAAGAGGACGAAGTTAATCCCTTTGCTGTAAGTGTTTTCTCTTCATTTTCGTGTGAAATATTGAATGTATGGTGGGAATTTGGTATTATTTGGCTTTAATGGCGCGAAGATTGAACTTCACTGTGCGCTTAGAAGTTAGAAGCGAAGAATTTGAAGTTGACTGTGCGAAACTTGGGGTTTTTGGAGTACTTTGGTTGACTTTATTTATGGTTTGATCTTGTGTGCTTTTGGCTTTTGTATGTACATTTTCACCGAATGTTGTTGGCAATTTGTTGTGCTCGAGAATCGGGAGTTGGAAGTGCTTCTCTTTTGTTTTGTTTTGTTAGTGTAGTCGAGATATTTTAGTTGCTTCGTTTTAGTTTGTGATATTCTAATTTAGATGCATATTGGTGTTTGCTTAGTGTAAGTTGGTTGATTGCGGGTGAATGCACGATCTTGTTTGCTGTGCTTCTCTTGTGGCTGTGATTGATAAGGGATTGAATTGAATTCAAGTGAATCTATTTTTGGTTATGGTTTCTACATGATTTATGCTTGGAAACAAAGTGAAAGTTTGTTTATGTGAAAAATATTTTGCTTTTGGTTCTTGCATGTATCCGCCATTAGAAGATGAATAAAAAAATAAAGGTGTCTTTCGAGTTTTAGTGGTAGAAGATGGTGGTTTGCAATTTTTCAGATGGTGGGCCGCATAAGGTGCTGTGTTTCACTGGTTCTGGTAAGGTGCTTTGTAGATTGAGAGGGTGTCTTTACAACAGGTGCTAGATGGAGGGTGATGGTAGATGGGGAATAGTGATGGTAAATTTAGCATGATGGTGGTGATGTGGGGCAATCTTGGTGTAATGAGGGGTGGGTGTTGGGTGATATTGTGGATTTAGGTGTGATGTAAGAAGATGTATGCAACATGTTTGTGAAAGTGCAGTTGAAAGAATGTATGTATTTAAGATATTAGCATGTAAACATTTATCTGAACTTTGAAAAACTATATGAGCAAGTTCCGTCCAGCTTTTACTTACAACCTAGAGAAGAGAGAAGATTAGTAACAACTCCTTTTAGCTGAGTGGCTTTAGAAAAATTTGTCATTCTTGATGTTGGTTTGCTTTTGTCAATTGGTATAAAGATTTTTTCTTATCCAGGATGGAGGAGGTAAAGGAAAACCATCTGGGCAGTCAAAGTTTAGTGGAGGCTCATTTTATACAACGGTGAGTTCGTCTTTAATTTTTTCAACTTTTGAGAAGAAAATTCTCATGCTAGTTTTAGAATCACATGACTACAATAATCAATTTAATTAAATTGAATCTCGTTTATCTGCTAAAACATTTTTCAATTTTGTTCTAGTGATTGCCATTGTTCTCTGGAGTTATCACGATTACTGCATTACAAAATTAACTTCATAGATGGCAGGAGGCCAGTTGGTTTTCTTCTTTTTTGTTTGAAATAAAAATGTTAGGTGTGCTGAATCGAGGTCAGACAGTAAAAGAAACTTTCTGAGGCTTAATGATCTCTTATTTTGAAAGGTCAAGCTGAATCAAAATTGTGATGGGTAAGAGTTATGATGGGAGAAACTCAAGGGCATCCTATGAAATTTGAGAACAATCAATGTGAATATTCTATTGTATTGGATTCTAGATCGACAATTTATCAGCTACATGTTTTGTGGATTGAATTTTAGCTGTAACTTGTTTTATTCCATTTATGGGTCCAGAATGTATTCTTGCTATTATCTTTATGATTATATATCTGTGCAGTAGCTATCTTACATGCAAAATTGTTTTTCTTTATTTTTCAGAGTGGAGGCGTTTCTTCTGCTACAAACTCAAGGCTCTCACCCCTTCCTCCAGAGCCTGCTGATTTCTACAATCCTACAGCACCAGTTGATATACCTCTCAATAATGCTGGGGTCAGTGCAATACTTTTGAATTGTTTATAATGCCATCATATGTGATCTTCGTTGTTCATTGAAATGTCTTTCTATCGCATCTAATGAAAGAAAATTTAAAATTTAGGATTTGAAAAAGAAAGAGAGGGAGCTGCAGGCTAAGGAAGCTGAACTGAAGAGGAGGGAACAGGTATTCCTGTCTGGTTACTCTTAATTTTCTGGGTATGAATTTATTTGCACTCTGGTGCACAATGCCATGCTGGGGGGGGGGGGGGGGGGGTGTTGAGGAACAGCTTATTATTGTTGAAATCAGTTTGGTTGCTTTCCCGCCTCTCAACAGTTAGGAGGAGTAGCTGTCATATTAAAGTAAAAAATTGGAAAACTCTTCTTGCCAAAATTGCTCATTGCAACATATCAAATTAAGTGTAAGATCAACCTGCATTACAGAAAGAAAGTAATGGAAGTATTGTCTCAGTTATGTTGTGTGGTGGACAATCAAGAAGAGAAGGGAAAGAATCATTGTTATGTTCAATTAAAAGGATTGAATATTGTATACAAGGAATATTACTTTTTGGGAGAGGAGCAAAGTTCTTGCTTAAATCGGCAGGTGTAGAGACTTTTGTCGTGCATGGCAATGTTTGTCAAAGACCGAGCTGGATTACAATCTGTATTCTGGATTTAATTTCTAATATGTAATTATGTTCTGCAGGAAGTGAGGCGGAAAGAAGAGGCTGCTGCAAGAGGTGCTTTATCTTATCTTAGTGGATCTTTTCTATTGCCTTCACTAGATGCCCTGTATCAAAAAATGAAGCATCCTTTGCATGTCTATTTTTTGAGTAGACTTCTGTGGCACTGATTTATTGTTCTTTTGCAGCTGGCATTGTTCTTGAGGAGAAAAATTGGCCTCCATTTTTCCCCATTATTCATCATGATATTGCGAATGAAATACCAATTCATCTGCAGAGGCTGCAATATGTTGCGTTTACAACCTTCTTGGGTATGTAAGAATTTGCCAATATTTTGTGGCAGTTCTGTGGTTTTCTGGTTGCTTAATGCGGTTCTGTGATTGTAATCTTCTCTACGTTTTCTCCTAATTATAATTGTTGGGTGACCACCTCATCTAAAAGCTCAAGCTATTAGAGAGGGAGAGGCATTTTACATTTATTTATATTCTTCTACATGCCCCGCACGTGCAGGCAGACTTCTTTTTTGTTTGTGTCAAGCCTTGCACGTGAAATTTCCTTTTTTTTTTTATGAATGGATGGCGGTGAGATTCGAACTCAGGACCTCTTGTTTGGCCTGGCTCTGATACCATGTTGGGTGACCACCTCATCTAAAAGGTTAAGCTATTAGAGAGGGAGAGTCATTTTACATTTATTTATATTCTTCAACAATAATCTTTATACATTTCTGTTCACGTAGGGAGTAAATGATGATATTTGATATTTGATGGAACTTGAAAGTTTTTGTCTTTTTTATGCATTATTGAGAAACGAAAAAGGAGTAAAATGTGTTTCATGGCTGACCTGCTTTTAGTGCCAGCTTGAATTGAAGTCTCCCAGGGCCTTTGTTATGGAAATTGATGCATTTCGTTGGGGATATTTAGGCATAAAATTTAATTTTGCATTATGTTCTTTATCTGTAAATCAGAGCGAAAATTGTTTTTGGTTGCCAAGTTCAATCAAAACAAATTCATTGATGAGAGATTATTGTGAAGCCTCCCTTTTTATTATCTATGGAACTGCATGTGCAAGATTATTTTGTGTGAGAAAATCATATTAAGAAAGTTATGTATTCATGTAGAAATCAGTGCAATTTCTTGTTAGTGTGGCCATGTCCCTACCTTAACTTTTGATGCTTGGTGTGAACATTTTTGCAATTTTTTTGAACAGTTCTTTTCACATAATATGCCAGCTGGTTTGGGAGGTTACATATTTTGTCTTTTTCTGTATTGTGATTCAGTGGGGTTAAAGAGTGCCTCCCATTTTAGGATCTGTATATAATTGAATGTTAATTAGTTTTGAAGCTGCTAATGAGATGTATGTACTGATGGTTATCAGGACTATCTTTTGCCCTTCTATGGAATGTTATAGCGGTGACCACTGCATGGATTAAACAAGGAGGTTGGTGTTCAGTATTTATATTCTAGTAATATGTGTTTTTGGAACCAATTTTCTTAACTTCAAATTCTGTGTGCTAGATGCAAAAATTTGGTTTCTTGCCATTATCTACTTCATATCAGGAGTTCCAGGAGCCTATGTGTTATGGTATCGACCTCTCTACCGTGCATTTAGGTTCGTGCTTCTATCTTTTTGCCAAATCAATGTTTACACTAAGAAATGATTTTGTGTCTCACCACATGTGCAATCCAACAGGTCGCACATGTGGGTACGAACTTCATAGATGCGTGTTTTGTGGAAAATAATAATAATAATCATAAAATGAGATGCATCGTTTTTTTTTCCATCTTCATTTGGTTGGACGGTGGGGTGGTGGTGGATGAATTAGGATTAGAATTTCATTTCATGTACAAAACTGTTATTCAGTCGGTTATAAAGGTAATGAAAATGGATGAATGGATTTTGATCTACTTACAGTCTGACTTGGTATCCATATTATATTACAGGACTGAGAGCGCAATGAAGTTTGGGTGGTTTTTCCTGTTTTACCTAGTAAGTTTCCTTTATTGTTTGTTGCGGATTCCTATCTTCAACTGAACTTGTGATGATTTGTGATTTTGATGGCTTTGCAGCTTCATATTGGCTTCTGTATTTTTGCCGCAGTTGCACCTCCTGTAGTTTTTAGAGGAAAATCTCTGGCGTAAGTCTGCCTTTAATTTATTTCTTTTTCTGGAGGGCAGTTGTATCGATGATATGCCTCAACAAATATATATTTACTTAATCTACAAACTTGGTGTTTAGTTTTTCAATTTTACGGAGAGTTTATAGGGTTGTCTGATTATCTATTTGTCCTGATTTATTTTGGTAAGTCTGCTGATTAGATTTTTGATAGTATCATCGATGGTTTTTCTGCAGTGGTATCCTGCCAGCTGTGGATCTGATAGGCAAGCATGTCTTGGTTGGGGTAAGTTAAAATACCTGCTGACCAGGTTAATGGGCCTGTATTGTCATTACTAAAGTTCCACATCAAAATAATGACTTGATTTACACAAAAGGCATCCACTTTCTTTGCGTCTGCTAGTTAGAAAATTCTGGTGTTCCTGTATTAGCAATATTTTTCATTTTGCAGATTTTCTACTTCATTGGGTTCGGACTTTTCTGCCTCGAATCAGTTCTCAGCTTTTGGGTTATACAGGTATATATAATATCTTTCCTCTAACTATAGACCCCTCAAATCCTGGCTTTGAAGCCTGATTTCACTAAACCCTCAGAGAGGGGCCTAGATGCCCAAGCTTCACTTTCCTGCTGCTCCTCCTCCTGCTTTCTCTCTCTCTCTCTCTCTCTCTCTCTCTCGTTTTCTTGATCTTCTTGACGAGCATATTGCTTTTCATTCTACAGCAAGTATATATGTACTTCCGAGGCAGCGGCAAGGCAGCTGAAATGAAGCGTGAAGCTGCTAGGGGGACCCTGAGAGCAGCAATTTAAATTTGCCACGACGGACCTACAAGTAACTGTCTCCTGAATATGAGATGCCGTTGCACACATTATGGAGAGTTGCCGGATGGATGAAATTGGGTAGCACTTGTAAAGCATATTTCTTGTATTGAGTGTTTCATTTTTTTGAAATGACTATGTTTACATCTTTTTCTTGAGGTCACTTTTGAGGGGGAGTACTGAGTAGAAAGGAGTTAGAAGCTAGACTTGCTGGCGCCTATGTAGATCTTTGTTGTGTCTGTAAATTCATTGTGTGGCATTTGGTCTTAAATCTTTGTTCCATTTTGTCTCGTGAGGGCTATTTGCAGTCATCTCTCTATAAGTTTGGGTTTTCTACATTTTTATCCTTGTAGTTTTGATTTTTGATAGAGACTTATTTGGTACTGTATTGGCCAAGAAAAAATAAAATCTAATTTTAGTCCCAAAATCCAGTAAATCCTGATTTTCTACTGAAACATGAGGACTTTTATCGTATTTTCTTATTTATAAATAGAGTTTTTTTCTCCCGTGTTGATATTGTTTTGTGCATTTGTGTAATAATACATGAATTATTGAGGGAATTGAATGAAATGTACCGTTTAAAAAAATGGCTCCTAGATCATGAACATTGAATCAAGCAATTGAGGTGTCTAAGCGAGATTATGGTTTTCTATTTTTAAAGATTATAAATATTAATTTGGGATATTCAGTGTGATTTTCTCAAATTCAAATGACATAACTGAGCTAATGGAGATGCTATTTCCACCATAATCTCTTGAAATCAAGTGCAATTTGAAATACACCTGACTTGATTTGATTATTGCAGTTCTATCAATGTAATAGTAAATGAAGTTCTATTCTAGACATCATAGATTTGTCGCTACCTATAACAATCTTGCTATTATAATTTATAACTTCACGTTTTTAAAGATACTCGAACTTAAATACTTGAAATAGCAGTTTCGATCAACAAAAAGAGGGGGAAAATAGGAGTATAACCACTGGCTGTTAATGGTTATTAAAGCTGTTTTTTTCAGGGGAAGCCAACACTATCAATTAGAGCTGATTCTTCAAGGGAAGCCAACATGCTGGTTTGCCCGAGAGGTTAAGGGGGAAGACTTAAGATCTTCTGCACATAAGTGCGCATGGGTTCGAACCCCATAGCCAGCAATTTGTCCCTGCAGTTCTCTCAAAAAATGAATCCAAAAGTACTTTTGTGAAATTTTATTCTTTTTCTTTTTAGCCTGAATTATTTTGTTTTTGAATTCAATAATTTAAAGTATTCTTTTTCTTTTTAGCATGAATTATTTTGTTTTTGAATTCAATAATTTAAAGTACTTTAAAATGTACCTTTCTTTTAAGACTTATGTATAGGCCAAATTTGGAGTTTTTTTTTATTCTTTACCTTCTGTTTTTTTAAAGAGAGTTGTAAACAGTGACGAAGGCAAGATCTTATGGTCAAGGGGTGCACCCACCAACTATAGTCTATTAATAATATAATTATTAAATTAATACACACACAAACACACACACACACACACACACACACACATATATATATATATATATACACATTTGTTAGTTAAAACACATATTATATCTGTATAGTATTCGTACGTACAAATAATTAAAAAATAATACCGTTCTCGTGCACATTTTAAATTTAATGCATAATACTTAGACTTTTGATATAATACGTTGAGTACATGTATTATATGTATTCCATATAATAAATGACAAATAATACTTCATTTTATGAAATATTTATTTGAAATTTATAATATATAAAAATTATGTTATGTACAATACATCAAAATTAATTATAATGGTTAATCGAATATCATAGATAGAAAATTTGTAATTTTTAATAAAACTATGAAGTATTATATAAATAAGTATATGAATTTATATTATGATTCTAAATTAAATAATTTAATGATAAATTTTAGTATTTTTTTTTTCCATTATTTAAATTACATAAGAAAACATGATTTATGTGAAAATAATATCAAAGTCGTATTTTTACCCGTAATTTTTTTTTCACATACATGTTAGAATCGTACTTTAATGCCGAATATTACATGCACCATATATATATATATATATTGAGCAGATGTAATATTCAACTTCTTTTTACATTAATCAGTAAAATAAATATCCTCAAAGACTCCAAAGTTCCATGATATGAGTTAAGCAACAAACTGCAAATAATTGTAGTGCACAGTTGCAAGTAGTTTCTAGATGACCAAGAAGAAAATATATTAATTGAAAGTTTCACTTTGCCACATTTCATCTATGGCTTATTCTAAAACATCGCAAAAGAGTGTGTGTGTGTGTGTATGTGTATATATATATATATATATATATATATATTCAAATGTATATTTTTCTAAAAAAGAAAATGAGAAAGTATATTCATGCCTATTTCGTCGTCTCAAGGGCATTTTGGAGAAAGTAGTGATTAAAGAATGTTTGAGGATTTACTCTTCACTGACCTGATCATTCAAAATATCGCGAAATAATTAGTAATTATTATGGCAGCTATTGTAATAAACTTAAAATAAATATTTTACTCTACTGAACCTATCCAATGAATAAGGAAGAAATCTAAATACCATATTCCTCTATAAGATTTTGTGTTATTTATACCTATGTCTTCTAATTATCACTATAAAAGTGAAGGTTATCGATTCTTCACTATCTTCGTTGTAAAATATGTTCTCTCCACTGTCTATGTGCCAATAGATAAAATTAATCTCGAATCGATGAGCACATACACTTGAATATGACATTTTTTTCCAATCTCAACGAATTTATTAAGAGGTGGTGGTTATTATTTACCTACCGGCTGCCGTACATATAATATTAGAAAATGGAAATAAAATATCACACTATTTGATGTATGTCTACAAAAATACAATCTTCTTTACAAATAATAGGTAGTTAAACAATACAGAGCTTGTATAAGAAACTTAAAAAAAAAAAAATACTTCACGATAATTACACAATATATGACTTATTTTGATCATAAAGCATGATGGTGCTGTATTTATCCCCCCCGCGGTGCTTTTTAATTACAACACAAACACTACCAAGATTGTACTCTTGACGCCATCGGATTCGTAATATACCGGTGAAGTTAGAGGCAAGAAGAGTTCCAGCTAGCGTCGACGGCCCCGATGATCTTCTCATGCAATACAGCTCCAGAACAGGCGATTATACCCCGATCAAGACCTTCTAAATACATACCTTTCGAGAAGCAGAGCGGATGACCTCCAGCATCGGTCACCACGCCACCGGCTTCTTGGATGATAACGACACCGGCTGCATGATCCCATATCTTTTCCTTGTAACCAGCTCGCGCAAACTTCATGAATATTTCAGCATCTCCTCGGGCTATGGCTGCGTACTTCACCATAGAATACACACGCAACGGTTGATTCCTGCATATTTATATGCATTTTAAGCTTCTCACACCCAAGATAACTTGTGCACAAAAGACTATGAAAATCCAAGTGCCAAAACTACCAAAGAAAACATAAGCGAACGAAGAGAACTCAACTCACCTTAGTCCCACACTATGTGCTAGTCCTGCAGTGAAAGAATGGCTTGAATTGGCCTTCTCGACAGGCTCACAAAAGGTAGCCAACGCAGGGTTATCGACGGTTGACACTTTGATTTTCCGTGCAGCGTTTGGCCAAACAAACTTGCCTCCTTTATGAATCAACGGCTGCATCCACGCCCCACCACCTCCTTTCCTTGCATAAATAACGCACCCTTTATCCCAAGATGCTGACATGGTGGAAGTTAATCCAGATACAATTCTACGGTACCCATTATGATAACTTAGCCATTCTTTATTCATTGGATAATTTGGGCATCCGAGAACTCCAAGAACAGGCTCACCATTCTCTATCAAAGCAAGAGCTATAGCGTATTGGTCCCCACGTATGAACCCTAATGTCCCATCAACGGGATCGAGGACCCAGAATCTTCTGGTGGCCCCCCCGGTCGAGTTGCATCTACTGATGGCTTCTAGAACCTCTGAGTTACTTAGAGGCTTGGGGGGCGATCTAAGTCCAAAATTAGGTGCTTCAGTTAGACACTCGTTGACTGTCTTTGTGACAGAGTGCAGTAAGCTGACTGAATCAGTCTTGGAGAGTACTTGAACATCTTCTTCAGCAACAATGGATATGTTTTCACCTCCAAAAGCCTCAGATAGTACCCAGCTTACGGTTGCTTGCACGCCCCAATCTGCTCACAAGTAGCAATTTTGGAGCATTAGCCAATCCAACCTATGTCACATGCACCTATTAGGCTAGAGTATCCAGAGGTTATTCAAAGTTCTTATACACACACACACAATGTAGTTTTCCATGCTTTTGCTCTCTTGTAATTGCTTGTTCCAATCGGGGTTAGGGATACGTAAAGCATAATGTTCAACTCAACCAGTTGCACAAAAAATAAAAGAAGGCGCGAATAAGTTTCCAAGTATGCCAAAATAATAGTTTATACTTCAGAAAACAGGTACCTCATGAGTTATGAACAGTCTTCTTTTCATGATCTTACGAAATTTCTCCGTCATTTCAAAATATTATGCTAGTTATAGTATATTTTGAGCCGGGCAGAGTTGAATATTGCTAATCAACTAGACACTTTCGGCCGAACTCACAAAATATTGGAACGCACAGAACAATAATTTAAAAAACGAAAGCAAAAAAAAAAAAAAAAAGAGAAAAGATACAGATGGAATAAATTAAGCTTCAACGATAAGCAACAAAGGTTAGTCTTGAACGAACAGCGCCAAGCAATTCCAGAAAAGTATACCAACTGCAATAACACTACATTACAATAAAACAAGACAATCTTCAATAGAAAATTCAAAAATGCTCCATTGCCCATTTCAAGAAAATTAACAAACCAACAGAAAAAATGCAAGAACAGCCCATTTCAGGAAAGCGAAACAAAACAAGACGTTTTAATCCAGAAACAATCCATCTGCAAACTTCAAGAAAATCAACAAACTACCAGAAATATACAAGAACAATCCATTTCAAGAAAGGGAAACAAAAACAGGACATTTCAACGGAAATTTCGAATATACTCCATCTGCCAAAAATTTCACGAGAATTAACAAACCCA
This sequence comes from Petrea volubilis, assembly GCA_026212405.1. NCBI lineage: Eukaryota > Viridiplantae > Streptophyta > Magnoliopsida > Lamiales > Verbenaceae > Petrea > Petrea volubilis. Next base: position 21,850,439 of record CM047881.1, read on the forward strand.
TTCAAGAAAAGGGTATAAAAACAAGAACGGGGGGGGGGGGGGGGCAAAATTACCAGCAACAGTGACCAGAGAATCATCATCCTTGGACTGAACTTGGCCATTGCTTTTAGAAAGCAAGCTTTCTTGAACTCTCTGGCAGAGCAAGCACGCCATGTGCACCGCCTTCACAGCGACTTCCAATTCTTTGGAGTATTTTTTCAAGTCCATGGACCCAAATTCCAACGTATCACTACTAAAATCTTGGGCTGTTGCAGAGACGATTGTTGGGTTGCAATCCCAACGAGAAGATGGGTAGTTGCGCAAAGTTGAGAGGGGGTTTGTGTGAAAAAGTCCCAAGTTTTGGGGAGTGAATTTGCTGGTTCTCGCAGTTTGCGAGGACGCATAAGGGGGCAGAATTTGGGTAGCGAAATCGGAGCAAGAAATGGGCACTTTTAAAGAGGGGTCGAGCACGCGCCACCACATTGGGGAGGTGGATATTTCAACTTTCGTGGCGCCGAGAGATGGCGATAAGGGTGGGAAATAAAATTGTAGTTTTTTATGATATGGTGGAGTGCGCAAAAGTTGATTCAAATTTTTTGTTGAATTATTGGGTTGGAAAGTCTTTAATACATTCTTCAATTTGGGAGTTCTTGATAGTTGATATGCATTTTCTTGGGTTCACATGTGAGGAATAAATCAAAGTGGATACACATACATAATGGTGTATTCCATTCCATATTTGATAAAAAGCTTCATTTGATTATGAAGATTGGATTTAACTCCTAAAAATATATTTTATGGTATTGGATCATATTTTTGGAGGTGAACTCCTATCGTATTGAATTGGAATGTTTCATTTACAACCCCCCATGAGATTGAATATTGTTAAAAATTATGTATGTAGTAGATGTCTTTATGGATTGTGGAATTTTATTATATGGTAGAATGAATCAAATATCGTTCATCAAATTAATTAACATGTGCATTATGTGGTAATACAATAAATCACATGAAGCTTGTATCGAGTAATTTTATATATATATATAATCAATTTAAAACATTTTATAAATATCAATCAGAACGATATACATATACATGCACTCACGCAAAGAGAAATAAGAGACGACAAGGAGGTTTAAATCCAAAATCTTAATGGTGCCGATTCGAATTCTCACCCCTAGTTTACAGTCCGACTGACGTGTATCGAGTAGTTGGATATATGATATGTGTACAAAAGCAACAAAACAATTTTAATTTACTGAATAAACAAAATAAACAAGTAAATTTAAATGCAAGGATTTTTTTTTTTAAAGGTTAAATGCACGAATGTTATCCATCTCTCGTATTACTTCGGGTGCAAAATCTACCAGGCTTATAAAGCAGTTTAGTTCGATTTAAATAGCAAAAAATAAAAATGATTATTAAACCTAAATAATAAAAGCAATTCCATTTAAAGGCAATAAATATTTTAATTTTAGGCTCACTCGATCCTTTTTAAACCCAATAAGTACTCGGTTCTATCTATATTTAACAAAAAGTGAGGATTCACGATTTTGGGGGTGCGTCATATTCTATTTTTCAGTTTCTTGGACCAAGTCAATTGATAATTTTACGGTTCATCAAGATTCAAGATATAATTGGTAAGTTTTTCTATTTCTATAAAAAAAAAATTGTGAAGTGTTATAAAATAAAATTATATTTTGTCATTAATAAACAAACAAATTAAATTTTTTGTTAAATTTTTGTCAATATTATATTATTAAAGTGAAGAATGTTCATTTTTCCCTCTATTAATATATTCGAGTAATGATTGAATTCTAGGTTTATACTTCTATTGTAGACCCGTTGAATTTCAGGTTTTGTTAGCTTTTTATTTTGTAATATTGATTTTATTCTTTTTTGTTTTATTTTGACTTCTATTTTAATAGGAAATGGATAAATTTATTATTAAACGAAAGTCATGTTTAGAGCAACAAGCTTCCTCACAATCAAATGAGACCGACTTCTATGTGGATGGATGGACCAAATTGTTCAAACTCAAAGCAAATTTGAATTGACATTCAATTAGAGTAGCTTCCATCAGAACCAGGGATACACCCTAAAATCTACAATGAAAATAGTGAAGAACATGTTGCGCAATTGTATAGAGATAGTTTGATGAATGATTGCTTAGTCATTTATATAGAAAAATGTTTTTAGTAGTATTAACAATGAGTTGATTATTCAACATTTTCAAAATATGCAATCGCATCGTGGACAACTATGGTATGTATAATTTTCAATTATAATAGGATTTTTTTAATATTTATTATCTCATCCATGCTTTTGGATAGAATTGATAGATTTTGTGTGATATATATACATAAATGTAAATTTATATATTTTTTGATTTAATATTTATATAATAGATAGCTCGTAGACTGCAGAAGTGCAATCGATAGATGTCCCCTGACCTCGGGGTTCTGCCTCCGACACTGTACGAGATATGCGGAAATACTTTCAATTGACAAAATATTGTTGTTGTTGTTTACTTTTTAACTAGTTGTAATGCTATATTGCCACATTAATTCCGTTCTTTCTTTTTACACCTTGCTTTGCTACGATTATATTGCTTCATTAATTTTCTTTTAATTGTATCAAAACAATTTGCCTAGATGAACAAAAAGAAAAGTGAAACAAACATGAAAAGATCTTTCACTGCCAGGATTTGAACGTGGATATCATTGACTTGATATTTGCCAGAGTGCTACAGTGGACCAAGTTGGGTCTAAGTGTGCATTTTAAAATATTTATACAGAAACCTATTCTTACACATTAAATCTACTATATAATTTTAGAAATATCTAAAATAATAATTCTAAAAAATAGATATTGTGATCTTAATTTTAAAGTTATAATGAATGTTAATTAAAACATAGACACACGAAGTTAGATTTTTATATGTATAATAAAAAGTACATTATGTATATGATATGGGACTCTTGACACATGACAACACGTGTCATCAAATCCCAATTCATCGGCTCCACATGGCGTTGCGCGCTTCCTGCTCAACCTCTAGTACTTGCATCGAGCACGATTTGTCTTCGATCTCCCCTCTCGTTGACCCGTCTCTCCTCGACACAACCTCACCTCGAGGATTAGCCACCTGCCCATCGCTATCTTCCGTACACTAGCATGTCCAATTGGCTCCAGTTGCTTGCAGTCCTATACTGAAACCGTCGAAGTAGCCTACAATCCCCTTTTTGCACCTATGCACCATTACCAAGATGCTCAAACCTACTCTCCACAAATTCCAAGGGCTGAAACCTCTATAAATACCCCATGTCTCTTTACAGGTATGATCTCTTTTTTCACGATATTCAGCCCAAAACTCCCTGCTCGATCTCTCCTTAATTCCTTCGCTGACTTAAACGTCGGAGGGTCTTCGCTGGAGACTCTTCCGAATAGACTCATGTGTTTTCCTTCTAGCAGGGCAAGGACTCGTTCTCTGGTAATTATTAAGTGCTGACCACGTCATACCTTGAAGACCTATCAAATATTGACATCATCAGTATCAATAATATAAATATATTTTAACTTGAAATAGTACTCCTTGTCTATTGAAGATGGGGTATATACATGTTATATATATATATATATATATATACATCGTACAAATGTATGATTTAAAATTTTAAATACTTCTTTAAAATAACTGTGTTATATAAATTAAAATATAGATATAATAATTTTGATGACATTTAGTTTTAAGTTCATAAAAAAATTATGAAAAATTCTTATAAGCATCGCCATTGGAGCCATTAATGGTTGAGGATAGCGATATGGGAAAATTCTTACCTGCACTTGGTTTGGTCAAATCTAATAAATTATATGATAAGTATATCGCACTTATCAAGTGATTGATCACTCTCTCTAAATAATCAATCATTTACAGGATAAGTATAAAATACTCGTCATGTAATTAACACTAATTCAGTCAAACTGAGTTTGAGCTAGAATTTTCCAATGTGGTATTAATAATAAGAATTATTACTTTTTTTTTCGCAATTCACATCATTTTGATATTTTTGTCTTACATATACTCATAATTTAATATCTTCATCACATATATTTACTTATCATATATATCATATATATATATACACTCATAATTTAATATTTTCATAATGTATTAAATGGTTAGCAAAGGTTGAACATTTTCAACTAGTGGTGGTAAAATGGTGGATTGGGTTATATTTGAATCAAGCTCTATCAAATTGAGTTTAAAATGCTGGCTTCGAAGTGGGTTATATAAAACAGGTCATAAACGAGTTGAGTTATACATAATTGTTTAACAAATTTTTAAGTCGCATAAGTAATTTTGCTATTCATTTTTCAAACTCATGAAATATTATCAAATTATGAAGTGTTTATAGTTGGATCATCTAAAATTCGAAACTTATTAAACCCCTAAAAACCCAACCGGTTTCAATACATCTACACGATTTTAAGATCAAAGCCATTTTAAGTTGAATTAAATTGGATTGGAGACCTGGGTCCCATGTTACTTTACGACCTCTATTTTGAGCCGAAGGATCCACACTTAATTGTAAGATAAAAGAAAGCCGACTTGAAAATAGATAATCTCCAATGCTTTAAGGGGTTGTTTGCAAATATTTTTATTTTTTGATAAATAGACGTTGTGGAAAAAATTGAAAAAAAGTAGAATAGTTAACGTGGATAACGCTCGGAAAAAAAAAAATGAAGAGTAGTGGTCAAATTTCAAAAAAACAATTTAGAAGCTTGAAAAAATAGGTTGAAAGTTACTTTTAACTTTTATCTTAATTTAACATTTTTTCAACGGAAACAACAAAACAAAACATTGTGCAATTGTTTCTTTTTGATAAAAATAGAAAAACACTACAAACAAAAGTAGAAAAAAAATACTTTTTTATAACGTTTGCAAACACGACTGAATGAGGCTCAAAGTAGGACAATATTTTTGAATTGGATGGATAATTTCGATTTCTACTCATGTCACTTGAGAAAACACATACATTTTTACCCAAAGTAAAAACAATTATACTAAGTTAATTTACCCTTATCTATCATCGAATCAAACAAAATGCAAAATAGGGCAAAGATTTAACAAGAAATTTTTCCCCACTTGTCCAATTGAGAGGCACCAAATTCAAATTTGACGGTGCAACAAAGGCAACATTAATTCTTTCAAAATGATAACAAGCATGAAAATAAAAAGGCTTGCAGTGCGCAATAATTCTGATTGCATTAATGTGAACATTCCATGTTTCTTAAGGTCATAGGTCTTAATCCTCAGACAGGGACAACCTTAATATATATGGATTAATTTCAAATAATTTAATATAGTTTATGAGATAAATATGAATGTATATGATGGGATTTGAAGTCTTAATAAAACCCCATCTGTCGAAAATTTCTTATTCACAAATCTTGCAAATGAAGAGAATACATTATTAGTGATTGATCATAATTTCAAGATAAGCGCAAGAAGCATACAAAAATGGAATGTCTTGCCAAATCCCACTTATAACTTAATTTATTTGGCTCAACCGTTTGCCCACTTTCAATTTGAGCAGCCAATGCAATAGGATAGTAGCTAAGTTGTTTTGATTCATAATTTTTCACAACACCCCCCCCCCCCCCCCACAAACATACGCACATCATAATCCCATCATTTATTTATTTAATTTAAGATTGTTACCAATCATTTTGAATAGGTAGCAATGGAAAATTCTTGTATGAACTTAATATTGGACTCCACTTATGGATAAGTGGTTTAGATTGCATTGTATTTTGTTTGTTAATACTTTTTTTTAAGTGAATCAATGATATGACATAATTTGAATCATTTGGTGTATGTGAGGCACTCAGACCAGGTGCATATGAGAATTTTCGATTTGCTATTATATATTTGTCCGGTAACTATGAGCACATTGCTAAACTCGAATATTTTATGACTAAATGAATACGACTATTAAGGGTTGGATCGAGTTAGGAAACGAGCTGCTAGGTCAAAATAATTGAGCTACAATCCTTAGTTGAGTACTTGGACTGAAGCCAAGGTCTCCAACTCTTGGGTTTGAGCATGAGAATACGGTTAAAATTTTTTGAAAAAGATCCTCCAATGCTCAAAACAGCAAAAGGAGATATTTATTGAAAGCATAGCATACATGAAAATAATTTATAGTGATTTTGGTAGGTTATCTTTTCAAATTGGTTTTGAGTTATCTATAGTGATAATTGATTGATGTCATATGGCATGGTCTTCAAACTTAAGAGCCCTAAATTTGAGGGATAAGATAATTGACCTTCCCATGGAAATTTAACTCCTTTAAGCTTCTTTAAATTAACATGTTAAGTCCCCTCATATTTATGTGGGCTTAAGTATGGTCATATATGCTACTAAGGTCTTGTATTAATAAGGTACAACCCTCGACTAAGAGGTAGAGGGTTCGAACGTTTTAAATTTTATGAATGTGGTAATCAATTTACTACATTAGTAGTTTATAGTATACTTTATATTAGTTTTTTTATTTGATAATCAATAATGATTATGATAATAGTTTGTTCTTAATTTGAAAATGTTGATACAATCAATTAATACGTAATAGATCATTTCCTTTTGAAAAAAAAAAGTATAATCTTATACACATACATACAAAATATATATATATGTATATATATTTAGTCTAAAAATTTAACGGTCAGAAATGAGAATTATTAAATATTTATTATTTTCATCACGATTAATTATTTCTATGATTTGATTGCTGCAATGAAAAGGATGTTTTATTCTATGTTTTGTGCGTGGCGGTGTGAAGGCTTATCATATTATTATATCCAAGAGTACTATTTACCAATAATTCAAACTCACAAATAAATATATTCTACAAATTATGAAAATTTCTCAAACAAAAATGCCCCCATGAATGGCTTATAATTTTCTCAAAACCATAATTATTTAAATCTAGTTATAGAGTAATTTAAAATAATTAGAATTATCTATGTTGAAACTTTTGTAAAAATTAATCGTACAAGAAATATTATTGTGGATTGCTTGATGTATTAGGAAAATTTTCTCGTGGGGATCACTCATAGATTAGTAACGTGTTGGGGTTTAGCTAAAACGTGACAATATATCCAATTGCACTTTATCAAGTGATGGTGCTTTTCAGAAGTGATGATAGATGAGTCCACATATGAATATTTCAATTTTAGGTTAGCATGATGTAATTCATATTTCAGCCTGACATCCTCCGAATTAACCAAAAACAAACTATTTTTTTTTCTAACAAATAAATAAATAAATATTCATTTCATGCATTTAGAAATTAGAACCTTGATTTTTGTAAGGAGGTACCTCTATTTTACCATTGAGGCAGGACCGTTTTAGCGAAAAATTGCTTTTTGCCTTTTTATTATCCCATATTTAATGTGAAAAAATTGGTTTTGATTTGTAAAATTGTTTCAAATTATCACAGTACTAAAATAATCAATCGGTACCATGTAACTCTAACCAGCTACTTTTAATCACGAAATTGTGAATCCAGAAAATATTGTCGCTGGGCTTACAGCATAGCGGTGGAAGTTTGAATTTGGTATTATTAAGGTTTTGGATTCAAACCGCCTTGTCATCTTCCTTTTTCCTTGGGATGTGTGTGACATTCCAATTGATATTTATGGAGTGTTTTCGAGTAGATTGTAAAAAAGAAAAACAATACTAAAAATACTTTATGTTTCAACAATTATCTAAAACTAGTGAGGTGAGCACACCCGATGCGTGTAGCAAATTAAAAAATATATAAATTAATTATGCACTTGAGTTTCATTATTTATTATAGTTTCTATATGAATTTTTTTTAACGTTTATGAAGTTTTAAATAAGTGAAAAGTAAAGTAATTTAGTAGAAGAGAAAATTAAATGATTAAAAATAATAAACAAATGAATTAAAAATGTTCCATAGGAGGGAGGAGGGAGGAGGGAGGAGGGAGAAGATATAGGAGAGATGAGAGAGATAGAAAAAGTAAAAAGAAAAGAGAAATAAAAAAAAAAGGAAGCGTGTAGTAGGAGGGGAGGGAGAGAGAAAATAAGGAAAAAATAGAAAATAAAATGACGGGCCAAAAAAATGTTAGACCAAAAATAATTATTTAAAGGGCCTCTTGTTTTATATAATAGTATAGATAAAGAGCAATTCTTAAAATTAGTGTATTAGGCACACTTAATGCATGTGTAAAATAAAAATGAATATAATTTGGTTAAATAGTTAAATTTAATAGTAGAATTTTTTTGGTTAAATTCTATGTGAATTATGTATATATATATATATTATTTATACTATCTTTTTAATTAATGAAAATATATTTATTAGATTTATGATGAGTCAAAAAAATAAATTTAAAAATAAATAACTCTTTGATTAAAAATAAATAATAAATTTAAAATGGAGAATGTGAGAGAAGAAATGGAAGAGAAAGAGGAGGATAAAAAAAGGGAAAAAAACACGTTGTTGGGAGAAACCGAGAAAGGGAATGGATTGAAAAGAGGCGAGAAGTTAAAATTGCATTTTAGGAAAAATTACAATTACACGCACACACAAAAAAAAAAAAATCAAAGCCCTTCACACTTAATATATAATATAGATGAGTTTTTTTTTTAAAGTCCTTCAAAGTTACCCTTTGATTTATATTATCATTTCACATCACTACATCTTAATTTCAAATAATTTTAACATTCAATAATTTTTAAAATATTTTAAATAGTGGCAACTTTTTCAACAAAAGTCCATTATTCAGTCAGGCAATTTGGGCGTGCAGTCCATTTATTAATGGGCCTAACAGGATGCAGGTGCCCATCTTTAATATCTTTAGTACTGGGCCACCAATATTTTATATTTTTATCAAGTAAAGCCCAATAGGAAGAAAACGTGGAAACAATTAACCAAATTCAATCCCATGTGAAAAACGACTATTCAAAAAATCTCTCTCTTAAATTGAATTAGAGTTTTAGAGAAACTTGAAAACGTGAAAAATCGTTTATTACATTATCATAACGTGACCTTAAAATTCGATTACACAAATAACACGTCTTCGTCTAATAACAATAATTTTGAAAGTTGAAGTATAATTCAAAAATTGAAGTATCTATACTATCTATACTATTACTAATAGATGTGGTATACTCTATGCGTGTATAAAATAAAAATAAAATACGATGTGATTACGTGTTTAATAAATTTATAATTTTACATATTATAAAAAATGATTGAAAAGTAAATTTATATATTAAAAACAAAATGAATATAAATTGAATTTTATTATAAAAAAATACATAAAGAGATAAAGGTCAAATTCCAAAAATTTTCCCTTGATTTAGCAGAGTTGCACAAAGTCTTTCGTAGTATAAAAGTAGGTGAAATACCCTCTAGGGTTAATAAAACTATGCATGCATGCTCTGGGACATCCTTGCCATTAAACCAGACCAGACAGCATCAAATTTTTACATGTATTTCCTATTATACCCTTCTAAAAATTTTGTATTTTGAATTAATGTTACTTTTCTTTTCATATATATACATATATAGCCAGTTAGCGACACATACAACACCACATGCGCGCGTGCATACACACACACACACACACACACACACACATATATATATATATATATATATATATATATATATTCTCACACACACCAAGCACCTCAGTCACACACACGCTAGACACCACAAACACACGAGCACAATCAACACATACAAAGACGATGAAAAAGGGGAAAAAAAGAACCGAAAAGAGAAAGACAAATAGAGGAGAGAGAGAGAGAGAGGAATCGTACTTAAGAATGACAACCATTTTGATTTATTTTTATTTTTATTTTTTATTTTAAGATTTTAATATATTATTTAATAAAGTGACAAATAAAAAATAATGAAGAATGACAAATTTAAGAAAATTTATAGAAAACTTTTCAATTATTATAAAAAAAATAATTATTTGATCATTCTATTAAAAATTATTAGATTGTTTTATTGATTTTTAAATTAAATAAAAAAAATTGAAGATAGAATAAAAATAGAAATGAATTTATGTTGCAACCTCAAAGCGTGCACCGTGTTCCACTTTGGTCGTGCGCCAGTGCGTGCTTCGGTCATTGGCCCACGGTGTCATGCTCGATCTCTCGGATGCGGAAGAGCGACCGGGTACGAGGTCAACGACCTCTATTTGCCCCAAAAATTCTACGCTTGTACAAAATAAAAATGAAATATAATTTGATCACATGTTTAATAAATTTATAGTTATATATATTATGAAAAAAAAATTGATTGAAAAGTAAATTTATATGTTATGAAAAACAAAAAAATGATTAAATATTAAATTGAGTCTTATTATTTTAAATAAATAAAAATATAAGGTATACTAAACATTCATGATAAAGATATGGGAGAAGAGGGAGAGAATAAAATCAGGATAAATAATATATTACATGGAAAAAAGGAGAGAGAAAGAAGTGAGAGAAAAAAGAAAAAAAAAACTAGATCAAAAATACCAAATAATTATTAGAGAATGCTAATACTTTATAAAAAGGTATAGATGTATAGATGTGTAATATAGATTTTTTTTTTTTGGTGATGTGAAACGATAAACTACACACGCACCTACTAAGATTCAAACCCCTAATTCTTATACTCCATATACCTCTAAAATGGGGTACACGTCCATTAAGCTAGAAGCCGGAACTGTATAATATAGATATTAAGTGGCATGGTATTTGACTTTTTTCTTTTTTGGTAAATTTATTTGTAATTTTTCAAAAATATTCTTCATAAATAACTACTTTTTTTCTCTACTCTGTCTCCTTTCTCAACGTGGTACTTTTTTCCCCCTCTATTCCCATTCTTTCTTCTCTCTAACACGCTTCTATTCAAACTATTCTTCTACTTTATATTTTTATTTATTTTTAATCAAAAATTTTATTTTATTTTTAATTAATTTTTTTATTCATTATAAATTAAACAAATATATAAAACAAATCAAGCACGTAGTATAAATAATTAAAACAATTGAAAAAGATATATATTTATATAGAAAATTTAATAAATAATAATTATATATATTTTACCCAAAAAAAAAAGAATTATATACATGCTATTAAAATAAATTTATTTAATTAAATTATATCCCCTTTATTTTTACACACGCATCTATTGTGTCGCATATGGTAGTGATTTAGAAAAGGAAAACAAGCAATGTTGGGCCAATTTTAGCACTTGAGAAATATCACTATGAAATTTTAGGTTCGATTATCACCAAATGTGTATGTCTTTTACTCTATTTCTATAATCGTATTCGTTCTGGTTTTATAGGAATTGGGTTAGTTATTTGTAATTGTAATAGTTGTTGATATTGATTAATATTTGACTATGTAAGTGATAACAAAAGTAAATATTAGATTTAGTTCAACTTTTGTATCCAATCAATGATATTGCCTCTGTCCTATAAGTAATTGTTCCATTCCAAGTTTCAATCTAAGGACAAAACAAGAAATTTTAATTGTACAACAATGAGATTGGCTCTTCACAAAATAACGGAAGACGAGAAGGGTTTCACATGAACTGCCTCTGATGCTTACATCAAAAATCTTATTAAAAAAAAAAAGTGTATAAAGAAAAATATTTATGAATATGAATCATTTACTTTAAATTTAATGAGAATACCTATTTATAGTTAATCATAATATGATTGATTTAAATTTCTTATCCATATCTGCACAAGATTCATTTTAATTTTTATCATTAAAATTCTTTCTTACTCCAATATCTAATTAAGTAATTATTATATCTCAGCTCGACCAGATGACCAAACTGAGCTTGATCCATATATGAAGTATCCCACTTTTTCATTCATGATAAACGCACAGTAGATTTATTTTATTTCAGCTCATAGCCCCGTCTCATTATTTAATTTATGCTTGACTAGTCTTGCTCAATTAAAATTTTACAAATCCAAATTAATCTTTTTCAATATGTCTACGCCAGACCTAATCAATGCATCTCAACTTAATCATTCATGAGCTATATTCACGCCGTATGAATACAAGAATAATTTAGAACATCCAATATTATTATATAAAGAGCTAGAGAACACCCTTTAATAACTACCTTCGATCTCTTATCCTTTATGATATGTCATTTTTATCTATTTTCTCTATCATTTTCTTTACCTTTTTTGCTCCTCCCCGCCCCCCACCCCACCATCTCCCATGCTTACTATCAATTTTTTTTTTTTTGGTTATTTTCCTTGTATTTGTATTCTTAATGTTATTTTATTTTGAATTATTTCACCTTTAACTTATTATTAATTTGAGAAGTATCATTGAAACATGGGCAAATTACACTGACTACCCCTGAGGTTTGACTAATTTACAAAAACCTCCTACTTTTTCAAAAATTACCAAAAACCCCCTAAGGTTTCAAAAATATTACAAACTTATTCGAATTTTCGAAAATACCACTTCCCTTTTTTTGGGTGATTTACGCTGACCACCCTGAGATTAGGTTAATTTACGAGAAATCCCCTAAGGTTTCAAAAATTACCAAAACCCCCCCGAAGTTATACAAATATTACAACTAGCACCTACTTAGGTTGACTTATTAACAATATTAAATCTTTTTTTCCTCTCTGTAATATTGTTATCATAAAATTTTCATGTAATAGATTTGAAAAAAAAAATGTGATTATTTATTCAAATAAATATTCTGAATTTAATGCATTAAAGGTATCTACCAACACATCAAGTATGTTATATTATCGCTAATACGGAGTAAATTTTAAGAGAAATGAGTTAGAGTCCTCAAGCTAAATAAAGTTTTCAAGTGCATTATTTAATTTCAATTTTTTATTTCAATCAATGTTTATATTTCTCATTTCACATAATGGATGTATACGATGCATATAATTATATTTTTCTCAAATATAAATTTAGCACATATTACGTATATTTAGTATAAATTCATAACATTAAATTCGGAATATTTATTTGAATAAGTAATCACATTTTTTTTCAATTTTATTAAATAAAAATTTTATGATAACAATATTACAGAGGAAAAAAAAAAAGAATTAATATTGTTGATAAGTCAACCTAAGTAGGTGCTAGTTGTAATATTAGTACAACCTCATGGGGTTTTTGATAATTTTTGAAACCACATGGGGTTTCTCGTAAATTAGCCTAATCTCAGGGTGGTCAATGTAAATCACCCAAAAAAGGAAAAGGGGTATTTTCGAAAATTCGAATAAGTTTGTAATATTTTTGAAATCTTAGGGGATTTTTGATAATTTTTGAAAAAGTAGGGAGTTTTTCGTAAATCAACCAAACCTCAGAGGTGGTCAGTGTAATTTTTCCTTGAAACATCAAAAGAAAAATATATTTTGATAGTATAGATACCAACAAATTTAAACGTGTAATTAAATGCTATATGTTTTTATTATCCACACACATTAAATGTGTCAAGACTATTAATTTTTATTTAAAAAGGAATCCAACTACCATGATTTTTGAGGCGGAATTCAATTGAGAATAAATAAGGCCCGAGTTAGTCGCCTTAGTTTCACCAACATATTAGTGAAGTAAATTATATTTTTTTATCGAATCAGATACTATAAATCAACTATCTCGACATATTATAATACCTCAAATATTCGGAGAATCCTACATGACTCGAAAAAGAATATACCTCATACATGTTCGTGCAATTTTGCCACCATGGATTGGCAGCCCCCACCAATAATTGTGAAGCCGCCAAAAAATTTCATTTCCATACATCGAACCTTGGTCAAAACAAATGACTAAATTCAGTGTACTGGGTTACTAAAACTTTTAAACAATAATATTTAATTATTAAAAAAACAAAAGATAAGATGTTTTTGTTTATTTTTTAATTTTTTATTTTTGATAAGTAAAAGATAAGATGTTGACACAAAAAAAAGCCACCACCATTTACCCTTATGTGGCTCATGATTCCCATGCCCACTTTTACACCTGTGAATTTTATCCCCACGTGAACTTTGTGCTTGTTTCTCAAGTGGTGGTAAGTGTTACTAAAACCCAGGGGCATTTTCGGAAAATAATTCTCTATATATATAACATCGCAGTTCCCAACAAGTCGCACAGCACAGCACGAAGAAAACAGAGAGAGAGAGAGAGAGAGAAACAAGCGCCAGTTTCAGTTTTTGAGCTCCAGTTGACGGGATTCGATGGAAGGAGGTGGCAGAGGGCGGATGATCGACGGCGGAGCTTCCAGGCGGAGGACGGAGTATCGCCGGCGGCTGATTCCGATGAGAGGGCAAGTGAAGGCTGCGATTGTATTGGGATTCGCGCACTCTTTGTCTTCTATATTTTCTCGATCCCAATCTTGAGCCTTTGCGTTTTGAAGCAGAACATCAGAGATCAGTGAGATGCGTGCGGTAGATTGAATCCCCAAGTTTTGGTGGTGATTTTTAACAATTTTAGCCTCTTTTTCTTTGGAGGATTTGCTGATGTATGTGAATATTCTTGTATGTACAGAACAGAGAAGTTTTGAGCTTTGATGGAATTATGTAGATAGTGAATTGAAGTTTAAGCCGCTGTTCTTATCTCAAAATTTGTGCATTAAACTTAACGGAATGGTTGGGGTATGGATGCGAACAAATCGAATTGAACTCGAGCAGACAAAGGTTCCAGCTCAAATTCGAATAATTCAAACTGAGTCGGGATTGTATAATTTTTGAGCTGAACTCGAACCAAAAAATTTCTTGCGCCAGTTATCAGGCCCTTTTTTCTAATATTTATTTTTATTTTTATATAATTATAAATAATATATTAATTTTTGAATTCAAGCTTACGATTCAAACACACAAAAATAATTTAAAAAATGTTAAACTCGGGCTTGAAATTGGATTTGGGTCGTTAATTTATTCATAAATTCAAATCAAACGAATCAAATCGAGTTGAGCTCGAGCCTGAAAATAAAAAAGTTTGAAGCTCAGCTCGGCTTGTATTCTTGACCAGGGGATGGCAGGACAATAAATCACTCTGTAATAAGGACCAGTACTAAAATAATGTTGCCGTTTTTGAAAAACTCTCAACTTGTTTGAGAGCAACAAAGAGCAAGCAGAAGTCTCTGAACACAGGGGAAGTATCTGAAAGAAACTAGAGAAAATGATCATTTGAGTCTGTGAACACAGGGGAAGTGTCTGTAAGAAACTCATAAAATGCTCATTTTCGGCGAGATCATTACACTCGCCTCTGAAATAAACAATATCAAATACACCTACCTATCTTCCGTAATTTGTCATAAACATCGAAAATCCCCACAAGCTCGTAACGTTGGGAGAGCTAATTGCAACGAACCTGAAATGAAACTATTGAACCTAAATGATACTACAAATGTTCCATGGTTTTTCAACTAAAGCAAGAAAATTTATGCAAAATGCATAACTTGAGATTGAAATGGGGTTATTTTGTTGCGCTATGCAGAATTGGTATCGGACACCTCATCTTTAGTCGGGACGTGTATTTCCGCAGGGGGTGGTGCCGGTTTCTCTTTGGGTGGCGGTCTTGAATGAACTTGATTGATCGTCTCCTCAGGAATATCAAACTGCAACGAATACAAATTACAAAGCCGCACTAGTTGAATGCATACTAAGTATGTTTTTTCTTAAAACCTAGATTAATTACACCGCCCGCCCTTGTAACTAACTGTATGTGCAACACAAACATCGTCTCTTTTGAATCAACTAACTGTATGTACAAAAGTTTTGATTCAAAATTATACATACCTCCCTTATGACTTATTACCACTTTACAGTTATCCGCCTTCTGTATAAAGGCCAACTCGATGTTATTATAAAGTATCAGCGTATTTCGTTTTTAACGTTTTGTTGTCAGGAAAATTAGACTTCAACAGACCATGTCCGTAATGAAACCATACAAAAAAGCATTCTTTATCATAAGCAAATCTCTAAAATTTGACATTCTAAACTGAAAAAATGTTTATGGTCATATCTGAACTGACCTTGTAACCACAGCCAGATACGCAAGCACGAAAGCATTCCTGTCGATCATAAAAAACGAGTGAATTTGAATGTATGTAGGGAGTAGAACAAAAAGACATACACTCTAGACCATTTCACTAGAAGTGGCCAAATGAGAAATACGAAAAGATAAAAGAGTACGAAAGGCGAGCTTAAGAAACGGAATTAACCTCCGAGTAGCTAGCAGAACCGGGAGAACGGTCAATACAAGCACTCCACTCCTTGTCCTTGAGGACAGGGTCTTTGTAACACAGATCATCACACTCTTCCAAGCCTGAAATTTTGATGGGCACGGGTCGATTCTTTTTAATGATCATAACGTTCTTTACGCATTAGTTTTCGACTCAAAGAAAACAAATCAAAGTACTGAGGTCATAACGATCATTTTGTGTTGGTATTAATTTATCAACAACGAAAAGTGTCTACAAGAACGTAATGTGCTACTCAGATTAGTCGAAAACATAGGCTCGACATCAGTTTAGTTTGTTTATTTATAAGCCAAGTGATAGAAATGTAAATTCAAACTTACACTCATCCCATGTTTCACCATCAGCATCACAACCCTTCTTGCAAAACACTCTCCCTATAACAAACCAAAACAGGCTAAGGTCAGATCTGCCATTTAAGTATGTAATAAAATGCACTGTAATAAGAGAAAGAAAATATATATAGTTAACAAACGTACAAATATACATCACAAAAGGATTAGGCTACAAGAATATGGATTCAAGCAAAATGCCCTTTGATTAAAGTTTCAAAATTGGACATCAAACTGTTAATGTTAGAACTAATGTTTCTCCTTTGTTGGCTTACAACCTCAGAGAAACAATTTTGCAACCCATAATGCTGTTGATAACAAATCCTCAATCCCTATGATGTAACTCTGTAAGAAATGCAATTATCATGAAAAAATGGCGGCCAAAAATCAAGAATTTCCCCTTCAAAAAACCCAGATTTGTGAATCCTCTGATTTTTTTACAAAATTTTATGAGCAACAGACAAGAATAGAACAGCTCCACATAATCCGGAACATTAAAAAACAGGGATCTCAGATACCAAACACAATATACATAATTGAACGCCGAGATTCACAATAGTAGCATATCTTCAAATCAAATTATTGACATTGAGAAAGATATATATATATGTGTGTGTGTGTGTGTGTGTGTGTGTGTGTGTGTATTACATGGGATTTGCATGAGAGTAGCGTATTTGTGGGTGCATTGATTGTTGCAGGGAGGCGTCCATTGATCTGGAATCATTTCAATATTTCTTGCTAAACAATAATTCTTTTGCTTATTTTTTCCTGTTTCTGATTTCTGTATGAAAAAATTTTGATACAAAAATGGCAAAAATGAAGATGGAAATATATATTACAAATAACCGGGAAGAGAGAGAATGAGAGCAAAGAGAGAGAAATGAGGAGGGCCGGTCTGAACTCTGAAGATCTGTACGAGGGTGTTTCAGTCATTTAATCTATCACAAACTCTTCAACTTCAATATATATATATATATATATATATATTTTCACCAAAAAAAAAAAATATATATATATATATATATATTATTAATTTAGGATTTCTATATTAGGTACACAATTTACCTTTTTTTTCCTCTAATAATTTAAATATTTAACATGAAAATAAACATTCAATACGGTATCATTGCGAAACTCAACTTTTTTAAAACTAAAATCACATAAAAACATTCGATATTTAATATCTAATTTGCATTGGTAACAATTTCTTGATCAGGCACATATAAGTCTTATTATAACTATGGGCCTGAATATGATACGATGCATGTAGCTCTGTTCAGCCTGATGGTGGCGCCATAGCCGCGCGATCATGCTTGGGCATATCATGGAACGCGAAATGCATTGTAAATGCAGGGCAACCGTGGGGATCGCCGCAGGTGATCGGTTGGCAACGGACAAGCGGCGGCGGCGGCATCCCCGGAATGGGAATTCCGATCACCGGCGGACCATACCCGCCGCCGCCGCCTCCGTAACCGCCTCCTCCGCCACTGGCATCGCCACTCCCGGGACCAGAACCACCGCCGGAACCCGGCATGCCTCCACCGCCCCACCCAACTCCAGCGCCGCCACCTCCGCCGCTACCGCCTCCGGAACCCGGCGTTCCTCCTCCACCGCCCCACCCACCTCCAGCGCCACCCCCGCCGCCGGTGGAGCCACCACCACCCCACCCACCTCCAGAGCCGCTGCCGCCGCCACCGCTTCCGCCCCCATGGCCAGAACCACCGCCTCCGCCAGAACCTCCGCCGCTCCAACCACCTCCGCCACCCATTCCGCCGCCGCTACCACCACCACCTTGGTCGCCACTCCCACCGCCATAACCATAACCACCACCCATTCCGCCTCCGCCGAGAACATGACCATCCCATATCTTGCCGGGATCGGGCATGCCGGAGATTTCGTCCTCCGCCGTGACAGAGGGTATACTTTGAACCCTGCTGGCGGAGCACATTGCTAAGCTTAGCAGCGCCATTAACGCCAGGCAAGTCCATTTTAATGCAACCATTTTTATTTTATTTTATTTCAAGAACAGCAAATTAAATCCGTTGATTTGAATGTGCAAATTTACGCCATGAAAAGAGAGGTTTATATAATGAAGTTCCCACAACGGCATGAACACATTATAAGGATTCACAGAGAATTGCAAGAAAAAAAGTGGCATTTTCAAGTGGTTCATGTTCATAATTTAAGGAACATATAGTTTGTGTGACAAAACAAAATAATAAAAAAATAAACAATAAAAGTGACTTTGTTTGTTTCTCTCAACTCATTAGACACTACCCAATTGAGTATTGCTCGATTAGTATTTTCAATTATTAAATTGAATATGATGATATAATAATTTTATTTTTTAATACCTTTTGATATTATTATATTTAGATTCAATAACTAAAATACCGATTTGGCAAACAACTAGATAGCATGAAACAATTGCTCTGTTTGAGGCCAAATTATTGAAAATTTTAAAAATTAAGTTTGAAAAATTGATTTATTACTCAGACCAAATGCCAAGTCCATTACTAACCCTGTCTGTCGTCTGAATATCCTTGATGGGCTTAGCTTAGAAGTACTAGGCCTGGCCCAGCTTTAATCAGCTCACTCCGGGCCCTTGGTCCATCTTTATTTCCTTAATTCATTTGTTCTATGATTTAAAGATTAATTACAAAAGACCCCTCGAGCTTTGGCCTATTTTCATGAAACTTCCTTAGAAATAAAAAATACACTCGTAATGCTCAGTTTTGTTTCACAAATTCCACCTGCCGTTACGAAACTATTTGTAAAATGGAATCAAAAAGTGAGGAGATTCGTAATTTTTCATACAATAGGGGATTTCAAATTAGCATTGCATCACCGGAAAATGCATGCACAGGCAACCACAAACTTCTGAAAGGATATGATTTGACAAAGAAATAATGGGGTCGGATCAATTCAATAATAGACACGCGTTGGCATTTCACCCTTGTCCTTTCGAGGGCTGTTCGAAAGAAAATCCAATACTTCTCTAACGTGAATATCTGACCTGATTGTTTGCTGTTTGATCTCATGTGTAATACATGCGCATGCAAATCAAGAGATGGAAACTAAGCATAATCAAAATCAACAAAAAATATGTATGTTATATTCCATAACATTTTTTGCAATATTCAATTTTGTAAAGTGTTGATAGTCTGATGATCACAATTATGATACTGTGAGAGGCGCTGGAGCAGCTTCACTTGGAGAGTCTTGAAATGTGCTATCTGCATCTTCAGTTCCATCCTCTCTCTCCTTAGCTTCTTGTTCTCCTCCATTAGCACCACCACTCCTTTACTATTATTATTCCCTTGTTCATGATTGTGATTTTTTGAAGCTTTTAGCAATGGCGGAAATGCACTGGGCTCGCACTTCTTGCGGGTGATCTCTACAAGCAGATGCCTCTGCCCTCTCTGGAATTTTTCGTGCTGGAATTCCCATTGTTTCGAAGCTGTTTTTTTGAACCCCTGCTTTCAAATTGTATCTAAAAATCTTAGAATTACATGTAAACAATGTCCCAACCATGTAGGTTAATTTGAATGATATACAAACAGTGCAAGACGAGTCGAACTAGCTCAACTCTCTAAGAGGGTGTTTGCACAAAATATTGTTTGTGGCATTTAGCTAGGAAAAAAAAATGTTGAAAACAAGTGTTTTCATTCATTGCTTTTGCTTCAGTTGAAATACACAGGAAATTCTATATTCCAAATCTTGCCTCTGTCTCCTATTCCAATAAATTGATATACTTGAAAAGATTCAAAATCAAGTGTATAATTAAAGAAATAATTTTATGAATTATAAAATACGAGATGAAACACCACTTTGAAATACAGGATCTTATCAGATTGAAACAGTGCAAAAGGCAAAAGCACCTATAGCTTCTCACTTTTTTACTATAATTTTTTTGTCTTTTTTAAAAATAATTTCAAGTAAAAGCTATTTTTGATTTCCAAACACCGCTGATTTCTACTACTTTTTACTTTTTTCAAATGCACTAAATTTAAGCACTTGTGAGAAAGCACAAACTCTTGCAAACACCTCCTAAAGTTCTATTCGAGCTAGAGCTGTATTTTACATATTTGATTTCATCAATAAGAAAGTGTAATTAACACATTATTCTATATTAAAACAATACTAGCAATAACGATGATATGAGAATGACAAAATTAGAATAGTAATACTATTTACCACAATTCAACTTTACTTCAATATATTTTTTTAGAGTAAGTTTTAAGTTGGAATTGAACCTATTATCAAATTGTATCTAAAACCTTAGAATTGCATGTAAACAATTTCCCGATCAAATTCGATTTATTTTTCAATTCGAATTTTATGTGACACGACAATGCTACCAATGAATATGTGTGAACAAAATATTATACATGTATTATGTATTGATGAGTAGAGTCGAGATAAAAATTAAAAAAAAAAAGTTATGATATAAAAAGGACTAAGCATTATTTCCTCTCTCAAGCATTCATTAATACATGTATTTGTGATTATAATAGAAATTGTATCCTCCCTTATTCGCCTTTATAACAACATCGTGGTAAAAACATGATCATTTTCTTCTACGAAAAAGTGGTATTATTGACTCGTTTTGATAAGTTTAAAAAAAAAAGTGATTTTTTGAATTGTGTTTTTCATAATAATTTTTTTTAAAATTAAATAATTTTACGTTTAGATAGAATAATTAAAAATATTTTTATTTCAACTTGATCTGAATAATTTCTAAAAAAATATATTTTTATTTTTTTGGTGATTTTTATTTATTTATTTATTTTTAAAATCTATCCAAACAACCTCTATTTCTGATTATCTCTAGCTTTTTCTTCTTCTTTTTTACCCAAATATGTTCCAAGGCAATATATTTACTAATTAATCATACCCTCAAGAAATTTCCAAGAATAAACGAAGAAATTAAATTTGAAATACATATATATATATATATATATGTATATATAACTCACATATGTATTCAACTGCCGAATAAAGCTCGAGAAATTGTTGTGCTTGAAGTACTTAGGCAGCGTCGCCTCCGAAAACTCCGCCGGCGACCACACAACCAACCCATTCCCCGCCGCATTCCACGAAACTATCCTCTCCGCTCCGCCCCCGCATCCCTCTCCTTCCTCCGCCTCGAGGAGATCGTAAGTCTTGGACAGAAATGGAGCGGGACACTTGGGTTTCCGGGTCGGGTCAGGCGAATTCGGACTAGCCATGCTTGAGATTTATTATTATTTTGAGGCACCATAAAAAAAAAGAGGTCGTAGTTGCCAAGTTTTCGTTTCTATTTATGGGAACTTATCATTGTTCTTTTTCTGGAAGGTGTATATGTCCTTTTTACCTTTGTTGTCAGGCAAAGTTTTAATATTAAATAATATTTTTTGTCTCTTGGCCTAAAAAAGTGACAATTTTTTTAATCTTAAATTAATGTTGTTTTGAATTTCTTTTAATTTAAAGTTGTGAAGTATTTAATGATATGACTACAGGAATCGAAGTTGCCAGAGTTTCTTTGAAACTATGAATGTTTTTCTCTCGCACGTGGAAAGCTTTAGGAAATATCTATGTACTTTATATCCACAGAAGTTATTAGAAACATTAAGATATGTTCGGGATCAGGATTTTTGTGAAAAAAAGTAAGAAAAAAATAAAAATAATTAAAAATAAAAATATAAATATTATTATTTTAATTACAGAAAAAAAAAATTTATTCTATTTTTTTTTTTATCAAAATTTTAATACCAAATGGAGGGTAAGGATATTTATGTTTAAAATGTTTGAATGAGTCTGATTTTACTTTCTAAATATCAAATTAAACTTTATTAATCTTATGAGTTTAGATATGAAATTCAGCCCTTTTATCCGAATATATCAATTTTTTTTTCCTCTCTTTTCTTTTCAATCAAGAGAATTTTTGCTAGTTCCCCAACTAGTTTTATTCGACCCACGACCAATCTGCTTTTAAGTGCAGCAGATTTCCGCTAAACTATTTGATTGTCCTTAAGGCAATTGAATTTTCATAAATCACGAATATAAATGACCCAAACAATAACTTACATTTTGATAAAGCCGAACTCAAAATTTCATTAGTTTTAGGAATTTAATAGAATTGCTACTAACTAAAGACCATTTGGATGAATTTAAAAAAAAAAAAGTGATTCTCAAACGGTGCTTTTTATAGTATAATTTTTTTTAAGCCAAATAATTTTGCATCTGAATACAATAATTAAAAGTGCTTTTATTTGAAGCTATTTTGGGATAGCTTCTCAAAAAAAGCTAATTTTGGTTTTTTTTTTCTTTCTAATTTCTGTTTTTTTTTTAAAAAGTCCATTCAAATACAATTTTTTTACTGTGAAGTACTTTGTTTTTAAAAAAACAAAGTAATTTTTTTTAAAAAAAAATTCATCTAAACGGACTCTAAATCATGCACAATCCCTATCAAGGAAAAATTAAATGATGCATGTTTTCTTGTTTTGTATTAGTGAGAATATGATTCCTAGAGTACAATCTTGTTTTTCTCTTTTTGCCCTTTTAAAAGAGAATCTTTTTTTTATTCTCCCAATTATCTCATGACATTCAAATACATTACCGATCTATTCGCACGTGTAACAATTTACTATCAAACTACATGCCTATCCCAAATACAATTCAACATCGTGTTTGAACTAAATGTCATTGCTGAGGGTCTACTTCTGTCACTTTTGTAGATGTTGTGTGAGAATACTCTCGAAACTTAAAGTGGGGATCGTCATATCAAGAGGCAAATAGTAGCATATACCTGCTACGTTAATCATAATATATCATTACGTATTTTTTTAATTTTGTTTTTTACTATTGTTAATATTTAACAGGCATTTGATGGGCCCAGTCCTTCGCGCGAATAATCAACTATTACAGGCAAAATTTCTCACTTGATTTATATTATTATTGCACATTACAAATTTGTGTATTTTCTCAAGTTAATACACAATCAAAACAGGAGCAGGCACAAAAGAAAGCAACAGAACAAGAAAATTGAGACTCTATTGAGAGATTTATCAGCCTCTAACTCCTGCCTTCTCAATCTTGGGGAACTACTTCCTGCAGAGTGATACGATCTGGGATACGTATATAAGCTCGCCGACGCACCGAATACTCCATTACAGACCATCTGGCCGATCATCAACACCATCGGATGAGAAAGAGCTGTTGGCGCAATAACACGAAGGTTCGACAAATTTGGTTCTGAACCCTCCTCGTAATCCCTATAAGGATTTGAAAAGTTATGTAATTGCCCTTCTGGTTCCGGGTTCACCAAGTCCGTATGACCCTGGACGCCACAAGCCGGTGGCCTTGGAGGTACACCGTAACTGTCGTGCTCTAGTGATTGGCCCCGGCCGTAGAGGGGTACTATGGTTTTTTCAGATGTTTCGGCCTTGCAAACGGGGCACTGTGGGAGCCGGCCTGGAGGAAGAGAGGAGCTTTGAGAGTCGAACCACTTGTATATGCATGGCCAACAGTAGAGGTGCCCACAGAGGGTTACTACCGGATCATGTACGAAGTCTAAGCATATATTGCAATCAAAGCAAGCAGAGGGTTTTTCGGTAAAAGATGCCGAGGAGGGCATTGATTGGAATTCCTGCATGATGTACTGCTCGAATGCCATGTCTGTGATCACACAATTTCTTCTAGCTTCCAGTCGTTTAACCTGTGACACGAGGACAAAAATTACCAAATCAGGGCATGACATAGCATTAATTGAAAATAACATGATTCGGTTAAGAAGTTAAAAAAGGAATCAACTTTGAAATGGTTAATCCTGCTTAAGTGTGTAAGGCCGGTGGAAAAATATCTTGTCTAATATACAAAAGTGAATTGAAAAGCGAAAAATGAGTCAACACGGTTTGTTGAGTACAAAGATTTCTGATTATCAAAGCTGGGAGAGAGCCCAACCCACAACCATTATAGTGGGTTTTGCTCAGTTCCGAAAGAACCCCAAGAAAACTTTTTTGACGATAAACTGTGAACCAAAACTGTGGCAAAATATGCAAGTCCTGAACCCCAAAGAGAGTACGTTAAGCAAGGTAAAACAGGCAATTCCAGCATATCTAGAAGTGCGCATGAACGAAGTTGGTTTCCCATGCCTGACCATTATTCTCTTTGTCCCTGATATATTACTCACATTCGCTTCTCGGAACATCCCAAGATAAGGTTCCATTTCCTAAAATGATTCTTTTTATTTCTTTTTCTAAATAAATACCATTCCACTCTAATTAATAATGTTACAAAATGACTCTTAATTCAAAACGAATAAAAAAATGGAAGGGAGGCAGTATTAATACTATTCTAAAGCTGGAGTCAAATGGAAAAAATAATGGGATGGAGGAAGGATTTAATACTAATCTACAACTACTCTCATTTTTTCATTTGTCAAATAATTCAACCATCCTGAAGAGACAATAGCACATATGCTGAATCCTAATTAGAAAATCAAAAGCTACTCAGTCAAATATTTTCACCATATCAGTTATTTAAAGGAAGCAGAAAATTAGAACATGCAAGAAGTAAAAGTGAACGATCCTTTGTGTGGAAATACCTTTCAACACCAAGACGAATCGTAGATGACAAAAAAAGATACATTGAACCCATACGCAAAAAGGATAACAGTTTAAAGAATTAATAAGTGTTTTCTTCATTACCAATCATCACTATTCTAAAGCTGGAGTCAAATGAACAAAAATAATGGGATGGAGGAAGGATTTAATACTAATCTAAAACACAACTCTCATTTTTTTAATTAGTCAAATATATCACCAAGAATTCAACCATCCCGAAGAGACAAGAGTGCATAAGCTGAATCCTAATTAGAAAATCAAAAGCTACTCAGTCAAATATTTTCACCATATCAGTTATTTAAAGGCAGCAGAAAATTAGAGCACGCGAGAAGTAAAAGTGAACGATCCTTCGGGTGGAAATACCTTTCAACACCAAAACGAGTTGAAGATGACAAAAAAAGATACATTGAACCCACACGCAAAAAGGATAAGAGTTTAAAGAATTGATAAGTTTTTTCTTCATTACCAATCATCACAATCATAAAGTATGGTGGCGTATCTCACTTGAAATGCTAACTATTCTGAAAAGTCTACAGCCAGAAGAATCAAAGAGATGACCAAGAATTCACAAATGAGTTGAGTCAAGATCAAATATGCAGATCACCCAAAAGATTAACACAATTAAACTAGTCACCCAAAAAAAGAAAAAAAAAAATCTCAATCAATTGTTTATCCAATCATCAACTTTCTGGTATTTCTTCTCATAATCTTGAATTTCCAAAGCTAATTCTACCCAATTCGAAAACAGAATACATGTCAGTTACAAAATTCAGCATCCATAAATCCAAAATTGTGAATTTAATCCCTAAAAACTTTGAGAAAAGTACCTAAACCCACTCATCATCTCACCACCCAATCAACTCTACGATTGCTAATGATCCACCTTTGGAAACAGTTACCATTCAAAAACATATCGCAATCGAACTTTTTCGACTCGCGATTAACAACTAACATGCTCGCTTAATTCCGGATTATGAAATCTCAAAGAACCAACTAATCCGCTGGGGAAGAAAGAATCTACAACACAACCAAATTACACCGTGGAAAGAGTTGAAAAAAATTCAAAAAATTGCAGCTTAAATACTGTTAAATTCTTGCTTCTGCTACACAAAATCGAATGCGATCAAAGATGGAGTTGAAGAAGCTTACCAGCTCGAGGATCAGCAGATGCTTCAATGGAAGTTTTTAAAGAGAGAAAGCAAGTGGTGGGTGGAGTCTGGAGAGAGAAGTAAGGAATTTGGTGGGAAACAATGAGGGTAGAGAGGGTTTTATAAGGTAATAAAGAGTTTTTCAAACCAAGTCCGTCTTCATTAACAATATTTTTTCATTTTTTGTGACGTGGGTCGATTTAATTCAAGAAAAATAGAATATTATGTTACATACAATATTATATATATATATATATATAGATTATTCATTAAATTTGTGGCTGTCCTTTTTTGTAAATTTAGCTGTCATGCTCAATTCCCATATCTATTATATGGAATTTAAATTATTAAGAAAATGACATTTGGGAATAAAATATTTCTAGAGAAATATATGTTTTAAATATTTTGAGATTTTTTTTTTTTGAGAAATTTTGTTTGATATGTTTGATTTAGTTATTTTATAATATAAAATAAAGAGTGATTTTTGAAAATGGATTATAGGTTTTTAAGAGATATGGTGTAGGCTATGAAGATAAAACTGAAATACGATTATTTAAATGTATATTTCCAACAAACACATTTTAAGAGTATGTCAAATAAAATACATTTTTTATATGAAATGTTTAGATGTTGCATATTAGGGGAGATTGGTATATATGCCCAATTCGGATACTACATATGTACCAATCAGTCCTAACTCTCTCTTACACCGCTAGGATTTTTGGGCGAGGACACGATTCTATAGTGTGTGTGTGTGTGTGTGTGAGAGAGAGAGAGAGAGAGAGTATTCACCCTCAATTTTGATAATTGGGAGAATAATATAATAAAAATCTCTAGTAAAATGCTTGTTCATCATCTAACGGATAAAGTACATTATATAATTCAAGGATTGTCGACTTACCCATTCAATGACTATGGCATTGAACGTTTCCAAAATGAGTACTATCTAATCAGGCCAGTTCAATAATATTGTTTAATTCATTTGAAAATGAAAATCAATAGCACTAATTTAAACATTTCGGTGTATAGATGGTCTGAACACTAGGTTCATATAATATCTTTTCAATATCGTTTACACTCTTAAAGTATAGTCCTGTGTCAACTACCTCATAAAATTTCTAAAAATTTCAATTGACTCTCTATTGTTCAAGCAATTTCGTTTAATAGAAATATTTTTAATTTTTTTTTATAGAAACAAAAATATCTTTAATTAATTAATTAATTATATAACGTAGAGTCTTGAAGTACAACGCTCTCGCCAATTAAATTGTGTATCAAAGTTTGGAACCAAATTTGAGAAAATCAACTTAAAAGAAAACTTCGGAATGAGATAATTTTAAATTTTAGAGAATGGCAGAATAATTTGAATTCAGACACAAGACAGTAAATTTAATGAAAAATGAAGCTAGAAATTTTATACGAACATAGAAAGTGGAGATAAGGGATTTAGACCTTTGTATTTATTTATTTATTTATTTTTGGAGAATATTTTTCAAATTTACGGCATGTATTTACATGTTGTAATTTTATGTAGGTGTTAAAAATTTAAATAATAACATGCGAAAGTAGACAAATAAAGAATGAAATAAAAATTTGGATTGACGACATAAGACGATTTGAATTGGTAGCTGAAATGTGTACATTTATTTGTAACAAATCAATAGATAAATAAATATGAAATTTGTATATTGATAGACTTGATTGGGAACTAGGATGTGGAAACGTTGGTTTTACGTTTAAACTTTCGCGATGTACTATTATTTTCCAAAGTGGAAACGTTGGTTTTACGTTTTAAACTTTCGCGATGTACTATTATTTTCCAAAGTCCTCAGACAAGACAGCATAATACTTTTGTTAATTCATATAGGAGTGTTAAAAAAAAATCAAAAACCGACCAAAAATACCAAACCGTACCGAACCGAACCTGTTCGGTTCGGTTTTCAGTTTTTTTCTGTTGAAAAACTGAAAAAAAATGAAAATAAGAAATATTGTATAATATATGGAACAAAAATAAAAAAATCAAACCGAACCGAAAATAAGGAAAATTGCATGCTCTTATTATTATTATTATTATTATACAATTGTTTCGATTTTAACTGAAAACCGAACCGAAAATTTTCGGTTAAAATCGAACCGAACCAAATACATTTCGGTTTGGTTTTCGGTTTTCATATTGAAAAACTGAATATTTTGGTTAATTGAACCGAAAAATTGAAATTCGCGGTTAAAACCATTCGAACACCCCTAAATTCATACCCCTGGGATAATAAAGTGAACAATAAAAGCTAGTGTTTACACTGAACATGATTTGCATTCATGTTTTGAGTTTTTGTTATGAGTTACCTACGTGTCAAATCTAATTAAATTAAAAAATGTTACGAAATAAAAATTAATATGAAAGATCTGTGAAATGCAAAAATTACCGTCAAAGACTTTCAATTGATAGTATACTTTACATGCATTATCTCTGCATGTATGATAGTATTTTAAGTTTGCAAATTTATCCTTTTGAAATTGAGTTAAATTCACAAAACCCCATATGTTAATTTTATTTAGTACAAAAAATCTTATTTTAAAAAAATTAGTTTAAAACCATTCATATTTTTAAAAACTAACATACCGTCTCTCATTTGCTTGCAAGCTGACTATTGAAGGTTCTTGTATGATGACATGATCAATCATCTTGTATAACAAGATATTCTTTTGACATAAAAAGCTCGTATGACATTGCATGTTCTTGTCTGCAATCTATCAAATTATCAACAAAGTTCAAATGAAACACTTAAAATTTCACAAAAAAACATACCATTATGCTACTTAACTACTTGAAAGATTCCTCACTTCAAGTAGCAGTAGACCGGCTTGATATTTTACTGAAAAACATCCAATAATTTGCTCGCTATTGGAATAGAAACTAAGAAAAGTCTGGGCACATCTCCATGAATCAAAGACAACAAACAATTGACTCACCCCTTGAAACACAACTTATATCTCTCAGCAAAACACTGGACAAGATACCCATCCGTCAAGGCTGGTTGCACTGCAGCAGCAAATCATATTTGATATGTTTGATACAAAAGAAGTTAGCTTTCTAAACTAAATTTTGTTGCAGATCATTTGGCAAAACTTGGAGCTCATCAAGATTCCAACCTTTCTGGTTGTCTTATGTAAAATGCCACATGTTTCTGCACCGTAGCCTTAATTTCTATTACATATTTTTGATAGATATAGTTCCACAGTCACACGGACGTTCATGTAATGACAATTTAATACGCGCTACACCTAGAAATGAGCGACATTTTTCATTCTAAAGAGTTGGGTAAGAAGCGAACATGGCGATGCCACAAAGCCCTTCTCGTGCATCAATGCCCCTTTGCATCTTGATGTAACCGTTATCGCCCCAGTCGGTTCCCCATGAATTCTTAGCTATCCAATACTTGGCTCCATCGGTGGTCTCACCATAGCCAACTAGAGTTACAGCATGTGTAGGTATAGTTCCACAGTCTCCAGTGAAAAGTCCACCTTTGTAGAACATCAAGTTGGATCCTCTAGCATCAATGGCTACGGACACAGGCTGGTTAGCCACGGCCCTCAGCAAGTCGGGCTCACTGTTCCGCGGAACATCTTCGTATCCTGTAATCTTGGAGGCAGCGGCAGTGCGGGAGGATCTGTCGCACATGCCAATAACTCCCTTGTACGGGTAATGTGTCTCGGTTGTCAGGCCACCGTTTTCAATGATGTACTCGTAGGCAGTGTCCATGAAACCGCCAAAGCAGCCATGATCGATCGCGCCTGTAATGTCACAATCAACAAGTTCCTGCTCTGACAGTGAAACCAATCTTCTTGTTTTGATCTGGTTGATTCCTTCTATGGCTGCAACAGCTGCAAAGGCCCAGCAACATCCTACATTTTTGAGTTTGTAATTGAACAAAGGTCAACCGATTTCTCTCGTTAAGTTTATATATATAGATATAGATATATATATATATATAAGATCATATCACATCTATTTCACTTACCACATTCGCCTTGATCCTTGACATGAGTAACAGCTCCCTTCGCCCTCCAATCCATGCTGGCCGGAACACGAGTCACATTCGCATATCTAAACGAAGAGCCTCTAGATTTTCGGGGGGATCCCATTTTGTATCCGGTATGAAATGCTTGAAACTCCTCGTTTGTCAAATCAGCAAACTGATTCACAACGAGTGTGTAAGGCTGAGCCCCGGCATTGTTGAAAGACTCGATGTACTCCACATTTTCCTTGAAAATGTCAAATCTTTTGGCTTGTTCTGTGTCGTTTGCGTAGACACGACCGTATTGAGCCATCCATTTCTCGTATCTCTCAGCCATTAATGGATTGGCTGCAACACCGGCTGTTGCTTGAGATGCTACTGCCGCTGCTGCGGCCATCGCTAGCGTTACCGTGAAAGCAAGCATTGAAGAGGATTTCAAGGCCATATATTTTTGGTAGCTGAGTATTGGAGAAATTGGACGTTGTTAATGTAGTCCATTAATCTTACAGCACTGTGGTATTTATACAAGTGCTTAATTTGCATTGCCTCTTAGAATCTGAGGTGAAGTCCCTGGAAAATAAATGCTAGTAAACAGAAACTAAGTTCCTGGCCACAAAATTGAAGAACAAGAAAGCTAGTATGGAACATATTTTGATTATATAACATAACAATGAGCTGGTGGTACAAATTTACTGTAATGAAAAAGAATACAACCAATATTACAACAAATCTCTCTGTGGGAAAAAAATGAAAGAAAAATAAATTGGGTTTTTGTCATGTTGAATATAGCTCCATATATATTAAGTCTAATTAAATAAAATAATCTTGGGAAATAAAAATTAGTATAAAAGATTTGGTGAAATGTGAAAACCACACCGATAGTGTACTTTACAAGTGTATTTTCTACATGTACGATAGGGTTTTAGGTTTGCAAATTAC
This sequence comes from Petrea volubilis, assembly GCA_026212405.1. Classification (NCBI taxonomy): domain Eukaryota; kingdom Viridiplantae; phylum Streptophyta; class Magnoliopsida; order Lamiales; family Verbenaceae; genus Petrea; species Petrea volubilis. The sequence continues at coordinate 21,881,760 of CM047881.1, forward strand.
TCTTTTAACCTTGAGTTAAATTTACAAAACCGACTGTGTTAATTCTGATTAGCAAAAAGCCCTATGTTAACAAAATTAGTCTAAAACCCCTCATATTTTTAAAAAACTATCACACCACCACCTCTCATCTATTTGCAAATTGACCATTGGAGGTTCTTGTATAATGACGGATCAACATCTTGTGTAACAAGAGACTCTTGTGACATTGAAGGCTTTTGTGAGATTGCATATTTTTGTCTGAAAATTATTACATTATCAACAAAGTTCAAGTTAAAAATCAGTTAAAACTTCATAAAAATATGCTATTATATTACTTAACTGCTCAAAAGTTAACTCACTCGAAGACTATGCATGGAAAACCATTCATTTAGAATGATAACAAAATAGAATCCCCATATTCAAATTCTTGTTTCCTATTCCATTTAACTTAAAAACAACAAGAGCATATGATTAGTCTTGTCAAAAAGAATCAATCCTCGTTAACATTGTTTATGCAAGAAAAACCCATTCTTTCTTCTTGTAAATCTAACCAATGTCTCAAATATCTTAAATCACTCAGGCAGACAATGTAATGTGATAAGATGTAACAACAAAACTCATTGTTACATACAAAACCCATTAATCGATACAACAAACTCATACTAAAAAAACCCAAGCCAACATAAAAGCACACACTAAAGCAACCAAATAAATAACAATTATTCAAAAAAACCAAATTTAAAAAATCCATTTACCAAAAAAAAGGAAGAAATGATTCAAACAACAAAAGAAAGTGGAAACGAATTTTATCTACAAAAAACTTTGTCAAATGTTAAAAAAATCAAATCGCCTGTGCTAGCCTTTGTTCAAGAACACCACCACAAATACCACAACTATCGTATTTTGCAAATCCACCGTTAAATATATTGTTATTCTCTAATTTTCTAAAAAGGGATAAAATTGAAAATTCGTATTCAAAATTTCAAAATAGGAACCCAAGGACCGATGTGCTAGTTTTTAGAAATATGATGGATTTTAAACTAATTTTTTTTATACAGAATTTTTTGTGAGGTTTTCTAAATTTAACTCTAGATTTTCTTTTTGTCTCTTGCAGCCACACTTGTGACTCAATTATTTTTGCATATAATATAACGACCAAATAATTAGAATGTGTATATATATACATATATATATATATATTAAAATTTAAAAGCTTTTTTTTCCCTACCTAATCTTACTCTCGCTCAAGTATTTTTTTTTTTCCCAACCTAATGGATTGCCCCCACATATTTAATCTTCCACTAAACTTTTAGTCACATCATTTGGACCAACAATGAAGTTACCTTGAATCAAAGGCAACCATCTCCATAATAGGCATATGATCTATTAATTCATCAAAGTGGTTGATTTGTGGTCTATATGAGGAGCTTTACAGCCCTTCCCCTTTTCATAATAGCATTGGACATATCGAATATGCACCCAAATGGTCCAAAAAACTTTTATATGCAATTATCAGGTCCAAAAAATTTGTTCTGCCCATTTGAAGTTAGGTGCCAAAATAAAGTTTGCCAGGCCGAAAACAATGTGCGAAGGCTTATTTACATTAACTTACTCAAGATTATCTCAAAAATGTTGTATCTTTTGTTGCTCAACAAAATAAAATTGGCAATAGAGATGAGAAGGTAGTTACCGAAAACCCAAGAGGTTAGGCCTGTTTTCACATAATCTTTTCAATTCGAATTCTCTGCTACACAAGCATGTAACATATTTTACTGTACTCATCAACGCACACAACGTGTATCAATGTGCAATTGACATAATTGAAGAGATTCTTTAAGACTTTCTATTTTGCAAGTTTTCCCTTTTCTTATTTCAACCAACCACTAATACACGTGATGTGTAGTAATGCATGCAACAGAAGATGTTGCATGGTTGTACAAAAGATCCAAATTGTAATCTTTAGCAAAATGAAGAATTACGAATATCCCTCTCATATTTAGTTCAATGTTACACACACACTCTTAACTTCTTATGAAATTCGTGATAAAAAACTAAATATTACTGGGATACTTTGTAATGTTTTTATACCATAGTGAATTTTGTCAAAATAGACCCAAGCCCACTGTCCAAGATTCCTTTTTTCTGTTTTTGGGTGTAATCAAAACCCTTGTGATGATTGATGCTATAAGCTAGAGGAAATAATAAACGAATAACTTGATGGTGTGGTAAATCCACAAGTGTAAATAAAAAGACTGTGAATTCAAGTTCTAGAAGTGATAATTAGAGACAATTGTGTGTGTGTGTGTGTGTGTGTGTGTGTAGCTTTGGATTAGATCATGGAGGAAACTTCCTGCACATTCCTCAAAAATTGATAAGCTATATAGTTAGCAGATAAGTGATAGATATTGGAAAATATTAAGATACAACATATAACCCCAAAGTCAAATAATCAGCAGACTTTGAGCTAATAAACATAAATACACAGCAGTCTAACGAGCTCGATGGGAACGGCGTCGTCTCTGAGCCTGCTGAACCGAAAGAGGAGGTCGCCTGTTGTGTGCCTGCACATTTAAGTGAGACATCACAAAACAGAATATACCGCCGGTTTGTAACTTAAAAGGCGAGGTTACTGTAATTTTGAAAGATAGAGAATTTTGTACTCTCAGTCAAAAAATTCAATCTTGCTCCCCAAAATTAAAATTCTATCCCTGCATGATCAAGATTGTGTGTCTAGAGCGATACATACCCCAATTTCTGTCACGAAACGACAAGATGAACATTGGACCGCCGGTGCTCCGTGTGGATACATGAGCAAAACCGAACACCCTCCACATTTAACTTGCCCAACTTCATGGGCTGCAAAAAAAGCAAAGGGGACATCCAAACGACCAAGCCATTCAAAAACATAGCAAACAATTCAAACCCATAAACTTAAAATTCCAAATATAACCTTCAAGGACAAAGTTGACTTCTTGGCATCCTGGACACTGAACCCATTTTGACCCCCGAGGGTACAAACATAGTTTCCGGCAAGTACCACAAACTAGCTGAGCCTTTTCTGCGTTAACATAATTGCTCGTAAATACAGTACTGAAAGCTAAGTTGCGCTCCCTAAACAAATATTAAAAGTATATTATATGAAATGAGCATGCATTGGCAAGAACCAGCTCATTATATGTTTAGTGCAGTAACACCTCCCTTAAGAGTGTAAAACAATCATGTTGCGGGTGTATATGACTCCAGTCAATAGCTAAAGACTTCCAAAGATGCATTTTACTTGATTTTATAGTTGTGACAATATCAATGCTGATTGCCATAAATGCGGAAAACCTATATGGAAGGAAATTAAGTGGAAAATTTCTTTAACAGAGGCAGGTAGCACGTGTAAGTTTACAAAAGGATTCATCACCTCATTATGCACTAAATACAAGCAACTATAACCAAGGATTTGTCACCTCATTATCCACTAAATTCAATCTTTTTATGCCTTTGAGGGAACAACAACAAAGGTAAGAATGTACCAAACTAAATTAACAAGCCCAGAAGAATACACAGCCTCCCCGCCCGCACAAACACGCACAACAACCAAAAAAAAAATCCTAAATAAAATCAGGATCACTCCACACAATGTTACAGATACAGATATGCTTGATGAATAAAATAGTACTCATGAATAAAAGAGCAATCAATCCTTATAGCAATTGAAAAGCCCACTTAGCAATTTGACATTTTTGAGGCATTATATGCCCCCAGTTCTTGCAAAATGGAACGAGTTCATCTCATTTCAAATAGCCATGAGGGCTTAAAATATTGATTGTGCCCATTGTCTAATTTTTCACTTATCCATCGATACTTGATGCCAATTTGATAGTTGGATTGCACAGAAAGCGTCTATTAGGTAAGACTAAATCGTAATTTTAAAAAGTTGATCACGAAAATGGATATTGATTTGAGGTGTTTCGGAACTGATAGGATGTGGAACTACTTTACAAATTCCTTCACAAATGAGTTCACTACCGTAAAGGGAAGCTTCAGTGTTGTCTCATCTGTTCCTCAAAGAAATATGCATGCTATAAGTTCACGCATCTAGCAGCAAAGGACCATGCCAGAAAAGGAAAATAAATGGATACATAGACTTACCAGAGGATGATGGTGCTGGAGCTGGTGTAAATGGGTGTGGAGTTGGTGGAAGCTGCTGTTGTGGAGACAGAGATGTTGGCTTTTTGTCCCCAATATTTCTGTCCTCTTCTTTGTTCCCTGCATCTAGGTAAGAAACAACTGAAATTATCAACTAGTTATGTAGAAGATAATCAATGCCAAGCAACTCCACTTTTGGCAGCATAGCGGTAAAACAGTTTTTGTCGGATGCTATTAAACATAACTTTAGTTAGTAAAATATCTCATGGAGGAATTAACTTCACTATAGAAGTGGTAAGGAAGCTTGAAGAGATCTAGTAAATATTAAAAAAAGGAATAAGAATCCTTAAGTGATGTCCACCTAAATTTCCATTGACTGCATGGCAGGGTTTCAAGAAAAATACCAACATGCATTTCTGATGACGGGGGCTGCTGTAGTGGCGGTGTGGCTGGAGATGAATGTCCTGGCGTGGGCTTGCTTTGTGACACTGATGGAGGCACTTCATCATCATTTTTCGTAATTTCTTGTTTGCAACCCATTTCAATATCTACATAGTGCATAAGTTAGCTATGGCTGATATGTTCAGCAAACAACTTCATGCAGTTACTACACACAATTACCAAGCATTTTTTTATGTGACTTCACTATCATCAACACAATCTGGAGGTTGAATATAAAGCAGCAGACACATTTAACACAATTTTGTCTCACTTCATCATGATTATGATTATTTTGTATAAACCATCATCAACAAGTCCGTCATTCAATATTGTACTAAATGGGATAATATCTAGTCATTCTACATGACTAAAGTACCAACAGACAGAAACTTATAGACCTCCGCTAATTATAAAGATGAGAGAATTTCTTGACCCTATGTAAAAATGATCAAAGATGGTGAATCAGATTTTTGGTTTCATATCAGATAATAATGCACTTCAAATTCTGATAGAGAAAGTTCTGCTACAATCAAGTTAGTTTCTATCAGTAATTCTCTTACCAAAGTCAGTCCCGCTCTTTGATTCTCAATTGACAACATTTAACAATCTTGAATGATTATTCCAGAATATGCATTAAATCAGAAGGAAAATTCAAGAAATTTTAGAAAGAAATAAAAAGGAAAAGAGGGCTGGTGGGACTTCACCTTCACAGATAAAAAATCAATTCTTCCATCGGCTAATTGATGCTTGCAACTTCATTCATGGACCAAAAACCTAAGTTCCTTTGCTGAACATACAGAATCAGCCACACTCTCTCCCTTGGCCTTCCACAATTAATTAAAAGGGGGTTGGTTCCAATATGAACTTACAAAATTTAGGTTTGATCCGGTTTTATGAAGGCAAAAAAGCAAGAGAGGGTTGTTTTGGTTGGTTGGTTTTGTGTGTGTGTGTGTGTGTGTCCACAGGGACAGGGGCACTTTGGGTAGGTACTTCACACACACAGAGGGAGGATATTTAGATACTCAATAAAGATACAAACATGTCCACATTTAAAACAGCTACAATTGTGATGCTTTTCAAAAAATTCGAGGAACTAGTGTGGACTTATATTGTGTAAGAAAACGGCAACAAAAATTGAACTGGGTTGATTGCTTCTGTAGCATTAATACAAAAATTGATCGAAGCACTAAATCTCAAAATCAACACATGCCCATTTTATTGATGGTAAGTGATTAAGCAAGGATATCAGATACCCAAGAGTAAGAATTTGAGGCCTTATTGGGAATGGGAAAAAAGTTACTCCACCACCACTCACTTGACTGCTAAAATACCAAACCATAAAGTTACAAACACCATGCAGCATTACATAAAGAAGCAACCTTCAGATTAAATTAACTAAACAAGTTGTTCTAATCTCCCCAATTTAAACCAACGAAACTAAGTCGCCACAAAAGATCCAGAAAACATAAAAAATAAAATAAAAAACTCTTTCAAAAGCACATAACATGTACTTTATATGACAATGCAAGCCTCTTCAAAAAGCATTAATCACAAAGCAGAATAACTCCAAAATTCACTGCGTGATTGAAAGATGAAACACTCACTAGAAGAAACAGTTGGTGATGGCTGCAATGGTGGTGTACGTGGTGGTATCATCTGATGTGGCAACACTGTTTCCCACCCTGGTGGAGGACCTTCATCTAATTCCTCATTGCTCTCCGTCTTTATATCTGGGATATCCAAAAGGTAAAACTTGTGAAGCCAGAGGAATAAACTAAACTCACAACAGTTAACGAGTTTCAGAACATTGGTCCACTAATTTCTGAAATCTCAATTTACAGAACATCAAAGAATTTAACAAGGTAATAGAGGTAGAAGATTTCACATGCAAAACATCCACACTGTATAATTATTTCCGTAACTAACTCATTAACTGAACTATTTTGGAACATTAAGTAAATTTACAAACTCAAATATCTATGATGTTGGCTAACCAAGAGGATTCACAAATTAAATGCATTATAAAGCAAAAGAAAATGTGACCTGGTGTGTCTGTCGGAGGTTTTGGTAATGCATTAACAAGACTACTAAACTCCCACCCTGGTGGTGGCCCATCTTCGTCGTCTTCGGTGTCGTCTTGTTTGCTATTCGTTGCCGTGTCTGAACGATGAAAATGAGTTAACAATTTTCAAATTTAGTTATTTTCACCTGTACAATCCACTCTAACATGCAACAGTTTAAGCCCATACACGTTCGTTACATATCAAGAGTTGTCACCACTATAGTATTGAAGATTTCAGAGAGAGAGAAAACAAGTGAAATTATGATTTAAACTACATGAGATGAAACATAAAAATATGAAAACCAGAGATATCTGATTTACTAGGAATTATTAACGCCTGCTTGCTTTACAGTAACTTCAGCAAAGCTGTAAACAGAATCAATAACAATTATAGCCTGTGAGGAGGATCAAGCATCAGCGTCCCTAAGAAGCATATTATCTTTGAAAAGGCCCATAACAAAACATTGACAAATTCAGCACGCCAATCTTGTAAAACCTCCATTGCCAACGAAACATCACTTATTCGATATAGAACATTTGACCAAAAAGAACTCAATAAAATTTTTGCAAAAAATGTCCAATTAAAATTAAAATCGATCACTAGAACATAAATGCACTAGGGGTAAGAACAACTCAAAACTAGTGTGATTTCCAAATTATATATTAGCATACACCTAAGTCAAACAAGGCATAAATCTTCACAATCAGAGCAAAACTCTGCAGCATCAACAAAACCCTTTAAGCATACATCCTTGAAAACCAAATATAAGTAAAAGATGAAAAGATTCAAACTTGAACTTCCTAAGATATTCTCCCAGAAAAAACAAAAAAAAAAACCCAAAATTATTTTCTGGATTGACGCAAAACCGAAAGTATTCAGACACAGATCAACAAATAAAGTAAATTCTTGAAGAATTTAACTATAAGCAGATATAAACATTGCTTAGAAGAAAAAAATTATGTTCATCTAACCAGGAGGAGGAAGCGATGGAGGGGGCTTCGGAGTGATACAATCAAACCCTGGCGGTGGGCCTTCATCCTCTTCCTCATCCTCATCCTCATCGTCGGCGGCTTCACTATTCCCGGCTAGCGGTGGCTGTGGAGTGATGATACATTGAAATCCCGGCGGTGGCCCATCGTCGTCTTCCTCTTCTTCAGTTGGTATAATTTCTTGCTTCTCCTCTTCTTGCATGTTGGTTTTCAGTCATTGTGCGAGGTTTTGGGGGTTTATCTTTTATCACATAGATATTCGTGTGTTATCTCTAACTAATTCGAAAAATAATATAAAATAAAAATTAATACAGAAGACCTCGTATAATATAAAAATTATCAATAAAAACCCTCAATTGATAGTATATATTACACACGTTAATTATGTATATATGTTAGTATTTTATGCCCATAAATTTACTAATTCAATCTTAATTTAAAATAATAATTAGTATAATAATATCCTATTTTTTAAATAATAATCAACGAAAAATTTACATCAAAATTAATTTTTGCTATTATATTCCTATGTTTTAAATAATTATCAACGAAAATCCTACATCAGAATTAATTTTTGTGTAAGCAATCTAATTTTCAAGACATGATACATAAAATCAAGTAGTTTTTTATTCTAATTTACAATCTTATTGGTATTATAGTAATATATGTATTGAAATTATAGTTTAATTCTGAGTTTTTGACATTTTAAAAATATCATATAATATCGTTAAGTGTACAATATTATTATGTATATCATGGGGGGTTTTAAATAATTTTTTTTTAACACAGGATTTTTTATGATAACTAGAAATTATACAGGGGTTCTATAAATTTAACTCCTCTAAAATGATAAAATATTAATATTTTTGAATTATTTAAAAAAGGGTAAAATTAAAAATTTCTAGTAAAATCCTTGAAAAAGGACTCAAGGGACGATGTGTTAATTTTTAAAAATATGAGGAATTTTAAATAAATTTTTTTAATACAAGTTTTTTTTATCATAATTAAAAATAACACAGGAGTTCTATAAATTTATCTATCTATGACAAAATGGTTTCGGATCTATGTATGGGGCAACCCAATTGGGTACAATGTGATTTAGAGGGTGTTTGGCTAATGTGGTGTAGTGTTCCGACAAATTCATAGGAAATGAGCTTACAAGGTAAATGTTTAAAAGTTTATAAGTTTATTTTTTAAAAAAATAAAAAGGGAAAGTGCACCTTATTTTTAAAATTTATCTAAATTCATTTGCTTTTAATTAAATTAATTATAATGTTAATGTTACTAACATTTTATAATCGACGCACCATCTCCGAATATTTTAATAATTTATTTTTAAAATAAGATTCAACATTTTATGAATTCTTAAAACATCTTATAAAATATAGGAGCTTATAAGATATTTCATATAATCTTCAAGCATCCCACTATGTCAGAAACCTATAAAATTATTGCACTAATGCTCCCATAGTCCCGTGCATATTGCAAAGCAATAGGGCAAGGACTCAGCGCAGTGTACATCCATGAAAAGTGCCATGAACAATCAAAAATACAATCAAAAACTTGTGCGGATAAAGGGCTACGAAATCTCATGTTTTTTGTTGTCTCAAAAATCAATGAAATTTTGCACAAATATTTGCATGCATAATGCGAAGTGCTACGCAAAAAATCACGGCAAACAGACGTCTACAAAAAGTGCTACAAACCATCCAAAATATAGTAAGGAACTTGCATTGGGACCAATATAGCATAGAGCTTTGATCATCGTCCCAACATGTCCGAAACCCATGATATTGCTAGAAGAATTCTCCACGCATACTACGAGGTGATAGGGTAAGGATTTAGGGTGACATATATCAATAAAAAATGCAACGAACGCTTGAAAATATTATTAAAAACTCGTGCGAATAAAGGACTACCGAACCTCATGATTTTTTCAATCATCTCAAAAATCAATGAAATATTTGCACAATCAGTTGCATGCATAATGCGAAACGCCACGCAAAAAAATATAGTGTGAAAATTCATCGAACTTTGTCACATGCCATATGGCCATCAAGGTTTAAAATATCATTATTGTGTCCATTGTTTGGTCGTTTTTTTTATTATTGATAATACGAACAAAGACCACCTCATGTACATACACAGTCGGAATTCAAACTCATAGCAATACTCTGCACACCTTTGAAGGCGAAATACAAGTCCAATAAGCCAATAACCCCATACTGTTTCTTGGTCTTTATTATGGCAACACTTAATTAGTGACGTCTGCTAATTACTAATTTAATGCGCGACAAGGTTTTCAAATGCATACCACCAAGCAGTTTTAATGACTAGTGGTTGTGCAGGGGAAGACGAAGGATATGCCATACTGATGGACGCACGTCATTATCAGTTATCTTATTTTTCTTTTGGAAGATACAAATACAACCGCCAATGCATACAACGTTAAATTTCCTTATACTGACAAACCAGATTAGATTTCCCTGTGGTTGCAAGACAATGCTAAATCAGTATATTTCTTTATAAACAAAAATCCTCATCATATCTAGGATTATAATACAATGTGAATAATACTTATATCCATGAACTATTGATCAGTTTCTCCTTTCAACATTCATCATATGTTACAAAGAGGTCTAAAGAACCTGAATGAACTCAAAATTCAACTGTCCCGATACCAAGTGCACCGACACAATGTCCGAAGTTTGGTTCAATCACACTGCTAAATAGCTTGGGAAGTACTCAGAAGATTAGTATTCGAGGTAAGAGATTCCTATGAATACATACACACATAGCCCGCACATACAAAGTAAATTTGCTTTGTCATCAAACTCCACCCACATTTAGCCTGTTCTCCCTATAAACACCTCTTCCACAATCAACATGCGGCCAAGTAGGTTCTTTTCAGGTCATAAGCTTTCAGCCACACCCAGAACTCAAGTTCCATAGTGTCGTGGCAATAGATGCAATGAAACAAGCACCTTTCTTTAGTTGTCGGAAAGCATACATCGCCGCAAGCCAAGAACGCTAAGCGCCTTTCTTCTTTTGCTCTTTGGATTGTTTAATATCCTTTGTTAGCATCCTTGGAGCTATAGCCATAGCCATGAGCTCTTGGAAAAGCAGCTTACAAGCATATGGGATGTGCACCTGCAAAACAAGAATGAATGTTTGGGTCCAAATTTGGAAAGTTTTCTCATAAAGGGTAAAATACTGTCCACTACTTTGTGTAATTACTAATTTCCCGTCTCGAGTTCTAAAATTATACCATTGTGTGTGATACAAGCTGATAAAAGCCTATCAAGAAAATAGGAGATCATTATGGTATATGCTATGGCAATCCGGGAAGTTCATTAAAATTGGGATGACGCCATCATGTCATTATGCGTAACTTTGATACCAAGGAAAGGGAAGATTAGTGTGATTGCACACAGTTACAGGGGAGAGTGTTGTAACTTTTGTTCTTATTGACCTCAACACCAGAATCCAGAGAGATAAATTTACACGTGTGCAGAGGACAAAGGTAAACGTGCAGAGAATGGATGCAGATTGAAATGCAAATAATTACCTGAACAATATCAGTTTTATTCTTGCAACCTCTGCACTCAAATGAATTCTTCTTCAGGTTAGCAATAGCTATCAATCCACACCTCTCACAAACATGTATCCTGTAGGCATCACTCTGATCAAACAACCTTTCCTTCAAAAAGTGCGCAGCACCATGGGCAATCATGCAATCTCGTTCCATTTCACCAAAACGAAGACCACCATCACGAGACCGTCCTTCAGCAGGTTGTCTTGTAAGAATCTGTACAGGCCCTCTACCACGAGAGTGAATTTTGTCATCAACCATATGCTTCAACCTCTGATAATAAGTGGGCCCAAGGAATATCATAGCCGTAAGTTTCCTGCCCGTATGACCATTGTACATGGTCTCAAAACCACGCATCTGATAGCCACATTTATGAAGAGCTTTGCTTATATTATCCACAGTCACATCAGTAAAGGGAGTAGCATCGCCTTCTTTCCCCATATGTGCTGCAACTTTGCCCATCACACACTCAATAAGCTGACCAATAGTCATACGAGATGGGATAGCATGTGGATTCACAATGATGTCAGGCGTTATGCCTTCCTGAGTCCATGGCATGTCTTCCTGTGTGTAGGTCATACCCACTGTTCCTTTCTGGCCGTGCCTACTACTGAATTTGTCTCCAATTTGAGGTATTCGCACTGATCTAACCCTCACCTTCACAAATCTTAACCCGTCAGCATTTGTGGTCAGGAGGACCTGATCCACAATACCAGTTTCACTGTGTCGTAAGCTCGTGCTATGATCCCGTTTTGTGTAACGGGCGGCTTGCCCTTGGGCATCGTCGGGTGCTATGGGAGTGGTTTTCCCAATAATAACATCCTCACCAGAAACTCTAGTTCCTGGAGGAGCAAGGCCGTCATCATCCAATTTATCATAGGAACCGTGTCGCATACCCATGGTGTTCGCTCTATCTGGGCGTCCAAAATCTTCTTTGACCAATGTCCCCATCTTCTTCTCCTCATCTCTATATGAACGGAAAAACAGAGAGCGGAAAAACCCACGGTCAATTGATGACTGATTCATGATGACTGAATCTTCTTGATTGTACCCAGAATAGCAGGCAATGGCGACAATGGCATTAATTCCCGCAGGTAACTGCCTGAAATGCAAATGCTCCATGGCCCGAGTAGTGACAAGAGGCTTTTGAGGGTAATACAGTACATAAGCCAAGGTGTCCTGAAAGAAAAAAGACAAAGAAGAGTAAATTTGAAGTCTCTCAACCAGACCACTCAAATGTATGTCATGGAAAATCAGTTCAAACCATTCGAAATTGGTAGTTGGTGACATAAATACCCATCGCTTGTTTACCCATAGCCGACTGGTATGTGTTACGTGGAGACTGGGAGGGAAACGAAAGAATATCAGGAAACTGAAGAAGAGAAGATTCTGAAGCACGATAAGAATGACAAATTAAATCACCTGGTTGTGATCTGGAAAGGGAATGATTGAAGCACAAACACCCAGTATCAATGATGGGTGAATCTCACAGTGTGTATAGGTATCTGAATATGCTTCGCCTGGATTTAGCCGTGCACTTACAAGATCCTGAGCAAAGTAAACAAGCATTTCAGCACCACACAGAATTACAATGTCCAGTATCAAAATCTACTGACTTGTTGGATACTCACATTTATGGTCATGGAAATCATAGTTGTTTCTTCTTCTTCTGTATCAATGTATTCTATAAATCCCTTTGCAACTAGGTCATGCCAGCCACCTTCTTCAGGAGATTCCTGGAAACAAGTAAGCAACCGCATAGAGAATGCATTAGACCTTCCAAGAATTAAATCAAAACAAAACAAGGGGTAAACAAAAGTGCCACATAGTTTGTGTGAGGCATACTCTCTGTTGCAAGGCTTGAATATCCTTCTTCTTTATAAGAAGTCTTTGCTTTTCCACAATAAACAATGGACGACTGCAGCGACCATAATCAGTATATATGCGAAGTTCTTTCAAACGAATATCACGAACAACCCCAACCTCGGTATTGACATCAACCTGTCCAAAGAACAATTCCAGCCTCCATCAACAGGTATGTACAGGTCAATAAAGCAGAATAATCTGGTGAAGGCTGTCTACTTAACTAAAGACAGCATAGCATACATTAGAAAATGCAAGTAACAACTATAGCCCGAAAAGCTGGCTACATAACTGCTACACAGATGAATAGGTCTGGGAACAGAAAACTTGACGTCAAAAAGAAAGGAACACTTACACGTCTCCTCAGCCGTCTCAGAGTTGACACCAACATATCAGGGTTGCGATGAATACCAACCCAACAACCATTCACAAAAATCTTTGTTGCTTGTGGAATTACAGCAGGAGAAATTTCCTTAAATAAAGAAAAGATCGTACGGGGTCAGAAAGCAGCTCAACATGGAATCAGAGGTTTCGAGTTTCATAATGAAATATACAGTTCGAGCACCTCAAAGTTCTCGGTACCCCATTCTTCTAAAAATTCTAAAATTGGATATGCAGCTGAGCCAACTGTAATATAGACCATCAATGCAAGGTTCTTCACCAGTCCACATGCCTAATGAGAGCGCAGAAGAAAAATGGTTAAGTAACGGCCAAAATAATTAGAAGAATTGAATTGTCTGGTATAACAAGATGCACGGACCTGTCCTTCAGGTGTTTCTGCAGGACACATCATTCCCCATTGTGAATTGTGCAACTGCCTTGGTTTAGCCAGTTTCCCTAAAACAGCACAGATGAGAAATCAAATTTACAGGATAATAGAAGAAATAATGACAAGCATTAACTAGCATAATTTTTTTTTTTTTGTTGAAATTGCATGGATGTGAGCCATATTAATATATTTTTTGAATTGTAGATGAGTTCAGCCTTTTTCCGTGTGCCAACTGCAAGAGAAAGAGGCGATAAAGAGAAATCCGAGCAGTACTAATTAAGGGCTGATAATAATCTTACTTCATCACCACAAAAGCATTAGAAGAAGAATAGAAAACAGGATAATACCTTCTCGGCCTATGGGGGAATTGAGTCTTCGCAGATGCGACAAGGTAGAGGCATAAGTCAAGCGATTTAACACCTGCAATTTTCATCACAAACACCTGCTCAGAAATCAACTTAAAGCACAGTAGATTTGCCAGACATTTTAATAAAAAAATCTGCATACCTGAGAAACTCCAGCTCTTGTACCCGCTGCATTCGCTTGGCCCCAGTTTCCAGTAGCAAGCGAGTACTTTAGGCCACTGGTAATGGTTTTGGCTTTTATTGCAAATTGCAAATTCACATCCTTGCCATTATCCACACACTGAGAGAGTACAAAAGCCAAGTAAATATAGGTAGCAAATCACAATTCACATTCTACTATGTTACATAAAAATGCTATTAGTGGAGAGACCTTCTGAACGTAAGACCTCACATCCCTGGTCAGCTTTCTGAATAGCTGCATGATAAACAGAAGCCCGAAATTCAGATGAATGGCATCATTTTTCTAACGCAAATGACCACCACAACATGTCTAAACTGAACAAACCATTCGAAATAGTCCACCAAGCAAAGGACCAGCAAGATCCAGTCTTTTATTGCCATAGTGGTCTCTATCATCCTCTGCCCTTCGGCCAAGTGCACAAAGCAGAAGCCGGTGGATGATGTACCTGGAGAAAGCAGAAGCAAATATTCCTTCAGAACCAGGATCAACAGACATGTAAACAGAAAACCAGAAGCAAAAACAACTTACCCAAAATAATAAGCTTTCTTAGTCTCACAATATTCCCCAACGCCAACATGAGGAAGCATTTCTTTTTGAAGAATCTCTTTGGCATACCTGCATAGGAATCCTAAGTAAGACTAAAAGGCAACTGAAAACCATGGGGTCAAGTTACAGAAATTTCAGTAACACAAACTTGATTCTTTTCTCTCGGGTGACACCAACAGTGGCTCCTCTTTTCCCAATGTAATCCAGAGCAACCTGAATTTGCATCAGTATTAGATCATTAAACTAGTAACCATTGAAGGAGAAGTAACATAAAGAAGAGATCACCCCAACCAGTGTTAAGATGGTATATGCAGCACTTACAAGAAACCTAATACAGCCCGAAAGCTTAAGAAAACAAGAAAATGACAATTTTCAGTTAAATTGCTGACAGGATAAAGAATTTACAACATGGTATTCACACACCTGATTCAGCAAATATTGGTATTGTATTTCACATCCCGGTGTGTCCTTATGATTTTTCGCCCCTTCCAATTCCATCTTTAAAACTTCAATTAATTAAATAATTTAAACCACATAAAATACTTTCATAAACATCACAAAAAGAATGTCACATTTCATCTCGTAAAATTACTGTTGATCCCTAACAAGTTTGAGGCACCCAATACTGTAATTTAATATGGTGAATGCCACATGAATTTGGAGAAGCCCCAGAGGAAGAAAGCCACCAGAATTCTTTGCAGTGCTTCATCACATTACCACCATATGAATCTGGAGGGCTAATAAAAAATATGCAGCAACGAACAGCAGCTAGCAGTGGTAATAAACAATGGATCACAGGTACCTGTTGATTCTGGATAACAAATGCTTCTTCCAAGGAGGGCCGGAGCAGCTCCATCATTTGAGTATCTTGAAAATTATAGCAAATATGCTCTAATATATCTTTGTCAGCAACAAATCCTAATGCTCGAAACACAATAATGATGGGAATCTCAGTACGAATGTATGGGAGGGTAGCACGTATATATTGGCCTGATGAACCCTGCAGGCATGAACATCTAAGATTAATAAAACAGGATACCCATCAACAATGTGAAAAGCAACGCCACAATCAATGGTCATTACCCCTTTGGCGCTAGTCCGAGAAAGCATCCGGACAAACATTGTACTAGGGGGCCTGTTTTGGGTCTCTGCCATGGACCGAACCTCAGCCACATAAGCATACTTGTTTGGTTGCCTCTTTTTAAATACATACACATGATTGGTGCTCATCTTCTCCTGAGCAATTAGCACTTTTTCGCTGCCATTAATAATAAAATAACCACCCTGATCATAAGGACACTCTCCCAGCTCTGTCAAATCTTTCTCGGAATTTTGATATAATGTACAATAACTTGACCGAAGCATTATAGGGACCTATTTCAAGAAACAGAGAGATAATGTTACAAAGGGACTAATGATCAGAAATCTTCATTATTGCCAGCATATTCGTAATACTAAATAAATTCACCTTCCCAATAAAAACTTTTGTGAAATCCTGAGTCTCAGTAACTTCTTCACCATCATGACCTTTCTTTATGACTCTCTTCGTGACATCCACATATAATGGAGCTGAATAAGTTAAATTCCTTAGCCTTGCAGCTTTAGGGAACAAAGTAGCAGTTTCTCCATCAGATTCTGTCATCATTGGTTTACTCAGATATATCTGGCCAAAACTAATCTTGTAAATAGTCTGCAAAATCAAGAAATAAGATATTTAGATTATTGGCCAAAGCAGCTTCTGACAATATTTCCATTTATACACAAGCTAGTTTGGTTCTTAATAACATTTCAGGAAAAACAAAAAAAAATCCCTTTATGTGCAAACATGATGCACGGATGCTGCTTAAACAAAACAGATTCTCCAGTTCCTCTGTTTAAATCACCAAAAAGCATACTATACGATCTTCATCAATTTATCCCATTAACCAACAACAAGAAACAAGTTGGCGCAGCATACAAAACATACACTTGGCTATCCAAGCAACAACTCAGGCCCTTTACTAAGCAAGAGAATTCCGCTCAACCATACAAACCCGCATTGAATAATCAAAATTAAAAGTCTTCAAATGACATATGGACTGGACCGCCCAATAAACCTGTCTTAGAGCTAACCACAAATCCAGTTCCCCAATTCCAAAAACCTACTTAAATCCCTACAACATTTTAGGGAATTGTTCAGCCATAAATTTCTCATAATTAAACACTCCACTCAAAAACCTAGCAACTATACCAACTACCAAGAGCGCAAACTCTTAAACCCCCAATCTCATCCAGCATGAAATCTTAGTTTTCCTCCATAAGACATTCCTTCCAATCATATCCTTCCTTGAAACATTAGTTCTAGTTTCTCCCCCATCAATCCACCAAAATAAATCTCAAAACGCAGATAGGTAAACCAACTAAGCCCCACAAATCCCTCTTAAGTTCAAAACCCTAGTAATTCTTCAACAATTCCGACAGAATCTCAAACAAAAAGTATGAAACTGCCACGAACTAAACAACCTCAGCAAAGTCAGGCTGGTGTGCGGGGTTATGCTGCGACTCGGGTCGGATCTCGATGTCAGCCGATTCATCGACGATTTCTTGCATCGTGTTCTGAATGAACTCGTCGAACGAGTCGAGCTGCTGTCGAACCAAGCCCTTCTCCTCAAAGTAAGCGCTGATTACAGCCCACGCATCCTCCTGGGTTATCTCCTCCTCGTCCTCTTCCTCGTACTCCTCCTCGTTGTACCCCTGTTCGTAGTACTCTTCCTCCATGTCCATTGTTCTTGAAAAAAATTTCGTGATTCTTTATCAAAATCCTCAACTGATTGATTGCTTTCTTGATTGAAGTCCAATTGTAGTCAAGGGTGTATGTATAGATCGATAGATACACGGAGATGTAAATCTCTGTCCGGAGGAGACTCGTAGCGGAAGAAGGGGTGGGAACATTGGGTGACTTTGTAGTGAGAAGTGCCGTTTTATAGAGTTAGACTCAGAGGGCGGTGATACGCTGAAGCGGCACGATACTAGACCCTAATTTTATTTATATTTTTTAATTTTTAATTATGGTGTATATGCATATGAGAAATTCTTTTATGAATTAAATGTATGCATTTATCAATTCTATTTTATATATTTTTTGATGAAGTACATACCAAATATGATTATTTCAGACCGTGGAATTCATTGATGGAGCCAAAACACTCGATCAATGTAATTATTATCCAGATAGAAGTGTGTTAATAATTTCCCCTTTTTTTCCTAAAAGAGAAATGTGTGTTAATAATAATTTTTAATGGTGGAATAACGTCTCGTTATCACTTATGAATCAAAATTTATTTAAAAAAAACTATTTTATTATTTATAAAAAGAATTTAAATTGATTTATCTGATTACCTCTAAAATTCGAACATACAATTGATATTAATGGCAAGTGCAATAATTTATTTTGAACTACTCATTAGTCCTTATTACATTTTTTTGGTTGGCTTCATTCAATTGTTTTTTGTAATGACTCGATAAAATTCCTTATTTAAATATTTTATATTATACATTGGATATCCATTATTTTGATGAATAATTTTTTATAGAACTATTTTGTGAATTCTTCAAAAATATTATTTTTATTTGCGAACAAATGAGCATTTACTACATAAATTTTTAGAAAATATTATAAATTTCAAATATTCTTAAAATTTTATACATTTAATCTTTCTAAACTCCCATAATTTATTTAATAAATTATTTTCAACTTTTATCTATTTTTTCGAGAATTTTTAGTAATTTTCGAAAAACATTGTTGTTAAGTTATTAATTTGAAATCTAATTTTTAAAATGATTAATTATTATCAAAAAAAATGAAAATAATAACATAAATGAATAATTTAGTTTTTATTTGACTTATAACAATTAATTTTTGAATTTTTAGAATTTTAATTCTATTTTTGGGCAATTTTCGAAAAATGAGCAAAACAAGGGGTATTTTGGCCTTTTCACTTCTCCAACCCCCAAATTTCGGTTTTGCTGAGGAATAAACAATAAAAATACTTAATAAATAAGAGTTTTCAGATTTTATAGGTTTTTACTTGATTTTGTTCTATATTTTATCAAAATATCCCTACTAATACACTCTTGAAACCTTATATGCATATATAAATATATATTAGTAGTAATATACATAGCTACATACACACACACACACACATACACATACCCACATACATATACATGGTGGTTAGTAAAGTGAGGTGTATGTATAGACAACCATGTATCATTGTATGACATATGTACTTCGATGATTTTAATATTGAGAAATTTGTTTTTCATCCCTTTTAGTATCAATATACAAGACTATACATACCCACAATCCTCATTTTTCAGCCCCTTTCAGCCCCAAAATTGTGCCCCCCTTGCTCACATACATGCATTTTCTCATTTTCTTTCAAAACACTATCATTTTCTCTCAAAACACTACACTACTTGAAAGAACACAAGATAGAAACATTCTTTATGCCTTAAGTAGAGGATTTTAGTTATTTTACCATTATCATGCTACTTTAAAACTTTATGGTTAATTTTTCATATTATAACTCTTGTTGGGAAGAAGCTGAAGAGTGGTTAGACTTGTGAGCATGATCTTGAAGATATTGTGTGATTAATATGCTTTATTTGAAGTACTATGTGATTATTATGCTTTATTGAAAATATTATGTGATTAATATGCTTTATGTGAAGTAATATGTGATTATTATGCTCTATGCTTTGTTGGAAGTATTATGTGAGTTTATGCTTATTTGAAGTATTGTGAAACCTTTATGCTTTAGTTGACGTATTAGAAGATTATTCTATGTTGTTCTTGAACGAGTTAGTAAAGAAGGCTCCACATAACTATTATTTGATAAGTAAAACTTTTACTATAAATTTATATTATAGATTTATGCCTGTTTTAGCACATTAAATACTATGGATTTATGCTTATTTTAGTATAAAAATATACTTAGTTTATATACCTAAAGTATTTTAAACTTATGATTTACGTATATATGTATATATATATATATATCTTGTACTTAGATCTACGTGTGTGTGTGTATATATATATATATCTCTTGTACTCAGATATACGTGTATATATATATAAATATGTTTGGGGCTTTATTATATGTTAATCTAACTACTTAATCCTAATTATAATCTATCTATATATATGTATAGGTATAGGTATGTATGTAGATATATATTATTCATATATTTATATTAGTTCTGTTTTATCTATATATTTATATTAGTTATATTTTAACCTATACATTTCTATTAGTTATGTTAATTATAGTAAGTTTACTCCTAAAGTCTGTTGAGCACCATCTTCTATGTACACTTTTGCTACTATATTTATACATATTTCACATTTTTAGGTAAGTATACTTAATAAAGAGACACAAAATCTTTTACTTCTAATAGTGGAGCTTACTTTACCTAAAAGCTGAAAATTATAATTTTTCTCAAAAAGAACTTGATAAAAGTTTCTTATATAATAAAAACTTCCAAAGATTATGTGTTTATGTGAACAAATTGCAATTGTGTGAATGAGCCCATATGTGTTGGAATGGTCTGGGGGGGTGTTCCGCCGGGACATACTATTGAGTAGCTGGAAAAGTTCACACCCCTTCCATCTCCTAATCCCCCATTGGGTAGACGGAGGGATCTACTCAAGAGAGAGGGTTATAGGACAATACCAGGCGTATGCCGAGGATATGACCACCGAAGGATAAAGCTGGCTGGAGGGAAATGTATTGGTTTTTATTTCGGCCCGGGTAATCATAAGGGTCACTGTTAGGTGACAAAAGGTAGAAAGTATGAAATTATGTGTTCTATGTGTAACTTATATGCACTTGACACCCGAATACCTTATGTGTATAAAGAAATATTTCTACTCAATGTATGTTGATTTCGAGTTACGCAATGATTTAGATACTTCCGAAGCTAGCCTTTATAAGGTGGAAGAGGAGGAGACACTTGAAGCTTTTTACTGGAAAGAAAGATATAGAATTTCCGCTGCGTACTTATTTTTGGTTTTGCATTTGCTATGTAGTTATATAGTAGAACTATCATCTCGATAGTCTACTTTTGGATGTACCATCTTTTTATGTAGCCTCGTACGTTTTGTAAATAACAATGTATGCATGTATGTAACCATTAATAATAATAATAATAATAATAATAATAAAGGAATTTCGAGATCGTCACATTTTCAATGTTTTTCTTTTCGTTTTTCTAGTTTTGTATGGCTAATATTTTATATTTGTTATTGTTATGCAAGGACGGAGCCATAAATTCTTGTTTTGGGGGGGGGGGGGAAAGAAAGATCAAATCTCTATAAAAATATTGAAAGAATTTTTATAATTTAGGGGACGAAATTCAAATTTTTTATAAAAATGCATATAAATTTTAGTTTGATATGAACTTGAGGGAGGACGACTGCCCCCTCCAGCCACCCCCTTACACTGTTGTTATGTAATTTTTCAGATAATTTTATATTATAGTTAAATTTACATAAAAGTGTATAAAATTGCATGAAAGTTCGTCTTCCAAAATGTATGTTTTTAGCTACGACATGTGTTTATAATGATGGTACCTGCATTTGGGACAACTCAAATTAGTCAACTTTTTATTTTGAGTAATGTCATAAATATTGGATAAGTATAGTAGGACAATCAATATTTTGTCAATATAAAAGCTTAGAAGGCATGATTTGCAATTATGTTAAGATGAATGTGTAATATTACTTACTATGCAAAAAGTGAATGATTCAAATATATATATATATATATATATATATATATTGATACAATCAACTCAATAAATTCTATAGATGTCAATCGAAAAATCCCCCCTCCCCCCCCACACACGCACACACTCAAAAAGAAAGGGAAAGATGATACCAAATTCCAATCCCTCACCACTCGACTCAAAGCCTAACAACAATAGTTCAAGTATTAAGGTTACATAATTTAACAAAAAAACTGCAAAAGGGCGCAAACATCCAAGATTGGGCTTTGCCGTGGTCCATCTTCGAGGTCAACTGAGGCACACATAGGGCTGTCAATGGATTGGATCTGGAGCAAATCAGTGCAATCCGGATTCGAATCCGATTACAAGGACCGACTACCGAATCCGACCCGAAATCCTATAGGATCTTTAGTCTTTATTCCGAATCCGAATCCGAAATAAATCCGAGATCCGATAAAAAAATCTGATCCGATCCGATATGACAAAATTTTTTTATGTTTGAACCAAAAAATAAATAAAAAAAAATTATTTAATATATAAATATATAAACGTGTAAAAATATATTATATTTATAAGAGATCTTTAATAATTATGCACCATATTTAATTTTTCATTTAATGACAATATATATTTAGAATTATATATAAATACGTTTATGTATAATATATTTAGTAAAGATCTCTAATAACTATAAAGATTATTAGTTGTTCATTTAATGATAGTATATAATAGATATCTCTAATAACATATCCTATATGTGTATATATATGGTGTATGTAATAGAGATCTTTAATATATAGACTAATTAATTAGTATTCTATAAAAAAAAACGCATCTTTATGTTAAAAATAAAATTAAATAATGTAGAAAAATATTTTAGAATATATATGAAAACTATATAATGTTTTGTTAAAAAAAAGTAACTTAAAAATTAATAAATAATATATTATTAATTACAATGACATATACATTACATTGAAGTATCTTTATTACTATTGTATTATATATAATGTATAAATTTAATAAAATATAATATAAAAATTCGGATTCGGATCTTTAACGGATCGGACTCATTGAATCCAAATCCAACCCATTTATTTCGGATTACGGATATTTGCTATCGGATCTGACCCATCGAATATTTTAATCGGTCGAATATACTAAAATTCGGATCGGACTCGGATCGGATTCGGATTAAAATCCGCTCCATTGACAGCCCTAGGCACACATACAAACCTAGTTTCATTTTGGGCTTATATCAATTCCAATTGTGCCTGCACGAAAAACCCCTTTACTCAAATTTGTATTCGTTATATTATATATTTTCAATTAAAAAAAAAATTATAACCCGCTTAGAAATGATATAATTATATTTTTTTCTCCCATCCCTGTAATTGACCGACAAATTAATCAAATAATTTCACTTCTAACATTGCATTCTTTCTTATATATTTTCATCAATTTACAATTTAACCCTCATTTCGAATCATTTATGGTCATTTGGTATTTTATTTCTGTTTTATACTTGATATATGTCATCAGCGGCAAAAGACTTTGTATCAATTAAAAAAAAAGGATATTTCTATTTATTTTTTTCCTATAAGTTTTTCTAGGTAAATTTGTGATTATTTTATAATTATTCATTAGTCAAAGTTTGCTGTTCGAATCAAGGAAGATAAAAATAACAATAAATTACAACTAAATTGTGCACGTAATGAGTTCTGATTGGAGCCGTACTTACCGAACCGATGGGCAGTTGAACTAGCAAATCGCCAGTCAACGATTCACCTCCATTCAAATAGAGCTAGAGTAAAAAATATATATAATTTGAAATGATAATATTATATTTTCGAAGTTTAATAAACAAACGATTTCTTTTATAAGCTTCTGGAGGATTAAATTTCAAATTTGAATAAAAAATACATAAGATAATTTTATATATAATTGAGGGATGGGCAACTATTCTATAAAAATTTTCTCACTCCATGATCCTAAATCGGCTTGGAATCGAATCATATTAATTATACAAAATAAATAAAACAAGCTTTAAATACCCACAACAGAAATCAGACTAATGTTTTTGATGAATATTATGAAATACCACAATGTAATATTGTGTGGGAGTTACCTTAAATGTTTCAGGCTTATGAAAATTTGAGTCTGGTTTTCTAGACCCAAATTATAAAACCATCGAGTCCCAGACTAAGTTCACGTAGGGATCAAGTCGAAATATATTTTTAGAATAGATTTATATCACATCATTTGAGTAGATATTTATCTAACTGTGTTATGCATATTAAAAGTTTTAACGATGCATAACACAATTAGATATTAGCATAATTATGCTAATATTTTGCCTTATTATATAGTCATATTTTCATTCAACGATTCATAATTTATTTTGGTGTTCATTCATTTAGGCGATATATATATCTGATAAAGGGGTTTAAAAAACAAAATAGTGGGAATTGATTGCTAGTTGGTGAATTAAATGCTAGGTTGGGAAATTTCACGTGGCTTCTCCAACTAAGAATCTAATCGTTATGAAATGTTCCTTTTGTCAAAACTTGTTGAAATTAATCTCAATTTAGTCACTGCAACCTCACCAACACTACTAATGAGTTAAGCCCTACCCTTCATCGAATCAGGTATTATAGGCCAGCCACTGCTATCCCATAATACTTCTAAATAATTGACAAGCTCTACGTCCTCAATGAGATTCGAGCTTGGATATTCAAGATGGGAGGAGCAAACAGGTTTTAACATTAAGGTCACAAATGGCAATAATTTGAGGCCTCATTAGGTTACCAAGAAAATGTGCGGCAAGACAAGGTCACCTCCCACTTATCTGTCTTTCCTAACACAACATATTTCTTACATAATTTCTACCATTCTTTATCAATCCCTTCGTTTTTGCCTTGCTGAATTTATACCAACTTGGTCTATGTTTACTTCTCATTAAAACAAAAACACATAATTTGAGTTTATCTTAAGACACAAAACTCATACACAGTATCATAAGAGTTCAAAAACCTATGAGTTTGTCTAAGAGGATTCCAATATTTGTGCTGAGGCTCCTGGCTTTGGGTGCCGCTGTTTCTGCAACAGTGATAATGGTCACAAGCCGTGACTCTGCTCAAGTGTTCAACATGAAATTTGAAGCCAAATATACGAATTCACCAACTTTCAAGTAAGTTTTTTTTTTTATTCAATATTACGTCCTTAACGAGTCGAGCCGAAGCAAGTTGAGGTTCGTTCATGCTTGCGTAAAACAGAGCTCGAGTTTAGCCCAAATTCATGAATTTCGAAACCAGAGAGTTCAAGTACAAATTCAAAAATCTTGATTCTTTTTCCCTGTTTGAATAGCAGGGTTGAGCTTGAATTTAAAAATTAATATATTATTCATTATCATGTATAATTATATATGTCTAGAAGTAAATATTTATTGGAAAAGAAGGCTCTCCCGTGCTTCCGAATAAAAAATTACTTGGTTCGAACTCGACTCATAACATATACGGATTAATTTGCAGGTACTTTGCGTTGACTAATGCAATTGCAAGTGGCTACACTTTTATACTACTCTTCTTCCCTTCAAAGAGTTCCTATGGACACTTAATCTTGATTTTTGATTTGGTAAAGCATCACTATATCTTCTCCAATATATAGATAAGATCAAATGTAGTAATGTTATATACTGTTACTTATCTTGTTCTCTCTCTCTCTCTCTCTCTCTCTCCGTCTTGTAGATTATGGCATTATTGCTGGATTCGAGCATATCGGCGTGTTTGGCGACAGGGCAAGTGGGAAAAAATGGGAACAGCCATGCTGGTTGGCTGCCCATTTGTGGTCAAGTTCCTAAATTTTGTGACCGTGTTACAGGGGCGTTGATTGCTGGTTTTATTGCTGCACTTGTTTATTTTCTCATACTTTTATACTCCCTTCACAAAGTCACGAATATTTTTGCTCGCAAGACTTAGACACATCTTTTTCTCACATATAGAGTGTAGGTACGGTTATATCTCAGACTCGAGTGAAAACAATCTCTTTTGTATTTTAATTCCTATAGTTGAGTAATAGCTATAGTAGCACTATGTACAATCTTGAATATTGGCAAGTTAAATGATGTCCCGTACTCATATTTTATTTATAAAAATCAGTTGATTGTGTCGCTGCTTGTTTGACTTGACTCCAACTCCACGTTAGATAATCATTTCATTTATAAAAAAAAAATAAAAAATTGAATTGACAATAGCCATTTGTACAATGAATGTATGCCTAGCCCATGCTATGGTCAAGTATAGCTATGATACACTCAACTTTTTCTTTAGCTGTTTTATCGACAATATTTGGTGGTGCCCTTGTGGGCATGTTCCTCTCTAGATAGGTCTGGTCTAATCAAAGTCACTGGCTCATATGGAATCGGACTGAGTTTTCACCGAGCTTGTCACTTGAGTCTACAGGCTACTTCTCATATCCACCTTTCTGCAAGGTCTGCTTTCAAATTAGGCCAAGTCTTTGGAACTATATATAATTCAAGAGGTGCATATGACGTTAAATTATCCATATATAAGTAGTTAACTTTAAATAACTGACCTAATTATCCTTTAGAACACTCCTTTAGTCCTTTAGTGTACCCTCTAGTTTTTTTGGTCTAATTATTTGTATCATATGCAACCCGTAGTTGATAGCTAATAAATGCACCCCCTAACTCTACAATTTTGGCTCCACTGGTAAGAGAGAAAAGACATCAAATGTTTTAACACTCACAATTGTATTTCTGGTTAAATATCTGCGACAATGGACAATATCGGACATGTAAGAGCAATCCTCATGTACCTAAGTGTTTTATTGGTACACAATTTATTCAAGCCACAATATATTACAATCAATGTTCAGACAACCTCCTCCTACACATGATTCATTGAGTTTCTGTACAATGTAAAATAATCTTATTCACCCCCCACCCCACCCCCACCCCCACCCCCTCATCAAACAACACAATGAAACAGCAAACCAGCAGTTCTGCAGAAACTGATAATATACACAAAAGAGAGCCATTGTCGCGATTCATAGGTTCGTTGTACGGAACCTAGTCCAATGTATCGCTCATTTTATGGAACCTCCAATAGATAGCTGCAATCAATACCCTTGTCTGAAAATGCTTCGACGAGTCTAGGATAGAGCTTGCTGAGCATTATCTTGAAGCCTGTCGAGCTTCCTTTCTGAGTTTCTTGTTCATCTTTGAATGGATATCCTATAGGAGCTCCTTGCATGTATGCCTTACAAGCCAATAAGACATCTCTGCAGCAACGATTGAAGTGCTCGTCCACGAGTCCCTCAAAATGCTGTTCCAGTTCGGACAAAATGATCAAAATATTGTTCATGATCTCAACAAGATAAACTAATGATCACATCATAACTGAACGTCTAAAGTTTTATGATAAGATTTTCCTATATGTATACACGTGTAAGGCTAAGGGGAATTTCAGTATCGTATACTTTCAAGATATTTAATTTATGTTTGACACTAAATAAGGGCGGGCATTTTAGTGATTCCCTCTTCTCCATCAGTATTACAACGAACGGCACATACCTTTAGGGTGTTTTTGTGACTTGTGTTTTCATAAAACAGTAGGGGGTTTACCTCAAGGGATCTAGCTGTAACTCACCCAATGATACAGTGAATTGCCTATGCCTGTTGATTTAGAGCCTATTTGGATGGATTTGTTCCAAAAGAGAAACACTTTTTTGACAAAAAAAAACAATACATTGAAAAAAAAATTGGGTTTGATGAGCTTTTCAAAAAAAGTTGAAGCCAGAAAAAAAAAAAAAAAAGCCAGATGCAAAACTACTTGACTTAAGAAAAAGCTCCACTAAAAAAAATACAGCTCGAGAAGCACTTTGTTTTTTTATAAACTCATCCAAACGGGCCCTTACCATTACAATTTAACACAATAATTTTACTAAAATCTATTGCTGACACATAAATGGCTAAAATAAAATCAACTTGATCAACCGGTTTACCTTGGGCGGCTTGCGTAGGACGTACAGCATGGACCTGCAGCTGACAAGAAAAGCATTTTCATTGTAGCTGACAGAGTTCTTTTCCCCCTCGGCTTTGCCAATCTGCGTGTCATAGCCGGCCTCGTTAAAATAAGGCTTTTCATTCAGCACGAGGGCCTGGAGGGAGAGGAGGACTTGAAGGATCGTGGAAGATTCTGGATTCCAAACTTCACTTTGAGATCCCGCCCACGTATTCAAAAGACTCAGACAGACCTTTCCTGATTCGTACAAGTTTGGATTGAGGCGAAGCCCACCGGAGTTGTAGTAAACCATCTGAAAAGGTTTCACATTGATTAAAAAATCGTTCGTTATAGAGATAATTTAAAAACAAGATTATATAGTAAAATATACAAAATTTCATTCAAAAAAGATCAATTGTCTAGGGCATGATTTCATATTTTGGAATAATTAATTGAAAATTTATCCAGTATACAAACAACAAAGGAAAAGCGAATTATATCGTAAAATCTAAGTACAAAAGAGATAAGTAAACACTGAAGATATATCATTATAATTGAAAAATGAACATTTCAGTGGCATGATTTCATATTTTGGGATAGGCTAGCTTAATATTAAGCATCCAACTATGAGGGCAACTTCAAGATCTATTGATAAATCTTTCGTTTATTGTACAGAGAAAAATTCAGATGTAATAAAAGACACATGCAAGAAGACAATATTTTTTCAAAATTACGAGAAAATCTACTTACAGGTGGCTCATTGGGATATTGTGGGGGAAGATAAATATCAAAAAAGAACAATCCGTCGTGATATGGAGTCCCAGCAGTTCCTACCACTGCAGCTCGAAGCAAATCCATTCGTTCCTCATAAATGCGTATGTAGATAGTCTCTGTTCCAACCATAGAAATTTCATTTAATTAAATTGCAAAAAGTGTTATAGCTGTGAATGTCTCGTAGTTCTATTCGATATAAGTTTGCTAAATCGCATTAATATCCTTAAAATGATTTTATCGGAAAATACAAAAGTCCTCACCGGGAAGATCTTTCTCCAAAATGCTCCATTCTTGTTGAACCTTCTTCAGCCAGCATCTTTTCACCTGTTACGCATAAATTGAAAAACTAAGCCAACAAGATAACCAATTGAAATTCTAAATAACAAGCATAACATAAGAGCAATAATTGCACCTCCATCTCCTGTAACTATATATAGAACCATAAAAACTATGCACTCTTGGTTTCAGAATTACACATACCTCCCTCATAACTTATTTCCATCTTACAATTACCCCATTCTGTTAGTTATTATGCCTAATTAAAATAAACTTATCAAATTGTTCTTGTAATTTTGGATGATATTATTCTAGTTTCTAAATAATTTTTCTGTCAACTTGATTAGATAGCAACAATCGAAAGTGGGTATCTTCGTAATTTTAAAATGAAAAGGGGAGATCAGTATAATTACACATAGTAACGAAACGAGGTTTGTAACACCAACCTGGGGAGATTGAAGGACCATCCCAGATTCGTTTACAAAGTGGTGGTCCGAGCAATCGTTAACCATATCAAATAGCCTGAAAGATTCTGCAAGCTTGCTGCTGGATGGCAGCGTAATATCGTCATTAGCCTCTTTGATCTGTGGAGAAGTTATCTTTTCAGGCATCTCTAAATCATCCACCACTTCAAGTTCGCTGCCAGTGTTCAAATTGCAAAGTTCCAATGTCTCCTCCTCCGGAGATTTCTCATTAATTTGCGCACCTCCTGATGGGCACGTATATCCACCAATCAAAGACGTGCCCAGAGACCCGAATAGGGTTGAGGTGATACTTGTGAAAACGCCTATAGCAACTCTGGAAATGGAAACTGAGGTTGAGTCCTTTGTGTCATCGTGGTTAAGACCCATAACATCCTGCATAAATTTACTTCAGTAAATACAAGAATTTAAATATTTAAGCATACCCTTAACGCTATGTTTCGCCCTTGGATTCAGTAAGAAAAAACGAGAGGAAATTTTTTTTCCTTGCTTCCAGTTATAGTAATCTGCTTTACTTTTAAATAATTTTCATTTTCCTTCGCCGTTTCCTTGTCAGAAACCAAGGTCCAAACACAACATAAATGACAGTATCATCATTTGATTCTCCCTCTAAGTGAAGCAAGAATTACAAAGAAAACCAAAACAAAGCGCACAGGCTCGCACGCACGCACGCACACAGACATATATAAGGAGGGAGGGAGGGAGAGACCGGAGAGAATATGGTGCACCTTTAACTTTTGGCCCGGTAATTCGTTCTTCATTGGAAGTTCCTCATTTGGTGGTTGAACACTTTCATCACTGAGCCCTAAGCCTTCACACTTATCAACCCTATAGATCTCATATGGGGCAACCTGTTAAGACATAGAATACTCAGCAAAAACTATTCGGATTAAGGACAAGCATGCCAAATAATTAAAAAGAACATAAAAAAACACAAATTCTAACATGGAAAAATGGATACATTTCATCCAAATAAGGAAGATGCATACCTTACTTGTGGCACCACTAGCCCATTTCACTTCAACATCCCCACCTTTATACCCAACCACAACCCCAAAACAAGAAAGGTACTTATCGTTCACAGATTCATTCTCATCTCCACCATTTCTGACATCCTTAGAGATTGTAAGATTTTTCACGCAATTATCTAGCCTAAAAACTGCCTCACCCAGGCAGTATGAGTAATCAGGATGCTCAACCAGTTCATAAGCACTCACAATCTCCACCTTCTGTTCTTCCTCAGACTTACACCATTTCACCTCCAAGGTTCGTTCTTTCGGATCAACGCTCCTAACAACACCCCATCTCTGATGGGCATCATCAACAGTTCCCTTTTCCAACACAAATGAATCGGGCCAAAAATCATGTGCATCGACAACATTAACTGGGAAAAGCAAATGGGAGTCCAATCCAGTTGATCGGCTCCCATCCTGCCATTGAACATCAACCTTAGTCTTTGTCTTGACAATAACAGCAATCTGTTGAAAATTAGGACTGATGTCATCCTCCCTATTCGGGAGAACACAACAATCACCAAGCTGCCAATTTGCATGCAGGAAACAAGACAGCACAGATAAGTTTTTCGAATCCTGCCAACACGGTGGGGCAGGTACAGGTTTCGTCTCGCCATTGGTGACAGCACAGCAAAGCCAGTCGACGTATACGCGTCCAGCATCCACATTGCATATGGTGCCTTGCTCTTGTTTACCATTCTTTCTGATACCGCATAACCACCGAGTTGACCTGGAGGCAGATGATGACTCGATCCGAACCCTTTGTCCGGGATAGAAGGGATATTGTGGATCTTCAATTAAATCAGGAGAAAGTGCAATAATCTTCTCTGCACCATTGGTTGAAAATTGACATTTCGTGCCATCATCGAACAGGATGGTCACACTGTCAATTATCTTTTCAACTTTCCCAAGCCATGCAGCCCGCACCACATAGTCTGAAACAGAAACTGCACGTATTCTCTGAAGCTTTTTAGAATTGATATTTTGAATTTTGCATCCATTAATGTTTTCCAAGTCGACAGACATGTCTACACTGACAACTTTTCCCATTTGCTTTAATGGATCTGAGCCTAAGCAAACTATGTCTCCCTGTACGTAGCCTCTTTCAAACAGGAGAAAATCGTCAATTTTTTCTATAGTTTTTTCAAGACTTGAGAAAATTGAACGGGCCTGTCCACCATACAGAGACTCAATGTCCTCCTGATCCTCAGAACTGCTGCTCTCACTGAAACTGTCAAAATCACTGAGTAGCGACTCCATGATGTTGAATGTTTGAGGGATAAATCTGTAAATTCAATATTGACTAAATCATTACCAAAGAAATGATAGGGGGTTAGACTGGGTCAGAAATAAAATTTGTTCAAGATATTAATATTTAATGTCTCTTATCCCTACCAATTGAAAATTTTAGATGAGGCAATCATTCAATATGGTATTAGATCCTAGGGGTGTAAGATGAGTTGAGCCGGCTCAACTTGAGCTAAGCTCAAGCTCGAGCTTGAGTTATTTGATGAGCCGAACTTGAGCTCAGCTGTGAGTGTTCAAAAGCACAAGCCGGCTCGCGAACTTTTTTAATTTTAAACTATTTTATATTTTTTCAATAGATAAATAATTAATAAAAAATATAATACAAATAATAGATTGTATAAAAAAATTAGTGTTTTTTTATTATTTAAGTGTTTAAATTATATATTAGAAAAAAAAATAATATTTTATTATTTATAAATATTATTTGAAAAAATAGTAATATACTAAAAGAATAATACATTAATAGTAATATTGACACACTCGATGAGTGTGCTTAATAAAAAATCATATAATTTAATGACATATTAAAATTTTGATAGTATCTATACTATCAAAATTATTTTTAATAGATTTATGAAATTAGTGATAAATAAAATAAAATAACTTAAAATTAAAATATTAGAGAACAACTACAAAGAAAGTAAAAGAAAAAATGATATTGAAAAGTATTAGGAGATGAAAAGGGATAGAGAAGGGAGAGAGAGAGAGGGGAGAGAGAAAAAAGAAAGAGAAAGTGCAAAGAACGTGTAGAAAGAAAGAGGAGAGAGAAAGTGAAAAAAAAAGAAAATGATAGACCAAAAATATTGTTAGACCAAAATTAGTTATCAAAGGGTGCTCCCCCTTTATATAATAGTATAAATAAAATATGAGCTCGAACTCGTGCTCAATCTCGACTTTTAAACAAGCCAATGAGCCGAGCTCGAACTTCATCATTTTGATGCGAGCTCAATTCGGAGCCCAAAAACACAGGCTCATTGAGTGTGAGCTCGAGCTCACAAAAATTTAGTCGAGCTCAAGCTCAAAAAATTAGCCGAGTTTGATGTGAGCTCAATTCGGAGCCCAAAAATACAGGCTCATTGAGTGTGAGCTCGAGCTCACATAAATTTAGTCGAGCTCGAGCTCACATAAATTTAGTCGAGCTCGAGCTCAAAAAATTAGCCGAGCTCGACTTGTTTGCACCCCTAAGATCCACGCAAAACAACATGTTTATAAAGCATTTCATGTCTCTCTCTCACACACACATGAAAAAAAAAAACACCAAACAAACAAACAAAAACAAAAGAAGGAAAAGAAGAATATCACGCACATGTCACCTGGCATGTTGGAAATATTAAATATTTAGTGTATGTCTTGTCATCTAATAAGATTCATCTTAGATGCTTCACACTATCACCCCAACGAGCTAACAAGTTGTTCAAAATTTTACTCAAATGATCAAGCTTGAGGGTGATATATGCCATAAACACGACTTGTGATAATTCTTTGGCACTCTTTGCTATGTCATCTCCTATAGAAACTATACACTTTAATGAAAAGACTTAGAAAAGCACGGTAATTGTTGCCGATATTAAATGTTTTATGTCTCTCTTCCCTACAGCTTAAACTAGCAGAACCAAGACCGGACCAAACAAGAGGCCCTAGGTTCAGATCTTACGCCACCCGTTCATGAAACGTTCACAAACAAGGCTTGACAGGGGAAAAAATATCGCCTACACATGAGGGGACATGTTAGAGATATTGATATTAGATGTCGGCCTCTCCCCAACCTTAAAATCTCAGATGTGGGGTCATTCGATATTAATAAAAAAGAACTAGCCCCACATTTAGCCAAAATTCGGCTATAATTAGTTATTTTAGGAAAACAAACTACAAAAGTAGCATGAAATCACAATGATAATAAAAGTAAAAGAGAGGAGCTTACCAACCAAGTTACAAACAATTGACCAAGGTCCAGCAATAACCTCCGCCTAACCGAATGATTACTTCCAACGATCAACTGCAATAAGGACTAGAGGTCTCTACTCGTTTTTTTTTTTTTTTCTTTTTTCAAATTTAAGTATCTCCAGAGATGGAGATGATATGCCAAAGGAGATTTGCCCTATACAGGGATAAAAGGAGTCGTGTATGACTCCGAAATGCCAAAGGAGATTTGCCCCAATGAAGGGATAAAAAGGAGGGTTCAACACTCCAATATGCCAAAGAAGATTTGAACAAGAATGGACGTAAAGTACCCAAAATGGGTATAGCTAACACAAACTTGCAAGGGTATGTTGGTCAAAACCCAAATTTGCCAAAGGAGATTTACCCCGAAGTACTTTAAGAACATATATATTGCTAAAAGAGCTCGCAAGAAGAACTTTTTTACTATTCAAAATGCCAAAGGAGAGTTGCCTCTTAATTCACACCAAACTATCATTAACTCCACTGAAATGCCAAAGGGGTTCGATTTGCCTCGTGGATAGAAATAATCAGCCCAAAAGGGGAGATAAGCCTTGCTTGAAATTCTTGACGGTCCTAGACAAGATCTTTTGTCGTCCAATGTACATCAATCAAGCCAAACAAGCTTGGTTTTGAATCAGACCACGAAACCTGCAAGAATGTGGACAACCATAAAAAATGAGGTGGTGTGTGAAGAACCAGAAAATGAAGTTCCAAATTATGTAATTTTATTCTTTCTTCTCATAGTGTGCATTTCCCACTTACCGCTCCTTTGCTTCCCACTTCAGGACTTAAACAAATATAAAAAGACATAAGAAAAGAAGCTTAAAAAATGTGAAGATACATTGCTATTCTACTATCAGAAATTTCTAGTGTAGTATATGAGCGATAAGTATCATGCCAGTGTACTGATGGGATCGACTGCTTCTAATCAGTCTTAAGACTTTTAACGTATTGGAGAATAAGATAATTAACATTCTCAGAGCATCCATACAGTTCATGTTACCTTTCCATTTGATTCCAGTAGAAACAATCATACACAATGAATTTCAACTATCGTCGCCTAAGCCATTTTACAAGGACTATACTAAATTCATTGAGCACCAGCAGATAACCAAGACAGGCATTTACCTCTGCATAAACAACCTCAAGGGCATGCAAGATTCACTATGACAAAAATAGATAAAAAACATATGACAAATTCAAAAATTGCATAAATAATTCAGGATGCGCAAACTTTCATTTTTAATATGGACTTTTTAAATACTTTGATTGCAACTCCCTCATTACTCAAGCTTCCTTTCACCTTTCTGTTGTCAAATTCACTTCCTGAAGGCCCCTCTATACAAAGTAAATAATTAGCACAACTTTCTTTCAAATTGCTCTTAACTTTCTTTCAAGTTTCTTTACTGATAATCAATATCAAGTACAGTAAGCTCAGTGATTGCCACAGTTCCACCAGAAAATCCACCTACCCCCCCCCCCCCCGCCCCTCCCGAAAGAAAGGAAGGCAAGCCTGAAGCAAAGAAAGGCATCTGTTACAGTTATTTAGCAACTATATATTTCATAACTCAAGTTTGTATCCTAGAATCCAACGCCACATGGAAGCTTGAAGAGGTTAAATGACTCCCTGCTCCCAAACTCAAATATTTAGAAAACCAATACCACGCCCCAAATCTAGTACTTCTTTCAAAACTAAATTTTTGTCACCCTGAACAACAAATTTACCTTTAATATATTAAAAACGTGTTTTCCTCTACCCCCTCCCTAATTGAATTCCTGCCTCAAATTCCTAACTCAAATATTTATGCCCCCAAATGCAGCCTCATGAAAATCATACTCAACACTCAATTCACATTCAATTAAAATTCCAAGAAATTTTCTGATCTTGAATACACAAATAACGAAACAAGCATGTCCCTATATACGCGTGCATATATAATACTTTCACGACAAACACATAGGAGACACACAAAAGAAACAAATTTACAAAAAATAAAAAAAGATATAACAAAAACTAAAAGAAAATTCAGGAAAGCAAGAAAACACATAAAGAAGCATACCCGCTATCAGCTTTTGATCAAGAAGACACTCTTCCAAACAACACCATAAACACCTACCACGAAACCCGCTATCAGCTTTTGCAACTTATCGGAAATTTCTTGGCCCCTTCCCAAAGAAAAGCGATAAAAAAAAACAGAAACTGAATAAGGGAATTCAGAGAGGCCAACAAGACACTCTCTAAATCCCCTCCATCAACCCATTTTTACAGCATTCAAACATCCCAAAAAAGGCAATTTTTTTTGCAGAAACATAAAAAAATTTCGCAGGCCCTCTTCTTTTATTCTTCTGTGTGTCCAGTTTTCCACCATTAGTGTGTGCGTGTGTGTGTAACGTGGGTTTAAGCCATGGGGATAGCGGCTCTATATCTGTATACCCATGACGAATATACCATAGTATCTCTCTGTTCCCCGTGTGGGCATTCCGCTAGTAGTATGTGTTTGCTGCAGTTTTTATTAATTACACTTAAATCCCCCAGTCAGCAGAAAATGACTATACTACCCCTGTCCATTAGTCTAAAATTTTCACTATTCTAACAAAAAAGAAGAAGCAAGTTATTAGTTTGAAATGTAATTAATAATTACTATTAAAATCTAGAAAAAGACTTTTTTTCATTTTGCCAGTATTGCTTTCAAATATTTTAAACTTTTTTTTAGTGGTATTTTTTTTGAATAAATTACACTTTACAGCCACAAATTACATTTTATATCATGTCAATAACAACAAATATAACGAATCAGTTCTTAAATTATGAATATCAAGAATTGATTCATCGCATTTATAGCTCAAAATGATAAATATAATACATATATGGTATAATTCAAAAGTATAAAGTATAAGTAACCCTTTATTTAGCTTTCACAACACAAGTCTTAATCGTTATCCTTTGGCATTGGATAACTCTTTATTTAGCATTGATATTATCTAAATCATTAATAAGTAAAATAAATAAATCAATATTGATACGGGGTAGGACTGTCAATGCGTAAGGTAAAATTCTATCCTTATCCTAATTTTAAAAATATCCGATTAAATATATCATATGTCCTACCCTATTTTATTTAAATATTTACTTATTGAGTATGTGTATTGAGTCTATCCTTTTTTAGAATAGGGTATGAACCCTACCCAATTATATATATTTTTTTTATTTACCTTTTTTTAATATTGTATTTTTTTTTAGCTCTCACACAGAATTAACACATACACACACATTTACACACATTGCACACACACAATTTTCATGCACACACACACACACACACACACACACACACACACACTGCACACACATAGTGTGTGAAACACACACACATACATACACAGTGTGTGAACACACACAATTTCACACACACACACACTAACACTACTGTGTGTTTCACGCGCGCACACACATAGTTTCACACACAATTTCACACACTGTGTGTGTGCAGTGTGTGCACACATACAGTGTGTGTGTGAAACACACAATTTCACACATTATGTGTGTGCAGTGTGTGTGTGTGCGTGTGTGAAAATTATGTGCATTGTGTGTGTGTGTGTGTGTTTACACATAGTGCGTGTGTGAAAAATCTGTGCATTTAGTGTGTGTGTGTGTGAAATATACGCGCATAGTGTGTGTGCAATATGTGTGTGTGTTTGTGTTGAAAATGAGTGTGGTGTGTGAATACCCATTGGTAATGGTGTGTGTAGTGTATGAATTTTATGATACTCAATGGATAGGAACGAGTAAGTCCCTACCCTAACCCATTCATTTATAATAATATGGGTAAGGGTAGGGTATGAGTAAATTTTAAAATTTTAAGGTATGGATAAATTATGAATAAAGAATAAATGAATACGGATAGGATTATCCGTATAAAATTCTATCCATTGACAGACCTAATACGGGAACAAGCTGGAAATAGGTGGAATCGACACGTGGCAAGCGTGAATGTGGGCCCATCCAATCTGTGTGGTGATGTGTCGGCCCACTGGGATCTCAAATGGTGCAAGCACCTTTTGAGTCAATGCAAAAGGTAGACCGCCCATTGTGCCCCTCATGTGCCGAGTTACTGTGTCCAATAATTATCTGCTACAATATTAATTACAAACCCAAAAAAAAAAAAAGGAAAGAAAAAAAAGTTATGCGTATCTCTCCACTGTCGAAACCCTTTTTTTTTTTTTCTTTTTCATTTGTAATTGATGGTTGACTGCACGACCTTTGGCACCAATTAAATTCGAGTTCGAACAAGGTCGGAGTCCTAAGTTATATAGGTCTTCTATCATCATTATTATTTTTGTGCTTAATGCTCAAATTGATGAATTGAATGTTCAGTTCTAACTATTAGTGAATTGAATGTTCAGTTTTCACTATAGGATGATTTTAAAATTTTTTAATTTCCATGCTAAATGTTATTAGTCGTGTACTTATATTTTGAGACATAATATGAACTAGCATATTAAAGGTTTGATATTCTTTCAATAAAGAAATTCTTCCAGCTACCTTTCTAATTTAGCCTCTTAGAAAATTAGTGTATATCCTAATTAAATATTGTATAAATAAATTTTTACTTGTGTGATTAGTATCTAATAATGTTGATTGCTGTATAATAAGTAAATATATATATATATATATATGAGGACAATACGCTATTTTTTTTAAGAATACTCATTTGATTCACTTTTTGTGTATAAATTATACATTCGTATGAAAAAAAAAAAAAGAGTTTGTAAGAAAATCTGACAAATTTAGTTAATTACATTAAATTATCAGTATTATAATTCAAGTGTGGCATTTAATGAAATTATTTTGCTTACACTCCCTTTTCAAACATGTTTTCGTTGAATATATATAATGTAGTATTATATCTAAAATAATATTTATGAGATGTTTTAAAGCATTTTCGTACTCGATTTTTTTAAATTTTTACGCTCTTGATCACACGCACTCGCTTAATGTGACCTCAAGTCAGAATACTGAGGTATAAAGCTCGACCTATTAAGAGCAGCTACGATCCTAGACTTTGAATACAAGACCTCCAATTAAATTAGTAGAACATTGAACCGTCAATCTACGCTATTCAGTGGTCTACTGGTCTGCATAGTCCAACTATTCCAGGGTAATTGTTTTATTTCCTATGGTTAGAACTATGAAACTTAATATTTAATCTTTTGAATATTTATATTATTGAATAAGTTTGATATTACTAAATTTCAATTATTATAATATGACATATAATTTACGGTTGTTCAATTAATTACTCCAAAAAGTTGTTTAGATTTTTTTTTTTTTTTTTGAAGAACCAAAAAAGTTGTTTAGATAATTTACAATTACTTTGCAAAAAGTTAAACCACATTAGCCAGTGAATTGAGGGGGAGGCGGCGTGGTGGGGGTAGAATAATAATAATAATAATAATATAAATAAATAAATAAAAGAAGAGAACTAGCTTTAAGATGTCAGTTAAATTCGGAATAAAAGACCGCTAAAAACAGCAAGAAAAAGAGGCTTGGAGTTTGACAGTTATTTGTCTTTAATTAGTGATTAGGATTGTGCAAAATTAGCATGTCACATCATTTTTGTTGTCACAATTTTGATGTTTCTATTACTTTAATATGTTAATTCCTTATATCCGTCTTTAGTTGTTTGGCTTATTATTTTGCGTAAGCCGAACAACTTTAGTGTAATGCAAAGTAACAGAGAAAATTAGTGAACTTAGTTTTGAGTATTGAAATTGAACTCTATAAGTTTGTGCCAATTTTCACTATATTACACTAACTCATCAACACTTTCGGATAGGGGCAGTCAGGGCGGAGTCAAAAAAATTATTTGAAAAAGCGAAATCATTTTTTTTTATAAAAGATTTTAAGATTTTTTTTTATTTTGAGGTGGGGGGGGGGGGGTGAGGGGGCAAAATTTTGAAATTTACAAAAAATACATATAATATTTAGCTTGATCTAGATTCGAGCGGAGCGACCGCACTCGTTAACCCACTTGCTTCAATTTTGCTTTCAGACTCGAAATGTCATTCACCTTTCTTGAAAATGGTTTTACATTCAAATTTACATTCCTCCAATTTCTAACTGAGAAAAATACATGTGAATTTTACTAATTAAAAAAAAAAGTTACAATATCAAACGCACTGATTCAAATATATCCTGAAATCTTTAATCTTTTTAAAGACTATCAATTTATTTTAACAGAAAAATAAAAATCATTCTTTGAGAATATCCTGTGGGATTTTGATGTTGTGCCAAAACAACATTTGAATTGTCAATTGAATACGTGGAACAACCACAAACCAAACGACAAAAGAGATTTTGCTCTTATAAGGTGTAAACAAATAATAATAATCTTTGAAAAAAAAAAGTGCTTTAGTCTAACAGCATTATGCACTATCTTAGTTGGAAAGACAAAATATTACAAGTGCAAGGTTTTTAAACCAACGAAAATGACTTTCTCCTAAACATCTCTTTTTCCACTGCACAAGACTTCCACAAGTTTTTAATATTATTTCTTTTGCGCCCCCCCCCCCCCCCCCCACTCCTGTTTGCAAGGTCAATTTGTCTTCTTTTTTGGTGGATTACAAAGGGATGTAGCACTTCGCTTTCTTTTTTGAGGGTTTTGAATTTCCTCATGGAAATTTAGTTCGTGTTCTTGCCATCCTTAGTGATGTTAGGGGACCATCAAATACAGGGATTTAGATTTTGGGGAGAGAAAAATCTCTTTGTAAGAAAATGATGATTCAAATTCCCATTAAGGCCATTCCTAATTTATGAGGGAGAGACTTTGTTTTGAGATGCTTGAGCACCAATCACTTGTTTGTACTTATAATTATTGTGTTAGAATCAAGTGTTTTACCTTTAACGACTAGATGTTATGAATGGTGGTCGCGCTCCTCTAAGGGTCATGAGTTGGTTGGTTAATTCAAAATCAATTATGTTTCGTCAAATCAAAAATAATGTCGATAATAGAATACTAATAACACCCCCCCTCCCCCCACCCAAACAAGCTTTAATCTCAAAAGCACTAGTACCGATTATATAATATTATTACTATTAATAATGGTGCCACGAATGTGCCTCAATTAAATAAATTCCCCTATTTCACACAATTCTTTTGGTAATTGCCTTTTCCCTTCTCGTCGTTTTCTTTTCTATTTTCTTTTGTTGCTCGTAAGTCCATCCATTTTCTTGCTCATTAGGTAAAGGACGTTTTGGCTTTTCTAATAGGGATAATTACTCTTACGTTCCTTGAATTTAGACGAAATTATAAATAATCCCCTCTTGTTTCGAAAATTATCAATATTTCCTTGACATATATCAATGTTTACAAAAAACATCTTGTCATTAGTGAATTACCGAAAATGCCCTCGGTCAATTTTTCCATCTTTTTTTGAGGACCAAAATACCCTTATTTATTGTAATATTTTGGAACTTGAAGGGTGTTTATTGTAATTTTTCAAATTACATAAGGGTATATCTATAATATTTTCGAAAATAGTATTAAGCAATTGACTATTTTTAAAAGGTTGTCTTGGCCATTGGGCTTGTGGATGGGGGAGACTTGCAAGAATTTAGGATATTTTCTCAATACCTACTCCACCATGGATACAAGGTTGGATATTTAGGTATATGTTCTCTTATGCATGACCTAAAGAAATTACATTTTATTTATTTATAATTGAAGATGCCAACTATCAAGGTTGAGAAAATTGCACAGACCCACTAAGACATTCTCTGCATATATGATTTATGCTTTCCCCCTATTTTCAAGGAAAGGTTGTTCAATTATTTGGAAAATTTGAGAAGCAGCATATGTGCCTGAGAAATGCATCCCCATGAATTTCTCATCATCCCATGTGAAATAATTGTGGAAAAAAAGCCCCCCCACTGTACTATGATTCCTTTTGTACATGTTATTATTATTAAAAATGACAAATTACATCTACACTTATTGAGATATAGTTTAATTACAAATTAATCTATATAATTTTAAAAAGGGATAATTGTAGAAAAGCCCTCATCTTTTTCAAATTCAGGCATACTCTCCCCTTCCGTTACTTCTAATTTAACGCCGTTAAATATATGATGAAATACCCGTTATGCCCTTATTATAAGGAACTATTAGATCTTAATTTGAAAAATTGAATGGCCTAAATTGATTCATGAATTAAAATATAATATTTAAATAAAAATTATAAATTAAATTATATATAAATAATATAATATAACACACAAACATACATAGTAACACACACAACAACACACACACACACACACACATAGAGCACACGCAAACACACACAGCGCCACACACACAGAGTGCGCACACACACACACAAACACACAGCGCGCACACACACATACACACACAAACATTGTTTGAAAATTTGGAGATTTGCACCAAAAATTGTTCAAAAATTTGAAGATTTGGACTAATAATTGTTTGAAAAATACATACCTACACATTTGGAGATTTTGCCTTAAAAATTGTTTGAAAATTTGTAGATCTAAGATGTACAGATGAGGAGGGGCAATGGTGGTGGCGGTTGTAGGGGAAAGAGATGGGTGGCAGTCGTGGGTCAAAGAAGGAGAAGATGGGGATGGCGGGGGCGGGGGCGGTGGCGGGTGGAAGGAGGAGGAAGAAGATGGGGATGGCGGGGGTGGGGGCGGGTGGAAGGAGGAGGAAGAAGATAGGGATGGCAGGGGTGGGGGCGCGTGGAAGGAGGAGGAAGAAGATGGGAATGGTAATGGCAGTTGTAGAGGGATGGCGACGGCGATGGTGGTAAGAGGAAGAAGATGGGTGGTGGCGGTGGATGAAGGTGGGTGGTTGGGTTGAGAAAAATGAAAATAGGGTAGGGTTGGATATTTTGATAAAAATAAAAAAAAATAAAAAGAAAGATTTTTTTTAAAAAAAAATAAATATTTTTCATTGTAGAAAATATTATAAAAATATTCTCATATTTTACTATGAAATCAAATTTACTAGTAAAATATTATTTTATTGTTTTCTTTATTTTTTAAATAAAATAAGAAATATTTGAGATTTAAAAATAAAGATATTAAAGTTTAGGCTAATTTGAGATTTTAAACAAATCAAAGGGTTTATTTGTAATATTGTATAAGTATATTTAAAATTATACATGAATGGGGGTATAATAGTCAAAATACATGCATTTTGAGGTGGAAAAGAGGTCAAGATAGTATTAGTTTCGCATTACCAACGCGTATAGCACAATCTAATGGAAAAGATGAGGGTTTTTTTTTTTTGTATATTTTTAAACCATAAGGCACCAACATGTAGTTTCCTGAAACCACGTAGGGATTTTTTGCAATTTTTCACTTTAAAAATTACAAATACCTTCCCTGAAGTATGTACCCACTTAATAAAATTCATTCTTCATCAACACGGGACATAATAACGAGTTGTATTCCTAATATTATCAATGCAGTTTTGAGATGAGATTCACATGATCTCTGAAAAATCCAAGATATAAGCTATATATAAAGTTAACTTTCAAATAAAAAAAAATAGTGGTGATATTGAGTTAAATGGTAATGCCTGGTGATATTTGTAGTGGTATAAAGTAAAATTATTTCACAAATATTGGTAGAATGACGAAATTGATTGAGGAATTTTTTCAATATCGACAAGATGCATCTCATGATGCCTGAGTTGACTACCGTAACTGCAGAAAAGTTATCTTTTGTATATTCCTATAATGTTTACAAGAAGGTTCTAAATATTAAGGGAATATTTGTAATTTTCAAAGCAAGGGGGACTAATTTGACGGGGACTAATTTGACGCTACGATGTATCTCATGGGATGTAGACGTAATTTTCCCTTATTAAAAATTAAAACTTTTTTTCAAAACCCTTTTTATCATCAAAATGCTTCAACTAGCGAGTAGAAGTGCTACCATCATAAACTCAACCCCAACCGAAAGGCGACGAACAAATTCATAAATATGTACACACACAAATGAAGAGAATCCAATAAACCATAATTAGAAAGCCAAGGAACAATATCTAAAGGAGCTGCACTCATAAAAATAGCAAATGTCTTTGGTTTTTGTTTTAACGAAATTGTAGAGAATGATTATGCAATCAGTGAAAGAGGATTAATAATACATAGGCAGCACCTAAAAAGTGTGTTAATGGAGATTTATGTGGGTCTAGGCAGACTTTGTTGCAAGTGGAGGAACTATTAGTGTGACAAAGAATTCCATTACCAGTAACTATTATTTTTAAAACAGAAGTTGGAGCACTAAGGAAAAAAATAGCTTTAGAAAAGTGATTACATGCTTGCTTAGGGATACACGTGGTAGCAAACGTAAGGTCCACCAAAAGCACCATATATACAAAACAATATATATGTGTGTGTGTGTGTGTGTGTGTGTGTGTGAAAGTGGGATATGCTCCAGGTATTAGGCAAGAGACACCACATACATAGACTTGATTGCATTGACAGGGAGTGATAAGAGACATGAATTAGACACACCCCACAAAGGGGAAAAATCTTTCTACGAATGGAGTCCCAATAGTTTCTGGCAAACCACTGATTTGAGCTGATATTCATAGACATATTTGGATAATAAAGAAAGCCACAAAGCTCAGGCCTCGTGAAACAAAACAAGCAAAGACTATAAATAAGATGTTACATAAGATACTGAGGGATAGCTCCCAGCATGATCCATAACGGCAATTTCAGCCTGTGCTAACCATCAATTGAAGATCAACAAAATTAGTAAACATTACGATAACATCAGAAGTACGGTGTCGATTATTTACATCAAAAATTTAGGGGAGGGATAATCTCCTTCAGCTTTAAAAATAGGTCACTTACACAGCCTTCACCTGTAGCTATATGCAACTGCACAAACTTCTCCTCTTCGTTTTAAAATTACAAATACCCCTTTTGATCATAAAGATATAATCCAATTTCAAAATTACAAGTACTCCCTTTTGATTATCCAAAATTAATGAAAATTGGATACCTATTAA
Organism: Petrea volubilis; assembly: GCA_026212405.1. Lineage (NCBI taxonomy): Eukaryota > Viridiplantae > Streptophyta > Magnoliopsida > Lamiales > Verbenaceae > Petrea > Petrea volubilis. The sequence goes on from CM047881.1 coordinate 21,926,318, forward strand.
AGATCTTGGATAACATCATCTATACATGAAATAGCAATCTATAAAGTTTACTAAGTTTGGAATGATGACATTGTTTAACTGTGTACAATGATCATGATCAACAGAAGGGGAACAAACTATGGGTCATTTTGAAAACAAGAAGGATATTTGTGTAATCGTCTATAATTATAAGAGAGGGCATTGCAATTGTTGATAAAACCTAATTTATCCTCAGTTCGACTAAAGATAATGATACTTTATAGTCTTGATGCGTATGACTAATAGACAAGATGGAAAACACAGACCACAAGAACCTCACACAACACAGAAGTGGACCAAGTGAAGAAGCAGAAAGACATCATACTGTATTTATTTCTATGCGGACAACGTGGGGAAAAGGCCAAAGCTAAAGCATGATTTAGTGGGTAAAAGTGAAAGATTTCATGTTTAGCAAGTTGCAAGTCAATAAAGTCACTTTACTTATCAAGGGAATCAGTTGATGAAGGGTCCTTGGCTCTTTTCTGAGTGATAGATGTGGAATGATGTCTCATTGTCTTTATCCGTATGTCTGCAAATGTGTCCAAATATATGGATAAACTTGTGCCCAGTAATGAGAAGCAGGGACACTTCTTGTCCCACAGGATGCAATAATATATTAATATCTGACTTGTAATGTTGTTGCGACTTTACAATCTTGCAGCCGCAGGTACACAATGTGCATAGGTTTGGGATTTTCTTCCAAAAATGTTTTCTCTGGGAATTCACCAGCACGGATCCTGCACCGATATAAACAAAAGTAAATGGAATAAAAATAAACATCATATCATATCAACGGCCACTGGCTACGTTACACTACTGCCGTTGCGGAAAACAAAAGGAAGTACTGAGTATTTATTATGTTTGTGGTAATTCAATTGCATCACCGGTAAATACAAAGGCTCAAGACCCAATATGCCAATTCCACGACAAAAAAGTTTTTCCTGACGGCTTTTCTTCATTGATACCCCTAACAATGGAAAAAAAGGAATAACAAATTAATGCTGTATCAAGCAGAAGTCATGTCAAAAATTCAATTTCTATATCAGATTTTAGCTCTTGGAGACGATCAAGGGAACGAGGCAAAGAAACGAGACACACAGGCGCTTTTAGAAAATGAAGGGTAAAAGAATGTTCTAAGACAAGCTAAAAGACTGCACCAACTAGCCCTTGTCTGTCTTTAATGCTATCATCTTTTCTGGCTTCTCAATACCATTGTATCTGTTATCCTTAACTTGGTCAATTCCTGAAACAGAGGCACAGGAGAATTATCAGGGGTTCTTGAGAAATTTTTCATCGTGCATGTTGAAGAAAAACCATGAGCAAAAGAAGGAAACTTACAAAACCCACCAATATAAGAAAAAGAAAAAAAAAATCTTATCAAACTTTAATCTCTATTACCGGTCGATGACCTTTTCTTCTTCTGCAGTTCTTCTTTTTCCCTTTTGTTTTTTTTTAAATATGATCACTTTTGCATACGATGCCTTCAAGGAAAAGAATTTAAAGTTGAAATTTTAAGATATAAGTCAGATGAAATAGCGAACCATATACAAATTGGTCAGAATGAGCAACAGCTGTGCCCAAGGAATGGAAGGACATCAACTTTATTTTATTCTATCAATATCGCATTATGCATCTCATTCGTTTCAATTGAAAAATCATTCCAACAATGCATAAATGCCATCTACAAAAATCAGGCCAGCAGCTACAGCTAATATAATTTAATGAATACCAATGATTTAACGAACTTAAGGCAAAAGTATGCAATATAATTCCAAGTTGCATCTTGTTGCCTAACTAACATACAGAAGCAGTGCAAGCTAATTGATATTTCCTATAACTCATAATCTTTGTTCTCTGCACTTTCATCCCATCGACCCCAGTAGGCCCGTTGGGTGGGAGTAACTATCAAACTATTGAGGTTATTATTGGAAGGCCAACTAAATCTGAAGTAGCTTGATGATTCAATCTGTATTTGCTAAGTATTGCCTCTTGTATAAGAGATACAATTACACAACTATATCCAAATCCTACTCCCATCGGGAGAATATCCCACTAAGGTCAACCAGTCGATTTGACTATATATTTAGTATAATAATAAACAATCTAGTTGTTTGATCCAAATGATAAGATTAAGATTTAAATAGTCAATATGAACATAGAATCACTGTGGCAAATAAGTCCAAAGTCAAAATTTTGAGTTGATATTGTACAAAAAGGAATTGTTATATCATTTAAACTAATTCAACTGCAAAACGAGTAACAAAGTAATAAATAGAGAATAGTCAATACCTTGTAGAATCCGCAATAAGAGAAGAAACAATCAGGGATTATCTTATATGCTCCTCAACAACATGAACAGCTGTTCCAGGTAAAGCTGGCTGGCCCATGACAGTTTGTCTCTAAACCCAACATAAGAACCTTATTGAGCGCTAACTTCAAGGATATGGGTAATGCAAGCATCAAATACTTGTCCGAGTAGAACTTCTTGAACTTGAGATGCATAAATCATCAGAGAACTGGAAAAGTAGATTGCTAATCAACGTCAAACACATTAAGTGAGAAGATCTCCTTAGGAAAGAATAGATCAATATAACATACTCCGTGTACACGAGTAAGAGTAAAGAGAGATTGTTTCCGAATAAAGCTCCTTATGAGAGAATAGATCAATGTAACATATTAAAGAGAAATTGTTTCTGAATAAATATTTGACCGGTAGATAAACATATATTGTGTTTAGCATATAAGAATTGGGCTATAGCTTTTCACACGAGGTGCTTTCACTTTGTGTTGCAGCATGAAGTATAATAGCATTGAGTATCGGGAAATTGAATCCATTTAAACATGAAATGATAAAAACGGATGCCAAGTATGACTAGAACACGTTAAGTTTTTCCATCATTCAGATAATTCTTTAGTTTAGAGCATCAAAATTTCAAAAGCGATATAATAAATCCATATCCAAATTCAATAGCACGCAGGACTGACCTTGTCGCTGATATCACAGTACTTCAACCTCTCAGTGTAAATGCTATCTCCTTTGCTGATCCAATCCACATATCTCAAGCAAAACAGAAACCACAACTTCCACATAAGCATTCATTACACGAATCTCAAAATCAAGCCAAAAATTGTCGAATTTTGAACCTGAACCACGGCGAATAAGGGCTCATAAGTTTAAAAGCCCGAACCAATTGTTACCCAATGTCGCCATCACAATGCCTCGAAGAAAAATGCCGAGTAAACAGGGGATAAACGTCGAAATTGTAGGTTCTGATAATGTAATTTAGGGTTGTGATTGATTGGAGATGACGAGTTGGGGTTTGAAAGCAACGTCGATCCGCCATTGTTGCATGCGTTAATCGCTTCTGTAACTAATTCTTTTTGCAGGGTTTTTGTGAGGTAGTTTGAAGAGAATACAATACTGTTCACGAGCTGCTTTGTTACCAGTAGTCGCTATTGAAGATTAGCGATTTTCAATTTCAAATCTAATTCAACTTCGCTGAGCGGGGCATAGGACCAAAGGCATTGGGCTTTGGGACGGATTGCTTTTTTATTGGGCCACGTTCTTAAGTTCAGGCGTCAGCAGGTTTAATTTTAATTCTTGCCTAGTTTGGGCTGAGGTACCGGCTTTAGCGGGGATCGAGATCAAGAATTCGATGGACCCGTGAAGACGAACTAATGGCCCGACAAGCACTGGGTGGGAAATGCGATTTAAATATACAAACACATAAGCCTAATTGGTTTATACTTTATACTTCTATTTTTCACCATGAATTGAGCAGCAACTCTCTCTCTCTATCTCTCTGAAACACACACAGTGGATTCACATAAGTTGTCACAAATCACTCTCCACAATATCGGATCATGTTTTAAACACTGTCGCGTCCGCAACAAATACTCGAATTCATCCGGTGAGAACCGGTCCCCATAACATTTTCAAATAACATTTTTTATCATACTTATCAATACAAATTACATGTATTGGCGAGCAATTGAGATCAGAAAAAAAAAATTGCAATTTACTTCCCTATCACAGTTTGTTCTCTTTTCTAATCACAATTGTTCCTTATTACACGTTAAGTATATTGGTGAGTGTAACTGAAAATATTACATAAAAAATGTTATAGAAGATCTGGACTGAGCGAAAACTTACGTGTGCATGCACATGCGTATGGATATATATATATATATATATATATAGATATAGATAGATATATAGATAGAGAGGGAGAGAGAGAGAGAGAGATGTTTCATTGTTGTTTTCATTGATCACCACGAGTTAAGCAAGCAACTAATCAATCCTTATTAAATATTTATGAACACTTCTCTCTTTACTTTATCTTTTCTCTGAATATGTTGAATCTTTTGATATTTCACTTTTGAAACACACTTAATTTTTAATAAAAGCAATCCAAAATAGGATCCATTCTCAACCAAAAAAGACTTCTCAATCTCTACAAATCTAGTACACTTACAGCATATCTCTCTCAGTAAATGGAAAGTGGAATTAACCTTTTCTTTATCTGGATTTTTTCCTCTCTCTCCCTCTCTCTCTCTCATGTACACTGAAAAGAGCAGCCCCTCCAAAACCAAAAATCGTGTCCCACTCTTCCAGCTAAAATAAAACTCGCCCCCCCCCCCCCCCCCCCCACATTAACAAACAAATTACACCAACAGTTGTCACAACCAATGATATCATAACCCACAGTATTGGGTCCATCATCCATGTTTTCAATATGGCAAACAAATATCTCACCATCAACAAGTACTCAAATCCACCCAGCAAGGGCAAGTATATATGTAAAACAAATAATTGGGCACCACCTCCAAGTGTTGGCAAAACCCATATCTGATAATATTATTGAGACTCATAATCTATATACATTCAAAAAATGGGATAAATGTGGCAACTGTAAAAATGAATAGTACAAAAGGGGTAGCCCCAGAAAATTGGAAAGGTATGGAAAATATACCCGCAACTCTTATCTTGCACAATTAATGATCAAGAAACAGGGATGTAAAGAATCAAGAATCTTGCCTAGACAAAATTTTCAAATGGCGGTGGTTTCTTTACTGCTGATGATGACTTTCCGGTGACGCCTTGACCTCCGTTCTCTCCCACGCTTTGCGGGACCCATCCTGATTGAGGTTTTGTTTAGATTCTTATCAATTATGATTACGGGTGGCGGAGGATGTACGTCAGTGATATCATTGGGAGGTGGAGGGGGCGACCAATGCTCCAGCAGGTCCCTGTGGTAACCCTGAAACAGTATGATTTCAACATAAATCAACCAGAAGTCGCACAAACGCAGACAATCCCCCAGACTGTCAAGCAAATTCATTAATTTTCTCTTATGCTGTGCTTGGTTCTTGGATTTTAGTAAGGAAAATGTAAAGGAAAATTTTTTTTTGGCTGTTTCAAATGATGTACTCTTACCTTTTGATCATTTTCATTTTCCTTGTGACTTTTACTCGTCAAAATCCACGGTTCAAACACAATATTAAAGAAACACAATGAAAGCAAATGGGAAAGGAAAGATACAAACACATGAATTTCATTATCCCGTAAGATACATATTAATGAAAAAATTAAATTATTACCTGGATAACAAAGTTGCGTCTTTCACAATCCAAGATCATATTAATAGTGTAATTAGTCTTTGACTGAATCTTGTCCCTTACAGTAGAAAAACTTATTTGGTCTCTTGAAGTAAAGCGGTCCACTTCGTTAAACCATAGACAGGTGAACAGATTGGTGATCGGAATGTGCTCCCTAATTATTACACACCCTTCTGGAACATCTAGAAAATATACTCAACAAAGTTAATCAACATTAAAAGAAAAAATAACAAACTATGAAAGTAAAAATAAAAAGTACATTAAAAAAAATGGAGCACTGCCCTACCGCTAGTAATGGGCAATTTCGCAGCAGAATATGGTGTTAAACCCTCCTTTTTGTAAAACTCAATCTGAAAATCAATGGAAGCATTATCATACTTTGCAGCAGCTTTATTAGCTTCTGCTTCTACCAATACATCGAAACGCTTATAATGCCTTGAAATAGCAAAGGTTGCATTTTTCCTCCACAAAAACCTGTAAAGATAGTCAACAAGCATCATTTAGAACAGATTTTTCAAAGAGAAGATAAAAAGTTCAATCTGTAGCAAACTGCATATAGTACTTGAATATTATTCCCATAACCATCACAACACTATGTAACTATCACTGTACTTTTATTCTCATCATGCACAAAAGAATTCTCATGAAATGACCAGTAAAATATTTTCAGAATATGTCCAAGACCTGCATTTTTGAGATTCCACAACAATGTGTCCCATCTCTTCAAAACAGATGCAATATCGCATCTACCACATGATAATCATCGGGGTAACCAAACAGTAACTAGCTAGCAGAAATCCATTATTGATCTAACAATTAAAACACACGTGAATGAACAATAATGCCCTGATACAATAACACTCAAAAGTTTATCAGGACAATAGTTCGATGTCAATCATCTATACGATCTACTAAACATTTAAGCTATCAAAAGATGGCTACCATTGAGCTTCCTATGGTAACTTAACCGTGAAAGCTGACTGCTAGACCGCAAATGAAAGCATATTTTGTAATTAAAATAACAATATATAAGGCTACTTTTAGTCTTTTACCATGTTACATTTACCTTTCAAGAATTTGAACTGGATCCACAACCAGCTCAAGTTTTGCATCAACCCACAATGAGTACCGAGCACTAGGAAAAAGCCGATGAAGTAGTAGTTTTGGGATCTACAATTGCAAAAAGCAAGCCTCAGTTAACAAATCTCAAACACCAATAGCAAGGCAGAGCATTATTCAAAGGGCTGAATAAAAAAACCCTGGTGACACCCCTATAAAATGACAGCAACATCTAAGAACCACAGATTACTACTAAAGCTACACAAGACATGCCCAAAAAGATGGTACAGGAAAGACTAACTACTAACATAAGATCAAAGGAAAATTCACATCTGCATGTTATTATTTCACGGGTGACAAAATCATAGAAACACCAACAACTACAATTTCATAGTGGTTATTTTCTAGGCTATAACTCAGAAAATCTAAATTCACCAGAGGAATATACCAGCTAGTTGTTGGGACATTCACCTTTCCATTGCGTCTTGGATCAGAATAAGGAAGGTTGCGGACTAAGATAATTCTCCACAGGCCAACTTTCTTGTCACTTCCAATCTCACTAGAATTCCTTAGGAAAGCTTCTGTTTCTTCATCCACAAACATATGAAAGCAGACATTTTTCTTGGAATATTCACTAATATTCTTCGGTTGTCGTATTAAATCAAACGCCCCTGGTCAAGAATACATTTCCGCATTAAATAATTAAAAGATTTAACATTTAACTGAAACACGATCTGGTTGGCCAAGAAATTATTGTATGCGGCCAGTTCTAGGACCCACTCATGCCCCAAATGGTCAGGATTAAGCCATCTTTATATGTGCATACAAAACATGGCACAGTGCGGATCATTTGGTGCGTGGATGGGGCAGAAGACTGGGTGCATGAAAGAATATTTTGTAGGCGGCCATTACCGAATATTGCTGATGCGACAACCACTCCTTGACAATTTGCCATCTCAAGAAGGTCAGAGTCATCAATATCAAAACCAGTCTGATGACCTGGTTTCACTCCTCTGACAAATCTGTAACAAGTATTGATAGCCCAAAAGTAATTAAGATGAAGCCATAACAGAAGCCTTGTTTTTCATATAAAGTAAATGGATATAGTCTACAGTATAAAAATGTCAAGAAAGAAAACTAGCATACCCACAATGCACGCTCATTGACTCTCTTACATCATAGGAATCACTCCTCTGCCTCAATGAAGGATATCCACCGAATTCTGAACCTCCAAATTCAGATTTGGTTAAATTTTCTTCATGAACATATACCAAATCCTTAAGCACGGGAGAAAAGGATGGTGCATTTGGCATAAGAACAATAGCATCTTCCAAAGGCAGGTAGCATACAGGACAAGCTGCAAAATCACATTATAGTCATAAAATTACCACGTTAATATCACATTTCATCTTCCTGATTCAATACAAAATATTTATTTTTAAAAAAAATGAAGAAACAATATGATGATTTCAAACTTACGGCGTGGTCCTGTCCTCTTTTTATCTGCTGGTGGTGGAGGCAAAGTAAAATGCTCACATGGATTCCCAGGAGGTAGCTTGTATCCAGTAAAATAAACAGGAGGCGGAGGTGGAGGTGGAGGTGGAGGTGGAGGTGGAGGTGGAGATGATGGGGTAGCATTTAAACTTCCCACCAATTCCATAACTTTTGAAGACAAATCTCCACTCACATTAACTTTCTCATCTGATATTAGCCCGGATACAATATTTATCTTGGGAATGATGCTTTCTTGAGCATCTTCACCTGCAAGTAACAAAAAATTGCAGATTTAACAAGCCCCTTTAGTAATAACACATTGATCAAGAAACAAATACTACCCACATTGAAAAGCAGGCTTAAAAATTAGCTGTTATCATTCACCAAATGTCTATCAATACTAGAGCACGCTCTATAAATTACAAAAGCACACAAACACATATCTAAACTAAGTGATTTTTGTGCGTATATTTCTCTAGAACTTCAGTACTTGAATGCCGTATGATCTTCAATCATTTGAAAATTTAATCTATCCACATCTTATTATCAATCGACATTACTACCCATAACCATCAAACCGTCAGATAAAACAAGAGCAGCGGATATGAAACCAAACCTTTGCCAACAATCAACACCCACATGAAAACAGCAAGGGAAACAAGACACAAGAGCAGCATTCCGATCTTCTTTCGCGGAGCGAATTTGAAGATCCAGTGAAACAATTTCTCCTTTTCCTTAAGCATCTTAGATGGCTTTCGTGGGACAACAGAAGGTGATATATTTTGGATTGGGAACAAAGAACCGTTCTGAATTTGGTGCAATGAGCCATAACTTCCAGAAGATCGAAGACCCAATGACCCTGTAGTCATTGTTGTCCCCTCAATCCCCAAACTTCACCTCTCATCTCCCCCCTTCTCTCATTCATACTGTTCTAAGTATTCAATATTCAATCAATCTCAATAACCCAAAAATGCAAATTCCAGTAAAAGCTATCCCCCAAATTAAATCTACTTAAAACTAACCAAATGGTATGAAACTACGCGAATGAATAAATAACAGCAGCAGAGAATTTTGAGCTCTAAGATCACCACAGCACTTCAATCCCTTGAAGGAAACCCAGATAAAAATTCCAAATCTTCGCAAAATATAGCCAATAAGAACACCGAAACCGCGTATAAAAATTCTATGATTGACAAAGCAAACTCCAAGAAAAACACTTGAATCTCAATCAAAAGCCGCTAATTGACTCCGAGTCCAGTAAATTACAATACGAAGCAGTAGAAATATATATGTGTGACCCTAAAATTGAGGGGCTGAAATGGGGGCGATTGATTTGTAGGGTTCGTCTCAAATCTACGTAGATCAAGATTCACGAGCCCCTTTTAATTGGAAAATGTAATAATGTTTTTCGTTTTTTTCTTTTTTCGTTTCTTCGTGGTGGAATGTGTATTTATGTATAGATGAAATTGAATATTTACAATGAATCAGTGGGAAAATGATTGAGGTTAACATGCGCCGTGTGTGCGCTGGAATTTCAGAAGGCACGCCCAATTAGACCTTTTTTATTTTTTATTTTCTTGGCAACAATTTTATCATTTTTTGTTTTTTTGTCTCATTTTGGGCAGGCCCCATAATTTCTTTCCCCTTTTTTGGATTTATTAAAATAATAATTATAGTATAGTGAATTACGAGTTGGTTAATCTCTACAATTAATATTTACTTTCAGTGTCGAGATTACTTCTAAAAACGGTGGCATCCTTTTCTTTTACTTTTTTGTTTGGTCCTAATTATTAAAACTATATCATTTTTTTATCGCCCGGTAGCAATTTAATTTTAACTTTTCGTAGTTTATCAATTTTATAGTTTTTTTTTAACATTTTATTCGGGACCGATCGAAATGACATACACTAACCCAACAAAAAAATGGATGAAAAAAGAGTTCGAATTTGATGCGGGTTGAATTCGGAAGCTGATCGACCTCAGTCGGTTGCTCTGGTCGAGTATGTAGGTGAAGGTATTTGAATGGGACGTTAACCTGCAACAAGGGAACGGCAACGTGAGCTAGTTGAGATAGGTATCGGCTAAGACCCTCCGATACTTAAGTCAGTCAATCGATTTTTGAGGAGATTTGAGCAGAGTAAGGGTGTTAAGAGTAATTAATGTGTGTCTCTTACCATAAATGCGATGGTATTTATTCTATGTATAGGTAGACCGCGTTCTTGTGGGCCCGCTAGGGCAAGTAGGTCGTTGAAGGCTGATGTGGACGACTCATGAGCCTAATAGTAGGGTCTGTATGTATTAGCTGACACCCCATTAATGAGGTATGGGGTTTGGGAGCACCCCCATACCCGATCTGACAGAGCATTTAATGCCAGCAGAGATCCGTTGGACCCGGTATGATCCTGGTCTATCATGTAATCTACCAGGGGGGCCGAGGAGCTAGGTTCGATCGAGAGAAAAATCGTCCTGTCGGGCTCATCAGGGAGAGGGGTTTGCCAAGTTGATCCGTATACGACATCCGATTGAAAAGTCTCCAAGGAAATCGATCGGGGGCATCAACGAGCTTGTCGCTAGAAAAACGATCGAGAGATTCGGTCGGAATTATGCCATGTCATAATTAATAATCTCATATTTGTAGTTGTTGAGTGTGAGAAGAAATGTTAAAAATTCATAATTTTGTCTATTAAAAATTGATTGTGAGGTATTATTGCTTGAATAGTAATTGCCATAATAGAAGCAATTTTTTTATTTTAAAGGACTAGCAACACCGCACATTCTACGTGTATGTAAAATATAAAAAATATATATTTTAATTTAGTACTTAATTTTTTTATGATGAAAATATAAATATATTCTTAAATTTCTTTTATAAGAATATTTTTTAAAGAATTATTTGAAATAATTTATTAAATTAGAATAATTTAAAAATAAAATAATTAGAAGAAATAAAATTACACGATAATGAATAAACATAAAAAGGAAAAAAAAACACTAAGTAATTGTAATTAGATAAAGTAGTTTGCGGGTTGAGAAGAAAACATGGGTTTTTTAAATTAGATATAATATTACAATATTAACATTTTTATTTGTTAATTTATCGTATGTGCTTGCTAATTGAATATGTAAAATTGACACATCAAAAATTGGTATTCTAATTGAATCGATTAGTGTGAATTTTTAATTTTTGCCACAATTTTACATATTTCTATTTAATCCACATAAAATTAAAGGGAAAATTTTATAAAATCACATAAATAACCACCATTGTGAGATAAAAATGACTTTTCTTTTTATAATAGTATAAATTACATTATAACTACTATGGACTATAATGAAATTACATTGATGGAAAATTGAACCAATAATTAGTAATTTTGAGATCTAGATTTTGTCAATTGAGCTACTCATCAGCCAGAAGCAACTTTTTTTTCACATCCCCAATTATAGATATAAAATATTTGATTGTAATGAAATAAAGTTAATTTTATTTAAGTTGCGATAATTTAATATATAAAAATTAGAAGGAAAAAAAAAAAGGCCGTATCATGGTATTGAACTATTGATGATGTGGAAAGACAACATTTAAATACTTTTTTTGTTATAGTGAGTTCAATTATTCAATGTCAATAGTACCGGGTTTAGGTTGCAGGAGTATATAATATAATGCTAGAAATTAAGGGACCAATTTCAGCTTCCAATTGAATCTGTTTCGGTCCATCGTTGAAATTCCCATATCAAATAAAATATTCGTGTTGAGGGTCAATGTTTTTTATAATTGACACCTCACCACAAATATATTAAATCAAATAGTAAAATTGAGTATTCGTTTAGGTGAAAAATCAATTTAAATATTTAATATGTCACACATCTTGTGAAACAATTGACATGTCGACATACATGGGATCAAACCAAAGGTGTGTATTTTGTATTGTAGCTTGTTTTAATCTATACCATGGGCCATATATCTATATTATTATAAAAATAAAGTTTTTTTTTATCTACAAAGTTTTTTTTTTGTGGTAAATTTACAAATTTCAACCCTAATATTTTTTTTTTATGACAAATGAATATAGAAGTATAAACTTGAGGACAAATTGAATTTTTTAATATATCTAAAATGGTTTCTTAAAACGGAGGGCCAACCAAAGCCTTCATTTTATTTCCTATATTGTTTACCATGCGTATTTGTGGATAATACCAATTACCAGTTGGTCTAGCGGGATGAGGCGCTAGATTTCTTAAACAACGTCCAGAGTTCGTATTATGATACTGTGAATTGAGCAATTGGATTGGAAGGGAAGCCCCCATAATGGGCATCTGCAATATCTGATCCAAATTAGTCGGTCAATAAATCAAAATCGGATGATTAAGACAAAAAAAAAAAGTTGTGGTTAATAACTAGCAACTAAGACTATCAACTAACTTAATTTAACAGTTCGATAGTATGCTAATTTAACAAGAGATTTCGTGTTTGAATTTTGAAAATGTTGATGTCTTTAGTAATGAGATTTACATCTAAACGCTCCGATCTGAATATGATCGATACCTATTGATGTTGATCACAAGCATATTAATGACCAATAACTTAAAAAGGAAGAATGCCAGGTGATTGAGGGCTAAGGAACACTTACAAAGAAAAGGCAATAAACATTATATAATATTTTCTTTATTATATTGATAAACTTATAAATAAAACACTATATTTTGACATTTAAAGTATCTAATCATGGTTTTCATAGCAAGACTTAAGAACACATAATACTAGTATTTATAACCCAAATTTATATTTAAAAAAAAAAGATATATAAGCTTTAGGTGATATAAAATATAGCTTTTTAGCTTTTATTATAATGCTTTTAGATAATCTTAAGCAAAAACAACAAGAAGAGAGATAAAAAAAAAAAAGGGGGTAAAATTATGCCTAATTTCAACAAGACTTTTTATTTTAATGGAATTTCAACAAGACTTTGAAAGCACTTTTTTCTTAAATTATCAAAAATGATTTCGAAGCACCGCCTAGATGGCTGGTAATTGTCGGTCGGTGCCTTATTTCTGACGAAAGCAAACAGTCGTCATTGTACTAACACGCTTAAGACTGAATTAATGCAACTTGCTGGGGGGCACATGCTTTTTCAAACACGTTTTTTGGTCCCAATCATTAATTTATCACTGTTTTTTTCCACATGCGGAGAACATATACCTAAAGTACATACATAAATAGTAAAAAAGTTGCTCGCGTAATGTGGTCTCCTCACCTAATTGATATATCCTACTTGCAAAAAAAATTGGTCTATTGTTGCTTAGGTTACAATTTTGAAACTTGAACTTATGTGTCACATTTTATCTGCGTAAGACTTCGAGACAAATTATTTGTTTATCAGTACATGTAATGCATATTAATGAATGTAATTAAAAAAAAATCACATGAAAATATGACAAAAAAATCCGAATTATTGAATAAATACAACACAAATTATTTGTCTATCAACACGCGTAATTAGTATTAATGAATGTAATAAAAAAAATTACATGAAAATATGACAAAAAATTCGAATTATTGGATAAATGCAACACAATGGGTTCTTTGTTTTATTTTTTACAAATTGCGAGGGGTTCGGAGTAATTATCGCGGTGCATTTTTAAATGTACATCACTCTATTTAATTAACAAGACAATACTTAAAAAATAGATATATATATATATTTATTTATTTATTCTCCTTCTTTACCTATCTATCATTTCTCTTTTTATGCTTTTTATATCATATTACAACATCGTTGTTTTCTGATTAATTATTATGAATTCAAGTGAATTAAATGAAATAATCAAAAGAAAAAACTGTCATTTATAATATTTTATAATTGAGATGGATCAAGTGTGTCGCTGCAATTATTAATTTTTTAATTTTACATGGATCAAAAAAGTTAAGTGCGTTTAAACTTGTTTATTATTTAATTGACAAGTAACTTTTAAAAATCGTGTTATTAATTATTGTATTTACAAAATGATGCAATTCGGCCCAAACGGCGACCACATTGGTCTTGCGGCCCAACAGAATGATGGAAAATTTTTATCCGAATCTAATTTGTACAAACTCAACAAGTTTATACGGCAAATGTATTGCATTCTCAAATGACTAGTCACTCTCACTATATCATGTATCAACCATTCACAAAATAAATATAAAATACTCGCTACGTGATTAACATTGATTCGACCACATCGATTTCAATTGCTATTAATGAGATAGGCTGTAACAAGGTGTTTTGGACTACTTAAATGCAAATTTGTACTTTTTTAACTCAATTTTTTTTTATATAGTTTTACCTTAGTGATAAGGTGGAGGCCTCGTAACTCAAAGGTTACGAGTTCTATTCGCCATTAATGCGGATGTTTTCTAATTTGATACTAGTTTGCTCTTATAGTATAATAGCTTGTATTTAGTTATCATTTGATGACATTTATTTGTAATAGTGTGCTTTTCACTTGAAATATTAATATACTGATTGTAATGCACTTAACTAATTGTAATAGATTCATTTCAAAATACTCCAATTCGAACCTCATTGAAAATGTGAAAACTTAACAATTATTTTGAGGTACTCAAAGTTTGTGCTAGCATGCCCATAATATTTGATTCCACGAGAGGTATGACTTAATTTACTAATAAGTAGTGTGTGGGTGGACTATAGCGACCAAATTGGTTTTGATTCTAGCAAGTTTGGGTAAAAAAAAAAGTCCATGACGGGTAGATTTTCTTTGTTGACGAAGCTGCATCGATTTTTCCAATATGACCTTTTGATATTATTTATCAATAAAAAAAGAAAAACTTTTCAATTTCCCCCGTTTTTTTATTGTAATTAACCTCTCAAACTTTTAGCATAACAATCTCGGATTTTCCAATCTCTCCATATTTTTATTTCCTTAGTTGAGGAAGCCGTATAAGTTTTTCGAATCTGGCCTTATTTTTTTCCTTCAAATAATTCCTATTTTTAAGTATTATATATATATTTCATTTATTTCAATTTTTAATTTATCTAATAGCTTTGTATTATATTTACAAACGTCAGTAAGATATTGACTGTAAAATCTATATTTTTAATTGAACTGCTGAACCAACACCATTTCTATTATACTTGATAGGAATTTTGGTTCAAATTCAAGTTCTGCAATTCTCAATTTGCAGTGCAGGCATAAACAAAGAAAGTCACCAACCACAAGTTGGTCTATTAGGATGATATGTTAAGTCCCTTAATCAACATTCAGTGTTCGACTCTGGAGTTGTAAATAGTGCAATTGGGTTGGGATGATCGCACCCATAATGAGCATCTGCAGCACTCGATTCGAACTAGCCGGACAATGAATCTGAATCGGGTGCCTAAGACAAAAAAAATAAAAGAAAATTTATTGTAACTATTAAAATTTTCTTAATATGTGTAATATAACTTAAAATAACTATAATATGAAATAAAGGCATTAAAAAATCCGAAGTCAATCAGTTCGAACCATTAAATTTTTTTTTAAAAAGTAGTACCATTGTTTTTTTTTTTTCCCATTTATATTGTTGCATTGATTCAGTATTGTCATTAATGAACCACTTACATGCACGCTTACCTTATATTGATTATATCATACATTATCCTAGTTTATGGGCAGTTCGAATTTTTTGCTATAAAATAATATTATATTTTTTTTATTTATCAATATACATTATGTGTATTGATGAATGATTAAAATAAAAAAAATTCATATTATAAATATTTATTTATTTTTTATCTCAAATGCTTATCAATATACATACTATATATTCACGAGTGAAAAATGAAATAGAAAACTATTGTGTAACAAAAACTGTTATGTGGGACTTGCTTTTATGAAACTATCAGCTCTTAGCTGGAACCATTCTCTTGTTTGACCCGATTATTCAATCATGGAGCTGCATGCAGTTTTATTTAAATGACCAAAGTGCCAAATCCCCTAATTGCACGGTCATTAAATTTTTTTTAAAATTTTTGGAAAGTCCACTTTGTATGCTTGTGTGTGAACTTATATTATTCACACTTCCCCACTATTTTTATATATAGGGAAATTCTTCAATGAAAACTGGTATGGATTTTACATAAGTATTCAATGATTTAAATTTAATCATATCCTATAAATTATTATTTTTATAAAATACATATTACAAAAGTTGTATCAAATTTCGACGTGTACTCGATATTGCACAATGTGAAATTTAGCTATGTCTATACATTCGAAGTCAACATATACAATCACACTTCATTGCTCCAAAAAAACAAAATTTTCTGAATCGAACAATTTGTTTTTTGAATTTATGGATGATACCATCATTATGTAAGTAATATTAACACAATTTGAGTGTGCTTTTGATCTTTAAAGTCACACTCGAAAGAAAAATAAATATTAGTGTATAAAACCCTCAAAAATCTCATAAAAAAAGTAGATGAACATAGAAAAAAAAAAAAGCATAGTTCTTGAATATGTTCATAAAAACTCAAAACTCAAAAAGAAAAAAGAAAAAGAAAAAAATTCCCAAGGACAAAAGCGTCAATTCAGCAGGCCAACTCTGTTCATCAGCAGGCTAACTTGACCATTCAATGCATACAAATCTTCAACTATTGCCACCACTTTTCAATCATCAGCACAGCTACAATGAACAAAAAGCAAAACCATGTTCTATTCATAATCGTGGTCGCGATTATCGCCGTTGAACGCACCTCCGCCGTCGACTTCCTCTTCAATGGCTTCGACTCCTCCGCCGCCGTATCGCTTTACGGCAACGCCACTATCGAATCCCGCATTCTCACACTTACCAAAGACTCCGGTTTCGCCATTGGCCGAGCCCTTTACCACTCAAAAATCCGCACAAAAGAGCCCAATACTTCCCTCGTGCTACCCTTTTCAACCTCCTTCGTTTTCGCCATGGCGCCTTACGAGGACAGGCTCCCCGGTCACGGCATCGTGTTCTTGTTTGCGACACGTGAAGGGATCGAGGGAACAAACTCAGCGCAGCACCTGGGCCTGTTGAACTTGACCAACAATGGGAATTCGAGTAATCATGTGTTTGGGGTTGAATTTGATTGTTTCAGGAACCAAGAGTTCAACGATATTAATGATAATCATGTGGGAGTTGATGTGAACTCGCTTATCTCTGTAAGCGCTTATGAAGCGGGCTATTGGGTGGATGAGAACTCTTTCATGAGATTGGTGCTTAATAACGGGAGAACTTACCAAGTTTGGATTGATTATGCTGATGGGGTTGTTAATGTTACTATGGCGCCTGTGGGGATGAGAAGGCCTGAGCGAAACTTGCTCAGTGTTCCTCTCAATCTTTCGGAGGTTCTTGAGGATGAAATGTTTGTGGGGTTTACTGCATCTACCGGGGATATGATTCAAAGTCACAAGATTTTAGCTTGGAGTTTTAGCAACTCGAATTTTTCGTTCAGTGAGGGGCTGGTAACAGAGGGTTTGCCATCGTTTGAGCTTCCCAAGACTCCAATTCATAGGACTAAGGGTTTTATTGCAGGTATGGCATCTGGGATTTTGTTTTTCTCCATTATGTGTTTTGTTGTTGCTTTCGTGTTTGTTAAAAGGTCTAGGAGAATGAGAAAGGAGAGAGAGGAAATGGGAGACTGGGAACTGGAGTATTGGCCCCATAGAATTACCTATCAAGAAATTGTTTCGGCAACAAAGTGCTTTGCTGATGAAAATGTGATTGGGATTGGTGGAAACGGTAAAGTCTATAAAGGGGTGTTGCCCGGAGGATCAGAGGTCGCCGTGAAGTGCATTTCTCATGAAAATGGGGATGGAGTAAGGGCATTCTTGGCTGAGATATCAAGCCTTGGAAGAGTAAAGCATAGAAATTTAGTGGGATTGAGAGGATGGAGCAAGAAAGACAAGAACAGCCTAATTTTGGTGTATGATTACATGGAAAATGGAAGTCTTGACAAGAGGGTGATTGAATGTGATGAGAGCAAGATGCTGAGTTGTGTAGAGAGGATAAGGATCTTAAAGCAAGTGGCTTTAGGGATCTTATATTTGCATGACGGGTGGGAGGCGAAGGTGTTGCATAGGGACATCAAGGCGAGCAACGTGTTGCTTGACAAAGATATGAATGCACGGTTGGGCGATTTTGGGCTAGCCCGGATGCACGACCACGATAAGGTGCCTGGGACCACGCGCGTGATGGGAACAGTCGGTTACCTGGCCCCTGAGATTGTGAGGAGTGGCCGAGCATCAACACAAACCGATGTCTTTGGTTATGGGGTCTTGGTTTTGGAGGTGATGTGTGGTAGGAGACCAATTGAGGAAGGCAAGCCTCCATTGGTAGATTGGGTATGGCAACTCTTGAGACGGGGCGAATTGGTTCGTGCAATGGATGCACGGTTAAGGGATAGAGGATATGTGGATGAAGAGGAAGTTGAACTAGTGCTTCATTTACGGTTGTTGTGTGCGCATCCGGACCCGAAAGCTAGGCCAACAATGAGACAAGTGGTGAAATTGTTTGAAGGAAAGAATGAGAATGAAGCTGTAGGAGAGGGGATGGATAATTATCTCCTAGAGAGCATGAGAAATAGAGACATTTTGTCTATGTATCATAGCAATGGGTTTGGTACACATCCAACATTTGATGAGATTAGGCAAGGGGTGTCTTCTTCCAGGTCACCCTCTTGGAGTAATACTATTGTGGAGGGGAGGTGAAGTTCTTTTCAAAGATATTGTGATTGTTGGTTTTAGCTTTGTGTTTATCAATTATATAGAAATAGAGATGGTGGGTTTATCAATTATATATTGGTAGAGATGGTGTCTTTCTTTTCTTTTCTTTTTGATAAATGGCTAGAGCCGCAGAGTTTAGTTTAGACATTGTATTATGAGTTATCAAAATGCAAAATCACTGATTGATTTCAAAACATATGTTGATGCTAAGCCCTCTGTATTAGGCGCGTACAATATAGCTCTCAATTAACAAGCACCAGTGGTCTAGTGGTAGAATAGTACCCTACCACGGGGCTGGTACATTTGTTTCCTTTGTGGGGATAGCTCAGTTGGGAGAGCGTCAGACTGAAGATCTAAAGGTCGCGTGTTCGATCCACGCTCACTGCATTTTTCATAATATGTAACACTTTTATTTGCCCTTTTTATCCAATTCAAAACGTCACGAGGAGCTAAGTGTCTCCTCACAGGTTGCGAAAATTTGCTGTAGTTTAAAACAATAAAGTTTCTAGCATAGAGGTGGATTTTGTGGTGGAGTGGGGAAGATAAACTTATATATGGGAATAGCAGCCCTTTTAGGAAGGGATTATGAAGGGTATATGGTGAGATCAAAAGATAGTACACAGTCAATTGGGTGTGTCCGGGTTAAATGTTCGTATGCCCAAAAATAAAAGATTGTAAAAGTTTTGCAGAAAATGAATTCAAAGCAAAAATCCCTCAATAAAAATGGTAGAAAAACAAAAATTGTGAACTTATACATACTATAGAAAAACTAAGATTGTGAATTTACACATACCAACTCAAATCGCATGAGATAGATTCGTTAGACTGTAATGAAAATGAAAATATAAAAACATTTCGCTTCCGATTGGATGTTGAAATAAAACAACCATTTTGATTTGATCATATAGTTTATTATGATTTGACGTGTTTTACGTGTTTGAGATCCACTGTATCAATATTTGGAAAAATTACCTTGTTTTATCGGCATGATTATTTCATTCAACTTAGTGTTTTTTAAAGGAATGAGGACTAATACGTTAATTAATTGTCTCAACTCTTTCAATTGCTAACTTTGGTTAAAAGTGATTAGCTTTATAAAGTTAAATTGAATTAGTTTGTCTTTACTGAATTATTGTATCGTATTATTGTTACCAATCACCAAGTTGCCGAGATCCTTAAAATGAACATGTTCTTGAAAAATGGGTATATACTTAAGGATGTCCAAATCATGCACCATCAATTGCCCAAGTCATCATGTTCGAATGAGTGCGCTTTACCCAAACGTGCTAGATAATATAAGTAAACTATGGGTCGTCCCAACCAACAAGCACCAGTGGTCTAGTGGTAGAATAGTACCCTGCCACGGTACAGACCCGGGTTCGATTCCCGGCTGGTGCATTTAATTCCTTTGCGGGGATAGCTCAGTTGGGAGAGCGTCAGACTGAAGATCTGAAGGTCGCGTGGTCGATCCACGTTCACCGCATTTGTTTTTAATACATCACGCTTTTTACTAATTTATTTATCCAATTTAAAGCAATACTTGGGCTCCAACTTCTAAGCTACATATTGGACCTGATACTTCCATTCCCCATGCCCACTAGAGCACATCACTCCTCTCTCTCTCTCTCTCTCTCTAAAAAGTTACGATTTGAATAAGAATTTCATCTAGATGGAATAATCTTGAATAAAACGAAATAAAGAGAATAATTTTATTTTATGTTTTTATTTTTTCTGATTAATCACCTCCTTTTCATTTTCCAGATTTCCAGTTGGGGCGACATCTCTAAGCGTATTTTTTTTAATGCCTTCTTATAAATTATAAATCATATAATCAATTTCGAAAAATGTAAATTATGATCTCCCACAATTAGAAAAATATTAAATGCAAATATGTTTTAAGAAAATTGGACTTTGGGCCAACTTATTTGGCTCTCTATACGAAACTGTTGCGAACCCGTCACGTTTCAAAAAAATTTCACATAATCTTTTGCTTAAATAAATAAATAAATAGTGTTTAGGAAAAATTCTTATCCGAACTTGATTTGGTCAAACCCAACAAATTATATAATAAGTGTATTGAACTTGCCGAGTGATTGGTCACTCTCCCTAAATTATTGATCATTCACAGGACAAGTATAAAACACTTGCCACGTGATTAATACTAGTTCGGTCGAATCGGATCTGGGCTAGAATTTCCCTTATCCTAGTGCCTAAATTTAAGAGATCATTTTATCATGTTTATCATGATGGATATGAAGTGTCAAACTTTAGGGAAAAAAAAAAAAGGTGTGGTTGAAAAGTTTGAATTTCTAAAATTAATCCGCATGCGGCCAACCTAATTGGAATGAGTTTTGGGAGAAAATTCAAATCCCCACACTTTGTATTGTTTAATCGTAATGCGTGTGTATATATCCTTTTATTTATGTTACGTTTGAAAATTGAAACTTAAATAATATTCTTATTTACTAATAATATATATTAGAAATCACGTGAAATAATAGATTTCAGAAACAAATTATTTGTTTCTTTATTTAACAATATACAACAACTAGTACTTAGCCCCGTCCACGGGAAATAAATACATTTGTGCATATATGTTCATAAATTCTTAGTATAAAAATAATTTAGTTTTTTTATAACATAAATTGATAAACAAACATAACTAAAATATTATATAATAATAGATTATATTTCATATTAATTTTGGCATAATTAAGGTAAGAAATTTTTTAAAAAATTGTGTAGAATTAAAATGTTTAATTATTGTTGAAGTAAATGGTAAATATTGTAGATAAAATATTAAGTTTGTTATTTAATTACTTGAATTAAATTATACTCCATATTTTTTTAGAGGTTAATCCATATTATTTTAAATACATGATAATTGTTAGGTTCTTTTAGATAAACATGAATCATAAATATACTTTTTTAAGTTCATATAAAATGTAATCGAAATTCATACATGAAAAAAAATCAAATTAAATGAAACTATCCATAAATACGCTTATTTGAAAAGGGTCAATGGTTTTGAATTATATATATAGATAATGACTACAAGGACGATGAAAGAATAATATCACGTTCTTTTTTTTTTATAAGAATAACTTGATTTTTAAGGTTTGAATTTTTTTTCCCCAAGTGAGACAAGCTCGAACTCGAGTTTGAATTGAATTTTTCGGTTTCATTGAGGCTATTCAAAATTTTACAGATCGAGCTTGAGCTAAAAAAAAAATCAAAATCTTAACTTGTTTTCCATTTAGGCGCCACTATAGATTACAATATTTTCTGCAAAATCTTTTTTTTTGTGTTTTAATACCATGACATGATAGAGTCTTTTAAATTTGTTTTTATGATACTTCACGAATCCCATTATCGTTTAAAGATTTAAAAAACTTAAGCAAACACAATTTACAAATTCTAATAAAAGTGCAACATTCATAGACTTTCTAATGGTTGCACCAAATAGATATTGTTTTCCACATGTTGTAGAATTAAACTAAAACCTATTTATCAAAAAAAAAAAAAAAAAAAGATACGAGAATGAGAAAGGACAATTTTGGCGAAAAATTCTTATATGGGCTGGACCTATGCACCATGTGGTCCAGATTTAATCACGTGTTATATGTATTTTATAAAGAAATTAATACATAATACGTGACTGAATTTTGACCGCATGGTACAAACACCCGATCCACAGAAGAAACACCCAATTTTGGCCTACATATATATAGTACCAAAATTGTGAAATTTATCATTAGGATTCAAATTCTAACAAATGTACGTGTGCTTGTATTGTATAACAACAACAACAACAACAATAACAATAACAATAACAACAACCACAACAATAATAATAATAATAATAATAATAATAATAATAAAAACGCTTGCACAGGGTAGTCAAGCCCATCTGCCCAACAAATCCACTGACTGATCTGAAGTTAGTTAAGCCTAGAAATGCTGGGGCGGCGCACATAGAAATTGTTAAAAATATTAAGAAACTAGGAAAAAATAAATTACATAAACTTTGAATAATTTATGATATAAAATTTTAAAGTTTAAATGTTATAATGAAATATGAAATTCTAATATTTGTGAATTGATGAACAAAAATTGAAGTTAAAAATAATTTATCTTACATTTTTTTAAACAATGCCTAAGAACTTATTAGAATTATTTGTTTTCTTTTTCTAGTTTATTATTAAAAAAAAAAGAGATCCACACAATAATATCTCAGTTTTGCTTTTGTATTTTCTTTTTTGTTCCCCTACCCTCAAGAATGATTCCCTTTGGACAGTGACTTTTTGTGTTGTTCTTCTAACACTACTAACAATCTCTCTCCTCTTTGTTCTCTCTCTCTCTCTCTCCCCCCCACTATTGACTTTCCGAAAAGTGGACCCGACCTTATACCATAACCATCACGCTCCACCTTAACCGGGCCCACCAAGGAATCACTCACTTCTTTCTGCTCCGTATATAATACGAATACATACAAATATATATAGATATATCTATATATATATATATATATAAAAGCCAAAAAAAAAGAGTCCTTATTCATGTTGATATTGGATTTGTAGCGCTCATTTTAATTCCAAATGGGCTTTATCATGTTTTCTCTCAATCAAATAATCGTTTTTTCAGATATGGGTGTTTTTCTCTGAAGGTTCCTTTTTTTTTTGGTTTTGGGTTTTCTTTTTAATTTCAAGAATTAGGGGAATCATATCATGGGGAGATATACCCTTTTGGTAAGTCAAGATCCTAGTTTTCCTTGTGTTTATTTATTTATTTTCCATCTTTTTTGAAAAGAAATTATTTTTGTTCTGTTTAATGGGGTATACAAGGTTTTCTGTTCAAGCAATTATTAGTATTGTTTGGTAGGGAATGGGGGAGGGTATATAATTATGTGTGTTTCTTTATTTTCAAGCCAATTTGAGTGCACTTTTGTTTTCTTGTAATATTTTAATTGGCTTTTGCGGTGTTAACGTGTTGATTCTCGTTTTGCTGGGGCCGGTGTACGGTTGGGCTTTTTCAGGCTTTGAAGGAAGGTGGAGTTTGACTTTGGAGCTGAAAGGGTATATGGAGCCTTTCGTGGGATTATGATGATGAGGTATGAAAAAGAATAGGCTTTGCATGTATTAATATTGATGTATTCAAGATCAAAACTTGTGACTATTTCAGAGTTCATGTGCTCATTTTAAAAGGGTTTTTCTTGATTTTGGTTTTTGAGGCGGTGGATAGATCTATTTTGTAATCTGCCATTGATTTGGGTTCAAGGGTTTCTTGAAGTTTTTGATGGAGGTTGAGTTTGATTCATCTCTCTTTGTAGTTTGATGGGGTTTTGATATGTTTTAGAGGGTTGTCGTGATTGGTGTATAGGGTTGTTTTTTTTTTTTTAGTTTCCAATAATGGAGGAAGAGGCTACTTCTTGGATTAGGAGAACTAAGTTCTCTCATACAATTTGTCACCGTTTTGATTCTTCAAGATTGGCCTCTGTTCCGTTTACTGTTCTACCACCAAATAGAGTTTCGGGCCTAAAGTCTCGGCCGGAACAAAATCCCACAAATCCAAGAATAAGATCAAATGTTGTCCAAATACAAAGAAATCCTTCAACATACAAATCCCGGGCTGTATCACCCCATCCCGAAATAAAGCTCTCCGACACGTTTAAGGAAGCCCGGTCGAACCGGAAGCTTCGATTCTCGACTCCACACCCTCAAAGAAAAGAGCCCGAGAAGGGTATTGTTGGGAAGTTATTCAATAAAGACCCCCAAGAAACCAAGAATCATCCTAAAGGCTCGAGGCATACGAGCCCACTGAGGCACTTTACATCTATGAAGTTCTATGATAAGGTGAAGAGTCATAAGGAGTCGGCTTGGACTAAGTATTTCGATCATGGTGGGGGGAGGGTGACCTCTGTGGATGCTGCAGATGAGCATATGGTTGATCTTTCCAAGTTGTTTTTAGGCCTAAGGTTTGCTCATGGTGCACATAGTCAGCTCTACCATGGGATTTATATGGACCAACCGGTTGCGGTTAAAATTATCAGAGTGCCGGATGATGACGAAAATGGAGAGCTTGGAGCTCGGTTGGAGAAGCAGTTTAGTAGAGAGGTCACTCTCTTGTCTCGTCTCCACCATCCAAATGTTATAAAGGTAGTGTTTTTTGTTAAGTTTGCTAATGGTTATGTTGTTTAATGGGAAGCTGCATATTGATGTGAACTTTCAATGTAATTGGAGATATCTCTTTTAATTTTTTAGGGTCAAAACTGTGAAATTTTATCAAGAAACTTGGATAACATCATCCACTTACACACTTATATATAGCAATGTGGAAAGTTTACTAAAGTCTGAATTATGACCTTGTTTACAACTGAAGGGGTAATTGTAATGTACAAATGAGTTACAAGAGGAGATATCTTTAATTATGTGACCAAGAAGGGATAGTTATGTAATTGTGTACGATTATGGGGGAGGGTGTTGTAATTGTTGCATGTTTTCACTATAAGGTAAAGATAATTTATAAGGGAGATATGTATATTTTGCAACCAAGAAGGGATATTTGTGTAATTGTGTGTATTTACGGAGGAGGGCATTGTAAATTACTATATCCTTTTTCTTTTCAGAATCAGAATGCCATATTCCTTGCTGGTTTTAAAATTCGTATTTGATTGTAGTTTGTAGGAGCGTGTCGAAAACCGCCTGTATTTTGTATCATAACGGAGTATTTACCAGAGGGCTCTCTGAGAGCATACTTGCACAAGCTTGAGCACAAATCTCTTCCTCTTCAAAAGTTAATCTCAATGGCTCTAGACATTGCTAGAGGGATGGAATACATTCATTCACAGGGTGTTATACATAGGGATCTCAAACCGGAAAATATCCTCATCACGGAGGATTTCCACCTGAAAGTTGCTGATTTTGGTATTGCTTGCGAGGAGGCTTACTGTGATCTTCTGGCGGATGATCCTGGTACCTACCGTTGGATGGCCCCAGAGATGATCAAACGTAAGCATTATGGGAAGAAGGTCGATGTGTACGGCTTTGGGCTCATTTTGTGGGAATTCGTGGCGGGAACTATACCGTATGAGGATATGACGCCCATACAAGCTGCTTTTGCTGTGGTTAACAAGGTATAATTTGTTCTTCTTTGATAGTTTTTGTTCATTTGCTCTAATGCATACAAGCAACATACTAGAGATTCACACACACACACTCCCACTCACTCTTACACTTTTTAGGACATATAAAGGGGGGTTTGGAAGGGGCAATCCCCCACCCACCAAACCAACACACACGTGCACATGCACACCAAAAAAAAAAAAAAAAGGAAGGAAAAAAGAAGAAATAAAATACGTAAAACCTTCTGGCTCCATCTCTGTTTGTAGTGCCTCACCTTTGTTTTACATTAAAAATTATAGCATCATTAGCATCATCTCTTCACAAGGATAACATAGCAGCATCTCAAAGATTGCACCGATGCCTGTGATGATATAAGCTTGGATATTATTATTTAAAAGAACACCATAGGATTGGAAGTATAACTGGATACTCTATTTCATGGAAGGGAAAAAAAAAAAGAGATTCATGCAGCAAAATCTTGATCTGATATACATGTTCTTTACATTTTTTTCCCCTTGAATTATAGAAAATATCAATTTTTGTAGCATTTTCTGAATTCATGCTGTCTGGAAATATTTTCAGAACTTGAGGCCTGCTATGCCAGGGGACTGCCCCCCAGCCATGAAAGCCTTAATCGAACAATGTTGGTCTCTGCAACCAGACAAGAGGCCGGAGTTTTGGCAGATTGTGAAGATTCTAGAAGAGTTTGAGACTTCCTATGCACGCGGTGGAACCTTAAATTTTGTCCAAAACCCAACATGCCAAGACCATAAAAAAGGACTGCTTCATTGGATACAGAAACATCAGACGACTTCATCAATTCCTAAACCTAAATTTACCTGATTTTTTTTCTTTGGGTGATCTGGCTTTTGTAGTTTCAACTAGATCCCATTGTAATTACAAAGAAAAAAGGTCATAATAAGTCGTTTTTGTGTTTCCTTTTTCGCTGTATCCAGATGTGAATTATTAGATTGTAGGCCTACATTTAGGCGAATGCCTTTTGTAAAAGCTTACGCCCACATGCTTTCGTCAGGTTTTGTACATGTTCGCATATTTCAGTCTCTCGTTTTTTCATTTGGACTGAAACTTGGGGATATATTTTTGTTATATTGCTTTATTTCCACATCAGAGTTTGGCCAATTGAGTTGTGAACCGTTGGAAGAGAATATTATGATGCAATAAAGTGATATACTAGATCATCATGTGTGATCTAACGATTCATCGCTCGGTTGAGTATCTATTCACTCAGGTGGTTCGTGTGCACTGTTGTCGTTTTGTTATTTTTATGACTAGCAAGTCTAGCATCATCATTCAACAGGGATTATGGATTCTTAGATGAGTAAATCAACAAGATTGTCTTATTTGTGTTGATTGAGACGAGCCTAATCAGATGAAGCGAGAAGTTACCAGGTAAGGAAGGCTCCATGGTAGCGAAAATCGACAGCGGGTAAGCATTTACTTTACAATTAGGGTTAATTACTAAAAACCTCCTGGGTCATGGAAAAATTGCAATCCCTAATGCTTGATTTTACATGACAAATCCCACTTGTTGTAAGGGGATTTCTGTAACATGGAATAAAACGTTAGGGGGGTATTTGTAATTTTTGTACCTCGTGGGGTTTTCGTTATTAACCT
This sequence comes from Petrea volubilis, assembly GCA_026212405.1. Lineage (NCBI taxonomy): Eukaryota > Viridiplantae > Streptophyta > Magnoliopsida > Lamiales > Verbenaceae > Petrea > Petrea volubilis. Next base: position 21,954,001 of record CM047881.1, read on the forward strand.
CGTAAAGTTACTACACAATTATTAACTTGCTTTAGCAGATATTTAAGACTGTAATATAAGAACAGTGTACTTAGCTGTCGAATGCATGTAAATGTTCATACATTAACGCATGTTGTCTTGCTTTCTGTTTGTACTAATGTAGACATTATCTCTAGAATGGAAAAATTGTCTGCTCATTAAATGAATCTAGACCTATATGGTTAGGCTTCTAAGTTGATTGGTAAAGTTTGTGCATGAACATACACGATATTTGCCATTTGGTTGTTTGTTTTGTGGTTGCGTTTTGAGTAGGGACGTAAAGAAATCGAGCCTGCTCATGAATTTGACGAGCCAGCTCGACAAATGTTCAAGCTCAAATTTGAATAATTCGAGTTGAGCTTGTATAATTTTCGAATTGAACAAGCTCATGTGACTCTCTCTCTCTCTCTCTCTCTCTCTCTCTCTCTCTCTCTCTCTCTCTCTCTCTCTCTCTCCCTATCCATCCAAACACTGTTGCATAATTGGTATTGTTATGTTGAGATCACTTAAAACTAAATGGATTTATCACAACTCAAAACCTGGCCTCCTTGTAAGAAACTACCCTCGTTATTGACGGAAATTTTGTGATTGAAAGATTCTATCATAAGTTTAAAGTATATATTATGGATTAGTGACATAATTCAATATAAACAAAACTAAAGAAATATTTAGTGATAATGCATTTAGTAACGGAATTGTTATAAACTAAATCTATTACAAAAATTAAATTTATGGTGTATTTGTCTGTCAATATAAGGTATGCATTCTTGTAGCCCGATAAAATTTTGATGGGATTTTCTTTGGAGTAGGAGCACTTATATTTTTTTTACAAAAAAAAAAAAAACCACTTCAAAACAGAAAAATTGTGTTTAGATGAGTTTTTTTTTAAAAAAAAAAAACAGAAGTTATAAAAAAGAAAAACCAAGAAGGGCTCTTTTTTAGAAGCTAGGTTCAAATAAAAGCATTTTGAGCACTTTTAATTACTCTATACAAACGCAAAATTGCTTGGTTTAAAAATAAAACTCTATTATAAAAAGTACTATTTGGGAATCACTTTTTTTTAAGCCCATCCGATCGGACATTTATTTGTCATGCAATTGATAATGTTGTATATGTACTAATTATATGTATATCAATATTACTCATTCATTACATGATTGATTTTGATTGGATTAAACTAGATTTAGGAATATTATTAATATGAACAATAAGCACAAGAAACGAAATAATCAATTTTTTAAGAAACAAATAGAGGCCCTGTTACTGAGCTTATCTCTCTATCTATATTTCGATTTTTAAATTTTATAAAAATAAATAAATGACTAAAGAAAAACAAAAATACAAAACGCTGTCATTTGGAATTAGAAAATAAAAATGTAGAGAAGTATTTTCTTCTGCAAAACCCAAGAACAACACACAACCGTGATGAATAAAAAGCTGGTATAGTTATATAGGATGATAAATGTTTATTTAAATTTATTTATTTTTTAATTACAAAAATGAGTATAATCAATATATTAAATCTGATAATGTGACTAGTCCTTTTCTAAATTGAGTACCCAAGTCTTTTACTACTCACGAGATTTTTATTCTAAAGCTACTTTAGGGGTCTCGTTCAAATTTTCATTCAAATGAAAAGATTCTTGTGATCTTTTTCAATTAATTTGAATAAGACTTGAATCTCATAATTAAGTTCATAGGAATATAGACTATCCTACACTTCACCGTTCATTGTATTCCACAACACATGAAATGAGAGAGATGATTCTTGGTGATCTTTTGCACGTGCTTTTGTTTCATTGATTTTGGTAACTTATGTTGAAATTAATTACATTCAAATCATTTGAGATAGATATTTGATATGGGATATTTCGAGTCTATCTATTTAGATCACTCAATGAGTATTGCGTGTACAATACCCCTCATTGATTGAGCATCACCTCGTGGAGGAACTTCAGGATAACCCTTCGATCAGCCTGTATTAGGCCAAGGAGACCTGATCAACTATGTTGAACAAAATGTACAAGCTAATATCACTATCGTTGTCTACTCTAAAATGCTTCAGTCTTAATTCGCCAACGAAGGAAGACCAACCCTCACGTATAAATATTCCAAGGACATTCTCCAAGAAGGTAAACTATTCACACTTATGTTGAAACTCTTTTCGAATGTTCCTCATATTCATACGTTTTACTGACTCAAGCATCGGAGAATTTTAGTCGGAGATACTTCAGATTAGATTCACGTGTGTTCCATTTCAATAGGTCGACGAGCATACTAACATTCTCGTTGAATTAGCATCTACCACCTCAAATCGTTCGACCCACCAAAATTCGACCTCATCAATATTTCATGATATATATTTTTTAAGTTAGATGAGTTTTTAGATGGCATTATAGATATTTTGTTGTGTTATGGTCAACTTCTTTTAATTAGACTGTCCTGCAAGAGTTGTTGAAGAGCTCTTGTCCAATGGCAAGAGGGAGGCATCATAATCGCGAGGTTATAAGTTCTCGAGTCTCATAAATGTGCGCATTAGTACATTTTCTAACATGTATAATTTCCATTTGCTTCACATTTGTCTTACTTTTCTCAACGACTTTTGTTTATCCAAAAGTAAATATTTTTTTGTAGATATAAATAGGATTGTAGATATAAGTTGATCAACTATGAAAGTAAAGTAGTAAACAATACAACACATCTAAAACCCGAATTCGAATCTTACATTATTATTAAATTAATAGCTATACGGGTATCATATTAGTTCACATACGCTTAAATAGAATGCCATATTTATGCTATTGTAATTATTAAAATCTTTATTTGTTGAGGCAATTTAGCAAATAAAACAATTTAAAATAAATAATTCTAAAATATTATTCATTTTTTGCTTAGTTTTATTTTGTTGCGTAAGGTATTAACCTATGTTATTGGTTACTTGGTTTTAAAATTATAGTATTTTCTTACTACTAATCGAGTATGTCTTTTTATTGGGTTTCGGATTTTTTTTGGACCTAGCAATTTATATTCTGTTGAATTTAGATTGATTTTGATTATTGAATTTAAAATTTTCAAATTTGAACCCAACCCGATCCACTGCTATGTACAAATACCCTGTTTGATTCTAGAGCCAAAACAGCAAGATGAAGTGGGCTGAAATTCTCCAAACAGCCCAAAACTTACAAGCTTCAAAGTTCAAACGTTCTATTGTTGGGCCCCATAGTGGGCCCAGAAGAATGTGGAAGGCCCAGAAGGCCCAAACCGCCTCCCTTATAGGGCCTTCCCTTACTCTGTTTCTTCAATCTTCTAACACAATTGTAGTTGTTAAAAAATTGAAACCCTAGCTGAGATCCCAACAAGCAACAGAGCAAGCATGGTGGGATTCGAAGTAGGAGCAGTGCCGTTCAACCCCGACGGGTGGGGGCCGCCTGATTCCTCCGCCACCGGGCTCTCCGTCCCCAACCATCCCTCCAATGTCCCCTTCGCCCCCTTCTCCCGCTCCGACAAATTGGGCCGGATAGCCGATTGGACCCGGAATATAGGCAATCAGGGTCGACCCGGATCGAGACAGGGTGGGCCCCACAACGCCGACTCCGCCTTCGATTTCTCCGGCGACGATTCCTTTGCCACCCTCGCCGCCGACGAGGACTCCTCCTTCCGCCTCGTAGACACCTCCGCGAAATCGCACCATCATAACCCTAACCGCCCCAAATTCAACCCCAGGTGGCGATTCAACCCCCACCACAACCGTTCTCAGCTCCCCCAACGCCGTGATGAAGAGGTGGAGGCTCGCAAACGCGAGGCAGAGAAAGAGCGTGCTCGTCGTGATAGATTGTATAATCTCAACCGATCCCAGATGCCGCAGCGCCGTGAATCATCGGTTTTCAAGTCTTCCGTTGATATCCAACCTGAATGGAATATGCTGGATCAGATTCCGTTCTCCACCTTTTCAAAGTTATCGTTTTCTGTGCCGGAGCCTGAGGACATGTTGATTTGTGGCGGGCTTGAGTTTTACGACAGGTCTTATGATCGGATTACTCCGAAGAATTGTCGACCTTTGGAGCGTTTCAAGAGTCGAAACTTCTTTAAGGTCACGACAACTGATGATCCAGTTATTAGGCGCTTGGCCAATGAGGATAAAGCTACAGTCTTTGCCACTGATACAATTTTGTCCACGCTAATGTGCGCGCCCAGGTCAGTTTACTCGTGGGATATTGTGATTCAGCGTGTTGGTAATAAGCTGTTCCTTGATAAGAGAGATGGGTCGCAGTTGGATTTGCTTTCTGTGCATGAGACATCGCAGGAGCCCTTACCTGATGTGAAGGATGATATTAATTCTATACATTCATTGAGTGTGGAAGCTGCATATATCAATCAGAACTTCTCACAACAGGTTTTGATTAGAGATGGGAATAAGGTGACCTTTGAGGAATCCAATCCGTTTGCAAATGAAGGGGAGGAAGTGGCTTCTGTTGCTTACAGATATAGAAGGTGGAAGTTGGACGATGATATGTATTTGGTGTCGAGGTGTGAAGTTCAGAGTGTGGTAGATTTAAACAACCAGAGGCAATTTTTGACACTGAATGCATTGAATGAATTTGATCCTAAGTATTCGGGTGTGAACTGGAGGCAGAAGCTGGAGACTCAGAGGGGTGCTGTGTTGGCTACTGAGTTGAAGAACAATGCAAATAAGCTGGCAAAATGGACTGCACAGGCTTTGTTGGCGGGCGCTGATATGATGAAATTGGGGTATGTTTCAAGGGTTCACCCGAGGGATCATTTTAACCATGTGATATTGGCAGTCGTGGGGTACAAGCCCCGAGATTTTGCTACACAGATAAACCTGAATACTTCGAATATGTGGGGTATTGTGAAGAGTATCGTGGATTTATGTATGAAGTTGAAAGAGGGCAAGTATGTTCTTGTTAAGGATCCATCCAAGCCACAGGTTAGAATTTATGATGTTCCACAGGATGCTTTTGACAATGATTACGTGGAGGAGCCATTACCTGAGGAGGAACAGGTTCAGCCTCCTACTGAGGATGCAGATGGCATCGATGCAAATGCCACAACAAATGATGTGGAAGATAAGAACGCGAGCACTGAAGCTGCTTAAAGGGTATGGTTTTCTGGTTCTGCAGTAATTGACTTCCAGTCTTTCATGTTTTGCTTTTGCCTTTAACTATTTTAATTAAATACTTAATATATGCCCGATGTATTCGCTGGTGATGATTGCTTGCAATCATGTTCAATCTACTGGCCAGCCTTATTGGTTATTTGGCAGCAGTTGTGTTCAGTATGTGGATGTGCAGTAATTATGTGATGAAGTGTTGTCGTGGATTGCATTGGTAATCAAGTTCTGAGAAATGGTTACCATAGTACAAACTATGCTCTATATCGTATGTCTGAGGTTCTTGCTCTATTAAGGTTAAACTAGAAGGCAGGACATATGAGCTATAGGAATATATGTACTGGTCATTCACTATAATATGTAGTGGATTGTTGGTGGCACAATTACTTATTTACGATAACTTTGCTGATGAACTTGTTTAACTGGCTTCTGTGAGAGGCGAAGGAAAGAGGGGCTCGCACAGTCTTATGTGATGCATTGCAATTTATAATTCCATGCGATATTTAACTATGACTGACAGTGGAAACATAACAATGGGGCATAACAATTTTCACCAAGCATGGAAAGTATGATTGGATCTTTCTGGGGGCATGTAATATAATTGTAAGTTGTAACCATATACAATCTTTTTTAGGATGCATAAAGGCCTTGAGCCTAAGCCTAGAGCTCTACTTTGATTGTGGAATGTTACTGCCTCAAATCAAAACCTTGACAGTATCAACACTCCCATAGTTATTAAAAACGCTCATAGCGCGCGCTAAAGCGCTGCTCCAACGCAAAGCGCCGGCCTTGCGCTTCGCAGCGCCCTGCGCCTGAGATTTACAAGAAGCGCGCGCTCGAGGAGCTTTTCGCGCTTAAGCGCTGGGCGAAAAGTGCTTCACAAAGCGCGCTTCTTACCTTCTCAACGCGTTGACCACTTACCTGTAGGGTTTTTGACTTTATTTTAGGAAAATAGATAGTGAAACTCGAAAAAAAAAAAAGAACAAAGTTTCTGCTCCAGTCGCGCCGCTGTTCCTTGCTCCTCGCCCCTCTTCTCTTCCTCCATCATTCCTCTTCACTCCTCGCCAGTCGCCGCGCCTCCGGACTGGGCCGCCGCTGTCGGCCTCGGCCACCGCTCACGAGTACGACAGGTAATCGTCTCTCTCCCTCTTTTTTTTCCCCTTCTTTTTTCCTCTCTGTTTTCGCCTTTCAGTCAGAAGTGGGTTTTGAAAAAAACAATTGATTCTTTCTTGAAATAATTGAACTAATGGGTTATTCAACTAATTGAAGTTATGGGTTTTGTTGTATTTTGTTCAATTTTTCTTTTTGCTTTTTTTTAGTGGCTGATTTGTATTGAAAATTTGAAAGCTTACATAAGAGTTATTTTTCTATTGACTTTAAAATTATGTGTTATATTCTATTTGTATATGCATAAATTGGATTTATTTTAATATGTGCAATTTTTTTTTTTTATTTTGCAGCACTTATAATTTATAAATTATAATGGCATCAAATCGGAAGGATCTGGATTGGAATCATGGAAGCTTAGTTAATCCAAAGATTCCAAATGAAGGGATAATGTGTCATTTTTGTCTTATTGTTTATGTGCTTTATTCTTGAAATGTATTAATATTTTTGAATTTATTTGATATATATATATATATATAAATATTTTTTTTTACATGGTGCGCTTTTTTTTAAAAGAGCGCGCACTTCGCGCTGCGCTTTGCGCTATAGCTCCAGGGACCCTTTGCGCTATTTTGCGCTTTGCGCTCTAAATAACTATGAACACTCCTATAGATGTTTTACTAGAAATATGACTGTTCTAAGAACTCTTACTTTGGATTCTGTCTTTAATTAACATAAGCATCAGAGTTGGACGTGTATTGGGGTTTCATTGTATGAATCGTGAAATTGGTTTTTCTCATAAGAAACTGGGTGAGGACTTAGTTCCCAGTTATAGTACGATTTCGGAAGAATAAAGTTTGGAGTGATGTTCTTTTTAAGCATTTTTACGACTTGGCTTGATGGATATGTCATAGTTTTGAACCTTTCAATGATATATGTGTGGTTGGCTTTAATTTCCTACTACTATGAGCCGGAATGAATTTGACCCAATAGATGTGCTCTTTCACTTGCTCTCAAGATCTGGGTTTTGCCTTTGCTTTTCACTTGTTTTGCGAATATGAGATGTTTTACTGTTGTGTTTATCTTCTTTTCCAGACCAAGTTGCATGAGCACCAATCATGAAGGGCAAAATTTCTTTATATCATGCTGCTGGCAACTTTTGCGGAAAATAATGTGCGTGACGGATGACGAGAGAGAACTTCAGGGGAAAATAGTGGGTGCTGGGATTTTACTTCTATTTATTATTTGATGACTGTAAATTTTATCAAGTTGCTAGGTCCTTCTCTGGTCCTGATCTTTGCTAGCTGGATGTTTGATGCCTGAAATTTTGACTTCACTTTGTGGGACGAAACCTCCTCTTGTTATAGTGTTGCTTTTATGACTAAAAGTTTTATGTTCGGACATTATCTTGATCGCTGTGTGTGGTACAAGGTTGTTGGTGTTCTTGTTATATATTCTGAATTTAATTTGTTTAACACCGTGGTTATGTTTACAGATGAATGTTACTCCAGCTTCTCAATATATTGATCTGTTGGTGGTGTCCTTGTTAGTTGTTATTTGGTCTATCTGCCTTGATGAGTGGGAGTGGTAGCCGAATTAGGATATCACTGCGGGCGAGAGTAGCGCAGGAAATTCCGAGCCTCTTATTGACCCAACCAAACCGTGACTGTTGTTTGCCCCTTATCTCTGAGATTACGCCGGTTTATTCTTATTTATTTATTTATTTATTTATTATTATTATTATTATTATTATTTTTTTTTTGTGTCTTATCCATCTGGTTGTGAGCTTTGGGTAGAGTAATATGGGTTTCGATACTGCTCCATTCACAACTCTAAGATTCGAATCTTGGACTTTATTTAAAGAATTTAACGCTTATCATATTAGATCAATTGGTAGTTGTTTTATTTGTTTTTAATTTTGTCGACCTTCTGACTTGGTACCCTCCAGCGGTGATTGGGGAGTGATCTTCTTTGTGGTACCGGGGGTACATATTGGAAGGCTGGCCTGGGTTGTGTCCTTACAACCGGATGAGGGTGAGTGAGGGCTTGCTTGGAGGTCTTACAGAGCCACGGGCTAGGACGTTCCTCTTTCTTGCGTAATAGCTCGCTGGCTGAGGTCAATAGCATCGAAAATATATCTTGGATACCAAACTTGCCTGGCATATTGTTTTAGACTAGTTTGAACATATTTTTCAGACTCTTTGCATGATAATATTGATGTGTTGCAAAATCAAGTAATGCTATGCCACGTTCGGTCTACTGTTTGGGTCTTCATTTGGGCAACATTTGTCAAATGCTAAAAAAACATGTACCAGAATGCAATTCTTTAACAAAAACCAAAGATCTGCTGCTAGAATTCCATGTTCTTGAATGACAACAAAAATGCCATAATATTTTGCAACTCTGCCCAAGATGAGTGAAGCGGTGCCGTGTTCGTAAACATTAGTATATTTTAATGTGATCGGTATTTTATGGTGTTCGATTCTTCTTTGACATTAATATTTTAATGCGATAGGTATTGATTCAAATTGACGTCTCATATTTGTGCAGAACTTTTACGACGACATTAAAACAATACGTATTCGAACTCTATGCAATAATTTGTAATTTTGTAGGCTGAGGGAGTAATTCATAATCTTGCGAATTGAGGCGAGAAATTATCAAAAAGAGACAAAGAAAATAAAAGCAAAACAGTTTTGGGCAGCTTAGGTCGAGGCCAGCCAATTTAGGCAAATTATTTTGTACATTCGATTTGATTCTTGTATATCCACCAAACATTTTAGTAATATTTCTGAACAAATTACAAAATATAATATCAGAATATTCAAATTGTGCAGGGTTAATAACTTATCTAAGAAAATATGAATGATATAGCGCATAATTTAAACCGTTGAATTATATATAAAACCAGACACCTAGTTAAAATTTTGTTGTCAGTATGTGAGGGTGGCAAAACAAGTTAGAAAATTAGAACTTGTTTGGATGTGTTTTCTTGGAGGAAAAATACTTATCGTTTGAGAAAAAGTATGTTAGAGTAAAAAGGTGCGCATGAATGGGCTTTTTTGAAAAAACAGAAGCCACAAAAAAAGCTAAAAAAAATGGCTTTTTTTGAAAGCTATGTAAAGCACCTCAAAATAAAAGCACATTGTAAATCACTTTTAGTTATTGCATCCAAACACAAAATTATCTGACTTAAAAAAAAAAACTCTACTTCAAAAAATACGATTCAAAAAGCATTTTTTCTTTAAACTCATCAAAATGGCCCTTAATTAGTTTTGGATTGGGTTGGATCTTAGAATTTAATTGAATGTGTTTGACCCGGTCGGGTTTGATGGTTTAAAATATTTTGGGATTTAGATTGTATAATATTACACCGAAAATCTTTTTATATTGAAACCATTATTAATCCGCATCAACTGAGTTATTCCTTCGAGTCAAACCCATTATCACCCGGATTTCTAAAATCCATTTGAGATCAATACATGTTCAACTCGATTCGATAGGATCCGACCAAAACTAGATCCGACTCGGCCATTAACCACTACTAATACACGCAAAAGTAATGGAAACGTGGAAAAGCCAACAGAAACTATCGGCCCCAAGTGGGAACCCAGTCAACCCACAGATGTGATACGTATCGCCCCATGTTTTCTTGGCAAAACAGCAAAATTTATGTCATTCTTGAAAGTCCAAAACTGTCTGTCTGGCTTTTAATTTTCCAACGACTTTTTGAATGCTTATAAATTCAGTATTTCACCTTAAAACTTCACACACAAACAACAAAAATACACTACAATTAACGATCAAAAGTTTCATCTCCAAGAATTAATTATGGCTTCTCTTGTTCTTCTATTATCTGAGGTCCTCCGCCATGAAAACGCCGACAGCCTCTTGACGAGATCACCTCCTCCTTCCTCCGCCCCTGCACCGCCGTCCGCCGCAGCCAATAGGGCTGCCGGAAAACCTGCGAAAGTTTTACCGAGTCGCCGCGAAAGCTATGCCCAGGATCAGTTTCAAGAAGATCTGCCTAGGGTCTGCGTTGACTTGATTTGGCCCTAAAGCTAAATATGTATATATATATCTATATATATGTATATATTAATTACTAGTTTAACAATTTTGTTCTCTTTGTTGAATGTAAAGTTGTTTCTTTTTGCCAAAATTTACAGCTATATTAGTCTCAAGATTTTATTTTACTTTTTGGTAAGTAATATTTGTCTCAGGATTAACTCTTCCCATTGTTTGTACTTTATTTTTAGTCCCCACATTTATATAAATATAGAAGATTATAAGCAATAATTTGAAAATTATTAATTAGACATGAGACTTATCAGATACGAATTAAGACTTCTGGACAATTTTCACAAAAAGTTTGAAAAAAATTAAATAATCGCTTTTAATAACACGTCAAACTAATAATAATAATAATAATAATAATAATAATAATAATAATAATAATAATAATAAGAACAAAGTGTGTGTGTGTGTGCATATATATATATGTGTGTGTGTGTGTGTGTGTGTAGCTCTTGTTAATATATCCAACTATGTTATATTATCAGTGGTTTTTTTTTTTTTGACCCAACAATATTTATCGTTCTGAGATTCATTAATCGGGAATTAATCTACAGAGATTTGTTTCCTTTTTCTAAATTTACCCATTTATTTTTTAACTGAGATTCATTAATTATTCTGATATACTTTTGGTCAAATTATTATAAATCTAGTTAAACAAAATTGTTATTAATTAGTTTCATACCCCAATTGCGTGTCACATACGGATTAGTTAGATGAATTTCTACTAATCCTGTGCAAGAATTCAGAGAAGGGGAAGAAGCAGGGGAGGGAAGAAGAAAGAAGAGAGGGTGAGAAGAGTGAGGGAGAGAGAAGATTTGGGCAATTTTCTGATATTTTCCAATAACACTCAACCGCGAATTTATACATCTACGTACGAAAAGAAACGAAATGAAATCAGCAAAACAAAAATAATCTGAAAGGACAAAATCTGAATTGGGATTGATTCTCCTCTGCCTAGGTGGTGCGGGCTGCAGGAACCGTTAGAATTTGTTACTCCCAGGTTCATTCTGGTCCGACGATCTGTGCTGAGATCCTACGTTCGAGCGGCTGCCACGTGTCTCGATTTCCAGTTGACAACCTATTAGTGGAACGGTGTCGTTTTGGGCTTGATTTTCTCCAACGGCTAATGAGATCGTAGGGTCCTGTTTTAATTTGGGATTCTCAATCGCACGGCCCTGGTTAAATCTGGAAACCAGCTGAGTGAACATGACATTGCCCTCCCGTTGGCAAGATCCTTGTCCCCAAGGATCGAAACTTGGAAATTTCCGCTGGATGTAACTGAAGTCCTCCCATGTTGATTGCTCTGGGGTAGAGTATGCCCACTGGACCAGGATTTGGGGCACCGCCACATTATTCCGGGGAATCATTCGCTTATCCCACACAGCGACGGGATAAATCTTGTAGTTGCCTTCTGGGTCCGCGTCTGGTAAGCTGGTAGATGGCGTGTGTCTGTTCCCGATCCTCTTCTTAAGCAGCGAGACATGGAATACGGGGTGAATTTGACTCTCAGGGGGGAGCCTGAGTTTGTAAGCGACTGATCCTATTTTTTGTGTAACGGTATAGGGTCCGAAATACTTTGGTGCTAGTTTGAGATTCCTCCTGAGGGCCACTGTGGTCTGTCTATACGGCTGCAATTTGAGGTAAACTTCGTCTCCCACTTGAAAACTTCTCTCGGTCCTATTCTTGTCCGCATAAATCTTCATTCGGTTCTGGGCTTGCGCCAAGTTTTCCTTTAGTTGTTGCGTGACACTGACTCTGTATTGAATCCAGTCCTTAACATCCTTGTGCTCAGTGTGTGCGTACTGTCCTAAGGGAAAATTGAAAGGGGGGTAACCATATAAAGCCTGGAACGGGGTGAGCTTGAGACTTGTGTGAAAATTGGTATTGTACCACTATTCGGCTAAGGCTAACCACCGGCTCCACTGTTTAGGCTTACAATGACACATACATCTAAGGTAAGTTTCCAAGCACTGGTTTACCCTTTCTGTTTGACCGTCAGACTCGGGGTGATAGGCTGTAGACATGTCTAAGGATGTCCCTATGTGCCTAAAGAGTGTTTTCCAAAATGTGCTCGTGAAAATCTTGTCCCTATCAGTGACTATACTCACGGGCAGACCATGTAATTTATAGATATTATCCAAGAAAACCTTAGCTACGTGTTCAGCGGAAAAAGGATGTGTGAGTGCAAGGAAATGGGCGTACTTAGTGAGTCTATCAACAATGACTAATATAGAGTTTTTACCGTCGGATGTAGGTAATCCCTCTATAAAGTCCATGCATATGTGTGACCACGCTTGTTCCGGAATGGCCAGTGGCTGTAACAAGCCCGGGTAAGGGAGATGCTCATTTTTGTTTCTTTGGCAAACATCACATTCCCTTACCCACTTGTATACTTCATCTTTCATGTTAGGCCAGAAAAACAAGGCCTTAACTCTGTGATATGTACCCATTATACCTGAATGTCCACCCAATGAAGAATCGTGCATGGTTCGAATGATTTTCTCCTTGGCTGCACCACCTTTGCCCACGCATATCTTGTTGCCTTTTCTTAATAAACCGGTGACATAGGTGTAGTCGCCATAAGTGTGCTCATCCACAGCCTTGGATTGGATAATTTCCATGAATTTCTCATCGTCCTCATAGCTGGACTGGATCTCCGCAATCCAGTGAGGTACAGTCACGGTAATGGCTTGGATTTCAGCCTCTCCTTGACTTCTTCGGGATAGAGCGTCGGCTGCTCTATTCTCACTGCCCTTTTTATACTGCACTTCATAGTCTAACCCCATCAACTTGGTCATTCCCTTCTGTTGCAACGTTGTTTCGATCCGTTGATCCAAAAGAAATTTCAAACTCTTTTGGTCGGTCCTGATTGTGAAATGATGGCCTTGCAAATAATGCTTCCACTTAGAAACTGCCAACAAGACTGCCATAAGCTCCTTCTCGTATACAGAGAGTCCTTGGTTCTTAGTCCCTAGAGCTTTACTCAAGTAGGCTATCGGTCTCTTGTCTTGCATCAACACTGCCCCAATTCCCGTGCCACAAGCGTCAGTTTCCAACTCAAAGGGTTGAGTAAAATTCGGTAATGCTAAGACGGGGGCTGTGGTCATGGCTTCTTTGAGCCTATCGAAAGCTAGTGAAGCCTCCTCGTTCCATTTGAATCCATCCTTTTTGAGCAATTGAGTGAGAGGCTTACTAATTATACCGTATCCCTTGATAAACTTTCTGTAGTATCCTGTCAATCCCAAGAACCCTCGTAAGGCCTTGATGTTTTTAGGTTTTGGCCAGCTTAACATACACTCCACCTTTGAAGGATCAGTCGACACCCCATTCCTTGAAATAATGTGTCCCAAGTACTCGATATTGTCTCTCATAAAGCTACACTTACTCGTTTTTGCATAGAGTTCATGTCTCCTCAATATTTCCAAAACCTGCTCAAGATGTTTCAAATGCTCCCCTTCAGTTTTGCTATACACCAGAATGTCGTCAAAGAAGACTAAGACGGTCTTTCTTAGGTGGTTTGCAAAGACTTGGTTCATGAGGCTTTGGAAGGTAGCTGGGGCGTTGCACAACCCAAATGGCATCACCATGAATTCGTAGTGCCCTTGGTGGGTTACGAAGCTCGTCTTGAAGATGTCCCCTTCTTTCATTCGAATTTGGAAATACCCCGACCTTAAGTCTATCTTTGAAAAGTATTGTGCTCCATGGAGTTCGTCCAACAATTCATCAATCACGGGTATAGGAAATTTGTGCTTCACGGTGAGACTGTTGAGGTATCTGTAATCGATGCATAACCTCCACTGTCCATCTTTTTTTTTGACTAACAAGACAGGCGCAGCAAAAGGGCTCTGGCTAGGACGTATAATCCCGGCTTCTAGCATGCCCTTCACTAAGGTCTCTATTTCCCCCTTTTGAGCATGGGAGTACCTATAAGGGATTTGTTTTCGGGGTGTAGCATTCGGAATTAAGGAAATTTGATGCTCAATCTGTCTCTTGGGTGGTAGATTTGTAGGTTCAGCGAAGACATCTTGGTACCGTGTGAGTAGCTCTTCCGTTTCTGCCTTATCCTCTCCCAGTGGTGCCGCTTCCATGCTTACCGAAAATAGCTGCCCTATAATCCCATAATTCCCTTTCCTGAACAGCTTCCCAAAAGCCTTGGCTGAAATTAACTTGAGCTCTGCCTTCTCTGTGATAGCTTTCATGACCACCTTCCTCCCTTGCTTAGAGATGGTTATTCGCATTTTTTCGTAGTCAAACTCCACCGGGCTGTTTGCTCTTAACCAATCGCCCCCTAGCACCATGTCACAACCTCCCAGCTGTATTACTCTTATAGGACTGTTAAATTGATTTCCTTGAATAGCCCAAGTAAAGTTTGGGCAACACACTCTACTTACCATCTTACTTCCGTTGGCGACACTAACTAGCATGGGGGTGGTATATTCCCGATGACACCCTAATTTCTGAGCTACTCCCTCGTCCAAGAAGCAATGTGTGCTTCCATTATCAATCAATATTTGGATCTCCTCCCCGTAAGCTGTCCCTCTAATCCTAAGTGTATTCATATCGGTATTTCCTGACATTGCATTCAAGGATAATGTCATCTCGTCTGCCATTAACTCTTCACAACCTTCTTCTTCTCCTCCCATTTCCTCTGCATATGCTTGCTCTTCTTCTTCGGACATGATCATGTAAATCTGTCTCATCTTGCATCGATGTCCGGGTGTGTAAGTTTCGTCACAGTTATAACACAAATTTTTCTCCCTTCTTGCTCTCATTTCAGCTGCAGTGAGCAGCCTCCTTTGGGGGGGGTGGGTTTCATTGGTGGGTTTGTATGGTGGTTTTGGTGGAATGTAGGGGTTTTTGGGTGCAGTGTATGGAGTTGGATTTGGTAAGGGGTGCCGGTAAGAAGTTCGAATGTGTGAGGATGCCTTCTGAGTGGTATTAATCCTTTTAAGAATGGCATCCATTGTACTCTCCTGCCTCTTGGCTAATGACACAGCTTGGTGGAAATTTTGAGGCCTCAAGGTCATTACAGCTCCTTTAATATCTTCCCTAAGACCACTGATAAAACTTGCTATGAAGAACTCCTCAGAAAAGTCCTTGTTAAACACTAGTAAATGGGATTTGAGTTCTTCAAACCTTTCAAGGTACTGATCCACTGTGCCCGTTTGGCTCAATTTGTTGAACTCACCTATCATTAGTTCAGGGTCAGTATCGTCAAACCTCTCAAGTATAACCTTCACAAATTGCTCCCAGCTAGGCATTCCATTCCCTTCTAAATAGCTTTGGTACCATAACTCAGCTTTTCCCTCCAAATAAACTGAAGCGAGGGCCACCTTTTGATCCTGAGGTATGCTGGGCAAGAGTTGGAAGTATCTAGTACTCTTCCTGACCCACATTCTAGGATTATCCCCATCGAACCTAGGGAATTCGATTTTGGGAAAGGATGAAAAACTACCCTGGCTCCCAGCAGTGTCGATTTCCCCTTTCTCGGTTGGTGCAAGGTTTCCATGGGATGTGGATCCACGATCTGGTGGGCTTGGGGCGTCCCCTAAGACTGGTTTTTCTTTGTTATACTGGTGCATTTGTTCGATTATACTTTGAAGCTGTTGCACCATCATCTTGTTGTTTTCCTCCATAACTTTAACCGATTTCTTGAGCTCGCCTTGGTTAGAAGCCAAATGCTCCAATTGGACTTGTAAATGGTGTTCATTTGCTGCTCTCAAAGCTTTTTCTTCAACCACTATAGCTTCCTGTTTCTTCTGGAGTTCATACAGTTCCTTGATTCTATTCTTCTCTTCAGCTTGCAGTGTTTCAAACTTTCTTTGTGCCTCGTATAAATCCTTCAGCTTGATCGTTTCTGCCATATTTAAATCTAAGGTTGCCGAGAATCGTGGCTCTGATACCAAGTTGTCACATACGGATTAGTTAGATGAATTTCTACTAATCCTGTGCAAGAATTCAGAGAAGGGGAAGAAGCAGGGGAGGGAAGAAGAAAGAAGAGAGGGTGAGAAGAGTGAGGGAGAGAGAAGATTTGGGCAATTTTCTGATATTTTCCAATAACACTCAACCGCGAATTTATACATCTACGTACGAAAAGAAACGAAATGAAATCAGCAAAACAAAAATAATCTGAAAGGACAAAATCTGAATTGGGATTGATTCTCCTCTGACTAGGTGGTGCGGGCTGCAGGAACCGTTAGAATTTGTTACTCCCAGGTTCATTCTGGTCCGACGATCTGTGCTGAGATCCTACGTTCGAGCGGCTGCCACGTGTCTCGATTTCCAGTTGACAACCTATTAGTGGAACGGTGTCGTTTTGGGCTTGATTTTCTCCAACGGCTAATGAGATCGTAGGGTCCTGTTTTAATTTGGGATTCTCAATCGCACGGCCCTGGTTAAATCTGGAAACCAGCTGAGTGAACATGACATTGCGTCATGTGTCGGTCACGTGCCGATTGATTTTTGGCAAAACCGACAGCCACGTGCCCCTCATGTGAGCCAACTCTCTCTAATTTCTTAACGAGAAGCTAGAATAAAATTAAATTAGATATATATGCATGAATTTTGAAATTGGCTCCGTCCCCTTGAAATTAATTGTATGATTAAAAGCTATTTCGTCGCTACTTTGAGAGCCCCATTTGGATGGATTTTTTATAGAGAAAAATACTTATATTTTTTTAAAATAATAATTCAGAGCTAAAAAATTGTAGTTGGATGAACTTTTTCAAAAATATAAAAGTTAGAAAAAAAAGCCATCTACCCCAAAGTAGTTTCAAATAAAAACACATTTAAAGCACTTTTAGAACCTGTTTAGATGGGCTTAAAAAAAAAAAATATTTCTCCAGTGGTGCTTTTTACAATATAGCCTTTTTTTTTAAGCCAAGCAATTTTGTGTTTGAATACAGTGAATAAAAGTGATTTGAAAGGTGCCTTTACTTAAAATTACTTTGATTTTATTCCAATCGTTTTTTGGCTTTTGGCTGGCTTTTGCTTTTGCATTTTTTTTGTCCTCCTAAAAGTCCATCTACACATAATTTTTCACTCTAAAGTGTTTTTTTTAAATAAGTGCTTCACTTTTATGAAAAATCAATTCAAACGGACTCTTAATTATTGTATCCAAATATAAAATTGCTTGAGTTAAAAATAAAAGCTCTATTATAAAAAATACTATTCGATAAGTACTTTTTCTTTTTATTAAATCCATTCATACGGACCCTCATTCAAGTTTTACGACTATGAATTAATATATCACTTTAATAACAGTTGATATTTCTTATATCTATTCAAATAATATTTCTTTATTGTTACTAGTGTAATTATTTTTACTTGAAAAAATTGGAATCTTAATGTATTCAAACGCGGTTACTGCCGCCTATTAAAAATAAAAATAAAATATTGATCCAAAAGAAATAAAATTAAAAAAATTCTGCTCGAACCAATTACAAGAAGCTGAAAAGTCAAATATACGAAAACTAGCGGGATCTGAGTTAGGATAAATTAATTAAGTATATTTGTTTGGATTAATGAATAATTAATTATATTTTTGAGAACCAAGTATGCTTATATTAATCCACTGTCTGATCGGTTGCATTACTTTAAATACATTATCACGTGATAATTATTGTAGTCACGTGTCACGATGTTTTAGGTCACAATTACGGGGTCAATCAAGCCGGTTCCATGGTTTGCGGCATCATAAATTACCACGGTTTTGCAGAAATTTTTAAATTTTTTTATTTAAATTAAGTTTGATTATATTTAATTAATCATATAATTAAACGGAGCGGTGAGTAATTAGGCTAAGGTTCCAACTTCCAAGATTGAGCAAGTAATAAGATTTTAGGTTTGAGTTTCATAGAGTATATGAGTATTTGTTTCATTGATCGGTCGAAGTATTTATGTCATCATATAATTTATTAAAATATATTTTTATAAAAATATTATTATATTTATTATGTGATTGATAATTTTTTTCTACTAATATCAATTATCAATCATATAATAAATTATAATTCATTTTAACTCAACTAAAAGCATGTTTGGATGATTTTTTTTTAATAAAAAAACACCCTTTTTTTGTTTTTATTTTTTAAAAATACTTCAATGCAAAAATGAATGTTTTGTTGGTTTTTTTTTAAAAAAAATTACAAGTCAGAAAAATTTCAAACATAACTTTTTTTTGAAAGTTATCCAAAATAATTTTTTAAATTAATGATGGGTGTCGAATCCACCAAAAATAAATCCTACTCCTCTAACTACAAAACTAACTTGTAAATAGGGTGAGAAGGGTCGATCCCACAGGGAATAATTTGTCGATTACTTTCCAAGATAATCAAGAGCGCAAAATAAAGTAAAAAAGGGAGGTTTTGAAAGACAAGTTAATAAAAATAAGAAAGAAATAAAAAATAAATCTATAAGAATAAAGACTCAGTCAAAGATAATTTTTCGCACAACGTTTTCATGGATTGATCATTGATTCAAAAATAACTTTTAATTCATAGAATAGATTGGTTATAGCCTTCAGAGAACTCGTCCAACCTAATATTTCCTTAATAATAGACTAGACATGCGAACGCTATGAATAATCCCTAATTAATGAATAACCCTAGTCGAATGATAGGATTTAACCCGTTAACAACATTAAAAACTAGAAAGACCCAAATCTTAGCCAACAAACCTATAAATGTGGTTGATCGAAACTACATTGTATATTTTTCATAGTATAATGAATTATACTACTTTCGACTTGGGTTGATTCAATAAAACAATTACGGATTCGATTTCCTCAACTGGAACTATAAAGTTAAATTAATTGAACAATGAGCCATAATTGAACAACTAACAAAACAACAATAAGAGATGGAGTTTTCCCAAAAAGTACAGAAAAATATACAAATGCTGCATAAAATTAAAAGACAAGCAAACCAATTAGATCTCACAATCCTTGAAGAAAACGTTGGCTCGAATTACTCATTGACTGAATAAATTGGTTTAGCCACGCATGACCATAATAACAATAAAAATATAAAAGCTGAAAATTAAAGGAGTAAAACTAAAACTAGAATAAAAGATTGAAATCCAAGATGTCTAACTAGAGTATATATAGGGTTCAAACTCTAAACCAAATTCCTAATAGGGCTAGGAAAATTCTTTGACAAATCCTAAGAGTGGTAAGCAAATAGGAAATTTCTTTCCAAGCCGAACTCTTGCCATATCAAGATCTTTCTTTTATTCCCGTGTAGGACTTTCAGCCCATAAGGTGTGAGCACGCCTTGTGCGATGAACATGATTTTTTCCAACTTTAGCTCTCCAGCTTCCTTGTATGACATCCTTCTGCACTTTTACCTCCTTTTTGAGCTCCTTTTCATAAATTTTTTCCTATGACAAGTAAGAATTAACTTTTGTGAAATTTAGTCAATTTATGATTCAAAGTTAATCAAAATAAGCATAATTGAAGCCTAAAACTAAGTAAAAATAACATACTATCAATTAAATAATTTGATAAAAAGATCCAAAAAAAAAAAAAAACACTCTACTATAAAAAAAAACATGATTTTATAATTTTATTGATATTCCATCGCATAGGACTTGGTTGTTAATGTTTAAGAATGTTAAAATAAATGAACAAGCATTGACTTATTTTAGTTATTTTTAAATCTCACTGGGAACTGGATTCATAAACATATTTTTATTCATCTGACGATCAATTAACAACTTATAAAAGAATTCTTTTAACCAATGGGGTCGATTAAGAATCATTTACACGAGAAAATCAACGAAAAATAATCTTTTATCCAATATTACATTTCTACCACTAAAATAATCGATTTACTTGAGAAAATCAGTGAAAAAATAATATCCTTTTCGGTTATAATAATAATAATAATAATAATAATAATAATAATAATAATAATAATAATATCGACAATTGAGATTAAAAATTTCATTATCGCATAAATCACAGCATTAATAAAAGTCAATGGGGATCTAATAATTATGACTGAACAAAAACATAAACAAGTCAGTTAGCATCTTCCTATATGAAACTCTCATTATCCATAAGCACTATAAAATAAATAATATTACTAGCAAAAAATTAACAAGATAATAATTATATGAAAATTATCACGAATAATATGGGTTAATAAGTGCCAATGCCTTTTATTTTATCACAGATGATATTTTAGGTGATAATTATTTTTATCTTATGTAAAATATCATTTAATGGTGATAAGAATGAATATATTAATTGTTAATTTTGACGGTTAGTAATATTCCTATATGACAATTTATTGATGGAAAAATTGTCGCTATGGTTTATGATAAGATTTCTCCTTCGCAAGGTTATCAAGGAGTGTCATTAATAAGAATTTCAATACATTAATTTTTGTTACCTTTAGTCATGGGGAAGTCGTTTTCTCTCTCTCTCTCTAATAAAGTCAAGCTTTTTGCCACATTATGTATGATTGTGTATTGTGAAATACGAAATGAAATACTATTTCGAATCACACTTTGCATTTTCTTATTTCAGTTTGTGTCTAATTGGGCCTGCTGTATTTTCTAATTAATGTAAACTCCAAATGTGTATCTAAGAAAATATTTTCATGCAAATATAATATATAAGCAATCTCAAAAAAAAATATTTAATATTAATTAAAATAAAAGTTCCAGACCATGATACATAGATATCAAGTGAAATTATTAAATCAAAAAACTAGCTAATAACATAATTATAAGTATATTAATCGTAGCAATTTCAGAAAAAAAAAAGATTATGTATAAAACAAATGGAATAGTATCATCACAAATTCTTAATAATTAATTTGGTAGAATCAAGTCTAGTTTGAACAAAAAAAATTCCCTAAATTAACCATGCAGCGAGGCCAGCGATTATGAATTTAAAAAGTCCATAAAATGCCCCTGCAAACCCCTATAAATTCATTGCTTGCAACTCAAAGCACTTCACACACACACACACTGACACTGCAATGGCTTTTGCTCGTTTAGCAAACGCCTTTGTGGTTCTACAGCTCCTCTGCACCTCTATTGCCGTTCATGCTGTCACCTCTCCCTCGCCGGCTCCGGCACCCAGCCACCCCCATCCCCATCCCCACCCTACCCACCCACCTCTCAAGCCACCCGTTCAACCACCGGTTCCACCTGTTAAACCTCCGGTAGTTCCACCGGTCAAACCCCCGGTTGCTCCACCTGTTAAACCACCGGTTGCTCCACCAGTTAAGCCTCCGGTTGCTCCACCTGTTAAACCACCGGTCAAGCCCCCGGTCGCTCCACCGGTTAAGCCCCCGGTCGCTCCACCGGTTAAGCCCCCGGTCGCTCCACCGGTTAAGCCTCCGGTTGCTCCACCTGTTAAACCACCGGTCAAGCCCCCGGTCGCTCCACCGGTTAAGCCACCGAGCCATCCTCCTCATCCAGCTAAGAATGCTGCAGTTCAGGGAGTTGTGTACTGCAAGTCGTGCAAGTATAGAGGGATTGACACTCTTTTGAAAGCCTCTCCTCTTGCTGGTATATTTTACTTCTAAATTTTTAATCTACGTATTAGTATAGATGTATGTCTATGTATTTATCACTTACAAGAAAGTAATCATGTGAAATTAAATTGTTCTTGGTGAGATAAGTTAAATGGTAGTATTTCTTACTTACCAAAAAAAAATAAATGGCAGTATCTCTTTATTTTGTTATTAATAACTTTTTATTTTTTTTCTATATATATATATATATCATAATAACTTTTGTTTCGTCACATATTTACAATGTTTCACCAACATTTAATAATTCTGAAAATTTAATAAAATTTTATATGATTTAAATTTACAGCTATTAATATATATCTATTATATGACAATAATATTTGCTTGTAATGTGGTCTGTATCAATGTATATGCATTAATTGTCAATTATAATAACTTCGTTATATCAACTTTATCACATTTTTCTTTGTCGTGATTATTAAACTTTATAAAGTTTTTGTTGTGACGAAAATAAAATAATCTTACATACAATTAGTACCAACTTTTTTATGGCACTTAATATTTTGTCATTAATATTTTCTAATAATATAAATATACAAATATCCATATTTATTTATAACTCGTTATAATATCTGTCATGGGACAATAACTTTTTGCTTGTAATGTGGCTAGTATTTGCGTGTCATTTATTTTTGTCATTATTAAATTAATTTTTTTCAAATTTTTATCATCACAAAATAAAAACTTCTATATACAAATTTTTTTAAGTAATTAACAAGTTTTGCATCATCATCTACTACAGTCCGAATCCTCTGCTATAAAACGGTGCTACATCTCCTCCTATACTCATCAATACACACCACGTATATTGGTGAGCGGTTGAGATAAGAAAAAAAAATCTTAAAATTTTTCCTATTTTATCTCAATCGCTCACCAATATACGTGGCGTGTATTGATGAGTGTAGGAGGAGATGTAGCAACGTTTTGTAGCAGAGGTTCCGGACTGCATCTAATATGTTGTTAATAATTTTCTTTTCTCTAAACACGCCCGTCGCAAATTCATATATATATATTTGGTTTAATTTCTTGTGGTTTGATTTTAATTTACAGGAGCCGTGGTGAAGCTAGTATGCCACGACACCAAGTACAGAGTAGTGGAGCAAACCAAGACAGACAATAACGGCTACTTTTTCTTCAAGCCAAAGCAGCTAACCACCGCCACCGCTGCCAAATGCCGGGTGTTCTTAATCTCCTCTCCACTCGCTAAATGCAGCGTTCCGAACAACCTCCACGGCGGCGCCACCGGAGCTGTGCCGATCCCCGCCCCGAAGAAGAAGCCGCCGTCGTCGTTTGTGCTGTACAATGTTGGACCCTTCGCCTTTGAGGCACATAAGAAACTTCCATGCCATTTCTAGAATATTAAAAATAATAACTACTAGCTAATATCTTTTTAATTAATAGGGTTTTAATTAGTTTGGTTTATGTTTTTGTGGTGTCGTTTTTCTTTTTTAGCACGTTGCTTGGTTAAACTTGCCTTTGTTTGGTCTAGGATATTGTGTTGTCCTAGTACTATATGGTGAATAACAAAAAGGGTGTTTCGAATTTACTTATAATAAATAATGAAGTTTGATACTTGAATTCTCTTTATTTTGTCCGAGCGGGAATATTGTATAAATGAGGGAAAATACTGAAAAATCTTTAAAATAAATTCATACCCGCCAATTATTTATTAGAAAAAAAAATAAAAAAATAAATCACTCCACCAAATTTTCTTTTCCAAAACCCTAACAGTTTATTTTATCAAATAAAAAAAAAAAAAGAAACCTAATGATTTATTTTTTTGACAACATTACCTTAACCTTTTAGATTTAAAAACTTAATGAATGAATGAATTTTCAGTAAAAAGAATTGTTTAAGTTTATTAAGTTGTTTTACATCAGAGATGATTTAAATAAATTAAAACTTTTGCTTTTCTTAAAATTTAAGATATATATAAATTATAAAATATTTTCATGAATCAAAATTTTGACATAGTTTTTATTTTTTAATAAACAATAAAAAAAAGAAATTCTATTTATACACTAGCGTAGGTAGATAAAAATAACTTATCATTGAATATTAGAAACTTAATATAAGAAACTTAGATGTAATTTTGTCCAAAGAAAAGGTTATTTTTTTAATTTTTTTTATAATGAATACTGGTGCAATGGAGTTAATTTTTGAATTGAAAATTCATTCATGAATTTTTGGAAAGTAATTTTAATAGAAATTATGTTCTATCGAACTATTTGTTTGAGAAATTAATTTTAATAGAAAAATTTGACCCTTGATCTACCTATATGGAAAGTAATTTTAATAGAGTAATAATTTGGAAATTATGTTCTATCGAACTATTGAAGTAATATTTTGGATAAAAATCCGGTTACATGACTGTTTAATTCAAATTTTACTTAATAAGAAGCAAAATAAAAATTAATCCCTAGTTTGTTTGAGAGTTAATATTGCAGAAAATATAAATATTTCTAACTTAATTTTAAGGGATTTTGAGTAATTTTTTCACAAAAGTATTTGGTAATTTACTGGGAAGTAATTACTATTCTATTTTAACTGATTAAATAAAATCATATTTTAATCATATTAATCTAAAATCATAATTATTAATTGTCTAGGTTCTTTCATATGTGTGCGAAAATCTTGAACAACAATTGAAAATGAATTGAGGGTGTATGATTTTATCATTCTCTTTAAGTTGTTCAAGTTAATTCAAAATGAGTTATAAAATTCTATTTATAAGCTCTGCAAATAAGTATTTGAAAACTTTTAATTTTTCAAAAATTGAAAAAAATAAGGTCCTTCGATTTATTTTTAAATTAACCGATAAAATCATTATTCAAATAGTAAACGAAGATAAATATCTTAATCATTTATCACATTTGTACCACTAAAAATAAATCTATTTATATGAAATCAATGAAAAATAACCTATCCTATTATTATTATTATTATTATTACTCCGAAAGGAGTTTACAACTCTTACTCTTTTCTAGCACAACTACAGCTTGCAAATAATATTTTATAAGTTGTTGGAATTTGTTCTATCGGAATATTATAACTACACATTTTAAAATAAAATTTAAAAACTTATACACTTAAAAAATATATTAAAATTCGAAGAGACTTTATTATAAACCCTTACAATTAAATATATTAACCAAACACCCTCTTAAGTCTTGATAAAATTGCGTAGCGAACGAGGTTTTTGTCAAAACCTTGCAACAATAATTGAGGTCGAAATTATAAAAAATTTAATACTTGAAAGTCAATGGATCTAATTACTTTCAACGAGTACAGGCTAGCTGTAGAAAAGCCTCTTCTAGATGTGAACTTTAAAGCACAGTCAGAACCTAAACTTAATACCACTATATATTTTCTAAACTATATGCTTACTATGGAGAGAGATGGGGCGAAATTTTTACTTAGCGAACAAAATATAAAACATATTTTTATTATCCGGAGAAAGAAGGGGCGAAATTTCAAATTTTAAAAAAAATGCTTATTAAATAATTTAGGGGGATTAATTGTACCTTCATACCCCTTTTTTTGACTCGTGTTCAATTGTTTACAAATGCAACTTATGATGCACGGATACGGACATGGACATGTCAATACAAAAATCTCAAAATTTTAGAATACAATACGGATTGACATGACTAGTAAAATATATATTATATTATATATTAATAATTTATTAAATTAAAATATGTGATAGAGAAATAGTAATATTTATCATTAAAACAGGCATCTTTTAAAATCAAATATATGATTAAAATAGAAGGGACTCATCATCATTCAAATATCTAAATACAATCAAATAAAAGAGTTAATACAAATTATAAAATACAATTAAAGAAATTATTTGTTATTTTCAGTTTTTCTTCTAATTTTTTAAAAATTTTTAAAAAAGACCCCATTTGAACTTTATAAAATGTCAAGAAGGTCTCAACCGTGTCCCAACTATGTCTGCCACCGTGTTAGATTTTGTTTATTTTTTCTTTTGAATTTTCGGAGACTTTTTTGACTTGTCGGACACGTGTCGAGGTCATGCATGTCCGTGTCCGTGTGTGACATTGCACGAGATCATTTTTTGAAGTGTTCATACATTATAAAATGCAACTTATGAAACTCTTATCCCCTAATACTACTCCATCTATACATTTTGCTTTGTTTATGTATTTCATTTTATGTTTTATTCTGTTTTAATTTATAATGAACGTATCGAAACATGTATTTGAGAAAATATTTTTTTGTCGATAACATATATATTTTTTTGGTAATTATAATATATATACATTTTTTTTGATCAAAATTCTGATATATACATATATGAAATGATATTTTGCGACTCGATTTGGATGTATTACTCAAACACTCGGCTTTAATCTCCCTAACCCTAGCCAAGTTACCTATGTAATCTGTTGACCCTCGATCTACCTATATGGAAAGTAAATTTAATAGAGTAACAATTTGGAAATTATATTCTATCGAACCATTGAAGTTATATTTTGGATAAAAATTCGGTTACATGACTGTTTAATTCAAATTTTACTTAATAAGGAGTAAATACAAATTAATCCAAACACCAATTACTGTTATGGGATACGAATATATTGGTTGCGGATTTGAGTCCCGTAACAAATCCAACAACAAATGCAATTAATGTTAATATTGTTGTTTTTACTACACTTTCTCCATCCTTTTTTAATTTTTGTTTTAATAAAATTATAAATTTATTTTGAAAAATATATGCCATTCTCAACTTTTTAGGACTCATTTATCAAATTTTTTTCCCTAATATATCCTTTGAGTGATGGGGTAGAATATTCACGGGGGAGTAATTACGATTCTATTTTAATTGATTAAATAAAATAATATTTTAATCATATTAATCTAAAATTATAATTATTAATTGTATAGGTTCTTTAATCCTTGTGCGAAAATCTTGAACAACAATTAAAAATGAAGCGAGCGTGTATGATTTTATCATTCTCTTTAAGTTGTCTAAGTTAATTCAACATGTGCTGTAAAATTCTATTTATATATAAACTCTACAAATAAGTATTTGAGAACTTTTAATTTTTTAAAAAATTGAAAAAAATAAGGTTCTTCGATTTATTTTAAAATAACTGATAAAATCATCATTCAAATAGTAAAAGAATATAAATGTCTTTAATCATTTATCACATTTCTACCAGTAAAAATAAATCTATTTATATGAAATCAATGAAAAATAACCTATCTTATTATTATTATTATTACTGCTACTGCTGCTGCTGCTGCTGCCCAGAAGGGGTTTACAAAGTCTTACCCTTTTCTAGAACAATTGCAACTTGCAAATAATATTTTATAAGTTGTTGAAATTTGTTCCATCCGAATAGTTTAACCACATATTTTGAAGTAAAATTTTAAACTTAAAAGCTTAAAAAAATATTAAAATTCGAAGAGAATTTATTATAAACCCTTAAAATTAAATATATTAACCAAACACCTCTTAAGTCTTAATAAAATTACGCAGCGAACGGTGTTTTGTCAAAACCTTGAAACAATAATTGAGATTGAAATTCCAAAAAATTTAATAATTGAAAGTCAATGAATCTGATTACATTCAACGAGTACAGGCTAGCCTTGCTCTCAATACCAGTATTGAACTTTAAAGCACAGTCAGAACTTTGAATCCAAACTTAATACCAGTATGTATTTTCTAAACTATATGATTAATATAGAGAAATGGAGTCAGAAATTTTTACTTAGCGAATAAAATATAAAATATATTTTTATTATCCGGAGAGAGACGGGGCACAATTTCAAATTTTAAAAAAATGTATATTAAATAATTTAGGGAGATTGTACATTCCTTTCCCTTTTTTAGCTCGTGTTTAATATTTTGCTTATGTGACTGATGAAACTCTTATCCCCTAACTACTCCATCTATGCATTTTGCTTCTTTTATTTATTTCATTTTATGTTTTATTTTGTTTTAATTTATAATGAATGTATATCAAAACATGTATTTGTGAAAATAGTTTTTTGCCAATAACTTGCATATGTAGTGTAAAATAAAAAATGTAAACTGTTTCCGATGGTAAAACAAAATCTTATATTAAATTATTAAATTAATTAAACGAACCATGTAGACAAATATATTATTCTTGTCAAATAATAATCGCACAATTATAAAAAATGCTACGCCATGTAAATGACATATGCAATAATATTTATCATAACAATTAATTTATTATAATCATATTTATTTAATTTAAGCAAAAGTTTCCCCTTAAGTCTCTAACGATGCAGCGAGCCCAACGATTATGAACGGCCTTTTACTAACGCGCCACTAGATTTCTATCATCAACATATTTAAAAACTCCAGAAGAATGCCCTTGCCAGCCCCTATAAATTCACTGCATGCAACTCAAAGAACTTCACACCAAAACACACACTGTATACACACAATACCATGGCTAATTTTGCTCGTTCAGCAAACGCCTTTGTGCTTTTACAGCTTTCTCTCATCCTCTGCACCGCCGTTCACGGTGACGTAGCGGACAAGTGGACCTATCCCCCTCCGGAGCCAGCCCCCCACCCACCTCTTCCACCACCGCCGCCTGTTCTTCCGCCTGTCAAACCACCGGTGAAGCCGCCAGTGAAACCACCGGTTAAGCCACCGATTGTTCCGCCGGAGAAGCCGCCGGTTAAGTATGCTGCTGTTGAGGGCTTTGTCTACTGCAAGCCATGCAAGTATAGAGGGGTTGACACTATCTACAAAGCCTCTCCTCTTGCTGGTATAACTCCACTTCTTAGTTCTTACCAACTTTTCACATTTCAATCCCCCCCACCCTCTCTCTCTCAATATATATATATATATATATATATATATATATCTGTGTATGTGTGTGTGGATTTATCACGTAAAAGAAAGTAACAATGTGGAATCAGATTATTGCCACTGAGATATATTCTTTAAGTGGTACGTACTATCCCTTTTTTTTTTCTTATTTGATAATCGTATATATTATATAATAATATCTTTCGTCTTGTCACATAACATACTTATATTCTATTTGTAATAATTGATAATTCTGACAATTCAATCGCATTTTTACATGATTGAAATTATGACAACGCGAGATATATTGAGTCACTATATTTTGTTATATGACTAAAAAACTATTATGTACCAAAAATATCTGCTGATAATGTGGTCAATATACATAATTGTGGGGAAATTCTTACTTGTATCGGGTTCGGTCACACCATGACTAATTAGGTGATGAGTGTTTTACACTTATCATGTGATTGGTATACAGTTTAGGGAGAGTGATCAATCATATTACAAACGTATTAACACTTGCTCTATGATTGATTGGATGTGGCCAAATCGAGTTTTGGCAAAAATTTTCCATAATTGTGTTATTGATGGTCTATTGTAATAACATAATTATAGTTTCTTAATCACATAGTTACTATTAAACTACATAATGTTTTTCATCGTGAGAAAAATGACATAATATTTACATACCATCAGTAGCATTTTTGTATAATCACATAATACTTTGTCATTAACCTTTTGAAATAGTACATCAATATAGATATATATATCTCTATTTATTCATGATTAATAGTATTTTTCACGTGACAATAGCTTTTGCTTGCAACGTGGACAGCACAATTATACCACTAATTTTTAATAATAAAAATATAACCTCATTTTTGTTGGGCTATTGTTTTAAAAAAAATATCATGACAGATAAATTGTTTACATGAGTAGTAAAAACTTTTGCATACCTATCCAAATTGCGCGACCACGTGCACATAGACACACAAGTATATTATATATATGTATATATATAATTTTTGTCCAATTTCTATTTAACTGCACCCGACTAATCATAACGAAAGTATAAATACTTGCCAGTATTCATATGATTGTTTACTCTCCTGCTAATATATGCTAGTTATATAATAATTGCAATATATTGGCTAAGTGATTAGTATTGGTGCAACCATAACTGAATCTCTACTATTATTTCTTTCTTGGTATAATTTGTTCGGTTGGTTTGAATTTGCAGAAGCGACGGTGAAGCTGGTATGCAAAGGCACAAAGCACAGTTTTGTTGAGAAAACCAAGACTGACAAGAAAGGCTATTTCTTCTTCAGACCAGAGCACCTCACAACGGCCGCTGCCGACAAGTGCAAGGTCTTCTTAGTCTCCTCTCCACTCGCTAAATGTAGCGTTCCGACCAACCTCAATGGCGGCGTCACAGGCGCTGTGCCGATCTCCGCCATGAAGCCGCCGGTCTACACCCCCAAGAAGAAGCCTTTTGTGCTCTACAGTGTTGGGCCCTTCGCCTTTGAACCCCACAAGAAATTTCCATGCCATTATTAGTATATTAAAAATTACCATATGCTAGCCAGCCTTTTGTAATAATAATAATAATAATAATAATAATATACAAAAGCTGGCTAGTGTCTTTTAATTGGGTTTTAACAATTAGTTTCGTTTGTGTCTTGTGGTGTCTCTTTTTGAGCACGTTGTTTTGTTAGTTTGCCTTTGTAATTTGGTCTAGGATACTTTGTTGTCCTAGTACTATATATGTTGAATAAAATAAAAGTGTTTATAACTCTCTTACAATTAATAATAAAGAGGGGTACTTCAATTTAAATATAATATTCACATCGTTTATAATTCTATTCAAATAAAGAAGTAATGAGCAACAGAATATCAAAATCAAAAGTTTTAAACTTCTATATAGTAAAAAAAAAAAAGAAAGAAAGAAAGTCACATTCATATAAATCGATGTGTCACTAATCACCCTCTAAATAAACAAATAAATAAACAAAATTGGATATTTGGATTCTCCCCAATTTGTTTGACAGTTAATATTGTAGAAAATATAAATATTTCTAAATTAATTTCAGGGGATTTCGAGTAATTTTTTCCTTAAAAATATTTCGTAATTCTAATATATACATTTTTTTTTTATCAAATTTCTATTATATACATTTAAGAAATGATATTTTGGGACTCGATATATTTGGATGTATTGCTGAAACACTCGGTCTTAATCTCCCTAGAAGAGTTACATATGCAATTTGTTGAGCCCCGATCTACCTACAATATGGAAAGTAATTTTAGTAGAGTAATAATTTGGAAATTTTGTTCTATCGAACTATTGATGTAATATTTTGGATAAAAATTTCGTTACATGACTGTTTGAATCAAATTTTACCTAATTATTAATTGTCCAGTTCCCTTAATTTTTGTGCAAAAATCTTGAACAACAATTATAAATGAATTGAGGGTGTCTGTTTTTATCAGCCTCTATAAGTTGTATAAGTTAATTCAACATGTGTGGTAAAATTCTATTTATGAACTCTACAAATAAGTTTTTGGAAACTCATATTTTTTAAAAATTGAAAAAAAAAAATAATGTTCTTCGATTTATTTCAAAATATCTGATGAAATTATCATTGAAATTAAATAGTAAAAGTATAAAAATATCTTTAATCATTTTTCACATTTCTACCTCTAAAAAGAAATCTATTCATATGAATCAATGAAAAATAACATATCCTGTTGTTGTTGTTTGATGAGCACACATCCGATCAGCCACCCGGTGGCTACGCGAGCGAGGTATTGTTCCGTCTGCCGAGCTAAGTCGGGGGAGTTTTGTCTTGAAAAGGGCCCTCGCAAGGTGGAGAGTGTGCTTGGGTTCTTATGGTAATCAAGTGACTTGTCTCCAACCGATGTGGGATGGATAATGTCTCATCAGAAGCCCCCTGTAAAGAACAGCAGGGCTGACCCAGTTTAACCCTAGTCCGGCCCACCCGTTTCCAATTATTATAAATGGTGTAATGCCACTGTTCATGGGGTAAGCTCACTTAATCCACTCTTACACCCATTATTGCCTTCCAATTGTCTGCTCGAATACTGACTTAAGCGTCGGAGGGCTATGATGCACGGAAACATTTTCGGCTAGGCTCACGTGTGTTCCATCCTTGCAGAATAGGACCCGACCAGCGTTCATATTCCCCTACTCGAACTTTGGACAGAACTTAGACATTCTTACTCGGACAATACCTTTGCTCAAAGTGACGTGTTCCTCAAACCAAATCCGACCACATCGTTGTTGTTGTTATTATTACCCGAAGGGAGTTTACAAACTCTTACTCTTTTCCTAGCACAACTACAACTTGCAAATAATATTTTATAAGTGGTTGAAATTTATTTTATCCAAATTTATTTAAAAACTTACAAACTTTAAAACTATCTTAAAATAGTACAAAAAAAAATCTTAAAATTCCGAGAGGCTTGATATATTAAGGCTGCGTTTGGTTCTTATTACTTTGTAGTCGGGTGTAGTCGTGAGATTAATGATTAAACACAATTAGGTATGATTTAATCTTGTGTTTGGTACTTCTGATTAATTATTAATACAAGATTTGATTAATCTGAAACTAATGTTTGGTTGGATGGATTAGGCCTAGATTATATTTTGTTAAATGTACATTTACATAAGTAACCCTGTAGAGAAAAATTGCATTATTTAGATGGTTATCTTGAACTAGTTAAATTGGATAATCATAATTTATTTTCGTGCCTCAGCTGGAGTTGTATCACCATCACTTTTTCGTTTACTGCAAATGGGGTTAATTGCATAAGGTTCCATGCTACTCCTTTTCGATGTGAGGGGCATAACTAAGGACCCATGTTTCATTGTTTTTTATTAACGACGATGAGCACGCACTGCTGTATATATACAATGCATTTTATCTTCTTCAGTCACTCCAAGCCGTACGTGTAATAATCTAGCATTAATACTCCATGCAAGTTAATTTGTTCTCAAAATATGCTGCTGCAAAATAGTTCATAAGCATCCCACTCCAGTCATTTGCTGAATGACAAAATGCAGTTGAACTCGATGAATATTCTTATGTGAACGTCTGTAAGATGTATTTTCAAACTTGTTTTTTCGAAAGGCCATAGTGCACTTGTTGATTGAAAATAATACCTAACCGATGCCGATGAAAAAAAGGAAACAAGTTTCTCCATAGGCTACGAATGTCATAATAAAACCCTGCATTACCAAAAAAATGAGCCGATGCTCCAAGGTTTTACACAAAGCGCTGACATATTAACCAACAAACTATCGATAGAACTCACCCACGATGGTACCCTAATAAAAGACAAAGAGCAACGTAGACCAACACCACACGCACTGCGACAATACGAGACACACAAGTGATTAAAACTTAAACGGTAACATAAGACGAATGTCGCACGATACTCTTGCGAGACAAATATAAGGAAAAAGATAACACCCACACATAATTGGCCGCTACTAGTAGTTTATTTCAAGGATGCTTTCCCCCGGGCAAAGTTGAGGACGAGGCTTGCGAACCAAATGGATCTTCTTCATGGTCCACACCATCAAGTGAATCCGGAACAACGCCCCCCTCAATTCCATGCCCTTTAGCAATTGCACTCATTCTTCCATTGATCATGTTTCCTCAACGACGTCGTGCGCTATCCGTGGGAGAACCTTGGCTAGCACCATCACTAAGTTGAACAATTGGCTGCAAATTCAGGTACAGACATGAACTCGTCGGAAGAGATGAAGCCTCCCCCACTTCTATCCAACTGGCAGAACCTCTGGTACAAGGATACTATCTCCTGCTGGGAAACTAAGCAGGGCACATTCCATTTAACAGGAATCACAAAAATTAGCAATTAAGAGACCATGGTAAATATATAACTAGAGCGGCGGTGTAAATGAGTCGAGATCTTAAAATCTTTTAGGCTCAAGCTTATTTTAGTAACTTGAGCTCAAGCTCGTCAAGGTTATAAGTTTATGATCAAACTCAAGCTCAAACTCGATTCATTTACGCTATAGTTTATTCTAGCTCGAGCTCACCTCTACAATGAACACAATTTTGATTCTTAAATTAATATGAATTGTATTATTTGATTTAATATAATTACCAATATTCCTCATTATATATTTTTCTCATCATACATTTTTTTTCAAAAATTAAAACATAATTTAAGATTAACAATGTGATCATTATAATGTTGAATTTTTGTGAGAAATCACTGGTATTCACCAAAATTATACAGTTTTTACATCTGAATTTATATAATTTGTATTATTTAGCTGATCTAAATATATTAGTATTACTAATTATTTCTAATACTAAATGACCCTGTTTAACTTTGTTTATAATACTTCTTAAAGTAAAAAATAAAACTCAACGTTTATTTTTGGCCTCCAACTCAGCCTGCGAGAAAGCTCAAACTTGGCAAACTCGAGCCGAGCTTGTGACCCGACTCGACTCATCTTATACTCTGAATATTAATTCAAGATTAAGGCGTTTCTTCTCGAATTCGTCGTCGAGACTACGAACCCACAACCAAAACCATGAAAACGAAGCATCTAAAGCCAATTAAGTGAGAGAGACGAGGAGGAGGAAGGAAAAAAATATAGCTACGTCAAGAATCATATAGGTTTGAAGAAAAAATTGTTCTAGAAACTTAGAAATCCACGAGTAGCACTAAAAATCAAATAGAAAAAGCGTAAAACTAGAGAGAGAAAGGAAGAAGAATTACAGGTGTGATTGCAGTGCTCTTGGACCTCTTCAATGTCGTACTGAGTGAGCATGGAGGAACTGCTGCCCATTGTTAAAGAAACAACCACTAATCTCCCCATAAGAACCTTCAAAAATATGGCCAAGAGGAAGACAGATTCTAGAGCAGAAAATGGTAGATCTGGAGTGAGACGCACAGTATGAGAGAAAAGCCGGCTTTTTGAATAGTGATGGGGGATGGGCTTTGTATCAATATTTTAGAGAGGTCAATTTATTGCAAAAAAAATGACTCCAAAGGGGCAAATTCGTAAACTTATATGTAATAGTAAATTAATCTGAATTTGCGGCTACACAATCGCGCCCCCCCCCCCCCCTCCGATTCACGTCGCCAGATTGAGCAGGGCCAATGGCGGGTCACCCGCAAGATGGCACTAATCGCAGGTCATCAATCAGCTTAACCAAACACATAATTACCCAAGATTTTAGGCCTAATTTCCACTAATCTTAGATACCAAACGCAGCCTAAATATATTAGCCGCACACCCTCTTAATAAACTCGCCTAGCGAACGAGGTTTTGTCCAAACCTTACAACAATAAATTGTCAAATAAACCTAGCTGTACAGCAGCCTCTTCTGCATGTGAACTTTAAAGCACAGTCAGAACTTTACAGCCCAAACTTAATAACACTATATATTTTCTTATTCAGAAATTCTTATTCAGCTCGTGAATATAAATTTTTATAAACTATAAATTATGCTTTTTTTTTTATTTTCAGGCCCGCTACAAAAAAAAACATTAATTATAGGAGCATATTAATTGAAAGTAATCATAGATTGGTAATTTCAGAAGGCCTTTTACTTTCAATAACGGTTATAAATATTTAGAGATAAATTTAATGAAGCCTTCAAATATTATAATTTGCCTCTAAAAGTTATATATGGGGGCACTTTGAATAAAAAAATCTATATTTTCATGATCGTGACTATGGAGATTATGTTTTGAAAAGCCTCCTTATATATTAATAAAGGTATTTTGATGAGTTTTAGAGACAGATTAATTGACCACTTAATGTTACATTTGTTGTAGTGAGAAAAAAATGTGGCGAAATTTTAAATTTTTTAAAAGTGCATTTAAAATATAATTTTATATAAACTTAGGGGAATTGTACATTCCTATCCCCTCTCTAACTTGTGTTTAACTATTTCATACGAGTTATGAAACTCTAATCCCCTAACTACTCCACGCATACATTTTGCTTTGTTTATTTATTTTAATTTATAATGAATGCACATCGAAATGTGTATCTGAGACAATATTGTTTAATTTTGTCAATAAGATATATATGCAACGTGAAAATTAATAAAAGATGTAATGCGGAATAAAATAAAAGTTTCCGACTATATATAAAAATTCTTACATTGAATTATTAAATCAAACAAACCATGTAGATAAGTATATTATTCTTGTCATGTAATCATGTACACGACGAGAAATAATATTTATCATGACACTTATTTTAGTACATAATCATGTCTTTTTTTGATCAACTAGTATATAATCATATCTAATTTAAA
Organism: Petrea volubilis; assembly: GCA_026212405.1. Classification (NCBI taxonomy): domain Eukaryota; kingdom Viridiplantae; phylum Streptophyta; class Magnoliopsida; order Lamiales; family Verbenaceae; genus Petrea; species Petrea volubilis. The sequence goes on from CM047881.1 coordinate 21,990,040, forward strand.
CAAAAGTTGCCCCCTAAGTCCTTAACCATGCAGCGAGCCCAACGATTGTGAATGCCCTTTTACTAACTCTCCGCTAGATTTCTATTATCAATATATTTAAAAACTCCCGAGAAAACCCTTGCAAACGCCTATAAATTCCCCGCATGCAACTCAAAGCACTTCACACAGAAACACACCAACACTACACACAATAGCATGGCTAATTTTGCTCTTTCAGTGAACGCCTTTGTCCTTTTACAGCTTTCTCTGATTCTCTGCACCGCCGTTCACGGCGATGTAGCGGACTCGTGGACCTATCCCCCTCTGGAACCAGGTCCCCACCCACCTCTTCCGCCGCCAAAGCCACCTGTTAAACCACCGATTAAGCCGCCGGAGAAGCCGCCGGTTAAACCACTGGTTAAGTATGCTGCTGTTGAGGGCTTTGTCTACTGCAAGCCATGCAAGTATAGAGGGGTTGACACTATCTACAAAGCCTCTCCTCTTGCTGGTATAACTTCACTCTCTCTCTCTCTCTCTCTATATATATATATATATATATATATTTGTGTGGGGGTGGGTGGACTTATCACTTAAAGAAAGTAACAATGTGGAATCAGACTATTGCTACTCATGAGATACTTTAAGTGGTACTAACCTGTTCTTTTGTTATTTGAGAATTGTTTTTTGTATAATCGTATATATTATGTAATAATATCTTTTATTTTTTCACATACGTGCTTAAAATCTATGTTGTAATAATTATCAATCTTGACAATTGAATCACATTTTTACTTGATTTAAATTATGACAACGCGGGATACATTAAGTCATTGTATTTTTGTTTTATAGCTAATAATAACTATTATGTAACAATAATATTTGTTCGTAATCATGTGGTCAATATACTTGTGTTATTGATTGTCAACTGTAATTACACAATCATATCACCTTAGTAACATTTTGTCACTGCTAAACTTCATAATTTTTTTTATTGTGAGAAAAATAAAGAATAATGCTTACATATGATAGGTGATAATTTTTTTACGATCAATTAACATTCTGTCATTAACTTTTTAGAATAGTATATATAGGTCGACATATGACTCTATTTATCAATAACTCATAATATTTGTCATGTGACATTAACTTTTGTTGTATTATGGAAAAAAAATATATATATATTACTAATTTTCAAATTTTAATTATAGAAACATGCACAATCACATTCTATTTGTTATTATTAAGTTTTTAAAAATGTTTACCATGAGAAGATAAAACTTTTGTACACGATTAATAATAATATTTGTTTAGCAATCTAATATTCGGTTATTAATTTTCTTATTTTAAACACATACACACATATATATACACATTCATAGACCTACCAATATTTGTATATATATACACACACACACATACATGTAACTAATACACATAATACCCTCACATACCCACGGTGAGAATTCGAACGCTTGACGACAAATTACCGATGCTTCCAAAGGCACGGGATATACATCCATTAGGCCAAAGGCACGTAACCCAACCCCCAAAACACGTGTGTATACATATAGATATATGCGTGTCTATATATATATACATATGTATCTTCTTAGTACAATTATTTCTTTGGAATTGGTTTGAATTTACAGAAGCGGTGGTGAAGCTGGTATGCACAGGCCCAAAGTACAGTTTTGTTGAGAAAACGAAGACAGACAAGAAAGGCTACTTCTTATTCATGCCAAAGCAGCTCACCGCCGACGCCGCCGACAAGTGCAAGGTCTTCTTAGTCTCCTCTCCGCTTGCTAAATGCAGCGTTCCGACCAACCTCAACGACGGCACCGCCGGCGCTGTCTTGATTCCCACCTCCGTGAAGCCGCCCGTCACCGCCGCAAAGAAGAAGCCTTTTGTGCTCTACAACGTTGGACCCTTCGCCTTTGAACCCCACAAGAAATTTCCATGCCATTACTAGATTAATATTAAAAACTACTATATGCTAGCCAGCTTTTTGAAATAATAATAACAATAATAATAATAATAATAATAATATACAAAAGCTGGCTAGTGTCTTTTAATTGGGTTTCAACAATTAGTTTCGTTTGTGTCTTGTGGTGTCTTTTTCAGCACGTTGGTCAATTGGTTTGTTAAGTTTGGCTTTGTTTGGTCTAGGATACTTTGTTTGTCCTAGCTGGTACCGTGGTGAATAAAGTAAAAGTGTTTGTAATTCGCTTACAATTAATAATAAAGTTGGGTACTTAAAATTAAATATAATTTTCACATTACTTTTGATTTTATTCAAATAAAATATAATATCAAAATTTAAACTACGGTACCAATAAATTTTTTTTAAAAAAAAGTCACAATCATGCAAATCGATATGTGTGACCAATCACCCTCTAAATGAACAAACAAATAAATATAGTTGGGTATTTGAATTCTCCTTAGTTTCTTCGAGCGTAAATATTGTAGAAAATAAAAATATTTCGTAATTCTAATATAATATGTGCATTTATGATCAGATAATATTCTATAACTTGGATTGGGGAAAATTCTAGCCGAAATCCAGATAGGATCTTCTATTATAAAATAGTGTTTCATTTCTTATTGCATAATTTATATTTATGCCATGCGTGAAAATTTACTTTTTTAATTACACACTTGACATGGAACATTTACACTTGGTGTATATTCATGCAGTGAAATAGAAGATGAAATACAATTTGCAATAAAAAGATCTCGTGCGGCCTAAATTCGATTTACTCTAACGAGCTTTAATCATATAGCAAATATATTATACTTTTTATATGATTTGAATATTTATAATTTAAAAAGAATAGTCAATCACGTGATAAGTATGATGTACTTGCCGTGTAGTTTATTGATTTGGTTAGATCAATTCCAAACAAGAATGCTTAATTGAATTGAGTTTATTACTTAAACACGCTAACATCTGCTTGTAATCATTGAAACAAAAGAGGGTTCGGCGTAGTCGTCAGTCATTATCCATCTAATCTGTGATTAAAGAATAATAATAGATAAAGTGAATATATTCACTCTATAGGTCATTTATTTGTTTATTTATTTTTATTTAAGGAGTATAGAAAGGTACTCCAGATTGATCATTTACGGGTACATTGGGTTTGGTTTAGCCCAAAATTCGAACTTTTCACTAAGTCAACTTATTTGGGATTCTATTATTCTTAAATCCACATCTAATCGCCCACCAAACTATTTTAGGATAAAAGATTCGAACTAAACTTTATAACGTCGAAACCAAATTCTTGTTTTTCCCTTTTCTTTTTTTCCTAATTTCGAAGGACTAATGGTTTGTTTTGTTTATTTATCATGTTTTTATTTTTTTAATAATATCTTTAAATATATTTGAATTTTCCCACGGATACCAAGTATAACTATTTGAAATTCAAAAATATGTACTAAAACAAATGAAAATTAATTAATACTGATTGGGCCGGTTGTTTTCACAAATTTTACGTAATTCCACATATAGTAATTGTCACATTAAACATACATCAAGCAACGTGAATGGTGTAGCCGATGAGACCTTAACTTAATTGACAAAATTGAAACCCATGACTATGTATGAGATATTGGGCTTATCTCCACCGATTATTTTGATAGTAAATTTGTTGTTTCATTAGTATAAAATACAACAATTTAATTTATGATCATTATTTATAAGTTATTGATATAATTGAATGAAATATATAAATTTTTTTTTATAAAAAATGTAAAATAAATAGTGTAATATGACAATCTAATTGTTGATGGATACCCATTTTCCAGATACTTTTATGCCCTTTCAGGGTTGAATCTCATTTTCATGGTGCAAAAGCAGCAAAAAATTAGAAACTTAGGTCTCATCGGATGAGCAAAGATGGAAAGTTTGCTACCAAAATTGACAAATATATATATATATATATATATATATTTCACTACAAGAACAAGTTATATTAGTGACAAGATATAAAAGTGATAATATAAAAGTTGCCACAAATAATTATATTAAGTTGCAACATCTTCAATTTTGTCACTAATTAAGTGTCTTTAGTAACAACAACTTTTATTTTGTCATAATATAAATTTAATGACAACAATAATTAATATTTTAGTGACAACCATTAACAATTAGTGACCAAAAAAAAAAAATTGTCATTCACATTTTGTAATAAGATTTCATTGTCAGTAAGTTGCTACTTGCTACAACAGATGCATCACTAATTATCAATTTTGAATTATGTTGTTACCTTTTTATAGTATATTATCATCATTGATACTATGCAAACTATGTTTGTGACAATATAAATTTGTTGTCACTAAGTATATATAATTAATAATAACTTTTAACTATCACTTATTATATCGTCATAAATTTATTCATTTTCTTGATTGTTGTCCCCTTTTTTAAATAAAGTGGCACTTTTTGCATATAATAATTCAAGAATATGATTCGCTATATATACTATAGTATACTTGTCCTTTTTTGAATTTTTGTTTTTTAACTTTCCGCCTAGTAGCTTCACGTACCCGCAACACTTTGATGGCTTATGATGATTTGGGGTGTTTAAACTTTTTAAAAGTTGGCTAAGAAAAAAAAATACAAATAAAAAGTCAAAATAAATTTTAATTAGGCCAAACCAAGGGAGGGTGTTATATATTCTGTAGAAATTTGATTTCGCTATTTAAAATAAAATTTTGACTTTATATATATATATGTATATATATATATGGGCGTATCATGTTATTTAAGGAATTTTGTGACGAAATATACAAGCCTAGATATTGAAAAAGAAAAAGAAAAAGCTTTTAGTGTGCAACAAGCTAAATGAAAATTAAATATTACGAACAATGTTATATTGTGACAAGATGAATATTTCAATTCGTTGTCGCTATTGCTCTTATAAAAATTATGATCGTTACATATGGGTTTCTTCATTGTGATAATTTTAATATGTTCTTAACAATTTTTTTTTTTCTTTTCCAGTATCAATTTTGGATCGTCAACCTAACCTATGGTTAAAAAATTAGGGTTGGATTAACGTAAATTTATTATAAAAATACCTTTTAATATGAATTCCCCATTGTTAATCCAGGCTAGTTTATTTATAACTAAAATATGGTAATATATTTCACAATCATCTAGTTTATTTACCATCTAATAATATCTTACTTTCATCTATCTCATGTAAATATCTATGTTACTTAAACTTAGATCCAACTAATTATTGCAAGAATTAATCACAAAGTCTTGACACGCGCGTTGGGTGTTTGATGAGACAGATTACAGATAATTAGCTGTAATTGTAAACGTCTTATTTACGCTTTGGGTTACGAAACTGAAAGCAATAATTTAACGCAACCATAATTAGCAACTATTAATCTTCACATAGTTCTTGGAGACTGTAGTAGCAGTTTTCTCACGGATGTCAAGATGAAAATTAATTACTTGCAAATTAATTAGTATCATTTTTACCAAATAAAACTAGAGGGTGGATTGTTTAATATTTGAAGATTATTGTGTTGATTTGGTATTCTTTTACCAAAGACTCTTTGGTTTAACGTGTCGATGAGGCATAACTTAAGTGACAAAACTAACGCTCCAAAACTAACTCGTACAAATTTATATTTTTACTATTATAATAATTTGATTATTTATTGATCGATAATTGATAATAATTAAAACTTGATAATATTTGATATTCATCATTTCAAAAATAAAATAAAAAAAGATCATAAAAATACTCCATAAATTAAAATGAAGAAGCATAGGAACATAGAGAGATGAAAAGGACAGCATTGATTAGCGCACGATTATTATTACACTGTAGCTTAGTCTTATGGTCAGCTTTCAAGGGGAGTTTTGAAGTCAATGCCAAACACTGAAACTTGTTTGATAATTTCACTCTCTCTCTCTCTCTCTGTCTCTCTCTCCTGGTCGGAAATTCCACTCACCACCAATAAACTGGTTACAGTTGGACTTTTTCTTCTCATCTCACCGCCAGTCTCTTTTATAGCGCGTCTGCCCACCTTCCAGTTCATAATAAAAATTTAAAAATTCGTCCTTTAACTTAATTTGATTTGATTTTTCATATTTTTTTTATTATATTTAAAGTTCAATTTGATATATTTAAAAATTCTACGGGTCCAGTTGGACTCATTGTAATTTTTCAAGTCGTACCAATACGACAGTTTTGTTTTTTGTCAAAATATGGTCAGCAAATATTTATTTATTACTATTTTTTAGTTTCGTATAAGCAATATTTATAGAATCTCGAGGAAATCAAATTAAAATTATAAACTAAGCACAACACATTAAAATAAAATTTAAACAAATTTTACAAATGGTCCCTCATTTTTTGGCTTAGAACACATTAATCCTTTATTTTTTGTAATTGTGATGTTTCAATCCCAAATTAAGTTTACATGATATTGGTCTTTCAATCAATTACTGGTGGAATTTGAAAACAAAAACAAATACAATACACATATGCAATATTTGAAAATAAAAAATTATACAATATCACTTTTACCCTATAAATTACACGTATCCTTTACATATGTATTTATTTTTAATTATACAAAAAAAATGAGTTGAAAGATTAATATAAAATGAAATTTTAACTTGAGGGACTACAACATTACAGTTAAAACATGAGGGATTGAAACCTCGACCTTGTAAAAGTTAAAAAAAAAATGATGACTCAAACGAAATTAACTTGCAGAATCGAATTTTGCATATTTATTATTTAAAATATCTCCTGAAATTGAAAGCCACGCGCACTCAAGCGGCTGGGGGGTTAATGCCAAGTAAACAACGAAACATTTCTTACCAAACCAAAGGAAATTAAAATAAGTGATGCAAAAACTAAAAAATGTGACCTTCTCTCTCACTCCTCTTTCTCTCTCTTATTTCTACTCCTGTGGTTTGTTGTTCGTAACTTTTTCTTCTCCAGTCTCCATATCCCCACCCATCGAAATTCGGGAAAAAGAAAAGCACTGCCCACCAATGGAGAACCCAGCGGGGATCCAAAGCCCGTCTCTAATTCCGTCTCCAAACAGCCATAGCTCCAGCAGCACCACCACCATCACCACCGGCACCGCCCTGCACCGGAACCACCACCATCACCCATCGCCGCCGCCGATACCCATATCCAGATCCGAACCCAACAACCCGTACCCAACCACCTTCGTCCAGGCCGACACCTCGTCCTTCAAACTAGTCGTCCAGATGCTGACGGGCTCCAGCGAGACGGCCGGCCAAGCGGCCCGTCCCGACCCGGTCCGAAACCCGATCCCACCAACCAAGACCGGGCCCAGAAAAGACAAATCTGGGTCGAAGCTCTACGAGCGCCGAAACAGCCTCAAGAACTTCAAGATCAGCCCTCTGGGGCCCGGCCTGGTCAACAATAGACAGGGATTTCTATCCGGGTATTCAGGTTCGCCCCGGCCCGCAACGCCTGAGATTCTCTCTCCCAGTATTCTTGATTTCCCCTCGTTGGCCCTCAGCCCGGTTACTCCTCTGATATCCGACCCGTTTAACCGGGAAATGGCCTGTACAAACTTGGATTTGGAGGCTGAGGACAACGCGATTAAAGAGAAAGGGTTTTATTTGCACCCGTCGCCGGCGAATACCCCGACGAGTTCGGAGCCCCGATTACTGCCCCTGTTTCCGGTTACTTCACCTCGAGTTGCGGGTCAATCAAATGCAGCTGATTCTTGAGTGAGTTTTCTTTCTTTTTTTTTTCATTTTTTTGTTGTCTAATTTATGATGTTAGATTATATGTCATATAACAAATACGTATGGTTTCTGTAATTGGCAATTTGGAAAAGAGTAAAAGATTGATCCATCTAATACTCTTATCTTCGTTAAATTTCTTTTTGTGTCTGTATTTGGTATCTTTAAATAGATTCTTTCTTGGATACCCTACCAAAAAAAAAAAAAAGATAAAGGAGAATAATAAATAACTTAATTAAATTTGATGTATATACAACGTCGCACTTTTAAAATTATTTTATATATGCTATAATTACGGTAGCCCAGAAAAAATTATAAAAAATGAAGTTATATTTATATATATATATGTGTGTATATATTGGTTTGGAAATGTGAAGATATATTATTGACATTTATTTTGTTTCAATTGATATTTTCTTTTTACATTTACATCTGCATCTGTGTCTTTTTTACATGGTTTTGATTTTTTTTTTTAGTGAATTAATCAATAATTAAATGTGCTTAGTTTTGTTACTTTCTTGGCCAAAATTGTATGCAGAGACAGTAAAACAGTCAATGGAGAATGAAATAATGGTTAATTATTGGATGTTTTTTAGTGCATAAAAAATACAAGTGATCGAAGTGCACATGAGCAAATGGTGGGGGAAAAGGGATCTATCTATATATATATATATATAGAGAGAGAGAGAGAGAGAGGGAGAGAGGGAGAGAGATTTAGTGGGGTTAGCTGTCTGTCAATAAAAGAGTAAAAGAGGGGCCAAGGAATCTTGACTCTCTTGTTGTTTCTCTGAGAAAAATATGCCAATAGATTGGCTTGGCTCGAAGTTTACTATGTGCCCCCTAATTTATGAGTTACGGAATCAGAAATTTTTATTTGAAAAAAAAAGGATGAGATTGAAACCAAAAATCTTCGAAAAAACACATATCAAATTTAGCTTGACTTGAACTTTAGAGGGAGTGGGGATTGCACCCTCCAACCAATTCATTGTGTGTTGGGATAAAGTCAGGAATTTTAATTCGAAGGATGAGATTAATAGTTGTGTTATTGGGTTGATTGTCAAGATTGTATGTATCTGTCTCTTTTCATGCTTGTATGCGTTGTAATTCTGAATTATATGTTATTTCGTGTTTACAAAATTGTTAGGGAATGATTTGTTAGATTTCTTTATCACTGCGAGAGGCTGGTTTATTTCATTTTATAGTTTAGGATAAATGCATGGAGTGTAGTTCAATGGTGCAAAGTATAATTATCCACTAATCGTATTTTGTAAATATTTTATTTATGCCTCTCAAGTATTACAAATTAAGGGTTTTAAGCCATCAAAAATTTTATTTTTTGCGTCATTTTCAGGGCTGTTACATACATCACTAATTAGAAACTATATTGTTCTGTCTTTGTAGATTCGAACATGTACATAAATTCTTGTTCTATTATTAGCAACTTGTGACTGGTACTGGAATTTCAAGATTTTTTTCCTATTGTGTCCGTACAGATACCTAATTTGCCTCTCCAATTATTTTTACACAACGGCTACGTGCATTCAAAGTTGCCATTTATGGTCCTGTATGAACTTCTGTAACATTTAATGAAATGTGTTGTAGGAAAATTCTTACATGGATCGGGTGTATGGCCCTATCCATGCGTCCTACGGTCCAGATTTAATCACGTGTTGTATGCATTTTATAAAAAATTTAATACACAACACGTGGCTGAATCCGAGCCGTAGGGTGTAAACACCCAGTTCGTGGAAGAAAAACCCTTTGTTGTAACCATAACAATGGAGTACTAATAATTTTGTTTCATATTAGCCCCTCCGTTCCGCGATATTTGTCGATTAAAGTTTTCTCACATATATTAAGAAGTTAAGAGGGTATTATAGTTGACAATTTTACCTTTACTAATAATTTATTGAAACTATTCCAAACATTAATCACTTATTGAAACTTCCGTCAATTTGCATTTTGAATTCACTAATTTGAAAATTAAAATGCCTATATGACCTGAAGCATTTAACATAGTAGTATTGAAGATGAGGTGTAGAGTGTTCCAATTTCCTTTGATGTGTCTTGAAAAAAAGCAATTTTTGAAATAATTCCAATAATTAGATAGACTAATTTATGTGGGGGCAAAGTTGGAAAAAAAAAATATTAAATATTGTCTTGTTTTTGAAAAATGTCAAATATGTTGAAACAAAAATAAAATGCTAAAATGACAGATATTGTGAAATGGATGTAGTATTAATCATTGAAAGTTAATGTCACACAAATTAAGAAGAATTTAATAGTATAGTTTACTTGACAAATTTATCCTCTATTAACAGCTTAAATATGTCTTGAAAATATAAGTTGTATATCATAGTTAGGAAGCTATATGAGTGGTATTTATTACGGTGATTGATCCGGAGAAAATGCATTAAATAATTTTCACAAAATGACAAATATTTTAAAATAAATACAAGATGCTAAAACGACCAATAATATAAAATTGAAGGTATTAATAAAAATGAGTTCAACTTGAATTAATTGTTCACTTAAATGGCATGTGTTAGAGTTTGAATATTCTACCATACAATTATGTTACATTTTCTGTTATATTTATCAATATATATTTTCTGTGCTATTGAGAGAGAGGGGGGAGAGAGAGAGAGAGAGAGAGAGAGAGTAGTTTTAATACGCTCATCAATATGATTAAATTATTGTTATGATTCTTCATTTCTCTTGAATTTGGTTTGTTTGATCTAAATGCAACTTTTTGAAATTGCAGCAAAGATGGGTGCTTCTTTGTGCATTGTCCCAACCACTCAATGACGCAGAGGCCTTTTTCTCACTCAAAGAAGAAAAAGGTTGAAAATCTAATGAAGAGAGAGAGAGAGAGAGAGGACAGAGGAGAGAGGAGAGAGAGAGAAGTGGGAGTTGAGATGATGGAAGCAAACAAAGCGTTAAAGATGGATAGAGTTCAACTGTGAATACAAGGGGAAAAAAAGCAAGAAAACAGGGTCCTCTTTTTGTTGGTTTTTGTAGTGTCTTTATTTTGTTCTTCATCCTTGGTATTATTTGGTGGGCTTGGAACTTTCATGTGCACTATTTGGCCACCATTATCCTTGCCAATTAAATATATCACTTTGCTTTGTTTTTTTTTTTTTTCCTTTTCCTTTTTTCTCAATTTATCTTCCTCTTAAAATTTTATATCTTTTTAATGTAGTCTTTTATTTTGTGAAAGATTCCAATCCTAATTGTACTTACTAAGTGATTTATCTACAATTCAAAAAAAAAAAAATTCTTACCCCAACTTAATTTACAGGCGCCCCATAAATCACTTGACAACCATTATTGTACTTGTTGTGTACAACACTTAGCAAATGATTGATCACTCCTCTTGAATATACATTAAAACCCAAACTTTTTTGGCTTAAAAAATAATAATAATAATTCTATTAAAAAACCAGGGCTTGAGAAGTACTTTTTCTTAAATCTATCTAAACGGGCCCCTAGTCCGCTCACTAACTAACCAACATATATATATATATATATATGACTAACTGCTAGCTAAGCTAAATTTACAAGGAAAAACTAATTATCAAAATTAAATACAATTACGGTGGTAACTGGTAATATTAACCATTTCTTTATATTTTTGTGTGCTAATTTGTTTTGGGCTAGATTTGTTAATCATTTATTCATCGGGCCCTCTGGAGCCCCGGTTTATCGTGTCCAGTATGTTAGAGTCGAACTTATTCACTGTAGAGTGCATGGATTTTGGTCCAAGCCTGTGAATGGATTCAGTATAAATTCGATAAGTTGTAATTCTCAGCCCAATTGTTTTCTTATTCTCTTACGATCGTGTATTCTTTTGAAATCCAATTTTAGGTGGAATTTTGATGAAGGAAATATGAATTGTAACAGTAATGGATTTTATTTTATTTTATTTTTTTTTTGAAGAATTTGAACATTCTGATTAACTCCATTCATCCTAAAACTACTTCATACCTATGCATGCTCTCAAAAGTAGCATTTTAATCACAATATAATTAATCTCAAAGTAGAAACATTCATAGCTACTCAAAATGGTAAAGTCCATTTTCTAGTGAAATGAAATGAGCTAATTTCTTGTATATATTTTTTAAGTTAATGAGACTTTCACTCAAAGTTGATACAAATGAGGCCTATTACCTATTAAACTACTTACCTGCTCAAGTAAATAGTGAATATCGAATTAAATCCAATTATGCCCCGCCTCAGTGAAGGGTAAACTTTGTTATCATACCTCGAGGAGGTAATAATTTTTAAAACAAGAGGGACTAATTTATAATTATAACATATATCAATGGTTGTAAACGCAATTTACCCCTAATGTAATAAAAAAAACACTATAATCTTCATATTTTAATTTTAATAAATAGATTTTTCTACATATTGATTAGCAACTTTAAGTAAAACTATTTTATAAGTGAATATGAAAAAAAATCAATTTAAGACGTTTAAGGGTAGTTTTATCCCAAAAAGGTGAAAAATCAATGGATAGGGCGTTTTAGAATGAAAGTTTGATGACATGAATTTATAGAATCAAAAAGTACATCCATGGGTTTTTTTAGATAGGAAAAATAATTTTAGGGGGTTTTTATACATTCCAAAAAAATAAAAATGAAGTTAGGTTCTAAAAGCTATATATGCACGAGTTAGACAACCCTTTCAACTGCGAACTCTTTGAAGAGCTTGGTTCCCTTATGTTCAATTGAAAAGAACCAGTGTCTTACATTTAACAAATTCACTTTGAACAGACAAAATTACAATACAAAACAACCCCTTAGTTCCCTACAAAAAATAGTGTTGTTACAATCAAAGTGCCATCACTTCCACAATTCTTCCATGGGGATGCCACGCTCGTCAGCCACTTCTCTGAACTGCCTCATCTTCTGTACAGCAACCACCGTGGCCCGAGCATTGTTGAGGGCGTTGTTGCTGCCGAGCTGCTTCCCCAGAGCGTTCTCGACACCAGCCAGCTCCAGAACGATCCTCACGGCCCCTCCGGCAATAACTCCCGTCCCGGGGGAAGCTGGCCGCAGCATCACCTTAGCTGCCCCATAGTCCGCCTCGGATCTGTTTACCGGAAAAAAATATGGCTTCTATGATGAATATCATCACACGAAGAAATGTAACCTAAAGATTACAAAAAAAAATGAGACAAAATCAATTACTCCCACATTTTCAATGCTCCCATATTCGCCTAAAAACGTTTTCATCAGTCCAAGATTCGAAACAAGCATGATCATCATCATATCCGATCAATAGCCGCTGTGATGAACTGTTCAAACACCAGTTCATAACCATATACCAATCAATAACAGACTAAACTCCCAACCAAAAGATCACTCCATCCACATATGCCTACAATGGAAAAACAACTATCACAACGAAGGTAGCAGTAAACATTGATCTGCCTCTGGTTCATATGATTATGATGTTATACTATTATCCGTATATGTATCAAAATTTGAAAATTTTAGATATATTTTACGGAAATTCGATATCGCCTCAAAACATTAAAATTTCTGACTCCACCATCCCTACTCATGTAAAACCTCCAATTCATAAACGACGACGGCAAAACCTCGAATCAGCCTGCGCTCATAGCATCCTCTCGAATCTTGCAACCTCCAATGCAACCAAACACACACACACACACACACACACACACATATATATGTATGTATATATGCATGAATATGGCGTAGCCGAGTCTTGTTTCGTATCCTGTAGAGAGAGAAACAATGCGAGCGCATCATAGATTACTGACAACTCCCCAATCGGCAAGCTGTCCAAGCGCTGGGGAGCACTTGTTGGGTTGAACAAGACGTGTAACGGAGGATTGATAGAATATCAATCCGGAATGAGATATGAGTGAGATATAATTCGTATATTCATATAAATTTAAGAATTTCACTCCTCTAAAAGTGCAAAATTATTATCAATTTTGTGAAAATTCAAGCTTACCCCCCCAACATTGATTCCTAACTTCACCCCCTAATCCTGTGCACCACTTAATTCATTATCAACTACACAACAAAATCTCAAACTTAATCAGCAACAGCATCCATACCCAATCTTTAAACCAATCTAAACGATATCATCACAACTTTACCAACAAAAAAGCACAATACACACACACATACATATATATACATTATATATATATATATATAGAGAGAGAGAGAGAGAGAGACTCGCCTGTGGGGGAAGGTCTTGTATTTTGTTATAGGCACAGCAACGATATTCCTTCTGGCATTAACGGCCGATTTCTGGACAGCGGCGATCACTTCCTTGGCCTTCCCCACGCCGATTCCGACATTACCCTGCTTATCGCCGACCACAACAACAGCCCTAAAATGCAGCTGTTTACCTCCCTTCACGACCTTGGTAACCCTTCTGACTTGAACAACTCTCTCCTCAAATCCATCCCTCACCTTCTCCTTCTTGTTTTTCGACCCAAACCCAGTCGATTTCTTCACCTTCGAATCCATCACATAAACATCACTGCCCAGCAAGCTCTCGCCGCTGTAGGCGGGGCCGTAGATCTCCTCATATGCTCTGGCGATATCCTCCTCCGATTCCTCGGGGCCATCATCGAACGACGGCGGAGGGATGAAGCCCTCGGGGGTTTCCGGCGGGCTGAATATGGAGATCTCCTCCGGGTCGGCGTTGTCGAAGAATGACGTGTCGATGTCGGTGGAGCTGGCTTTTTGAGGAGGGAGTTTTGGGGGTGGTTTGGAGAGGAGGGAGAGGGGGAGTTTGGAGGCGGCGGCGGAAGGGAGGTGGCAGTGGGAGAAAAGAGAGGAGTTGCGGCGGCATGGAGTGACGGATAGGGAGGAGAAGGCGGCGGAGAGTGAGGTGGCGGAGGCGGCGGCCATCGGAGGTGATTGATCAGTGGAGTGGGGAGTGCGGAGAGTGGATAAGACTGTGAACTCTGGTTTTGGGTGTTAGATGATAAAAGAGAAGATGATTGTGAATTTTTTTTAAATTTTCTGTGTATGTTTATTTGGGCCTGGACTTTTTCTTAAAATATTGGATTGGATACAGTGGGATTAGATTGGATTGGCTTTGGGCCTAGAATATACAAGGCAGGGCTTAAGGCCCAACTTTTGTGATCTGCAAGAGGTCTCTTGTAGGAAAAAGGTCTAACTAGGAGCCTGTTTGGATGAATTTAAAAATCAAGCTTTCGAGTGGTGCTTTTTCAAGTAGATTTTTTTGAAATGTGTTTTTAGTTGACGTTACTCTGAATAGCTTCTAAAAAAAATCCCCTTCTTTGCTTTTTTTTTTTTCCCAAAAACCCATCTAATCACAATTTTTTTTGCTTTGAAGTGATTTTTTTTTTCAAAAAATAAATACTTCCCTTCTGAAAAAAATCATCCTAACGGGCTCTAACTCTAAGGATTAAGAATTAATAGAGCATTCGGCTAAGCTTTTTAAACAAATAAACTATATTGAAATATAACAAAAAAGACCCATGCATTTCGATGGAGAATCGAACCAAATAACTCATAATTTTGGAGCGTCACCTTCGTCAATTGAGCTATGCCTCATCGGCATCTTATAAGCTTTTAGAAATTCTAAAATTCTAATCAATCTCATAAGCTCTTAATATTATTTTCAATGTATTAGTTGACAAAGTTTTGAACAGAAAGGATTTACCAACGTAAAAAGATGTTTATACAATTGCTTTTGTTTTTTAAGTGAAAAAAAACTATAAGTGTCTCCTATTCAATTTTTTGAACAGATTTTTAATATATATTTTTTCAATTTTAGACACTCTTAAATTTTTTAATATTAATATTACGTTTCTTAAAATTTTTGAAAGTAAAGACTCATGCAAAGATTAAGGACTATTAACTACGGGACAATTGTGTATACGTGTGTAGATGGTGTGTGTTCGTATTATAAAAAAAAAAAATTGTTATAATGGGCCTCGGTAGCGACAGGTCAACCCATTGTAGCAATAACCCAACTAATCATCTATTAGACCATGTCTCATTAAAAAAAAATGAGTGGGGTAGCCCAATGGGCCCAAAAAGGCTTAAGTTAAGCAGAAGCAGACAAGGCAAGTAAAATTTTTAGTCCATCGAAAAAGCAAATGGGAGGGCGTGGAGCGGTTGTAACCTCCAAACCATCCCAGCAGGCTTCGAATCACGTGCCAAATTTTCGTCGTGTTAGTATTATCACGTGATACCTCTCCTCCAAGGATAATTAGGGGGCAATTAACTTAATTTTGTTTGATAATCTCGGTTTGATAATCTCGAGTTGATTTGATATTGATAAATTTTAAGCATCTATCTATTGTGTAGCATTTTATAATATATGCGCTTTTTTTTTAATAAGTGAATATGTGCTTGTAAATATAGTTCAGACACGACAAAAATATGAAATACATATGCCATAAATATATTATAAATTCATTGGATTAATATGTTTGGGGGCGAGTGTTATTGTGTGAGATATCCATCACAAATGTGTTCTTTTTCTTATCTAAATTAAAAGCAGATAATGAAAAGTTCTTAAATCTAGATCCTATCATATAAAATTTAAGAATAATACAAAAAATTGTAATTCATATCAACTTAATTTAAATCAATTGGATTACATATCAATCCCTTGATAGGATGAATTATTTTATAAATTGATAAATAAAAAATCGAACATAAATTTTAGAAATGACCAAAAGACATTCTATCAAACATAAGATACTCGTACAATCTCATTTACAAAACTCTACTAAATACAATTTTTACATGTGATTGATTGAATGGAGTCAAACTAAATTGGTACAAACGTATTAGATGTACCAGAAGAAAGACAAGTGCTTTCTTTTATTTATTTATTTATTTATTTATTTTGTCATCATTACAAAGAATTAAGAAGAAGTTGGTGTTGTCTCTATTGCCAACTGATGTCAGAACGAATGAACAAATAATACATTAACACTTTTTCCCCTTTTTTTTTTTTTAAACATTACTACTCAAACACAACACAATTGATTAATCCTCCTCATCAAGAAAAAGAGCATAACAAAGTAGATTTGGAGAAAAAGAGAAGGCAAAAGAGAGAGAAAAAAAAAAGTGTTGTTATCAAAAGCAGGGCAACAGAGCTGACACAGCCACCACCCCCACCAACATTCCGCCGCCGCCCGCCGCCCGGCCGCCTCATACATGCATGTTATTTCTGTTTCAGTCGCTGCAGAAAAAATTTGAGCCGTAACAGAAGGGAAAAAAAAAAGTGTTTTGTTATTTCTTATTTTGTTTGTTTTGCTCTTCTCAACTTTTAACAGAATCTTATGCACCTGTTTGTCTCTAGCAGTATTCTTGATCATAACATTAACCTTTTTATTCTCCTATCCCTTTTTTCTGAAGAATTAACAAGAAATAAAGCAGTCCCTCTCTCTCTCTCTCTCTCTCTCTCTCTCTCTCTAACTTTCTCTCTCCTCTTCGCAATTCCTATAGCTTCCATTTTTGGGCCAGAAAATCCCTGCAGATTTCGTGGGTTTCGACTGAGATTGCAAGAAAAATCATTTTGTTTCTCAAATTTCATCTTCTCTGTCTGGGATTACACCAATATATCCAAAAACAAAAGAAAAAAAGACCCTGGGTTTTGTTTGGTGGGGCGCCCCATGTTTTGCTTTGTGATTCTCATAATCACGACAGACAACTCTGGATTACATACATATCCCAAACGTTGAATAAATCTCGCAAGTTAGCCCCCCAAACACTTAAAGCTTCTACACTCTAATCTCCTTTACACCACAATCCCGGATTAGTGCTATTATATATACCCAAGTTTGGTGTATACAGAAAAATAATATATTGAAACATATATGGATCGTGGGAGAGGTGAAGAGAATTCGAGGCAGAGGCCGCCGGCGACGGCGGAGGCGGCCCAGAACCACCAGCCGCCGCCGCACCAGAAGTGTCCCCGGTGCGATTCCTCAAACACCAAGTTTTGTTATTACAACAACTACAGCCTCTCTCAGCCTCGGTACTTTTGCAAGGCTTGCCGGAGGTACTGGACCCAAGGCGGAACCCTAAGGAACGTCCCAGTAGGCGGCGGCTGCCGGAAAACCAAGCGGACCAAAACCTCGCCTCCGCCGGAGATTCCGAGAACTCAACCTGCGGGTCTGACTATTCCGGGCCAATCGAGGCCCTTTCAGCCGCCGCCGCCGGCGATTTCGCAGATGGGTGGCGGCTTTTCTTTGGCAGCCATGCAATCTTTGTGCGGCGGAGGGACGGCGGCGCCGTCGAATTTTGGAGCCCAGTTTGGTGCGAATATGGCCCTTCTGCACGGGTTGAACTTCCCGCCGGCGGCGGCTCATCAATTCCAACCGCAGAATTATTTTTACCCGGCGAGGCCTTTGAATTCTTGGACTCAAAGTTTGATCAATAGAGGCGGCGCCGCCAGTTCGAGTTTTTGGGGCTCCAACGCCACCACCGCCGATGGCAGCGATCAGGCGGGTTCCTCTTCCTTCACTCCAAATCAATGGCCTGATAATAATCCGGGGTGTAATCCTTCTGATTGATATGCATGCCATGCAAAAAATCACTAAGAACCATAAAATTTCAAGAATTCGTATAGAAACTTATCAGATTTTTCTCTTTTTTTTTCTTTGTTTTTTTAAATTTGCATTTAGAATATTTGAATTTTGTGTGGATTAAGGTGTAAAAGAAGGGGAAATTGTTTTGTTGCAGTGCAGAAACAAATGTGTTATTGTGGAAACCTCGCTCTTAATTATTTAGAAGTTCAGCTGTATTAGGTTTTTTTCTTACGAATCTTTTCCTTCATTTTTTTTGGGTCAAAAAGTTAGTTATTTGAGTTTAATGTTAATAATTTTTGCTTTTGTTGCTTTAATTCGATCTTACCCGCATAAAATTTCTACTTCTTGGGAAATTGTAGCCCAAACCCCACAGCTTGGTCGAACTAGTGTCGGGCCTGTTTGGATAGGTTTTAAATAAAAAATTTGAAGTGTATTTTTTATAATAGAGTTTTTTTTTTTAAAAATTAAGTAATTTTATGTTAGATACAACAATTAAAAGTATTTTAAAAAGTATTTTTCTTTCTAAAAATTTATTTTTAATTTTTTTCTGACTTTTTTTTTAAAAACAAAGTCCATCAAAATACAATTTTATTATTCTAAAGTACTTTTTTTTTTAAAAAAAGTGCTTCTTCTGTTAAAAAAACAAAAAATCCATCCAAACATGTTGTTAATCTCATTGCAATTATTTTATACTTAACTCTATTGTTGGTGTATGATACAGAGAGGCTGATCACTCACTCGACAATTGTAATATATTTTTCACATGATTTGTTGAGTGCAATCAAATTAGATTCGAATAAGCATTTCCCTATTTCTTCGCGCAACATAGAAAAAGTTTGAGTTTGAACTGAGTTTGCAATAGTAAGTATATGAAGATTATATTAGCACCAAAAACAATGTTACATTAACAACTAAAAATCGTGACAAGATTGTGAAAATTGTTTTAGTAAAGTATTAATGCCTTTTATTTTGTTAATAATTTATCTATTATAACATAATAATTTTATTTTATCACAATATAAGTCAAAAGAGATAACACTTAGTATTTTAATTATCATGATTGAAAGTTATTACATCCCTTACAATTTGGTGATTAAAAACAAATGCTATTGTTTTTGTAAAGACTATTTTTTGCTACAAATCAAAATTACTTTTTATTGTATTTTTCACTATTTTTATTTAGTTTACTTATAGTATAGTATATCATACTTTTATTTAATGTACAATTCAAGAAGAGAGATTATTTATCAAATCATTAACCAAGTGTATTTAATTTCTGAAATCTACATTTGAAATTATTTATATAATGAAATAAAACTAAAGCGGTGTATAAAAAAGAAAATTGAACATGACTAATGACCTGTTTGGGTGGATTTAAAAAAATTACTTTCGAGTGGTGTTTTGTTAATAGATTTGGAAAAAAAAAGAAGCAATTTTGACGTTTGAATAGAATAACTAAAAGTGCTTCAAAATGTGTTGTTATTTGAAGTTACTTTGAGTAATTTTTGAAAAAATAATTTTTGGCTTTTTTCCCCCTTGATTTATGCTTTTTTTTTTTTTTTTCTAAAAGTCTATGTAAACATATTTTTTTGCTTTGAAATACTGTTTTTCAAAATATAAGTGTTTCGCTTCTAGAAACCCATACAAAACGGGGATGGGGGTAGATGCTAACCAATTATGCTATATTCAATTGGGTTTTAACCATTGAATCGAGTATTATAACATAATAATTTTTCAAACACTTTTTAACATCATTATATTCAAATTTAATGATTAAAAATATCAATTAGACTATGTCCAATTCGATAACATAAACAAAATCCCAAAACGGACTCTAACCGTCTTTAAATTTAATTTTGACTAGGGTTTTTGTATAGAGTGAAAAGTCTAGTTAAAGCAAGAGAATAATTGATGAACATTAGATGTGCTAAATGTCAGGCAAAAGCTAAAGCTAAAAGCTAAAAGCATAAAGCTGATGAGATAAGACCGTCCATTAATGTACATATATACTATGTGCACGAGCCTAATTACTTCTAATTATTCGACCGACAGATCAAGCCGATTCACTAATATTCTCCTTGATTACTTTGCGACGTGTACTTAAGTAGAATCTCGCTCTAATCTCTCTCCCTCTAGATTGCAACATTATCGTATTTAAATCATTGACAAACTAAAATTCTTACAAATTAATATGTATTATTTACAATTATGATAATTTTGATGTTATTATTTAATTCTTTGTTGATGACGGGCTCAAGTAATTCAAATTGTTTTTTCTTTAGTACTTAAGGTAACATCTTGTGTCTTATTATAGCCTCCATTTTGATATATCTCTGCTTTGATATGTGCAAGTAAGTAAATAATAATGATGTGGTAAATTTCGAATATTATATTACATGACCGAACCTCAAATATATATATATACTAGTGAGAGGGCTGCACCGCGCGAGGCGCGGTTCCTACGAAGGTTAGTAAGATACAAATTGATTATCAATTAGTTAGTAAGATACAAATTGATGATTGGTTTTTTAATTTGAATATAACACATAACAATTTGTGGGGGGGGGGGGGTGCAAGGTGGGGATTGTATTGAAGAATTGATTAAATTATTTATTTCTTTTAGAATATGATTGGACACTCTTTATCCCTCAATTATATGGTATGTTTCATTCTCTTTCATTAAGTACAAAATACAACTCATGCGCCATTTAATTAAAAAAGTAATTAAAATTGCCATTACACCGCTCCTATTTAATAGTTTTAGTTCTTTTTTTTTCTGCATCTAACATAAATATTAATTTTGAAAAATAATTTATAGCTTAAGTAAATAGAAATAAAAACAAAGTCAATAAGTTATTGTAATAACACCTTAATATAAAACATGGAAAATCTATTCTAATTATTTTTACTTAATAAATTTATTTACATATAAATTCTAATTTAAGTTTGACTATTTTGAACAAAAATAGATAAATATTTTTTAACAGTAATTTAATATGTTTATTATATTAAATTAAATTACAATATATTTAATTTAATTTTAATTATTTAAAAATTGAGAATATACATTCATCTTTCTTTTTAGAAAAGAAATACACAAACAGAAGTAATTGATAAAAATATAATTATTCATGTATTTATAAGAGTCTAAAGTCTACTATTGATTGAAAAGTAAATAACTTGATTTTTAGTTAAAGACATTTTTAAAACCAAATTTATATTAATGAATTGGAATAAATACTTTGTGAACTACGTACATAGATATACATTGGTATAGATTTAAGAATAATTTTGTCAAAATATGTAGAGGTAAACAGATATACATTGGTATAGATTTAAGAATAATTTTGTCAAAATATGTAGAGGTAAACGATATACAATCTATAATTAAAGGGATAAAGTGTGTTTAATCCTATTTTCAATTGAATGGGCTTTTTAGTGTAATTTTTTAAAATGAAAATGAGATTGAAGTGCTAATAACAATTCTCTTTTGATATACACACACACATATATATATATATATATATATATCATTTGTATATTGTCCAATTTGACAAAAGTTGCATCTTAATATTGGTACAAAAAAGTGGAACCTACGCCCAAGTTTCAGTTATTTAACATTTGCAAATCAATGTTGCAAATATTTTGACAAGTGAACATTTTTGCGTAAAGCGTTGGCGGCCTTGCATAACACGATAATATATTCTATTAATACCCACAATTTAAGATTGATGCAAAGAGAGAAAATTAGAATAAGGGGAAAACAAATATATTGAAACAAAGAAGTAAAAGACCTTTAACGGAACACATTCTCGTATTCAAAACGAGTAAATGTTTAGGCTTAATAATGGACTGACTACAAAGCACATGCAATATACATGAAAGTATGTTGAGCAAATAAAATGCACAAGCCTTACACTTATTAGTTCACTTTAGCATATATCAATCAATTAACAAAACACAATGTTGGAACAATTATTTGATTCTTGAAAGGTTGCAGAGGGGTGTTAGTCATATCAAGAACCAAGCAATTTGTCGTCACAGTCAAGATAGAATTCATGAAAGGACCACGATTAGTAACTCTAAATTGTTTTGCTGCTCTGCTAGCATTTACACATGCACATCTCCACAGTTACAAGACTGGCTTCCCATATTCACATATCTTGCCTTCAAATTCATCATTGCATTTGCTTCCAGAACCTGCTAGTTTTCAATTGAAGCTTCTAAATCTGATGAAGAACACCTTTTTACTTTCTTCATATGCATCTTGTGTATCTTCCGCTCCTTTGAAGTACACTTTTCGCAACCTTCATAAATTTACGCTGACAGGTCTGTGTGTTCTATTAAATCCAAGTTCTTGTTGGCTACAATTTCCATGACCTGCAAAATATAGATTTAGTTTTTCATATACCATATCACAACATCAATAAGTGAGCTCCAAAACAGATGTGGCACAGACTCGAAAAAACAAAAGTGACTTAAAAAAAAATTCTTATCTTTCAAATTAATCTTTCTTTTGGCTGTTATTCAAAAAAAGAATTGAAGCTTCAGTTCTTGCATCCCCATTTTTAATCAAAATATAGAAATAGTATCAGAAGATCCACCCCACACTACAAAGTTCACGACATTCACTTGAGCCCAAGGACTTGGAGCACATATCTAAACATCAATTTCAGTACCATACATCAAATATACAAAATGCTTCCGACTACGTACGAAATATAATTAGTTAGCTGAAGATGAAGACATACCATAATATGTTGCAAACAACTAAAACGTGTCCTGTCAACATGTCAACGTGAAATTCGACCATAATAGATACAGGTCTCTCTATCATAATCATGACCAAATCTAAGAATTTAATATCCATTGTAGTATTTACTATTTCAATAGAGATTACTTCATATGCTTTATGTTTCTTTGCTGCTCTCTTGGTCTCTACAATCACCCGATTGACATGTTCACATCATGCTCTAATATAAGTTATCAGAAGCAAGGAAACTCCACTATCTGTCTTTAGGTGAAGGTCAATCAATGGGAACACGCAAGAAGCTGTCTCCATTTATCATTATACAGATCATATACTCTCCTCTGGGATCACTATCATACAAAGAATCATGCATCACTGTCTGTTCACCAAATAACATAATAACCCACTAACTCACCATTATGGAAAAAGTCAATTTTTTGAGACATTCTTATGAATCACATTCCCATACCATAACCCAAAACAACTAAAATTAGAGCATCTCCTAAGGCAGTCATGAAAAGGGCAAAGCTTATGGTTGAAGACTTAACAATATTATGAAATATAAAAGGTTTACTTGAATGAAGAAAACTAACCAACAGAATAAATTTTGATTATTTGATAACAGAAACTTAAACATTCATTTTGGGATGTAGAATCTTCTTCCGTTACTATAATTGTTCAACTAATCAAGAATGTTGAGGCATGTCCCTTTCTCTATCATTCTAGTTCAGGACAATTGATCAATTGAGTTTATGCAAAAAGCAATGTAGATAGTCAACCGAAAAATTGTTTCTATCTTCACAGTAGAAATATAAATCTAGAGCAGAGGAAGAAAATCAACCAGAAACAAAAAAATCGCAGACAACTGAACATTAATTTGGTTCGTCAAGGATATACTAAAAATCCAAACAAAAGGCAAACAAAGTTTTATACTACAAGTAACTTTTCAACACACTGAGCAAAGTCCACAGTTTAAAAGAGAAAATCTGAAACAAATTTGAAATCAAAATTATACATTAAAGTCTAACAAAATGAGTTAATCATACGAGGGAGGAAAAACTACCAACATGGTGTTGCTATTGATTGGTTTGATTTCTGGTAAACAGATATCAATAATCACTAAACAGATATCAATAATCACAAAATTCACCTTCGACCTTAGCAGGTTAGGACTATTTTCAATTAGTTAATTACATATGAATTATCACTCTTCGAATAAGTTGCCAAATATGATCTTGTCATATAGTTGATGAGTCGTGATTTATTAATATACGTGCGCGCGCACACACACGCGCGCTATGTATATATATATTTTCAAATAGATTATAAATTACTGAATTATATGTCACTAAATAACAATTATAATTACTTGTAATAACAAAAAGCAATATTCATAAACATCTAGTTTATTAATGTTTCCAACATACAACTAATCCTATTTCAAGTCTGAAAACATTAATAGGATCCATTGGTGAGGAAAAAGAATGTGAAATATTTGTTACTTCTATGTTTTTATGGATTTCGAACACTGCACAAATATGAATTTTTACTACAGTAAAGAGGAACTGGATCTTTTTTTTCCTTTCCTTCGAATGTTTATAAAATTATTCACATCTTTAACCATACATCAAGCACAAAGTAACTAAACTCCAATAAATATTTGACGCAAGAGAAAGAAAGCAATCAGGCCTTTAAATTACAAATGCATCACTACACACCTTTAGAATAAGAGGGTGACACGCAACATGCAGGCTTTTGCTATTCTGGTGACAAACCCAAACAATACAAGAATTAATGTTATATATTAATGCTCCAACATCCACAAATACACTTAGCCCTAACTACCCACAAAAAACCAAAAAGAACAAAAAATGAAAAAAACAAAAACCAGCATAATCGAATATAGCGACACTAACCTAGAGAAGTTCTTCACTAAATTGTAGAGTTGCCATCCCACTGGACCCCTATTTATAGGGAATTTTTTGCAGCGAAAACCTTCGACTCTAATGAAACCACCAATTGATAAATGACCCACAGTTTGCCGAACCCGGCAGGCTGGCGGGGGCAAGGGAAGTATGCTTAGGTCGGCAACGTCACAATGAAAGAACACGTAGGCGATTTCAATGGGATGTGCCAGATGGCAGGGTGGAAGAACACCAAGTTGTGAAGAGAAGGGCTTCATGCCAAGAATGCCCCCTGAAATCAAATCTGGAAGAGAAATCCAAATTTAAGGACATCATTAATTTACGAGGACATTAAAATAATGCATTGGGCTAGGTTAATATAAATTAGGCTATAAAAACAAGGGGGAAGGGGCCACATTCGGAAAAGAGAAAAAAAAAACGAACAGCCCTGAGAAAGAGGCCCAAACACCAAAAGCGCAGGCCCAAAAATCAAAACGGTGTCGTTTCAAGCAGTCGCGCCCCATCAGCATCAGTCCAGCCATCGGGCCAAAAGCCCGTGACGCAAAACGCCAGCCTATTCACTGCTGGACCTCTCCCAGGCGGGCACGTAAGCATGAGGCCCGCCAGACCAGCCCGTTACTGTAGCATAAAGCCTAACGGGTTATATATTAATAGTAATATATATATATATTTCAAATTGATGCTTATATTAAACGCAATGGCACATTAGTTAATACTAAATTAAATGCTTGGCCATCTTAAATATTTTGTAACATTTAGTGCGTCCACCGTAGATTATATGGTCACCAAGTGAATGCTGCAATGGATGAAATATTGTCTAGTAGGCCTATGGTAAATGAATCATTATTTATACCTCAAAATGAGAGACTTTTTCCCTCAAAATCGCCATATAAATACACCAACATTTATTATGGTTTGTGACCGATTAATTACAGTCAAATCTCTTATACTTTTCCTAATATCCTCCTTTTACTGGCTTTAATATTGGGAACACCTCCAACTAACTTGCATACGTTCACTATCTTGTATATCTAGAGATTTCCCTTGATACACATTACTGCTACTTGTAATCATTCCTTGCTTTAGTCTCGATTCCGTCAAAATTTTATCCATATCAAATAATAAATTTACTTTTTTTGATAATTTTTTTAAAAAAAATTGTGAAAAATCTTAATATATTAAAGAATAAAATTATATATTTTTAATAGACGAGTATAATGCATTAGTTATAGGTCAAGAATTTGTGTTGCGTACGTACTAATATTTGATTAGATCCATTATATATATATAATATATGTTTGCATGCGTCATATGAAATGGTGTTTAATTAATTAGTTCATGAAGGACCAATCCGGTATCTCGCTTTAACACCACAACTCCATGACCCATGTACATAATTGCAACTATATACATATATATATATATATATATATGTCGTTGGATTGTGGGGCCCCATATACCCTTTCTTCTATAATTCCACGGCGTGGACGACAATGGGACCCTAATGTCCGAAAGAATATGAGAAATTTGACTACAAATTTTTATATTTTTATACGACTTGAAATTTATTATAAAAAATGAAAAAAATAACAGAAAATGACAATAATTACAGGTCTTGAACTACATATAAATATATAATCTGTTGCATGCCAACTGAGTAGTATGTCACAGGTTTGATTATTTTACAATATTTTAATATCTATATATTGAAAACAATTACAATTAAAATTAGTTCATAATTAAACTATGTTCATTGTGAAGATGAGAAATAAAAGATATTTCAATCGGGGTCTAAAACAAAACTTCAGGAGTCGACGAGACCTTCCTTCACTAGCAATGTGGAGGCCTTGAAATCTTTAGGGTGTGGGTTCGAGTTTTTGTTTATATATTAATTTTTTTTATTGTATAATAATTTTGATATTTATTAATTATATTATAGTCGTTTATATTTCGTATGATAGTATTAACATAATTAATTGTTTGTAGTACATTATTTTTTTTAAAAAAATATATATTCGGATAAAAATATATTTTGCTGATAGCAAGAAAGTGGAGGTCCATCATTTGGTCAGTGGGTTTTGTGGTCAATGTGATTGGGGTTAATGATTGTAGTTTCATTGGACCAATTACAGATACCCATCTCCCAGCAATCCAACACTACCACTACCTTGCTAATTATACCAAATTTAATCCATGTGTACATACAATTATTCCATATATCTGAATCACACACACACACACACACACACATATATATATATACACTTGTTCTCCTTGTTCTCTAGAATTAACCCCACGTGTCTTTGGCTTTCAATTTCTCTTCAGTTTTAAGGATTATCAATTCATGCTCATTGCTTTAGGTAATTATAAGACTAACTGCTAACTGGGAATTTTAAAGGGCGCGTACAGTGGTAGAGTCAGGACACCGATATTAGAAAACGCAACGATTAATAAAGGGGTGTGATACTAAATAATTAAATTGAAAAAATATATATATATATATACATATATATTGAAAAAATAATCAGAAAGTGTTCTAAAAAATAATTAGAATATTATTATTATATATATATATATATAATTGAGAAAGTACATGCACAACTGCACGTTCATCTCTTGAGTTATATATATATATATATATATATAATTTTATTTTTTTTGGGTTTCTTGAGTTATATATGTTTTCGATGCATCTATGTATCTTTCATAAAAATTGTAGGAGCATTTTTGCAATCTTCTTAATTCTCCATATATCTAAGATAAACTTTTGTATTATTATTTGTTAACTTTTGTTTTTTTTTTTTTTGTAAATTGATAAATTATTTTTTATATTTTTTAAAAATTTAATTTTTTTTATATAAAATTAAATTTTCTGACTTTATCTCCATTCCAGCTGTGTCATTCGCTCACATTAATATCGTGCATAATGTGCATTTGAATTGATAAATTCAGTTAAAATTTTCGAATTTATGATTAAAGAAATTATCAATCTTATCTGCAAAATTTCATTTTTTAATGGATTGTAAGTTCGTAAACTCTCATTTTAAGATTCTTTAGATTTTGAAAAAACCTAATATGAAATCATTGGAGCACATTCTCCAAAATCTTTCCACAAATTCAAAATAGAAAAACATAGAAAGAAAAAACTCTAACTCTTGAAAAAAAATCTATCTTATTTGGATTACTCAACCTCAAAAGTTAGCTAAGGAGGTGAGGATTATCCAAGCCTTTATAAGGTAGACCACATCTCAGTATTTATTTGATGTGGAATAATTAACACTTCCCCCTCATGATCAGGCCCGAATATATGAGAAACAACTTAGAGCGTGAAAGTAGTATAACGGGGAGCCAATTAATAGCGTATGACCTAGCCTGCTCTGATACCATGTAGATATGTATATTAAGGACTTGGGTCTAGCTCAACCCCAAAAACTAGCTCAAAAAGTGAGGATTGCCCAAGTCTTTATAAGGTAGACTATATCTCAATATTTATTCAATATACAGTATATACACATACATATGCAATTACATAGTAATATGTGTTATATTATATACACATAAACATATGTATGATATGGTATATAATACTATACTATCCATATGGGCCGCGGACAGATACCAAGCTTTTACATGGGCCAGTACCAATTAATTAAAACATTGGGCCAAGTACAGAAAGAGGCCTTTTCCAGCGCAATCTCGTTTTACTTTTTATAATTTTTCATTTTTTTTTTGACATCATTTTGTTGTGTATTTTTATTATTATCAATTTTTTTTTCCTTCTAACTAAATTTAAATGGTGAAATCGTCTGCGTTAAAGCAGGTTCGTCACAATTCGACTGAAAGTTCTTTCAGTAGATAAGAATAAATAATACTTCAATAAGCTTGATGCAAACTCAAACTCCCAAATTTTAAACAAAAAATACAAAAAAAAAAAAAAATTGATATTTAATATATTATTTGATATACGTTGTCATTTAATTGACCATAAATTTATCCTTCCTACCAAATATCAAACTTAATTAAGTACACTTGCACCACGCATCTCTCCTCTTACGTGAACTTTTATTTCAAGTAACCAAGTAACTAGATTTCTACATAAATAGATACTAAAAATAAAATCAGCTCTTTCTTGAATATCAAGTAGGAAACACCATGAGAAAACACGCCATTCACTAATAAAATTTTAATAACAAAGAGACTCTGTCACAGATTTGAAGTATTTGTAATGGATTAACAATAGAATTCATTGTAATCAGAACTAGAAAAATAATCAGCGACGAGACATGTACCGACAGAATTGTTATAAATGAAATCTATCACAAAAATTAAATTTGTAATATATTGATTCGTCATATATGTATTCTTATGGTAAGTTCAGTATATGATATATATATATATTATATGTATTCTTACAAAGAAAACAACCCCTCTGAACGAGCAGCAACACCTAACACAATGATCATCAGATAAATATTTGCTTTTAGCATATTGGTGATTTTGTACCTCTACATATATACAGATGCGGTTTTTGGTGCTGCTTTAATTTTATTTTGTTTCTCAAAGTTACAAAACAATGACCTCCACATCTCTAATTGCAATAAGCAAATAACTAAAGCAATGAAAAACAAAAAATAGAAATAGTTTTTAGTTTACATTATCCACATACATCTTATCAAGACAATGTTTATATATTTTTAGGCTTTAATTGGTTTGTCTCTAAAAATTATCGACCATTCAAAAAAAATCTTTAAAAAAAAGAGCTTCTTAACGTATATTGTGAATTAATATATAAGTTAATAAATATGTTCCGCAATCAATGTTTTTTACACTATAAAAAAAATTCCTTAAGTAATGGAAATTTGTATCAAAAATTAATCCCAACACAAATGAAGATACATATAATTTGTGATAAAGTTGCAATGGAATACTAGTAAATTACAAAGTTAAGAACCAAAATATAATTAATAAGTAACAAAACATATACTGATAAATTTGTGAGGAATCAAATCCATCACAAAATTATGTTTAAACAAATTTCCTTATATTTGTTAATGAAGAGGATGCTCTTTTGCAGTGTTTTGTAGCATTAAAAGAGTATTTGACTAAGCTTATAAGCTTTTAAAAATATCTTATAAACTGTTTGGGAGCTTATAAGCTTCTTAAAAATGTTTGATAATATTTTTAGTAAAGGAACTTCTAAGCTTAAAAAATAAGTTGTCATGAGCTAATAAGCTCAAAAAAAAAAAAGTAAGTTCCCTCAACTTTTTATTCAAACAACTTATAAGTTGTTTAATATTAAAAGATAATATATATATATATATATATATATATATATATTCAAGATTATATTTCTACTATCTCAAAAAGTTATTTATTTTCATGAAATTAAGTTTACTTTATTTATTTATTTTATCATCATTATACTTTAAAAACATACAATTTTTACCAAACAAAATTACAGCTATAAGCTATATGGTTTTATTTTATCCAAACACTTTAAACACTTATTTTTAAAATAAGATGTAGGAGCTTATAAATTCCAAAAGCATCTTATAAATCCTACGAATTTATAAACTCTTTAAATAAACTTCCCCAAACACTTTCTAAATGGTGTGTACATGTATCACCCAAGTTAATATCCCAATTGCGACAGCCAACTTTATTATGAATATACATCTGAACTAATATTAACCATTTGTGCTAATATTAAGCATGCAAACAGACGTCAATTAAACTCATCGCAACTTGCAATAAGAATCTCCTCTATACCATTTACATACAGACACACACACACACACACACACACACACACACACATATATATATATATATATATATATATATATGTGTGTATGTGTGTATGGATCCCATATAACTCAAATTACTAAAAATTATTTCGGAACAATGTAAAAGGAAAAAGAAACGTTGAACATTCCTCAATATCAGACACACTTCTTTGAGGTTTCTTGAAAATGTAAACATATTGCAAGGTAAAACCCCCACCAGAAACCAATACATTTATTGATAGATATTGCAACACAGAAGTAACACACACTTAGAAGTTATATTTTTCGAAAAGGCCACCTTATTCACATGAATATATACATACAAAACACTAAATATTCATGAAATTAAATTAAAATCAAACAAAGTTTTTCAAGCTAACCTTGGGACAATATTGTGGCTTCCCCATTCTCTTTCAGCCTTCCGAGTCAAAAATAATAAGATGACTGAATTTTCTTGCTCCTGAAAATCATTTTGAAATAGAAGATCTCGCGGCGTGTCCATCCATATGGCGACATTAGCAATTTCTCACTTCAACCAATAAGAGAGAGAGAGAGAGAGAGAGAAGACCCCCCAAAAAATTCATCCGACTAAAACAATTTTGGATTTTCTATGTTTCATTCTCTATTACATTTCACGAACATATGCCGAGTGCATATAATTTCAAAATTAATACACTTAACTTATAATTATAAAATATAATAGATCATGAAACACGAAATGAAATAGAGGGTTTAAACTTTTAAAAGAAAATTTTGAAGAGAAGCTAGATCAGAGAAGGAACAGAACAGCCTATGTTCGAACCCGGATCAAACCACGAACCAAGGTTAGTAGTATAGTTCCATAAAAGATGAGTTCATTATCTGTTCATGAATCGGGTTCGGGCCCCAATCCGACCAGTTTTCCCCTTCCATTTTCACTTCTTTCCCCAGGATTGAGCCCGACATTTGCATATCCTCATAACCCATCAGGCCCGAAAAACCACTCGCCATTGTTGAAGAGGGAGCAAAATTTGAAGATCCAAACAAGACTGGATTATTATGAAAATCTTGCGTTTGTTTCAACCCATTTTCATAATCAATCCCAGATGATGAAAACCCTAATCCAACACCATTAATCTGAGGCATATTCTCGAACATTCCGGAAGAAACCCTAGAAGTTGAGCTAAACCTTGAAAATGGAAAATTGAGCTCAAGAGGGTTGATATTAGCGGGCAGGCTATTATAAAACGAGGGACTGTTGATATCGCTCGAGTTTCCAGACAGATCTATCTCCGGTGGCGGCTTTGGGGCGGAGGAAACCCCAACGCCGACGTTAGACGGCGGCGCCGCCCGTTTGACCCGCTTGTTCTTCCGACAGCCTCCGCCGACGGGGACATTTCTGAGAGTGCCCCCTCTTGTCCAGTAACGCTTACACGCTTTACAAAAATGCCTGGGCTGTGATAAACTGTAGTTGTTATAGTAGCAAAACTTGGTATTGGACGAATCGCACCGTGGGCACTTGAGAGGATCTTGGCCTGGTTTCTCCATAGCTATCAAACTTTTCTGAACAAAAACAAAGAGAAAGAAAAAAAATAATAATAAGGGATTTGAAAATGGTGTGTTTTTTAGGGTAAAAATTTAACAAGACAAAGATGGAGATTCCATGACAAAAGCTAAGAAACAAAAGAAGAGAAAATTAATGGGGCCATAAATTTTTTTTTTTTTTGATGTAATAATTGAGACAAAGACTGGGAGAAAATGTAGTGAATTGATTAACCTGTGGCCGTTGATCTGTGGTTGAAGAGATCGTGGCGGTTGATATCTTCTTCTTCTCACAGTTTCGCAGCATTTTCTTGGTTGTTCTTGGTTTCACACAGTGGAGTTGTAATCAAGCGCACAAGAGAGAGACAGGTGATCACACGGCGAACGGATGAAAAATTTAACGTTAGTTGTTGTAATAAAAATTGAGGAATCGTTTACTTTCATGGGTTGGGCAACGAAGGTTTCGGTTGTGGCTAGTTAAAAACTTGGTTTACGACAAGTTAATTTGTGCTCTCTTGTGTTTACTTGTCAAGTGTCATTTAGTTGGTTTATTGGTGAAATTACTATCTTGTCCCTGTCATTTATCATCACCAAATGTCTGCAAACCAGAGTTACAAAGGTTGAAGAAAAGCAAAGCCTGTATACCCATTCACATACAATCTGTGGAATTCCAATCTTTTTTTTTTTCACTTGCTCCCTTCTTAAATTCGGTATTCACGCAATTCCAATTGAAACCCGATTATTCCAATGCACCGCTAGGAACATATACAAATCCAGACAAATTCAACAAGGCTTACCCAAAACCATATATCTGATTCTATCCCATATTGCTCTTCCCTTTCGATTACTTTGTAATATTTTTCTTTTCATCAGCACATAATGTCAACAACGATTGACACCAAAATTTCGGTCAAAGGTTCCACATAAAACACTCGATAAATCCACAAAATAAAATCGGAAAAGTTCGAGAAAAAAATTACACAAACTCAAAAATTCTAAGCAACAATAGCGACAAACTTTTCGGAAAAA
This sequence comes from Petrea volubilis, assembly GCA_026212405.1. NCBI lineage: Eukaryota > Viridiplantae > Streptophyta > Magnoliopsida > Lamiales > Verbenaceae > Petrea > Petrea volubilis. Next base: position 22,023,353 of record CM047881.1, read on the forward strand.
AGAAAATCCCGTCCAATATGGTTATAGGAAGCCATATAAAAATCAATAAAAATTACAAACATAAAAACTGTCCTTGTAGTTGTAAAACCCCCAAGTTTTTAGGACCTGTTGATGGATAATATGGCGAGACAGATTCAAACAACAAACCTAGATCGCATAAAATGGGTGAGATCTTTTCTTCTCCTCTGTGAAGAGTGAAAGTGACAGGCGAGGGGCTTAATTTTCCTTTTTTATGGGGCATAAGGACATTTGATGTAATTTCACAGAGTTACTTAGGGGCAACATAGTCAAAACACAATGCAGTTAGGTGATGGTTTATTCTAACCGGCCAAATTGGCCGGTTTAGATAAACAGCTGCAATCATGAATTAACCCGGGGCTCCAGGTTATTGAGGGTGATAGGCACATGCAAAGTAAACGCGTGTTAATGACTGGTAATTTAAGCAAACCACCGATAACAAGGAAAGTAAACGATTCCTGACAGAATGATTAGAAAGTGAGGTTAAGACACTGTTTAATGTTCAGTTCCTGATCCACGTGAAGGGTCTAGATTGTAATTAATCCTTTATTAATGCGACTAATAGTTTTGTGTGTATAGTACATATGAGTGGCAATTGCCTTACACTTAAGATGATTGATGTTCATTAATCTTGGTGCTAATATAAGAGGATTTTTGAGGATTTTTGAATTAACAAAGGTTTTGCAGCACAAATAATTATAGGAAAATTTATAATTTTAGGACTATATGTTGTACCCTTTAACAATTGTAGGACATTAACTTTTTCATTTGCAATTTCATGATATGAATTTAAGATTTTGTGGTACATTTAGAATTTCTCACCTCGATATTTGCAAATTTGTCGAAAAATTGACAAAATTAATCGGAATTTTATCCTAAATGTGCCACAAAATCTTAAATGCGTGTCCTGAAATTGCAAATGAAAAAGTTATTGTCCTGAAATTATTAGAGGGTACGATATATAGTCCTAAAATTATAATTTTTCATAATTATATCATGATCAATCCATGAAATTTTGATTAGTCACAACCTTTTTATTGAGATAAAATTTGTTTAATGATAATTATAAAGTGAAAGCCTTTCGAGCAAGAGCGTAAGAGCTCGAGTTAATTCTTTGAGTTCCACCAATATAGATATTAATTAATCTATTAAATAATAATTTATGCTTATGTTCTTTATATTTAACGACAGTTTATATCTACTATATAATCGTTTTTTTTTTTTTTTTGCTTTTTTTATTTGATAGTATAAAGCTAAAAAAAATACAGGACAAATTACAAGCAGTGAGGGACAATTGTTTGTTGGTAAATCTCATTCTATTAACTATAATTTGATTTTTTTATATATATTTTTCAATATAATATTAATTTATTTTTAGTATTTCCTGCACTCATGGTCAACTTTATTTTTTTCTCACATGTATGGTGTTTGTCCACATGCTAGAGTATTTTTCTAGTTTGTACGAAAATTTATTATTCTCTGATTTGATTTAAAAATAGCTCAAATTCGGAAATTCAATTTTTTTTTTTTGTTTTCAAATATAATTATACAGAGTATTTTTCTTAGTGTTTGAATTCTAGTTTCCTTGGATGTTTGAAGATGAATTAATCTTCTAATTTTTCAAATCCCGTAACGGTGTCTCAGTCATGCACATTATTAATATATTTTTTTTCCATCACTTTCATTTCATAAACTTAAACTAGCAATACAATAAAAAAATAATTGATTGCACAACAACATTATCATGAAAAAAGAAATTAGAGATTGAAGTACTATAACTGGAAGTGCGAGGTAATTAAAAATCCGATAAAAATCTGAGAGAATATATATGTAGAGACTCGAGGACATTCTCGTTGAAGAAGATGACAGAGAAACAAAGGTGCAGCATATATGTATGACAGATGAATCTCGACAAGTTCAAGAAATAAATTAATCAGAGAACAATGTACATGGAAATTTGCACATCCCAACACTCTCTCTCTCTCTCTCTCTCTCTCTCTATATATATATATATATATATATATAATTGGGTATCTCTATACGGTAGCTGTACACATTCCCTGTTGAAGATACAGATAGACATAGATAAGAGAGAATCCCTAGAGCTCAATAGCCGAGGCTGTAACGTAACAGCAAATCCCACTTACTATATAATGTTTCTATAAATGAAAAAAAAATAAAAATTGCTGCATTTATAGTTTTAAAATTTTATTTTTCCTGAAGTTTCTTATATATTTGATTTTCATATTGCAGGTGTTAAATTATTTTCAAAATTACCTGGTAACTAAAGAGTTGAAATTTTGTGGGATGAATATATATATATATATATATGAATTATATACATGCATGACTACTATAATTTTGCCAAATTGTGTATCTTCAATAATTACTTTATTTCATTTTTTGTAGCGATTCTTGATTATTTCATTTACGAATTATGCCCACGATTCTTCTTTCGTTCGTATATCATAAATTGATCTCAAATGTGTTAGATTAAAAAATTTCAAATTTGAACACTAATTCCTAAAAACGATTTAAAATTAATTTAATTATAGAACAAAAATAGGAATTAATTAATTAATTAAACCCCAAACTTTGTAGAATGACTGAGTATTGACGGCAGAAAAATGTCAAGTATCCATCAATTTTTGGCCTTTTATATATGGTCAGGTTCATATATTGCTTTCACGTCTTTAAATGAAGACATATGTATGTATATATATATACACACACATATATTTATCATCGATCTGACAAGAAATATTTCCAGGTACGTTCGATGCAAATAAGCATAAACAAAACTTTTCAAAAAAAATTTGTCGAGTGTATTTTAGTAATGTTGTAGACTATTCACACTGCAAAATTCCAAAGAGTAAAGGGACAAAGTGGGGGCAACGTGTGTGTCTATATCTCACACTCCATATATGGTGAGACCACGCTTTACTCCCACTCCACACGTCAATTTGCATCACCAAAAAAATAAAAATAAAAAAATGCTAATACCTAAGTGCGAATATTGGCTGATGAGTCTTAAACTTAAATGACGAAATTGAGGCCTCATAATTTTAAGATTTTGGGACTTAACTTAATTGATGAAGTTGAGGCCTCATAACTTTAAATTTTGGGTTCAAAAATTTATTTTTTTATCCCTACTTTAATAATAGTTTATTACTATAGTTTAATAGTATTTTGTTAGTTAATTTGTGATACAATCATTTGGTTTGTAAATAATATACACACATATATATATATATATACGATCAATTCAAAACACCTTATAAATGACAATCAAAACGTCACACACGCACACGCACACTCTCCAAAAGGGAAAGGGAGAGGACAAGAAGGTTCAAAGGCGAAACCTTAATGATGCCATGTTCGAATCCTCACCACTAAGCCGTAGCCCCAGTGGCGTACATGATATATTTAATTTGAGATATAATATAATAGTTTGTTTCGTACTCCCAAAATATGAAAAAAAAAAAAAAAAGTTGTGTTTTGTATTTGATGATGAATTCAGTCTGTTTCTGTAAAATTAAATTTTCAAACCCATTTTAAATAAACAATAGAAAAGGAAGTAATTATAAGAAGAAGTCATGTTCAATGGGGGCGCAAGCGTAAATGACATGAATGTGCATTCACTATTCATTTATTTATGCAAATTCTTCATTTTCTCTAATTAATTATTCATCCAATTCTATTTTGAATTCATTTCCAAATTTACTTAATTGTCAACGGGTTTAGTAATGTATTTGTATTGCAGAAGAGATCGACAATTCTATCAAAAAAACAATCAAATTTGAATCAATTTGACCTCATCAACTATCTTAACAGAATGTAACCACATTACTATTATCATCAAGTGCATTTTTTTTTAAGTTAATACCATAAAGTGCTTGAACATTAGATAAATAAAATAAAGTAGAAGATGTCACAATTTTTTGTTGTTACAAACTTGCGTATTTTTTAATTTGTTTTCCCTTGTCAATTGTAACATTTCGATACTGGCCAAGAATTACAGACACATATATGGACTTTTTACAATTTTGACCCCAAAAAGTGTTTGTGTTTATATTCTGACATAAAAATTGAATCCTTTATAAAAATAACCTAAGTCGATAATGGTGATATCGACTTCTATTGGACATCACCACTCTCGACTCTAGTAAAATATTAATAAATTTAACTAATTTTTTTAATTAATTGAATAAATTAAAAAAATATATTTTTTAAATAGAAGTTGACAACTGCATTGTCGACTTCTATTATTTTTTTTAATTTTTTATTTGTCTAAGAGAGAGATGTATTTATCATGTATGTAAATACAATTTACATATGCAAATACAATTTTTTTGTTGTCCTGATTGTGCAATACAATTTTATCAATATTAAATTTAATAAAATTATGCAAATATATGCACATAGCATGCATATTTGACAAATTATTTTAAAAATCTATTAAATTTTCAATCGATGATAATTTATTAGTGTATGATAAATAACTATAGTTATTCATAACATGAAAAAGTATGCATCCTTGAATTCAAGCATTAATACTCACGTTTGCTAAGAATATCCAGTCCAGCAAAATTTTACAAAGTGATAAATACATCTCTCTTTCTCTCTTTCAGAAAAAAAAAATAATAGAAGTCAACAACGCCTATTAATATATATATATATATATATATAAATTTATTTAATTAATTAAAAAATAGTTAAATTTATTAATAGTTTAATAAAGTTAACTTCAATAGAAGTTGACATCACCACCGTCAACTTAGATTACTTTTACAAAAAATTCAATTTTTGTATCAAAATATGAACATAAATACTTTCTGGGGTCAAAATTATAAAAGTCCCACTTATATAGTGCATGTAACAAAAGCAGGGAGAGCAATAGAATATAGTTAGGGGAACAATCTGATTTTGTAGTCCCCCAAGGGATTTTCTCTTTCACCTAACAATCTCATCATCATACCTAATTAGCCGCACTTTATTTTATAAATTAATCGGGCATCTTAATGCAATACTAGTTGGTACTTAGTAATAATAAACTCATGTTACATGCCATTTCTCCAATTTCGCAACGTGGTGTTAATTGCATTTACAAAGCCGTGGCACAAATTTATAGGGACATTTTGAGATTTCGTTATATTAAAGTCTTGTCAAAATGGCAAGTTTGAGATTTAATGGTCAAGATATTTTGATTCATGTTCTAGTGGTACAAGTTCCTTAAAACGATTTTGTTACTTGTAGTGTTGGGACATTTAATGCATATGTATGGTTAAAAAAATAATATAATTTAATAACATATTACGAGTTTAGTAGAATTTATATTATTTAAATATTTTTAATAGATTTATGAAATTAATATACACAAAAATAAAGTAATTTAAAATAAAAAACTAACAAAACAATTGTAAAGAAAGTAAAAAAAATGATATTGAAGAGTATGGGTGATGAAAGAGAATAGAAAGAGGAAAAATATAGAAAGAATGGGAGAAAGTAAAAAAAAACGTAGAAGATGACAGAGGAGAAAAAAAGCGAGAAAAAAGAATAAAAAAATTGTCTGGCCAAAAGTAGTTATTTTAAAAGTTTATTTTATTGTATAATAGTATAGATTATTAATATTATGATGATGAAGGTGATGAAATAGATGTAGTAAAATTAATATCTATTCAATCATTTTCCTAGAAAATAGAAAATGTAGGTTCATGTAGATTAGAAATTTCGTAAGCAAGATACCAATCAATTAACCCTTTTTTGAATGTGTTGTGAAAATTAAGAGTAGTTGACTCTTGGTTAGCCCGGTTTCCACAACTGAATTTGTTTCATGATGTTAGCGTGAATCAATGAAATTTAATATATTATACATCAATCGATTGCATTAATATTCTCAAAATCAAAATAAATTATTACATTAATTATCATCAATTATCAAATATAAAGAAACTATTAACCTACTGTATAGTCAACTATAAACTGGTATTCAAAAACTAATATAAACATCCGAGAAATTTAAAGAATCGAAACCCTTGACCTAAAAACAAAAAAAAACGCTAAAGACATCAAACAATAATTAAAGCATTGACCTACAGTGCATGCCGTTTAATAACAAATCAATAAATTATAAATTTAAATTTTTGATAAATTTCGTTTATAATAATTCCGTCAGTAAATATATTGTCATTGGTTTCACTAAATTCATTATGAATACCTTAAATGTGTGACATAATTTTTTCATCACAAAATCTTCATTATTTAAAGGGTGCTTTCTTGTATTGTATTGCGAAATAAAAGATGAGGTTAGGTCCCACAGTATGACTAATTAACCTTGAGGCCCCTAAATGGCCAACATGAAAAAAAAAAAAAAAAAAAAAAAGACTCAACTTTGCATGATTTACACACACTCATTTCTTGAAGGGTACCAAACTGGTTAATCCAATTTACCCACAAAATCAATAAGTAGCCCCACACACCCAATTAATTAATTCGAGTAAATTCTTGATCAAATCAGGTTTAACCATACTTAATTACATAACACCTTACAAGTATTGATTGTCATGATTGTCATGAAAGTTGTAATTTTTCAAAAAATCATAATAAATTATATTAATCATGATGTAGCATCATTAACCCTAGACCACCACTTATCTTATGAACAAACTTTAAAAAAAAAAAAACACACACACACACACACAAACAATTTAAATTAAGTCAATGCAATATCTTCCATTCATTATGTCAAGACATAATTGTCAACATAGGACAACGTTATAAACTTCCATAATCTCTTATAATAATCTAAAATAAGCATTATGTTATTCATCACACAATTAATTAAATATAAATCAAATCTTGTTTGTGATAGTTCATAGTTGTCCGTCAATATTATTATTTTTTTAGTAGATTAGAGAATATATGTCTTGTAATTTTATGAATAGAATGTCAAACGTTAGATGACTCACACGGCAACTACCTAACAAAGAATTATTATGGCCGGGGTGAGTGGATGAGTCAAATTGAGTCCACATGTTAGTAATATTTTAAGCATTAGCACGAGGCGTAGTGGCCCCAATATTTTTATACGAGTTCAATATGGTCCAATAGGTTTTTGTTTTTTCAAATGAAGAAAAACACTTATTACTCTTCAATAATAATTAAAAAAAAATTGTATTTGATTAGATTTTTTTAAAGATTAGAACCTATAACAAAAGGCTCAAACATTATTTTTTTTTAGAAGTTATCCGAAATAATTTCAGATAAAAGTACTTTTTAAAACATTTTAAATTAATGCATTCAAATACAAAACTTATTAACTTAAACAAAATATTATAGTAAAAGGAATGAATTTTTAAACACTTTTTTTTAGGAAAAAAAAAATCCAAACGGGCGTAATAAACCGCATTTGAAGAATGTATACCCCTTAGTGACGAATCAATATACTATGAATTTAGTTTTTGGGACGGATCTAGTTAATAAAAATTCTGTTAGTAAATTCCTTGTCATTGATTGTTTATTTAATTCTATTTACATTGAATTCCAACACTAATTCATCACAAATTCTTTAAATCTGTAACAGAATCTGTCCGTCACAAAATTTTCGTTAGTGAAGGAGGTGCTTTCTTGTAATGTCGGGATTATATTTATTTTACCCCAAAAGATGGAATAAAAGAAAAATAATTGACATTGACTCTAAAAAAAATCCTTTTTTTACATTAATAACATGACCATAAGATTTGAAAAATAAAATAAGAAAAATCCAATTGCCACTTACCAACTCAACAATCCATCAACCACTATTTTTCTCTTGACAGACATCAATCAACTCAACAATGTCCATCAGTATTTCTGTCTGTTATGTTTGTCTTTTTTTTATCCCAATTCTCACAGAACATTACGCGTAATTTAAACAATCTCAAGAGTCAAGATTGATAATTCTTGGAATCATGCCTTAAATTGATACATTCAAAGTGTCATTAAGAAAAGCAATGCCCATTTGGCTTCTTTTTCAAATGATATTTTTATGGATTCATTATATATATATATCAATATATTTATTTTAGTTTATTTTAGATTTCATATGAAAAGACTATTTATGCTCCTTTTGAACTCTTCTTATACGTATTCTACAATTCTATCATTACATTTAATTTTTTTTTTCAAGTAATATAAAGTAAACAATATGCCACACCATGTTATTTAGAATTATTAAAATAAACTTTAAAAAAAAAAGAAAGATACATACTTTTCAAGTTCGTGAAATGCTATACACTTGAGTACGTATATCCAAGTGATATTTTCAAGCGTTGAATTGAATATTATAACATCATAATTTTATTTTTTTTTAATATTTATTGATATAATCATATTCAAATTTAAATGACTAAAAAATATAAGTTGGATACCCAACCGAATATCATGAAAGTTTTTGATTTTTCAGATAATATATTTGTGGTACTTTTTTTATACTGGAGGACTATTAAACTGCTTTAAAAATATATATATACATAGAGACAATGTTAGTGGGGTCATTAGAATGAATTTCAGTGCAGTCTGATGGAGAATTTCTTTAGCAAGACTTCACTTGAAGTGAAAGAAAGACAGATTCCGATAACAATAATAATAATATCACAGTTTAATATATATATATATATATATATATATTATTATAATACCTATGAATATTGGAAACGAACAGAGTCGTTATCTCCTACACGATGTAACACAACAAAGAGCAAAGACAAAATGATTGATAATTGTTTGACTCTTTTCTATTTATTGGGCTGCTAAACGTACCCAATGCGGCAATGCCAACGTCAACACAGCCCAACTTGTCCAACCCCGGCCTAATTAATGGCCCACCAATCTAAGTTTTTTTTATTATTACTAACAACAACGCACACTTTACATGTGTATAAAATATAAAAAATATATATTTTAATTTAGTACTTAATTTTTTTTTAGGATGAAAATATAAATTTATTATTAAATTTCTTTTGAAAGACTAATTTTTAAGAATTATTTAAAATAATTTATTAAATTATAATAATTTAAAAATAAAATAATTATATAAAATAAAGTTAAATAATAAAGAATAAATACAAAAAGAAAAAAAAATTAACTAATTGTAATTAGAGAAAGTAATTTGTTGGTTGAGAATATGGATTTTTTAAATTGAATATAATATTACACTATTGACCTTTTTATTTGCTTATTTATTGCATGCGTTTACTAATTTAAAGGGCAAATTTAGTACATCAAAATTTGGTATCCGAATTGAATTGATTTCATGTGAATTTTCAATTTTAGCCATAATTTTACATATCTATATTTAGATACATAAATAACCGTCATTTATGAGACAAAAATGACTTTTTTTATAATAATATAGATTATTGGTTTATAATACACACGTACACTACCCATACATACGCATGTACGACTAGAATTCAAATCTCTAGCCATACTACCAATCTAAGTCCTAATAACATTATAATTATGATTTACTTGAATCAAACTTCAATATTCACCGATCTTGCTAACTACTCAGGGCTACTTCCAGGGACCATTTCAAACTAGTATTCCTACTTTATGGTTGAATTGCTGCTTTGTCTGTAACAAGCCAAGCTACCTAATTCATATGAACAACAAATGGCAAAAGACATTTACCCCTACCATTTATGAAAAACACGAAACACTCAAAAGAATCCCACATCTTGTGCCCGACCCGACTCTTGACATCAGATGACACGATATTCAAACCATCCTCTCACCAGGCGTGGCATATTATCATATCAAATCACATCCAACGAATGTTAACACCCTACTAGAAATACCCATTATTTATTGCTTTAAACTTTATTTAAAGTATGACCCTTTTTTCCGATCTATACAGACTTGAACGTTGGAGGATTTCCATGGAAACTCCTTATTGGTTTTATGTTATCTAATTATCAAATTTACCTATGATCCATGATCCCACGGTGGAATCGGAGACATAGAGATATTGCAACTTGGTTCTATCAGCCTCACAGTTTGGGCCACCATTAAAACTCTCATGTCTACTTCAAAGCATTGATCATATATCTAAACAGCTGTCCATCGTACAAAGCTGGACCAAAACTACGTGGGAGTGTATACTAATGTAGCTACTGATGATTTTAATTTCTGTACCACAACAAAAGACTAGGAGGCCACTTTCCTTAAAATCTATTGGCTGCCACAAATCAAGCATATGGCCACCATTTATGTAAGAAGAAAAATTTAGAATCCAAGATAACACCTGTCGAAAAAAGATTGGTATTTGGGTTCTTATGATTATTGGACATTTTCACTTTCCAGCATTGCCAAGTAAAAAGCTTGATGTTCGACAATGACTACCAAAACCAGGATGAAATGATTACAAAAAAGTTAATGTGATGTTGGGAAAATTGGACCGTGGACCGATCGAGTGTTTGATCTCGATTATGTTAGCAATGGTCCAGATTGAATTGGATTTTATATGTATTTTCTAATATACATATATATATATATATATATAAATGATGTGATGAAATTAGATTCATTGAATGCATATACAGGATGCGCACCCAATTCATGAAAGAATTTCCCGTGATGTTGAAGCGAACTTGGGGTCTACCGTCTATGCACTTGAGTGCTGCATAAACAATTTTACTTGAATAAAGTAAATGCTATGGTAGGAGCAGAATTGAAAATTTTAACTTAGTTTTTAGATGACACCAGCATTTTTAATTTAAAACCGTTTTGTAAATTTAGAAAAGGAGGATCTGAGTAATTTACAATAGGGAATTACACCAAGATAATATTTGACTAAACTTATTTTAAAGAGCTTATAAATGTATAAAGCTTATAAGTTGTTTTTGAAGCTTATAAGCTCCTATATTTTATTTTAAAAATAAGTTCATAAATTATTTGGATAAAATAAGACCGTATAGGTTATGAGATATAATTTTGTTTGATAAAAATTAGAGCTTACATGTTTTTTTAAGTGTAATGATGACAGAACAAAATAAAATAAAATTAATTTCATTTAAATAAATATTTTTTGAAATAGCAAAAATATAATATTGAAAAAAAATTAATATACTTATGTTATTTTACCTTTTAGCATTACATAACTTATAAACTGTTTGAAAAAATAAAAATTGGAGGGAGCTTAGTTTGTTTTTTTGGAGCTTATAAACTCTTGACAAATTATAATTAGACTTTATAAACTCCTTTACTAAAAAAATTAACACACTTTTAAGGAGCATGTAAACTCTCAAACAACTTATAAAATATTTTTAGGAGCTTATAAGCTCAGCCAAACACTCTCTAACTCCAACGGAAGTCCATGAAATTAAATGTATATTTTTATTAAAATTTAGAATTTGTCCTCCCTAAAAATGATAAAATTGTCATTTGTATCTTGCAAGAATTTAATCTAGCAAAATGCAATATTCTATTTCTGCTGCTCCTAAACCGGTTCGGATCTTCTGTTACATAATGGTGTTGCATCTTCTGTTACACTCACCAATACACGCCACGTGTATTGGTGAGCGGTCGAGATAAGGAAAGAGAAAAACTAATAATATGAAAAAAAATATAAAGATTCTCTTTCCTTATCTCGACCGCTCACCAATACACGTGGCGTGTATTGGTGAGTGTAACAGAAGATGCAACACCATTATGTAATAGAAGATCCGAACCGCTCCTAAACAGCAATATTGCATTTTCAGTAGCTTTTAGGACAATCTACCACACATAATTCGCTTTAAAGGGACTAAAAGCCACAAAGAATACCAACATAATATGATAAGAGGGCCATTCCAATAATGCTCTTCTAAGATAAGGGGCAATATGCTAAGATCCCATGCCCCTTCTCAGCCAATCCCGTTGGAAGTAATTGACAGTCACAACACTAACTCAAGAACACATATAGGTCCACATTCTTAAGTTCGGTTGGAAGGCGAATAATGGTTTGATTATCTTACATCTCCAGGAATACAATGACCCCTACCAAAATCACATAATTATAGCAAATTAAAATCCCATTAGTCCACTATTAAACCAGGCACCAAAGGAGAAAACAATGGTACCTCAGGTTCTCTCATATTATTGCCCTCTGTTTCACCAACCTCTCTTTACCAAAAGACATGGATACAAGAAAAGGTGATGGGATCGTAAGGGTACCTGTATTGGATGATGAAGGAGAAGAAGATGGAGATGTTGGAGCGGATAACAAGAAGAGAAGAGCGTTGACTCTTTGCGGAAGCAGGGCGACGGGTGCAGGAGGATCGACACGGCGTTCCTGTCAGGTAGAAACTTGTGTTGCTGATATGAGTAATGCCAAGCCGTACCATCAACGGCATAAGGTTTGCGATTTTCATGCCAAGGCTCCCGCAGTTCTCCTTTCTGGGCTAGAACAACGCTTCTGCCAGCAGTGCAGCAGGTTCAAATCCTGAAAATTTGCCGTTTATTTATATACACATATATAGACACACACGCACACACACATATAATATATGTAGATATATCCGCTTACAAGTTTGTGAAAACCTGAAATACGGCATTTTGGATCCTCTATTCCACATGGCGCTGATTTTAACTGGGAATGGAGAGCTTTTGTTTCAATCTTTTCTTGTTCAAAGGTTAGGCAAAGTCAGACCAACCACTTCCTTAGAGGCTTCAAAATTCCGACAACGGCAACTAAAAAATAGTTGATATACCGTTTAATGTGACATGAAAACATTATGCATGCAATTTGCTATACTACAGGGAAAACGGTTTACCTTCTCTCTTCTTTTTTTTTTTTAAAAAAAAACAAAAAATAAAATTGTGACAGCTGTGGGATTTGAACCCACGCCCTTTCGGACCAGAGCCTAAATCTGGCGCCTTAGACCACTCGGCCAAACTGTCTTATGGGTAAATAGTTTGTCTAAGACCATAATGACTCATACGGCATTAATTAACAGATGAGTTGCAGAAGAAGCAGAGGTTTTCTCAGGCTCGGATTACATATAGAATACTCGTTACTGCATCTAGTAAAGAAACATCACAAAACATTTTGAATTTGAAAAAAAACCAGTATAAATCACTTTAGACAATAGTATTTGGTCCCTCTTAACAGATTATGCAATATTATCAAACATAAAATGTAAATTTGCACCCTGCAAAGTATGGTTTCCAACTTAGCCGGGACAGGATCAGAATGTCACGCAGTATAGAAAGCAAAAGGCCTTCCTTAACTTTCATTGTCTGACAGGTTTCATGAGATATCAGAGTTTGACGGAGCTAAAAGGAGTTGTCGGAGGCGTTTGGCGGGACACAATGAGAGACGCCGCAAGACCTCGTATGATTCTCATTGACAAGTGCAAATTAACTCCACCCCGGAAAGGGCGGCTCAAGTCTCCAAGATCATCACTGAACTGGGGATTGCTCTCTATCTTCGGTCAATTGCTAGATTTCTTTCCAGAAATTATTAGCTCAGCTATGTAATTTACACTCGTTTAAATTGAATGAGGATTTCAATTGGACACGAGCGTTTTATCTTCGTCGTTATCATCTGCCACACTGTGCTAAGAATGACCTCAATTTACTTCATACCAGTTTTTTTCACCAATCGTTTTTACCATCAGAAGGAACTAATATAACAATGAATCCCGACCTCATCGGGAATACTCCTAAATTGCTTGCTGCCAATGAATTTAGCTCTAGAACCTCAAGATTAAGCCACATCCTAAAAGTTATTCGAAAACACAACAGAACATACATGTGTCTCGCTTCAGTCCTAGGCTGAGATTTTGGCAATCAATTGCGACTGAACTCCCAGCAGTTTCCAACACATATCCTTTCATGTTAACAAAAGATGAACAGAATCACAACATAATCATGCACTTTTTAACGATAGCAGATGCAAAAAACTGTAATCAAAATCTAATAATGACAATAAATCAAAATAATCGGTGAAACTCGAAAACTGTAATCTACTCGAAACCACAATATCGGAAAAGTGTCGCCAAATGTCAAAGATGAGTGCAATTGAGTCGCCGGCGTGGTGGACAGACAGAACCTACAGACGGCGACGGCGGTGGAGGCGGCAAATGGGTGGCCGGCGGTGATTTTGATTCTATTTATAAATTCAATGATTCGTATTGTGCGAAATATTTTGATATTTAAGTATTTTTAAAAAAATTTAACCAATTGAAAATGTTATACAATTTTAAGTATTTAATATGTAAATAAAATATAAAATTGGGTATTAATTACTAACATTTTCTTTTAATCGAATATTAATTACATGATTTATGTAAATTCAATTTATGAAGGTTTTTTTTTTTTACTCACTATACAATAATTATAATACTAATATGTCTATTTTATATCAGATAAACACTTATTGCTCTTGTTGGGAGTCGAACTCAAGACCTCCCGCTTATTAAACGGGTGCTCTAACCAACTGTGCTACAAAAGCTACTTGCTTTGATTAAATTCATGTGGCTACAAAATTTGGTTTTGAAAATCCAAGGCCTATAAGTCTTAGATCCGTCCTAGAGAACAGCCCATGCACTAAAACGCTAGATAGAAAATCGAAAAGAAAGGCCCAGCCCATGTTGTCTCTGTTGACTGGAACGGAAGCGGCCCACAAGCAGCTTTGGATAACATTTCCAGATTGTTAAGTTCGCAAAATAGAACTTCTACTTATGTTTATTTACTTTTTCTTACCAAAATTCATAATATGTGTTCAGGTTTTAGGGGTTTTGCTTGTATTCTCTTCAAAAAAGTGGTTTCAGAGCTTCAACTTCCGAAAAATCACAAGCAGTTAGTGTTTTGTCTTTTTATTACTGTTGAAAAGAAAAAATTAAATAAATAAAAACTGAAAACAACTTTTAAACTACTTTTTTTAATTTATAATTACATTTTTAAAACTCCACCAATATTTTGTAATTTTCTTTCCAAATATTATCTAGTTTTATTATATTTTTTTTTCACTTTCTTTACAAATTTCAGCTTCTCGAAAAGTAGAAGTGATTTGCAAATTGTATTTAATTATAAAAGTTTGGGGTACAATACGAACATGTAACGGCAAATATCCTAATTAATTCTGACAAATGATTTCAAACATGTCTTATTGTAGTCGCTATCGTACCGTGACTTTGTAGTGCTAGTGGGCGTTAGTAAATTAGTAAACAAGATAAGCATCAAAGATACCAATTATCTATTAATTTAAAGATTATTAATAACAAGATAAGCTTTGATGATAAGGTTGAGAGAGTTCAGATCCAACATATTTTATTGCTTATGATCGTCAATATTACACCATCAAAACGCATAATAGTAGTGCCGATCTCTCGATTTCCATAAACATTTTACAAACTCAAAACATATAGCCACCAACAAGGTTAATTAAGAGCATAATCACAAGATAATTAAACCCAATATATATATATATATATATATATATACACATAGAGAGCGAGAGAGAGAGAGAGAGAGAGAGAGAGAGATTGCTAGCTCGCCACACAAAAGCAGAGACTTGAGCACGAAAGCAGAGGATACTACTATTCACATGCAACCACCGGTGACTCAATCA
Organism: Petrea volubilis; assembly: GCA_026212405.1. NCBI lineage: Eukaryota > Viridiplantae > Streptophyta > Magnoliopsida > Lamiales > Verbenaceae > Petrea > Petrea volubilis. The sequence continues at coordinate 22,038,966 of CM047881.1, forward strand.
CTACTACTTCCGTGGTGTTTGCTCCTTGTCTCTCCACTGTAAAGCCTGCAAATAATCAAAATTAAATCAATTTTATCACCTTAAATGAAATTTAAAAACATAATTATCATTTTAGGTAAAAAGTTTTAAATTTTAATAAGAAATATATACAAAAATATAACTATTTCTATAGAAAAGCAATTATCATTTCAGTACAAAGTCCTAAAACTTTAATAAATTATAATTCTAACTACTTTTACGGAGATATCTCTCACTAGCTAGCAAAGTGACCCCATTCCTACCTACCAAGAAAATCAAGAAAACAACACAAAACCAGAAAGAACACTTACATACATAATATGTGTGTGTGTGTGAGAGAGAGAGAGAGAGAGAGAGGGAGAGAGTTACCAGTCGTAAACAGTGGGGGAGTTGGGCTGCGGCCTGTCGAAGTAGTCAGCTCCAATACTCCTGGTGGCCAGGTTGCTTCCGGGGTGGAACACGCTCCGCCACACGTTGTCCTTACGCGCCGCCGTCGGAGACGGGGTAGTAGGCGTTCCGGGGGTCGACGGGCTAGCCGGCATGGACAGAGACCTCTGGTACTTGCTGCTACTAGCCTCTCCTTTAACATCTGATCATATTCAAGAAAAGCAAGTAAATAAAAATATATACATATATATATATACACGTACATAAAGTAAACACACAAAAACACGTGTTTTTGTGTGTCCGTATGTGTGGCATGATCCACAGGCCGTGCTGACCTTTGACGTTGAGGGGCTTTGCGTAGACCTTCTTGAGGTGTTTGAGGCCGCGCTCCGGCGGAGGGCCGGCGACGACTTCGTCCCAGAGATGATCCAAAAGCACCATTTTTTTTTTTTAGCTTGTATATTTTCAGTGCACCGTTATGGAGTTATCGTGAGAAGCACCACAATACAATGGGTTTAGATAATGGAATTAAATAGAGAGGTTTGGTGATGAAAATATCTACTACTAGTTTACTAGTCTTCTTTTGTTTTTTTTTTTTCTTTGGATAGGTGTACTAGTTTCTATATAGATTTTTCTATTTCCAGGCACATAAAGATCTTGCCACGCAGTACCAAGTTTTGACAATATGCAACGTAAAATACTTCTACTTAATTGATGTAATTAGACATGAATATTGAAGTTTAATAAAAATATAAGTAAAGATCTAAAATTAGGCGGTATAGTGATAGATTTGGAGTTTGGCTTTAACAAGCGTGGTAATCCGTGAGAAAGTTTTTCAAAAGGGAGATGATATTGTCATTTTAAATTTTTATATTGGAGTTTTATTCTTATTATTTTATTAAATAATTGACTAAAATATCCATTAATTTATCTATTGATAAGAAAATATTTTAGCAAGGAAAAACAAAGTAGAAGAAAAATAAATTCTTGAAATAAAACTCAATAAATTAGATATACATATTTTGATCCTATCCAAAAAAAAAAAAAATCAAATTACATGTCATTGAGTACAATAGCAAAATATAATATAATTTAAAAGATGATATATTTTCATTAAACAGATAATAGTTGAACTTGAGCACTTCTTGAATACTTATGTTTGAAAATAGAGATTCAACCATGCTATCTGAATCTAGTTCTTACGTCGAATCTTGCCAAAAAATAATAACAATAACAACAACAACAACAATAACAATAAGCAATTTTTGTATAAAGAAATAAAGTACACCATCTTTTTTTTTTGTGATTTTGGATTTTTTTTTACTCTTGTTTATAGTTGTCCTATCAAATTAAAAATAAAATTAATGGATGGTGATCTAAGAAAATTTTGTCCAACAAATCAAATTAAATGATACTTAAAAGGTAATGAGGTATTTTGGTCGCATGCATAATGCTACAAGTTGGAATTGAGTGCCAATATAAAAAACTTGGAATGCTAATATCATCCCCCTTTTCAAAAATAGTCCATAGAGCCGTAGGTGAGAAAAAAATGGAAGCGTTTACAAAAATTGCCTCTATGTACAGTTTTGATGGCAAATTATAAAATTTAAAGGCGTATTTTAGTTTGTCTCTAAAAATTTGTCAATATCTATGAGGACAATTAGTAATTAAAAGTATTTTAAACTCATTTTTAGAGACTAACGTATGCATGCCTTCAGTTAATATGCCTCTAAATCTAATCTTTTTCAATAATGAAGACTATCTTGAATTTTAACAAAGTATAGACAATAACATTGTTATTTTTAGACGACAAAGATTGAATTGATAAGAAATTTAAATAAATATTTTGTGTCTTTTTTATTTGTTTACAACATCTTTAACTTTTCGCATGAAATAAAAAAAAGAGGAAATTAAAAGCATTAATTTAATCAACATTTAGCAATATTTAGATTTCTGTTGCAACTTTCACAAATCCTTACAAATATGAAATATTATAAATTTGAATTTTATTGAAAAAAATTATAAAGTCGGCGTGGTAATATGGTATTATTGAAAATATTGGGAGTGGAAATAGAAGAAAGCAAAAAAAAGGATAAGGATGAGGACTAAATGTGGGACCCAACGGGTGAGGAGTAACTATACAAGTGTCTGTCAATTTAGTCGCGTATTTTGTCCTTTACTTTACGATGAATTATTTGTGGGTCCCAATGTGATAAACTAATTTTAATCTTGGAAAGTGCAAATAATTCACTCTTTTTCTTTTTTAATTATTTTTTGAAACAAGTGAAATAATTCAATCTTGATATGACTTTGATGTGCTGCGTCATCTGTGTTGAATATATTCATTGATCAGATTTTTATTTGATGTTGACAACAATTACGCAGATTCTCACTTTGTTTGGATGATTTAAAAAAAAAATACTTATTTTAATAAAAAAAATATTTTATTAAAAAAATTATGCTTTGACAAATTTTTTTTTTAAAAAAATTAGAAAAAAATATGTCAAAAATGAATTTTTTTAGAAATTATTCGAAATAATTTTAAATAAAAATATATTTTAAATCAGTGTGCTTAGTTGTCTGTATAAAAAAATCAAAGTTTAACAGTGGTGGAAGCGTGTAGATTAGGCTCACAGAGACGGTTTAATGGTTATTTAATTATTTTTAACCAAAAGATGCTGCTTTTGATGCGTACGCGCTCACACACACACACACACACATATATATATATATATATATATATATGTATGCACACAATTTGCTATTGCTTTCCTTTGTAAATTAATTATTTTCTAGAAACATATCTTGGGAAGAATGTATATTTTTTTAACTTTTAAAACATCATTCTCAGTTGTCATTCTCTATAATCAATTCATAATATTGTTGGCCCAACTTCTAGGTTGGGCTTCCTTGCAGTTCAGACCGTCGTTATGACTCTCCAGAAAGGCTGGGCCCAAATTATCAAGAATTAATTCTCATTCTTTTGGTGGGCTAGTGTACCAGATAGCCCATATCAATTTTTAGGTTAATCAACATACAAACATAACGTCGTTGGGCGAAATAAGGCGCTAGACCTCTTAAATAAGGTCAAAGGTTTGAACCTTGGTATTATAAATGGAGCAATTGGATTGAGAGTGTCACCCCCGTAATGGGCCTCTGCAGTACCCGATGCGAATTAGTCGATCAATAAACTAGAACCGGGTGAATAAAAAAAAAAAAAAAAAAAAGAACGCCACTAAGCCATTGGCCCAATTATGAGGGTTTAATCATGGCACTATTAAAGTTTTCAGCGAATCGTGTATATATATATAACTACACAAATACAATGCAAAAGATAGTGAGTTTGGAAACTTTTAGTGCAGATCCGATCCGGTTAAATTAGTATTAATTACGTGGCGAATATTTTATACTAATTATGTGGCTAGATAAGTGAAACACATTTACAATTTGTTAGATTTGACCTGTCCAAATTCACAGAAGAGTTTTTCAATTGGCTTTACTTTATACCAACACATTTTGTTATCGCTTGTATTTTTAACACTTGATCGATACATAAGCACATAATATTTGAAAAATTATGCGGTCAATTTGATACATGCCATCTTCAAATAAAGAGAGGAGAACTAATATTTATCGGGTATTTATAGTATAAAATTTGTTTTCGAGGGGTTTTTCCTTCAATACAATTGTCTTTACAAAGCCTGTCTTTATGGTAAGAAACCTACAACTCAATATCGAAACATTTATCAAGCCCAATATTGCAAACTGGGTCGTCGGATGAATAACACGTGTTTGAGAATGATATAATAAAGTAATTGTCAAGAATTACAAGATAATAATAATAATAATAATAATAATAATAATAATGTATCAAATTCAAATGAACATGCCATGTGTCTTATCCAATTACCCAGTGTATTAGCTTCTCAAAAACCCGAACTATCAAGAAGACAATTAACAATAACTTTTATAGAAAGAATATCGAGCATTTTTGTTTTCTTTTTTTAATATTACGCACACATCACCATATATGCACACTATCAAGATTTGGACTTTGCTATTAAACTTTCAATGCTTTTAAAATACGAAATGCATATTCATTAGATTAAAGTCCCCAAACATAGAACAATGAGCATTGGTTCGGAGATATTTTTGAAATAGGTTGAAACGAAATTTTGCATGATTATAGTGAGAAAGTTTGAATTAAGGTTAAATTAAGCTTGCCCGAAACAAACATCTTTACTTGAAACTTAGGTTTCTTTAACTTTTTACTTTTAACAAGCAATTATGGCATGAAAGTAAGTATGAATCGGACACGTGTACTCAACAATTCAAATTTAATTTTATTTTATATATTATATATTTTTTTATATAATATATGCCTATATGATTGGATCTTGATAATTGCATACATGGATGAACTCAAACACCTATTCATAGAAGAATTTTCCGAAACTATCAATACATCGCACAACCACCATCATAGACTTAGCAACTAAATGGAACAAAAGAGAACTCATTAGCAAATAGCCCGACTTGTGAACGATAAGCTCTTATTAATTACTTGTTAGCAGCGATAATTTCATGATTAACTTCTAACGTTTGCATATATGTTCATATCATTACTAGTCGTTATCACATATCAACAACCTTAAATTAGTCAGCTAAACAAGATTATGCTTGATTAATGAACAATGTAGGCCAGAAATTCCTTTTTTTTTTCCTTAATCACGTTGTCGATCTGTAAACATGTAAGACTCGTTAATTTTTATTATTAAAGATAATTTATCTTGCTATGTTATTATCAGGGCGAATTACATTAATCACCCCTGAGGTTAGACTAATTTATAAAAAAAATTCTATTTTTTCAAAAATTAGCGAAACCCCCCGAAGGTTATATCCATATTACAAACTTATTTCAATTTCTAAAAATATCTCTTCCCTTTTTTGGGTAATTTACACTGACCTACCCCTGAAGTTAGGCTAATTTACAAAAAATCCCTTGTGGTTTCAAAGATTACCAAAATCCCCCATGAGGTTATACCAATATTACAACTAGCACTTACTTAGATTGACTTATCAACAATATTAATTCTTTTTTTTCCCTTTTGTATTATTGTTATCATAAAAATTTCATGTAATAGATTTGAAAAAAAAAATGTGATTATTTATTTAAATAAATATTTCGAATTTAATGTTATGAATTTATACTAAATATACGTAATATTTGCTAAATTTATATTTGAAAAAAATATAATTATATGCATCGTATATATCCATAATGTGAAATGAGAAATATAAGCATTGATTGAAATAAATTGAAATTAAATAATGTACTTGAAAACGTTATTTAACTTGAGGACTCTAACACGTTTCTCTTAAAATTTACTCCGTATTAGCGATAATATATCATAATTGATGTGTTTGTAGATACTTTTAATACATTAAATTCAGAATATTTATTTGAATAAATAATCACATTTTTTTTTCAAATCTATTACATGAAAATATTAGATAACAATATTACAGAGGAAAAAAAAAGAATTAATATTATTGATAAGTCAACCTAAGTATGTGCTAGTTGTAATATTGGTATAACTTCAGGGGATTTTTGGTAATTTTTAAAACCACAGAGCGTTTCTCGTAAATTAGTCTAATCTTAAGGATAGTCAGTGTAAATCACTCAAAAAAAAAAAGAAGGGATATTTTCGAAAATTGAAATAAGTTTGTAATATGAGTACAACCTCAGAAGATATTTGATAATTTTTAAAAAAACAAGGAGTTTTTTATAAATTAGTCTAACGCCATCAGTATAATTTGTCCTTATTATTATTATTATGAAAATTAAACATATCCCAAGTGAATAAACAAAAGCAAGAGGCAAAATAAATTCAAATGGTTACAAATCCCAAAATATTATTATTATAAATAAATAGCTGTATTGATATTTGGAAGAAGCTCCGGAGTACGAACTTACATTGATCTTCTAAAGTGCACAGTGTGGGCACGAGTTTAAATATGTACAACAGCCTGAAATCCATCGGATTTCCCATTTCGGTATTCACATCCAACGGTGGTCATTAAATTCAACCCATACCTAACTTGTGACTATAAGTTTATCACCGTTGACCCTTCTTTTTTGTTTTTTGTTTAAGTTTTGACTAGGAGAAAATTAAATATAATATTAATTAATTTACTTAATTAGTAAAAATTTTGTCGCTAAGCTCATAGATTTTCTGGTGGGGGGAGGTTAAGATCCACATCGAGGCCTTTGCGGGGCGGGTCAACCACGGTACCAGATGACGAGTCGGACTCACTCGATGACCCGTTTTCCTCGGGTGGCTCCGCCTCCACGCCCCCCATTCTGTTCATCAACTCGGCGATTTCTCGGCGCGACTCGGGGCCGAGTCGGAGCATCGTGGCCGTCGTCCTCCGCACCGGCATGATTCTGAAGTACCCGGCTGCGGCGGCGATGGGGATCAGGTGGCTGTTCTGGTAGACAAACGTGAGTGACCCGCGGCTCATGATGGTGCTGAGCCGATAAGCACCTGCCACCGCCGCCGTATTCTCCGGCGGCGGGAACGGCCCCCGAATGGCTGGCGCGAAGCCGGCCCCGCCCGGGAGGGGGAAGTTGGTCCTGGCCTTATCGCCGCGGAAGCGGCGGGCGGCGTGGTCGTAGGCCCTCGCCGCCTCCTCCGCCGTGTCGAACGTGCCGAGCCAGACGCGCCTCTTCTTCGCCGGGTCGCGAATCTCTGCCGCGTACCGCCCCCACGGACGCTTTCTCACGCCCCGGTATCGGATGACATTAGCACCACCAGCGGCGACGGCTGCTGTGGCCCTCGGCGCCATCACATGCAAAGAATTATAACGTAAATGATGACAATAAATGTTTGTTTTGCTGTGTTGACTGTGAATTGGGATTGCAAATTTATAGAAGCGGGGGTGGGGTTAAAGGACTAAAAGTCGCCGGCTAGGGGAGTGGGGCCCGATGGGGATTGCGTGGCGAAGGGGATTCAGTTTAATAGATACGTGGGAAGTGTGAAAGAGTGCCTATGTTGTCAATATGACTGCTGTAACGACTTTGCATGTCGCATTGTCGTATTCTGGAGAGGGAGAGAGAGAGAGAGAGAGAATGTGTTCCATAACCTAGGAGGTGCCTCATGTTTTTTTCCTCAAATCCTTTATCCCCGCAAATTTTGTTTTTAATTTTTCTAGGAGTCAAATATATATATTTGTATTTATATGTAGTTTTTTTTTAACATAATGTGTGACTTTTTTTTACATCTATCATTACCTTAAAATAAATGCACTAGCACATAATGTGTAATAATTACACATTATGATGTAAACAGATAATTTTCAATTTTAATTTATCACCATGCATGCTAAGATATTTTCATTTTCTATATTTACACATATGAAAAATTCTAATTCGAACCTAGTTTGACCGAATCTAACAAATTATATGACAAGTATATTGTACTTGCCAAGTGATTGGTCACTCTCCCTAAATTATCGATCATTCATAGGACAAGTGTAAAATATTCGCCACATGATTAATATTGGTTCGGCTGAGCCGAGTTTGAGCTAGAATTTCTCTACACATATAATGCACCAACACATAATAAAAGATGTCACACAATTTAATTAAAAAGAAAAATTAAAGCATATTATTTGGAATTCTTAAAAGCATCTGTAAATTTGGTAAACTTAATGATGTAACGAATTTGGTGGCGCGCACCGAAAGATCTTTGATCTATAAGATTATTCGCATCTGAAATGTATTTTTCTCGTAATGTGGATAAGATAACATAATTAATGGTTCGATCGGCACATTACAATTCATACTGTTAAAAGCATTTAATTTGTTAACGTCACGTGAAAAGTTTTGCTTTGTCGTGTTTTAATTGTAATATTAATTTATTTATTATACATTTGATAAAGTTAAAACTTTTATTCAGTTCGATGGTTTATACCGTTATAACAAGTTTTATATTTGACACGACATAGTATTTTTAACAAAAAGCGACGAGAAAGTTTAAAACACATTATTAGTTGCGTATTGCACATAATATTGAAACTAATTAGGTATTGTTAAAAATAGATAATCTATGGAAATCAAATTATAAAGCTTCCCCCCGATATGAAATTGTAGTTAAATATTCTCGATTAATTGAATCATTTGTACCCTAAAATTGCCCCAAAGTTAAACAAATTAATTGACTTACACTCCACATTGTAGAGACATAGTAAAATTGTCAATTTGAAGGTGAAGGGGAAGGGGAAGGGGAAGGGGGAGGGGGAGGGGGAGGGGGGGGGGGGGGGGAGGGAAGAGTTCAGATCTTGTGTTGCATAATCGTGTTACATCTTCTGTTTCATTTATTAATATACGCTACGTATATTGGTGAACGGTATAAATAAGTAAAGAGAAAAATTGATGATATGAAAAAAAAAATAAAGATTCTTTTTCCTTATCTTGACCGCTCATCAATACACGTGACGTGTATTAATAAGTGTAATAGAAGCTCTGAACTTGGGTGGGGGGGGGGGGGAGCACAAAAATAAATGAATATTGTATGGGGTAAGGCAGAGAGGTCCATGTGGAACCTCAAAAATGAACCTCAGAGATTCACAGTGAAGGTTCGCCACGGCAAAATCATTTTTCAGCACCCAGCGCGTGGCGTATACGGTGGTGGTGGTGATAAATGGGTAGATTGGATTAGATTTTAATCAGGTTCTATTAAATTATCCCAAAAGTAAATTTCTAAAAAGTGGGTTGTAAATAAATTGGATTGGTAATAAATTCATCTCAATATAATGTTTTGCGAGAAAAAAAAAAAAAAAGAACGTGTGTAATTTACAAATATAATATTGGTATGAGAATATCAATTTTTTAGATAATGATGCCTAACTCAACCGATAAAGTTAAGGTTACAAAATTAAAAGGCCTTGAGTTTTATTTTCTCACCAGAATGTATGAGTTCTTGTTGCACTCTTTTAGTTACTTTGTCACTCATTGATAATTATAATAGTTATTGATGTCGATTGATATTTGATATAGTTAGAGTACAACCCTAATGGTGTAATAATTACATTGTTGATAGATACTTAGTGTTGCCTTTGACAATAATTGATATTTATATAACAATAATAATCTAATGCGTGTGTATATATATATTTATATATGTATATGTCAATTTTCTCAATACATCTAGAAAGGATTCAGTTTCAGGTATATAATGTAATAATTTTTAAAAGTAAGTTATGTATTTATTGCTGCGCTTTGTATAGGTCATGCCTTACGGCTATTCTTATCCTTAGTTGATAGCTTGCTCGGAGTATGTGGGTGCGTCACTGTATTTGGTCACGTGTGAGTTGTTGGGGATAGATATGATTTTTATATTCACCAGATTTAATTAATCATATTTCATGAAATTTATGCGAATAATCCAAATCTGTGGTTTCAGCAGCTAAGATCGCATTTATTTTTTGTAAGAAAATAGGAGGCTGTCCATGTCATTCTTGTATTTCCTAATTCCTAGTTTCTTTTCTTATTAAAAGCACTTCAAGGTGCGTGTGTTTTTCAAGATTTTGCTTTTTACAAATATACTATCAAATACGCTACCAAATAATAAGGAAAAATTACACTGACCATCCCCTGAGGTTTGACTGATTTACAAAAAATTCCCTATTTTTTCAAAAATTACCAAAAACTCCCCTAAGATTTCAAAAATATTATAAACTTATTCGAATTTCCTAAAATAGCCCTTCCCCTTTTTTGGGTGATTTACATTGACCACCCTGAGATTAGGCTAATTTACGAGAAAACCCCTTGTGGTTTCAAAATTACCAAAAACCCCCTGAGGTTATACTAATATTACAACTAGCACCTACTTAAGTTGACTTATCAACAATATTAATTCTTTTTTTTCCCTTTGTAATATTGTTATCATAAAATTTTAATTTAATAGATTTGGAAAAAAAAATATGATTACTTATTCAAATAGATATTCCGAATTTAATGATATGAATTTATACTAAATATATGTAATATGTGCTAAATTTATATTTGAGAAAAATATAATTAGATGCATCGTATATATCCATTATGTGAAATGAGAAATATAAACATTGATTGAAATAAAAAATTGAAATTAAATAATGCACTTGAAAACTTTATTTAGCTTGAGGACTCTAACTCATTTCTCTTAAAATTTACTCCGTATTAGCGATAATATAACATACTTGATGTGTTGGTAGATACCTTTAATGCATTAAATTCAGAATATTTATTTGAATAAATAATCACATTTTTTTTTCAAATCTATTACATGAAAATTTTATAATAACAATATTACAGAGGGCTAAAAAAAGATTTAATAGTGTTAATAAGTCAACCTAAATAGGTGCTAGTTGTAATATTAGTATAACTTCGGGGAAAATTTTGGTAATTTTTGAAACCATATGGGGTTTTTTGTAAATTAACCAAATTTCAGGGTGGTCAGTGTAAATCACCCAAAAAAAGGGAAGGGGTATTTTCGGAAATTTGAATAAGTTTGTAATATTTTTGAAACCTTAGGGGGTTTTTGGTAATTTTTGAAAAAGTAGGGGGTTTTTCGTAAATTAGCCAAACCTCAGGGGTAGTCAGTGTAATTCACCCTAATAATAATAATAATAACAAAAGAAAGTTATTATGCTAATTATTTATAATTTATAAAAAGTCAGGTCATGGTGTAAAAGTTATGGCTAATAAATAACGTGTGTCAAACAAAAATATTTTTTATTTTGTTTTTAATAGTATATACTAAGCAACTATATTTTTTATCTCAATACAACGCAACAACAACAAAAATACTAAACTTCTTTTTTGAATATATAGATATATATATATATATATTCAAATATTCTAGAGAAATTTGAATTCTCCTAAAAAAAATAAAAAAGGAGTTGCACCTTTAAAGTGTCATTTTTTTTCTTTTTCTTTTTTGATTAAAGTCGATAGTGTCAACTTAAAACTAAAAAATCATCACGATAATTTTTGACACTTTATTGATATTCAGTTGTCACTAATTATCAATGATAATAATAATTTAAATTTTATATTTTTTCTATTTACTTAAAGTTTTGTCACTTGATTTATATGATTGGTGTTAGTTTTTTCAATGTCATTTGATATATTTTCATCAACTTTTTTTTTTTTTTTAACTTGTCGTGAATAAAAAAATTCATAGAGTTTTGTGTGAGGTAATAATGGAATGTGGATATATTGAAAATCTGGTTGCAAAATTTTTATAATATGACTCGAGCAAACCACTTTTATTATATCTCTTGGCTGAGTTTCACAAATAGCGTGCACGTTTTCGTGTGTTATATTCTAATTTTTTGTAATATATATGTTGAAATCTCATTATATATATTGTCGCTTTTAGATTTTGTATTTCAAGTTCTAGATTTACTTAATTAGTCTATAAAAGTTAATTTATCTAAACATATTACTTTTAGCCTTAGCAATCTAAAATTCAGATTATTAAGCATATATCTTAATTTAGGTTCGAATGCTTAGAGCTTGTTGGGATGGACTTTTTTCATAAAAGAATCACTTTTTTTTGAAAAAAAAAAAACACTTTACAACAAAAAAATTGTGTTTATATGGACTTTTCAAAGGAAGCAAAAGCCAAAAAAAAAAAAAAACCAAAATTGATTTTTTTTTAGAAACTATCTCAGAGTAGTTCCAAATAAAAACACATTTTAAAGCACTTTTAATTATTGTATTCAAAAGCGAAATTGATTGGCTTAAAAAAAGGCTCAACTATAAAAAACATCATTCGAGAAGCATTTTTTTTAAGCCTATCCAAACAGGTTCTTAAACTTGTATCTATGTAGAAGTTCCAAAAATATATCTAGCTACCTCTTATCCTACATTTTACTAGGTACATATTACAAATTTTCAAATAACAAATAATCAAAACTTTCCTTCAATATTATTTGAGAAAATATAAACATAAAGGAATAGAACTACATGAAGTATCAAACATAAATACTGATGTATAATTTAGATAAATTGTTGGAATATAAGAAAGAGAAAAACTTATTATATGAGAAATTTTTTTAAGGTTATCTTTCTTTATTTCAATCTTTCACCAATATACGTAGTGTGTATTGATAAATGAAAAAAGATACGTAACAACATTTTATAGCTGAAAATTCGAATTGATGTATTATTTAGAAATATTGTCGGAATTTGGTCGGCCAGGACGAGCCTTGGTCGGAAATTGACTAAGCCAACCAAAATTGGTCGGTTCGGTTGAAATGTACGAATGATAGCGACTGTTTTTAAAGTTGGGTGATCATCATATCAGCCCATAATTCAAAGTTTCACACTGCTGACGCTCATGAATCACAAACAAAGTCCCTATCTGCCATTGCTTTAATTTGTCAATATTTTTTTAACGTAATTAGTCGTGGTGAGAATTTTGGGAACTAAATTAACAATATAATGAAATAATAAAATAAAATACTGATATTACTGTGTATAATTTCATTATATACAATCACACTCTTTTTACTCTATAAATTAGTTTAGGATATAAGATAAATATGAGTAGTTGTTTCATACAAAATGATTGTGTATCGGCCGATCATTAAATTAATTATAATTACTTCATTCATAATCAAAATGTCATTATAAATAAAAAAAGGTTTCATATTATAAATTATGAATTCGAATACTATCGATGCTCGTGCAGTGTAAGGGTTGCTTCCTTTTTTCTCCTTGCTTCGAACTTTATCTTAGCTCTGGAAAGAATTTTCAATTCAAATAAACACTTTTGACATACAGTCAAGAAAGAATGAACTTGCTTTTTTGTTTTTATTCGATTAACATAGCTTACTCCTATATTGCTTGCCTTCACTGACACATGAGACTAACGTTTGGGTGCATGAATATTGCCTAACTAGTTATTCGGGTCTATTTACGATTATTCCATAAATATTTATTTTTAAGCGGCAGTTGTGTTTCCTAATGGGAGCACAAAATTATTGTTTGTTGTGCACCGCGCGATGGACCCCTTATCTGTCACATATCATTGTCACTGTGGCACCTTCTTCTAATCTTGTATGTATTTCCCTTAGCTTTTTCATGTTATGAAACCAACGACGCCGTAGAGCACATGGCGCCCACATATCAATATTTCATTGTTCACACACTATACACACCAAAAATGATCATCACCTGCTCATGAAATAATAACTGGCCGCAAAAAAATAAAAAATCAAATTACTAACAAATATGTTCAGTGATCATACAAAAACGACCGGCGTTATTATATTTAAATAACAATATATTTTATTTTGTTATATCGTTATGATATAGTCGATATTGATACAAATGGATGATTTAATTATCACTACCGATCGATAATTAGTAACAAATCAATAATAATGATTTAGTGATAAGAAGTAATTACTTTGACTTTGTGATGAATTCTCATTATCACTAAACTGCCAATAACCAAGGCTAAGGCAATTATGAGTGATAGCAATTTACTTGGATATAATTATTATCGCTATGGTAATATTGAAAATTATTTTTGTGATAAAATAAAATATTTTTATGTTGATGACTCGATGAGCCCTTGATCCAATAGCAAAAGGAATATCTCATGACTTTGAGGTCATGAGTTCAAGTCCATCAACATGGTAATTGGTATGTTGTATGATGGTTTTATATAGTCTATTATATGGTACTTACTTCTATATAGAAGTCTATTCTTAATTTGAGGGTACTCTTGTAATTTGATAATGTTATATATTGATATGTAGTAGATAGTTTTCTATATATATATATATATATATATATATATTCGAGAATCACCTTTTTTTTTTTAAGTTAAGTAGTTTGCACTCAGTACAAGAAAAAGTAATATTATTGACAAGATTTAAAAGTGACAATATAAAAGTTATCATCAATGATTGTATTAAGTGATAATACCTTTTGTTTTGCAACTAATTAAGTTTTTATGGTGACAACAATTTTTATATTGTCACAATATCACTCAATGGTGACAATAATCCATGTTTTAATTATCACTATTAAGAATTAATGGCATACATATAGTGACAATTTGGTGACAACAAAAATTATTCTTGAAATTTTGTGATAAGATTCCATTGTCACTAAGTTGTCATAATAGGTGTGTCACTAGCTAATTGTTAATTTTGCACTATGTTGTCACTTGTTTGCACTATGTTGTCACTTGTTTACACTATGTTGTTACCATTAACATTGTGCAAATTATATTTTGCGACGACATAAATTTATTATCACTAAATATATATAATTAATGACAATTTTTTCACTATCACTTATTATATTGTTACAAATTTACTCGTTTTTTCTTATAGTGACTTGGATACAATAATTAAAAATGCTTTAGAAGGCGTTTTTATTTGAAGCTAGATAACTGCTAAAAACAACCCTTTTTGGCCATTTTTTTTTGTTTCTGTTCTTTTTAAAAAAGCCCGTCCAAATAGTTTTTTTTTCCTCTGAGGTGTTTTTTTTTTCAAAAAATAAATGCTTTTTCTCAAAAAAAAAATCATCCAAAATTGGAAATGACTGAGATACCCTTAATTAGATATTATTAAATAGGAATTAATTTGCAAATTATTGTGATGGATGGTATCCATTTGTATAGAGCCCGTTTGATAGGCTTGAAAAAATGCTTCTTGAGAGGTAGTTTTTATAATAGAGTTTTTTTTTTTTAAATCAAACAATTTTGCATTTAAATTCAATAATAAAAAATATTTTAAAAGATATTTTTATTTAACATTACTTTGAGTAACTTCTAAAAAATTACCCTTTTTGGCTTTTTTTTTTTCTTTCAGGCTTTTGTCTTTAAAAAAAAATGAGTGCTTTTACTTTAAAAAAGTCTATCCAAACAAACTTTTAGAATGATTTAAGGGATAATCCATTCCATTTTGTCAGATAAAAAGTTAGGAAATGTTCTAAACTTAGGTCTTGGGAATTTTGGAATTATAAATATTTGACTCCCAATTCTTTATTATAGGAATGAGACTTTGACCCCTAGTAAAAAGAGTTTGTGTACACGTTTATTTGACAACGAACATACTTTCCCATTCAATCATTTAATCATAAAAATAAATAAATAAATAATGACTGCATTACATTTTACCCTCTCTAATATGAAAAAAATTATAAAAATTTTAAGATCTATTGGTCTATGTGGTCTCTAGTACAAATTAAGCTCAACTATTTGGACTCTGGGTCAAAAAGTAGTCTACGTTAAATGGGATCAATAAGCTTCGTCAAAAATAATCAAATTGTACGTGTTAAAAGTTATAACCTTTATGTGTAAAGTATTTAAATTTTAACAACTTTACTTAGTGGATTCACTTTGATTAATTTAATGATTATTATGCTAATTCACACTGTGTGTATCCCTTAAAGTTACCTATCTCACAAGACCAAAGAACGTGAACTAAATTTAGAATGTCTAAACAAGGTTTTTTTTTTTTTTTTTTTTTTGGGGGGGGGGGGGGGTGGTTAAGATGTCCAAACAAGTTGGTGGACGCGTGACCCGTGATAGAGACTAAAAAAAAAAGAAGAAAAAATCATTCTTGTTCCACGCTCGATGAAATTATACGCAGTTGAGATAGGAAAAATAGACACACACACACACAAATACTATATTGGCAAATGTGATTGATGATGTAACACTATTATATAATAAAAGTTTGCTTTACGACTTTCAATCTAATAGACATATACCTCATCTTAAAAATGTGAAAAATGTAATAGTTAGGTTTGAATTCTAGTAAATACGCGTGTATGAGTTGTAATGTATTATAAAAAAAAAAAAGTAGAAGCTTGGATTTTCTTTTATAACATACCACACACGCCTCATTTATAATTTTCACTTGAGTTTCTTAAAGAAGACCATTTTTTATTTTTTTTTTGGTGGGTTTTCGAGTACAAACGTTAACAAAAATTTATTAACGATGTTTTTAATTAAGCGATACTATTAATATTGTGACCTTATTTTGAAATTGTAATTTTAATATAATAGCTGAAATATTTATTTTTAATCGAGTACAAACCATGGGGCTGAACTAACACGAACCAAATGTGAGCCAAATTCTGTATTGGGCCGACCGAAATACGTATCGGATCGATGGGCTTTTGCAAAAGCTGGGACGAATAAAAGAATCAAATGTACCTCAATTAAGCTTATCAAACAAGTATAACCCAGGTCCAATCCGTTACCAATGGAACCAGTAGTTAGCTCAGTTTACAAAATGGGCTTTTTCGTGCGATAAAATTCATTTCATTATCTCAATTTTCAACAATAGTTACTCATCGGAAATAAGTAGATGGTGTTTGCAAACACTTAATCTTTTAACGAAATAAAAGCTATAGAAAATATTCAAAAAGAATTGAGAAGTAAAATGACCTGTGTTTGGAAAGAGAAAGGTGAAAAATAGTGGATGATTTTCAAAAAGGTACTTAGAAGATGAAAAAAAAAAAAAAAAAACCTAAACCCTACTTTCTAACTTTTAGCTTATTTTAATTTTTTTCCCCCACAAAAGCAGCAAAGCAAAAACACTACGCATCTGCTTTTTTTTATCAACATAAGTTGAAAAGGCACGTTTTATCGAGTTTGCAAACATCTCCTTAGAAATGTTCGTGATTATGGTTTTGCAATGGCCAATGTGGCAATGTCAGAGTTTTTATCATAAGACACCCGTGTGTTAAATCTAATTAAATCGAAAAATTTGTGGAATAAAAATTAGTACAAAAGACATTCTGAAGTATGAAAACCAGTAGTGAAGACCTTCGACCAACAGTGTATCTTACACGAGCCATTTATGCATAGAGTTTTAGGCTTACAATTTTGTCTTTTTAACCTTGCATTAAACCCTTTGTATTGATTCGAATTGGCACAACAAATCAAGTGTTAAAAAAATTAGATTAAGACCCCTCATATTTTTAAAAAATAGCACACCAACCCTCATGTACCATAACTCTCGTGTCCTGAAAATCAGCCGTAAAATATGTGTGAAATTTTGAAGGTTAGGATTTTTGATTGCTTTTTCCCTCTTTCACTTTTTGGACCTATGTTTTTTCCTTTTCTAAATAGATAAAATGTATTGTTATTCTCTAATTCTCTAAAAATTGGTAAATTTGGAAATTCTTACTTAAATTTTTAGAAAAAGAATTCAGAGAACGTCGTGCCAATTTTAAAAAATATAAGGAATTTTAAACAAAATTGTTACAAAATTGTTTGTACTAATTCGAATGAACACATGGAATTTTTAAATTTAACGCCCCCGGCCCAATATTATTACCCGAGCTCCATTTTTGGATTTAAAATTCGTTTAATGTCCTAAACAAAGTAAATACGATTTATAATTCAAACTTAGCACCAAAATGTTCTAGTTAGAAAGTCACTCAGCCAATCTTGCTTCTAAATTTTTCATGATCTTTCTAAAATATACACTAATTAAATAACAATTATAATTAAATAATTTGAATTATCATTTTGATCACATTATTACTATTATTAAACGATGGAATACTTTTTAATCATCATAACACAATAATAATAATAATTATAACAAAAAGTATGACACAGGAAAATAATAGATATTGTCATACATGGAGCGTTGAAAAAGTAAATAAATATGCGCCCCATCGTCACAAGATGCTGATGTTATTTAATTAAAGGATAATTACCCTCACCTGCCTTTGAGTTTAGATGAACTTACAAATAAGTTCCTTCTTATTTCGAAAATTATCAATACCCTCTTTAGTTTTGTCCCATTATTGGTAAAACAAACAAAAGGACTATAATACCCCTTACCACTCTAAATACTTGCAAGGAGATTTACCCTCACTTCCCTAAGTTTTGCCAAAATTACAAATAATCCCCTCTTATTTTGAACATGAATAATACATCGCTTCGCCGCCATATCATCACTATTTGGATGGTGACTCTACACACCAATTTTTTTTTTGTCTCTTTAAGCCCGTCAAAACCCCTCAATAAATTTTGTTAATGCTCCATTCATTTGAATTTAATTGAACAAAAACTATATCAAACCCCAACTCGTCATTACATATCTTTCGTCTAATTTCTCTACCACTATCGGCCTTATCCCAAAATGGGTTTCACCAATGTGTTGCTCATTGCAATTAGCTCAAGATCCTTTTAGATCCCGCCGAAAAAATCCATCGGAGAGAGCGACCCTTCGTTGCGTGACTTTTTTTTGAAAATTAATATTACAGATATACTCTTATGTAATTCAAAAAATTACAATAAACACCCTTCAATTTCAAAACCTTACAATAAATAAAGGTATTTTGATCCTCAAAAAATGATGAAAAAATTGACCGAGGGTATTTTTGATAATTCACTAATGACAGGGTAATTTTTGTAAACGTTGATATATGTCAAGGGGATATTAGTAATTTTCGAAATAAAAGGGAATTATTTATAATTTCGCCTAAACTTAGGAAAAGTGAGAGTAATTATCCCTTTAATTAAAGTGGTACATGACAAGAATATGTACCAAATGGATAATGCCTTTTTTGTTGCCAACATTTAATTCTAAATCTTACAGTTCAATTCCCAATAAATACAGTACTCTATCTGTCATATAATAGGTGTCAATTTAGATTTTGCACAAGGATTAAGAAAATGAACTAATATCATTAATTATAGATTAATTTAACTAAAATATTCCATAGTTAATGAGTTGTTGGGAAATTTTTCAAAAATTTACAAAAATATTAATTATTGTCTGAGAGTATATTAAAAAAGTACTAATAAATTTCCTTTTAAAATGTGAGAAAGACATATATTATGAGACAAAAAATTATTCTTAAAATGATATTTATTATCGGACGAAGGGAGTAATAATAATAATACAATGATAAAATCATAGTAAATATTTACAAAATCAGTTCAAGCTGTCTCCTCTTTCTCCATCCGAGACTCGAAAGAATATAGAAAAATCTTTTGGCTTCACCAAGCAGCAAATCCCAAGAAACTGTTTCACAAATCAACAAATTAATAAGTAATCTGTTGTTCTCGTGTTTGTCTTTCAAGTATAGAATAACAAATATTTCATCAAATTTAGACCATAAATACAGGATCAAATATAAGCAGTAAAACACTTTGTTGTGCTGTGTGTTGAAAATAATGAGTGTTTGATTAATTTTTTTTTTCTAATTGTTTAAACTTTTGAATCAGTGCCAAACAAGAGGTCTTGTATTCGAATTTCACTATCACGCATCTATGAAAAAGAATTTCACACATACGGAGGCGTGTTGAAAATAATAAATATTTAATAATCCTCCCATCTAATAGCTCGAATTTTTAAATAAGGTGTTCATTTAATAGTTTAAAAGTGCTGGGACATGTTAAAGATGATAAAAATTTGATAATTATATTTTCTAACAATTCAGATTTTTAAATAAGACGGTCATTTAACATTTTAGAGGCCTGAGTTTGCAAAAGCTTGTTGAAAATAATAAAAATATGATAATTCTATTCTCTAACACGTTAAACTTTTAATGAGTTGGTCATTTAACCATTTAAAAAATTAATAAAAGGCAATGATAAGGGAATAACATAAAGCAAGAATACAAAGGTAAATATAAGATTCTCCATCGCTTTCTAATAATTATTAAATAAAGTTGTATTAGTAGTTGATTAAGCCCAATTATCGGATATATTTAACTACATATGTCACCATCATTCATCACTAACTAATGGCATTATAAATATATGTCAATAATAATAATAATAATAATAATAAATTGTGCACCGCCCCTCTTCAGTCTTGACTTTTTCTATCAAATATATCCGAATTTTAAAAGTGCTATAATTTGACATCATCTACGGAGGTGGTCCACTAAAATATTTATTATACGTACTTTTCTATAATTTATTTTAATTAATCTCCATCTTATAGTTATTTTTTTTATTTGTCATCCATGATTTAATTATTATTGTGTAATTTCACAATTATATATAAAAATGTAACAAATCCTAAAAAATAAAAATGTGGGCCAAATCGATAATCGATTATTGGGTAGAGTCGAAGGCACAAAATGCCATTAAACAGTAACTCAGAAAATTAATAATCAAAATTGTTGCCCCCTTCATTCGCAATTACTACGCTTTAACTTCCAAAATGGTCTCTCTCTAACGAGGAATTATGTCAGAAATTTTTATTTAAGAGCGATATTAAATTTTTATAAAATATTAAAATATTTTTATTATTAAAGAGAATGAAATTTATAATTTATAATTTAAATCAATATAAATTTGAAGGAGAGGGAGGGGCGATTGGCCCTCCAGCCCCTCCTCCTAGCTCCGCCTCTACCTCTAACCCACCAGCAAAAATAAATAAATAGATAAATATTCTACCCAAACAAAAAATCATCCAAAAAGTTCATTTTTACCAGTACAAATGAAAAAAGAATCAAATATGCGATCAAAAACATGAAATAAAGGGGTATTAGAGTGCCCCAATTCGGAGCAAGTCACCTCTAATTGATTGCTAGGCGGGCAATCAAACAGATATGATCATTCTCAAATTGGCCTCAAAACTTTTGACTTGACCCGTCTTAGCCCCCCAAACTTCATAAGTCTCTTAAATTTGACCTCATTCTATGCATTTTGAGCACCAAATGTTTCGTTTCATGACAATTGACCCCCAAAACTTTCAAACTATACAACAGTTGGATTTCTCATCTTCTTCAATTACGTCTTCAATATATTTATCAATCCTCGTCAATCAAAATCATTTAATATAAATTCAAATTATGAATTTACGGGGTATTACAGGGTTGGTGAGCATACCTGATAGCACGGATGGCGAAATGAGAAGAAAGGGCATGGAAGAAGAAATTGGCTCCATGAAGGAACACCACAACTCCGGTGCACCCCAGCAGGAACAGCTCCAGCATCCTCTATCTTCCTATATGATCTCTGTTATTGGATCTCTGATGATCTTAAAGAGACAGATATGGTGTAAGAAGTAATGTTGCCGATACACTGGATTATACCTTTGAAGAAAAGCTAACAGAAGGTTAGAGGATTGGGCTTAGGTTATAGAGAGAGAGAGAGGAGAGAGAAGCGTTTTTTTTAGAGAGGGAGAGAGAGAGAAAAAAAGATGAATTAAATTATTGGTGTATGACGTGGACTATGTATCGTGTATATCAATAAACCTAAACCTATCATTTACATCAAAAATATATAGATTTTTCTTTTTGTTCAACTCAACTAATTGAATAGTTGGAAAATGATTGGTAGTTTTTTATTTTTCTAGAGGAAAAAAAAAACAAAATAGAATATGCTAGAGGATTTGACTGAAATATGATTAACACCTAATTAATAAAGAAAGAAATTTTATAATCAACGTTGTCAAATTTATTATGTAATTATTATTTTTTTAAATATATACTAATTATGCAACATGCGTTATTTTTTTTTAGAAAAAGTATAAAAAAACAAAATTGTTGACTCAACGTTCGGCATGAAAGTTCCCGTCAGTAATTAACTAATTTTCAAACACTTCAACATGAGTTTCTTTCTCTCTCTCTCTCTCTCTTAAAAATTGAGAACTCTATCCCGCCTGAATGTTTTTACATTGGAAGTTCAATGATTAAGTAGGTGGGTAATAATTTATAGAAGATTAATACCATATATAAGGAACACACTTTTCCTAATCACTCTTAATATAATGAACCGCGAATCAATGACTTAATATATGCTCTATAGTCATGTTCTTCAATTTTCACAATATTTAACTAGATTTCATTATTATAAATGAGCAACTAGTTGATTGATAATATATATAGATATATACAACTTTCTTATACTTGATTGCCCAAATTTTTATGCAATTAATGGAAATTTCTTATCTAAATCGATTCGATCGAACTCAATAAATCATATAAAAAATGAATTACACTTGTCACTCAATCACTACAAAAAAAAGTAATATTAGTGACAAGATATAAAAATGATAATATAAAAGTTGTCACCAATAATTATATTAAGTGAAAATATTTTTTATTTTGTCACTCAAAGTTTATTTAGTAACAATAATTTTTATATTGTCATAATATACACTCAATGGTGACAAGAATTAACATTTTAATGACAACTAGTAATAAATAGTGACATTTCTAAAGTGACAACATATTGACAAAAAAATTGTCATTAGCATTTTGTGACAAGATTCTATAGTCATTAAGTTACCACCATAAATGTGTCACTAATTATCAATTTTGAACTATATTGTCACCATTGATATTATGTACGTGAAGTATGTTTTGTAACAATATAATTTTATTGTCACAAAATACATATAATTAATGACAACTTTTTTTTTCATCAATTGTTATATTGTCACTAATTTATTTATTTTCTTGTAGTGAATTGACATTGGTCCGAGAAAACCAAATTTGTATTAGAATTTCGCATAACTTAGGTCAATAGACCGATGATGTCTTACCTTATTGGTAAGATGGAGCTCCGATTGTCCATAAATATGGATATATTTTCTAAGTGTATTTTAATTTTTAATAGATCGTTTTTTATTAAAAAAGAAAAACAAACAAACTCAGACCAATAGAATTCCATGCTATTAATAATAGGGAAAATTCCAAAATACCCCCCTGTGGTTTTGAAAATTGTCAGAAAATCCCTTGTGGTTTATAAATATGCAAAAAAACCCTCATATTTTCTTATACCCTGTGCCAAATCCCATTTCCGTCAGAAGATACCAGCGGTTGTATTACACGCGCATGGTGTGTGAAAATTAATGATTTTTGGTACTTTTTGTAAATAAATTGACTAATATACCCTTACACTTATATATTTAAATATAATTATCTAATATGACAAATAAATCCCTTTTATTTGTTTAAATTTCAATTTAGCCCTTATCTTTTTATTTTAAACTTTAAAATTGCAAATAAGCCCTTTTAGTTTTCTTAATTATATTTTTTATTTATTCAAAATATTATTATTATTATTATTATTATCATAATATCTATAGAAAATTCTTATTAAAATAATAAAAATAATATTTTTAAAAATACATTCAGTTTTTTTGAAGAAAAATATGAATATTCAAGTATTATTTATTTTTAATAACTTTATAATAACAATAAATAATTTATTAATTTTTTAAAGATTTTTTTTTTGGTCATCTTCTTCTCCTCCTAAACCCTAACCCGCCGCCGTCGCTCAAACCCTAGCTGCTCGCCGCCAATGTTTGTCAATCAAACCCTAGCCCCATCTGTTCGCCGCCATCACCCCAAACCCTAATCTGCCGCCGTTCACCTCCCAAATCTTAGCCCCATTTCCACGCCATCGTCGCCCCAGACCCTAGCCCCATCTCCACTTTCTTCTTCCCCCATCACACACACACAGAGCAACAACAACAACAAGGAAGAAGTAGATTTAGGGTTAGGGAGGCAACGGCGGCGGCCCAAGGAAGAAGATGGTGGGTCATGGTGATGACGGCGGCGGCGGCGGCTCGAGGAAGAAGATGGTGGGCGAGACGACGGCGGCGGCGGCTTCACAGAGAGAGAGAGGGAGAGAGAGGAGTATGGAGAAGGAGAGACGGTTCATATTCAAGAGAGATGAGATTTATATTATCTATATTTAATTTATAATTTTTACTTAAATATTATATTTTTTATATTTAAGAATCAATTTGAGCCGTTCATTTTTTAAGTTAAGATCCAACGGCTTTTATTGATAAGAGCATTTTTGTATAAATTTAACGCCGTCAGTCATGAACTAACAGAGGGGGAGAGTGTGCAGGGTATAAGAAAATACGGGACTTTTTTGTATATTTATAAACTATAGGGGGTTTTTTGCTAATTTTCGAAACTACGGGGGGTATTTTAGAATTTTCCCTTAATAATATATCTGAACTGGAATACAGTCATATATACGTTGTGATTATTAAGCCTAGCTGATATGATTGACCAACAACTTCAAGCCCCCCTGTCTAAATCGGGGCCACCTTAATATTATATATACATTTTTCTCTTTTTGATAAAGTTTTTTTAAATATTCAATTAATTTTTCTTACTTAAAAAATAATAATAAAAAAAATATAAGTGGATTGAATTTTTAGGTGGTTTGATAATGCACCTACCTTAGAGAATGGGTTAATCTAATTTAATAGGAATATTACCTAAAGTAGTCATTCCCAAAAAACGGTTGTGAACTAAGTTTGTTGTTTTTATTGGTAATTTAACTAAATATTTTGGGATAATGTAATTTTAGATACACACACACACACATATATATATATATATATTAAAAAGATCACTAAAAAGAAATAAAAATACACTCAGACTAAGTTTATTAAAAACTACTGATGTAACGGATACCCGAGATGAACTCTCCTTTTACAAATCTGAAATTTTGTTTTGTTAAGGGACGAAGTGAGATAAGGTGGGGGCGATATTCAAGTTATATAGAGTTAAAATTCACGTGCATTTCTAAAAGAAAAATTAATTTTGTTAGATTCAAATAATAACAATAGTTTAAATATTTTATGAAAATACGATCTCGTTACCAGACAAAAATTTCTGACTCCATTCTTATCTATCACGCGGAGTTTTTGACAGAAAATATATTTAAATGAATTCTTTGGACGGATATAATTACTATAAATGTCTTTTTGATTAGCATCTTGTACAGTGAGTAGCTCCAAATCCATTTTATGGAATATTATATATATATGTTATATTTTATTACAATGTAATTAAAGTATATGCATTTCTCTTAAAATGATTATTGAAAATTACGAAGCATATATATACATAAATATTTTTTGAAGTAACAAAACATATAATTTCTTATTATGGTGAGAATGTATATGGGCCGTTGGGGCCGGTACTTCCATTCATGGTTTGGTTTTAAAAAAGCCCAGGGCCCAATAAAGAACAGTCCCGATGGCCGATG
Organism: Petrea volubilis; assembly: GCA_026212405.1. Classification (NCBI taxonomy): domain Eukaryota; kingdom Viridiplantae; phylum Streptophyta; class Magnoliopsida; order Lamiales; family Verbenaceae; genus Petrea; species Petrea volubilis. The sequence continues at coordinate 22,064,393 of CM047881.1, forward strand.
GGTGAGGGAACACCGCGAACGACGCCGTTTGCAACAGAACTGAAATAGTCTTTCCCCGATCATCGGTCAAAGTTCAAAAAACAAAATTTTCTGTTGAAAAATTAGGGTTAGGGTTTCTCCATTATCGCTCCCCCAAATCGAATCCTAGAAAGTGAAATCGCGAACCACAGATTCATATCCTCTCTCTCTCTCCCCCCATGGCAGCCAAAGCTCCGCCCACGACAGCGCAGAAACAGGGTGGCTCAGCCGCGAGCAAACCGGGGCTGCGAAAACCGATGTTCCTGAAAGTGGACCAGCTGAAGCCGGCCACATATGGGCACACACTCGTAGTGAAAGTGATTAACGCCAACACCGTTCTCAACAAGAAGCCCCGGAACCCGACTTTTCGTCCACAGAACCAGAACACGAGAATCGCCGAATGTCTTGTCGGCGATGAGACTGGGACTATCCTCTTCACCGCTCGTAATGATCAAGGTATGAAATGCTTTGTTATGCGGGCATATAGAATTTCGTCGGGCTACCGGGGCAACCTTAGTGTACGCGCTTCTTGTATATGACGTTAGCCTTTAAGATTTTTTTTGTCTATTGTTTGAAATTTTTTGATAGAAAGTTCTAAATCTATGATTTTTCTGTTTGGGTTTTAAATTAAAGTGGACGATGTTCGATTGCTGGCTATTGGGGTGACGAAGAGGGCCTTTAGGTAGTGATACACCAAAAACGTTGTTAGGCTTAATTTCTAAAATGAGAACTTTTGCTCTAGATACTGCGTCTTCTGACTTTTCGTGTTTAGATGCCCAACAAGATGATTTATTTACACACACACACACACACACACATATATATACACACATACATACATACATATATGTGTGTATGTGTATGTATGTGTGTGTGTGTGTGTGTGCGCGCGTGTGTTCGCATGTGTGCATGAAAATGTGAAGACATCAATTGTCCCAGGTATTTTATGGGATAAACTTTGTATTGCCTGGTGAATCAAATTTTCGAGTTCTAATTTTAAACCTTTTGGCATTGCTTCCGGTGTACTCTGCGAATGTTCTATTTATCTTAGGATGTCTTGTGGCACTTTATATGGAAATCAGTAAGCATGTCGGAAATACGCACCCTCTTTTCACGCTTGTTAAGTTCTTTTGGGAGGACTTCTCTGGTAATTCAGGTCATTCATGTGATTAGGTTATGCTCTGTGGCTCTAATTATCTGTGACGTACTACTTTTCATACTTTCTTCTTTCTTTCTTTTTTATTCTTTTACTCTTTTGATGTTTTAAGATTTGAATGGATTAGCTGAAGCAGATTAGTTGAGGTTTACGTTTACTTGTGTGTGAAAGGGGCAACATGAAGATTGAGAAGATTCCTCATTCTCACTAGTCACGCCTCTTGCAAGCATACCATTGCAAAGTGTGTTCTGTTCCTGTACTCTTTATTATTGTTTACTTTCACACATGTAAAGACAATTGCTAATCTTTTTGATACTTCTATCTTGGGAACCTGTCTTGCTTTTTGGGCGTAGTTTAAAGATATCATTTCTTCTTCTTCTTCTTCTTCTTCCTCTTCCTTTTTTTTTTTGAGGTGGGGTGGGGTGAATGGGGTGCTGGGATTGGTTAGGTTATGCTGAACTCTATAGTTATGAGCTATAGGGAACAATTTCAAGCTCTTCAGGTTGTTTTTTTTACATAGCAAAAGTTTTGATTAGCTTTCTGTTAAATTTAAACAGTATATTTGAAAAGGAATTTCTAATTTACTACTAGATTTTAAAATAGTAATTGAAACATACGAAGGCAAACCGTGACTCATGGGGTAGGAGAGAATTATAGAAAATTGTAGAAAAATAAAGTAGTACGAGCATCTATTTGTATAAGAGGGTTTGCTAGCTAATTCTATGAACAATGATTGTTGCCTTAGTTTGTGCACTTTAGCTAGCGAGTAGGTTAGGCATTGCGTTTGAGTGGTAAATCTCGTTAGTAAAGCTATACCCGAAACAGGAATTCAAATGGATACTGATGTTGCATGGATCTCTTCCAAGAGGCATGGAAATAGGCTGCTATTCATTTGTTTGTCCTATAAATGAGTCTTCTGCTGCAAGTCCGGGGGCTTGGGGTAGCGAATATATCACCCCAGCTGCTACCTGTTTGGATTCATAGTTTGGTAATGAATCCTGGTTCCATTTTCTAACATAATACTTCTATTTGTTGGGTAGGACACATGCTACATCAAGATAAGAATGTGTCAAATCAACTAACTCATTGGATAATGTATTTTTTTTTGTTCTTATAAAATCACTGAATCTACATTATTTGACTAACTCATTGGATAATGTATTTTTTTTTGTTCTTATAAAATCACTGAATTTGCATTATTTGACTGGTGTTACAGAAAAAATTAGGACCCTAAAACTACCACTTTTTACATTAAGTAGCAATTTCAATCTTAGTCTCTTCACCACTGGTTGAAACACATTTTCATTTCAACACAGAGACCATAAACTAGGCAAGAGTCCATGAAAGTATGAAAATTGCAAATGGAACCAAATATATTATGATTTGTATTGATGGTTGCTCATGTATGAACATGTAAACCCATTGTGATCTATTTCATGTATTGTGTGGTTATATTTGTTGATGACAAGCTTTAAATTCAATGCAGTTGAGTTGATGAAGCCCGGTAATACTGTGATACTTCGCAATGCGAAGATTGACATGTTCAAGGGGAACATGAGGCTGGCCGTGGATAAGTGGGGTCGTATTGAAGTCACTGATCCTGCAAACTTTGTGGTCAAAGAGGACAACAATCTGTCCCTGATAGAGTATGAGTTGGTTAATGTTGTTGAAGAACAATCTTGAAAAGTGCCTAGCAATATTTTGATGCATGGGAGTTTGATTTACTTTGTCACGTAGCGGTCTCGGTATACGAATTTTTTCTTTGATTAGTTTTTTTTTCCCCGATTAAGTTAATTAACATGTCATTGAGTTAATTAACGTGTGATTAGTCCAATTTGATTTTGGCTCTTAAGATTGTCCTTTCATTTTTACCTTAAATATATTTTCTCAACTCCCAAATGTGGAGAAGTAAAAATTTTCGAGGTTTGTTAGTTGAATTTCTGGTTTACTGTCTGCACATATTTTGTCTGGATTAGTATCTTTCGGGGAGCTGGCGTATTAGTAAAAATTTTCGAGGTTTGCTAGTTGAATTTAATTATTATTTTTCGATAATTAAGAAACAGTGTTTGCGGTAAAAAGGGTAATAAGTGGGCCTCAATGTGGGGGGAGGGTGAGAGTTTTGGCGTGAAAATACATGCAAGAGGCAATGTGGTAAAAACAATTAACTGTTGCTATGCTAGACGAACCATCTCTGAATGAATAATGAATAACTCTAGCTGCACTATCAGTTGAACTTGTTTCAAGTGAAATCCTTTTAATCTGAAAAGAGCAAATTAAAATTCGGAAAAATGAGGGATAATATCTCCGTAAGTATCATTACTTCGCACCTGCCAACATCCTCCTCAAAAACCATGAATATGAGAAATCAATTCATCAATTGCCAAGCCGACTACTGTATTCTGCCATATCCACATAAAAGGAGGAAACCCCACCACCAAAGAGAGAGAGAGAGAGAGATAGACTCAGACTCCAAGATGAGACGTGACCGCTTAAAATAGGTAGTAAAAGAAACTACTGCAGCAAATTTCTGGTCAACTACTGCAAGACATTTCTCGTTCTATTCCAGGGTAAACCAACTTTAATGGATAAGGATGGCTTAACAATTTAAGACTTCAATTACATCGGGGCAAAATAACATCTCTTGAGTAGTATTACATGTCCATTGACATCCATGGAACTATCACGAAATGCACGGCATCTCAAGACATTCTAACAATCACCCATCTACAATACAAGGAAAGGGCAATGAAATGAATAACTAGTTTTAGCGAGCTGCACATACAAATCAAGCAAAATGCTAATCGCTATGGAAGGTGTCAGTCACTTTCCGATGCTAAGATATTGGAAATACAAAGTTCAGTTCAATCAAAAGGAGACAATTTGGAAAATCTTCAAGCCGGAAATCAGCCAATGAGCAGTATCACAACCCTAGAAAAAAAAAAGCGCAAGTCAAAATATGATGCTAGCATTTATTCTAATCTCTCCTTCTTGCTTAGTTTACATAACTTTAAAAAGGAGTCCGAAAAAGAAATTCTCATGTAAGTGCATTTGCAAAAACTTTAAAAGGAGCCTGAAAATGCAACATAATTACTAAATAGTTACAAAGATCAAGAATTTTTTTTTCATCGCAAAGAAATCAAGTAGCATTATCCATCTTAACATTGGAACAGTCCAATTATAAAGAAAAGATCACAAGAACTAATAATTCCTTGTGTCGAGCTCATTCATGAGTCCACTTATCAGGCATTCTCCTAGTGCTCAATGTCAATAAAACTTCGCCCGAATCATCCAACAGTCATCATACATCATCGTTGCAATCTGATGAATACCAGATATTAGGATGATCTAACACAAGACTAATCAACAGCTGTAGCTGAAATAGAAAGTTGGTTTTCTATGATAGGATCGAGTTTCATAGATAATGAACATTCATCTGATGGCTCATTTACAAAATCCAATTAATGAATAATCAACAAAAAGCCACATTCGACAGGGTCAAGCAGTATTCTTAAACAATATTATTCAGTAAAAAAAAAAAAAAAACTAAAAACCCCATCTTTTATGTCTTCACTAAAATTTTTCACACCTCCCTGTAAAATCTAGTGATATATATGCTACATTATATACGTTGTGGCCTTATTGAATGATCCTACATTCTTTCTAAGAACTTCAAGGTTTCATGTTCAATGGATATATTCATTTTATCCTCAAAAGTATCCTTTTTTACCTCGCAAAACTTTTAAGGAATCGAAATCATCAATCCTTTAATTCCACAAATGTGCGTTTGAATTCCAAGAAATGCCACCCCAATTGAAGATGAAAATAACAATAAAGTTACCTTCAATGCTCCAACCGTGACCGCGAGGAGCGACGGCGAGCATGGAGGTGAGCACGGCGGAGGCGGTGGCAGTGTGGTACGGCAACATCGACACCACGCTAACGCTGCTCATCTCTACAGGCGCCCTAATTCGTACAGCGATTAACTATCAATTTTCAGAAATTCGAACTAAAACAGCGCCAATCAGGGAAATTTGAAGCAATTAATGAGGCGAGAAACCTGAAAATGCGAGCAGATAGCGGTTTTTGAGACGAGACGCGAAATGGAGATGGAGCAGCCCTAGGCGTGACGCCGGCGGTGATCCGTGCGGTGGCGCTACGGGCGGATGTGGTGGCGGAGCGCAGAACTGACCTGGCGGCGACGGTGGCCATGGCGGATTTGGAACTGTATACAGATCGAATGCGCCGACGCGAGAGGTAGGGCTTTGCTTGGGTTTAAGCTGTGTTATTTTTTCCTAATTATTAAATTGTTATTAAAATATTATTATCGTATTAAAATTTCTTATTTTGCCAGGGCAATAATTGCTGCTGCCAGAGAGAATATCGTGAAATTCCTACTGTGCCCTCAAGATGCTAATAAGACTTTGAAGCTACATCATGAATTTCAATACTAACTATAATTTTTACAATAATATCACAATTCACAATAGTAAATATCAATAGATTAAATTGACATTTCATGAAGCACATACTCTCTTCTTCCCTTGTTTTTGTTAATTCCTTTCAATCTATTTAGTATTATTAGTAACAAAATTAAGATTGAATATGAACAACACTGAAGTACAGTGGCGGAGCTAGGATCCTGAAATTAGAAGTGCATTCAATCATAGCAGGCTACTGATAATACATAAAAGCTAAATTGGAAAGCATTATGGGGTGCGTTTGAGGACAACTATAGAATGCACTAAAAAACAATGAAGGTAGTTGTTCAAATTTGACGCTATATATACAGAGTAATTTTAAAGTCAGGCTATATATATATATATGATTCCACCATTGTTGAAGTATGCCGATAAATAAGATTTTGAGTTCGAATCAAAATGAATTGTTAGTCTTTTTGTCTGTCTTTATCATAATTTTTTCATTATAAATACTTGAATGAATCGAGCATTGCATCTATTCACTCAAGGGTGAAAAGAAGAAGAAGAAGAAGAAGAAGAAGAAGAAGAAGAAGAAGAAGAAGAAACCACTCAAATAAGAAGTGTTGCATTATAATTGATTCGTTATCTTTATTATATTTTTCCTCCTAAAGCGATTTTCAACTTATTCAAATTGGATTGCTTAATCTAACACATATACATTACGTGTATAAATTGAATCTCTTGCACTCAGTGTGAATCTCCTAAATGAAATAGAAAATTCAATCCTGGACCAAAGAACGTGAGCATAAAATGTCCTTTTTTTTTTTTACCAATAATAACATGTGGATCACAATAGAGAATAACAGGAAATTCAAGCTCCAATTGAGCGAGTGTATTACACTTATCATATGACTTGTTGATGCGGCAAAGTCGAGTTCGGAGAAGAATTTTCGGAGAAGAAGATCCAATGGAACATCATATCAAGAAAATGATAGGGCTGAAGGTATTGTTCCAAAATTTTTATTATATATGTACGTCTGAAACCAAACTTTTCTTTTTCAATGCCTTGAGGTGCTTGTACTTCGGGCCATCTTGCCAATGACATGGTGTATAATTGGAGCACAAAGTCCCTGAGAATTTTCATGGCCTCTGGATATTCTTGGATCACACCTCTCATCACCTATGTTGTGCCTTTTTTCACAATACAATCTTCCTTTATTAGTTGGCTTAATTCCAATTAGCCGCCCTAGTGACACACTTTGGTCTGGGAAAAAAGATGCCGTGGACTGCAATGTAATAATTAATAATGTTAGAAAACAAGTGTAGTAGTACACTAATGAGATCTAACTCAATTGACAAAGTTGAAATTCAAATTTATGAGATGCTTGATTCGATTGTCCACTAGAACATGTGGGTATTTATTCTATTTATAGTAGTAGTTTGATTATTTATAAATAATGGTAAATTATGTCTATTCCTTTTGAGATATAGTGTTATTACATATTACTTCATGTGGTTTTAAAAATTGCAAACACCCCCTTGAGGTGTGTATCAATTTAAGAAATTCAATCTTCATCAAGACATGATGTAATTACGAATTGCAATTCTGGAGTTCTCGGTTGAGTTTTGAGATGGATTTATATGTTCAAAATATAGAAGTTGTACATAAAGTCAATTTAAAAAAAATAGCAGCGATATCGAATTATAAATGATGATGTTCTGTAGTGGTTATGGTGATATAAAATGAAATTAATTTATGAAAATTGTCAAATAACAAAATTGATTGACAGATTTTGTCAGGCTTGAGGAGACACAGTCTTTTGGAGGCTAGGTTTAACTATTATGACTGCAGAAAAAATATTTTTTGCATATCTCTATTGAAAATACTTACAAGAAGTTTCTAAATTTCGATGAAGTATTATAATTTTTAAAATAAGAAGAACTAATTTATAATTACACTATAGTTCAAATGGTGTACATATAATTTGAATTCAATGATTTTGTTCATTGGTAAATGTTATTCAAGTAACGAAAGTTAGTTGGATTTGATCAAATTCATAAGAAGAGCTTACCAATTACATATAGCTAAAAAAATGGAAAATTTTGTTTGTTATTGAAATATAATTCCCAATCCCCCAACTTTTTTTAAAAAAACAAAAAGTGTGAATTTACTCATTCGACCTAATCCTGAGTAATAATAATGTCATGTCATCAATTACAAATTTATTGGCTGTCGTTTCGGAATTGACGGATTTCATAAGCTAGGGTCAAAATCAACACCAAGAAATAACAAATTGAGATTTGAAAAGAATTTAACAAGATCCAGATGAGTATGTGTGTGTATATATATATAGAAAAAAAGGAAAAAAAAAAAGAATTAAGAAAATGAAGTATACATGTAAATGTGCGTGTATATATATATATATATATATTATTACCTCGGTATCAAGATTGGAGGATGAAAAAGATGAGAAGCTTGAAGACCGGCGAATGCGAGCGGCGGCGTACGGTTGCGGCGGCGGCGCCAGCTGAGCGGCGTCTGCCACCCTGATTCTCGAGTTCATATTACCTAGACCTAGCGGCCATCCAGTCGGTATCTCATCGCCCTATCAAACACACAAAATTCAGTTTTATATTGCATATATATACATATATATACACCTAGAGAGAGTGGGAGAGAGAGAACCTCCGAGAGCATGGTGCAGCAGGGGAGCTCCAGGGGCCTGGGAGAAAAGATTAACAGGACAGATAATGATCACAGGATAGATCAATGAAATGGGCTCAAAGATATACCGAACTTTTTAGGAAATGGTCTGTATTAGTTCTTGGAATTGATGAGAAATTGAAAGCCTCTATGTCCCACATGAGGTCATCCTCTTAAGTAACTTGTCGGAAAATGAACTTTCTAGTAAAAACTGATGAACGATATTACCCGTATTAGAGCAACATTAATTTCAATGTTGGTCAAATGCCATTTTTGAACTTAGGTTCTTGATTGCCTTCTTCACAAGGTAATAAAAAGCTTATATTATTCAAGCGTATAAATCATTAGAGTAATTAGCGGCTAAAACTACATGATTGTGGAAAAATTTTCGAAAACGACAATTTCTAATGTCGAACTTAATAAATTATATGATAAATGAATCATATTTATCATATAATTGATTTATATTTTAAAAACAATGATCAATTATATAATACTTCTGGTATAATTTATCGGTAGTGATGGAGCCAAGGGGATGACCTCAAGTTCATATTGAACTAAAATATGTATTTATTTTTATGAAAATTTTGAATTTTGCCTCTCCTCCCCTAAATTATAAAAATCTCTTTAATATTTTATAAAAGTTTGACCCCTCCAAACAAGAATTTCGACTCCGTTCCTGTTATCGGGATCGAACAAACTTGATCTGAATAAGCAAGTAATGGGTTGGCTGTTTGGTTTACCATGCATTAAACAGGGGTCTTTTTCAGTACCTAAGCTGATAAGAAAATTTGATCAATCAAAGTGTAAATATCAAATGAAAGTAAGAAATGGCCAATTAAAAGTATTTTCAAATACTAACTGAGTTACCGACCGCATTTGAGTGCAGTGGACGGTGTTAGTTGGACGTATTGTCTTCACTTAAATAATATTGGACCCACTTTATTCTTGGGACTAGATTATATATATATATATATATATATATATAATTTATTATGATTATATTAATATTATCAAATTTAGAACAAATTATTACATAAAAATTTAAACCTTTAACTTCTTGATCGATAAGCCTTTACCTTACTATGAGCGTGTTTGACAGGAGTTGATTATGTATCACGGAGTATTTTATGTTACGTTGATTACTCAGATAAAATGAATCAAGTTGAAAATATGACGTCTATTCACAAATTATGAAATAATTGTAATTTACAAAATCTCGAAAGAAATGAAATTCAAGTAAACATTAATTCTTTTTTAATTAATTATCAAAAGAAAATATTGATGTATTTTGTACGAATGTTTAGGAGATCTATAGAGAAACACAATTGAAAAAAAAATCTCAAAAGAGACTAATGTTACTAAGATGAAAATTTTAATTCGCCCCTAAAATAAAAAACAATCTCAATTTTTTTTTTCTTTGTCCTAATATTTCAGGATTGACCATGTTTGATGCCAACCTTTTCAAAGACTATATAAGCGGTGGAGAAGCTACGAACATAGCCCAAGCGGGCCCACCAACCCGACCCATCTTACCGTTCAACTGTCAAAATCAACCTTATTTGTACCCTAATCCGATTTAACTTCGCTGAAAAAAAAATAAAATACTGATCGGGCTTAGCTCAACTGATTAAATTGAAGTTTTGAAATTATGAGATATTGAATTTAATTTTTGATTGATATGCACGGGTCTAGATTCTATTTTGATAATAATTTTCTTTTTCTTTTTTTTTTAAATGATGAGATAGTTTAATTTGCATTTTGGATAATAATGTACAATAATTTAATTTGTAATACGTCAGTTATTGATATAATTAAATAAAATGTAATCGATAAAAAAGAAGTACAAACAACAACAACGACAAATTGCACATGAGACGTGATGTGATCTGCAAGTGATTGGGCACATCCTAGGACCTTGTCTCTTACTCTCTTAGTATTATTATGCATTGTTATGGGCCTAAGACTTGGAAGTTCTAGTTTCTTTCCTCAATTGGGCTAGAGCTGAGTATTGCTAATAAACATAAGGCGTTTCAATGTTCGTGTTTATACTAATCATTGAGTAATTTTTTGTTCCGTTTACAGGGCCCACCTCCGAGCTCATCTTGACTGCACCCTATATAACAAGTTCAGTAACACTTATTATACAAACTATTGGTTTTTTTTTTTTTTCCGAAAGTATATACTGATTACAAGGATTACATTTACCAAGTGATTACTATTGGCGTGTCAAATCTAACTAGAACTCGTTTGTGCTACACATGTATAGAAAAATATTCTGTGATATATTAGGAAATGAATAATACTCGTGTCACGGAAGTAACCTTGATTCGAGGATAAATTTCATTTTCTAATTTGAATAATAAAATTATAATTAAAAAAATGAAATACGATTGGATTTTGAGTGTCCCATTATCCAAATTAGGGCCTTGGAAAATTGCTTGTATATATATATATATATATGTGTGTGTGTGTGTGTGTGTGTGTGTGTGTGTGGAACAAGTTGACAGAGTACTTGCACATTCCTTATCCTGCCAACACAGCTGAAAGTGAAATACATCCCATGGGACATTGAAGTCACCATACACACACACACACACACATATATATATATATATAAAAGTGAGCCCAGACCAAAAAATAAAAATAAATAATAAGTAATTAAAAATAAGAAATTAAAAATTCTATTATTCCACATAGGATTCCTTTTCGATGGATCGAGTCCTTTACCCCCAATTTTATGGCATTCGATAGTAACTTGTTGCAAGTTTAGTTGTTTTCATTTCTTTTTTATTTTCTTCGATTTTCATTCTTGTTTTTGGGAATGCAATTGTTTACTACAAGAAAGCACATTTTTCTTTGAAATCAATCTACTACAATCAACCAATTACATTAATAATCCATTACAATTATAACTTCAGTATTTCATATGAAGAGCAAACTATTACAATGAATCATCATCAAATAATTACGAAATACAACTATTATATGGTAGGAAGGAACTAGCATTAAATTAGAAAAATATCGGTATTCATGAGGAATTGAACCAACAACCTTAATATTGTTAGGGTCTCCACCTTACTCTTGAAGCAAGGTCTCATAGGCAAGAAAGCACCTCTTTCATTAATAAAAAAATTGTGACGGAGATATTTTTATTACAAATTTAAAATATTCGTAATAAATTAGTGATATGATTCAACGAAAATATATATATATATATATATAGTAGTAAAAAAAAAAATCAGTTACAAAACACTTACTAACAGAATTCGTTATTGAAACTAAATTTATGATATATTGGTTCGTTAATGAAGGAGATGTATTTTTATAGCGATTTACTTCTCAAAATCATGATGGTTTGATAAGATAAATAATTACTTATTAAAAAAAAAGCGTTGATAAGATGAATCATCGCTAATCATTATTTATTTTCACAAATGAGGAGCTCGTAATATTCATTCAAACACATATGTAAGGTGGTTTTTGAGCTGTCAATTAAATCGACAAAATTTTCCAAGCATTCAATTAAGCTATTTACAATCCAACCATTCATAAATTCAATTGTAAAAGTAAATGAGCACAGAAGAAAGTGAGAAATCACAACACTCACCCCTAATTTTTATCCTTTAAAGCAATGATGACTTTTATAGTTAATTTGAGCTTGGAAAGTAATGATAATGATGCAATTGATTGATATGTAATAAATTGTTTTTATTTAAAAAAAAAACCTTATGTTACTTTAAGAAGAAGTATTTTTTTTTAATTTTAAATAAGAATATATATAAATATAATTTTCTACAGATTTAAGAAAAACAACTGTCCCGATCAGCTCACCTCGTAATTACATACTAGATCACGCAAGCAATTTTCGGTGGTAATAAGCAAATGCGCCATTATTATTATTATTATTCAAATGTTCATAATCATGATCACCTAGGTGTTTTACCCATCAAGTTTGCATTTGATTAGCCTGCACTTAGGTTTCTTGAAGGTTCTATAGAGAGACCATAAAATGATAACTTTAATGGGCAAATAATTACCGGGCAAAGTGATTTTTGCAAGGTGGCTACACGTACGAAGCTCAAAGCTAAATGTTGTCGCCATTTTATCCCCAACATCATGAGTACTACTAGCTTGTGTTCCCCATATCTTCCCACTTTCAATTGGAGATTGTAGTTTTCATGTGACTTAAGTTGAAATGGGTCTCCATTTCTACAAGACAAATCACAAATGCACACATTAATGCATTACCACGTCCCATATCACCATCACCGACCTAGCCGGATGAAGTATTAAATTTTTTAAACAACATTCAATGTTTGAATTTGAAATTGTGTATGGAGAAATTGGATTAATCCCCATAATGAACATCTGCAATACCTGATCTGGATTAATCGGTCAGTGGATTAAAATCAAATAGCTAAGACAAAAAAAAAAAAAAAACTCCCATATATCTCCTATTTAACAATTACTATCTATAATTGAAAACTCCAAATAAAAATAAATGACTAAAAGGGTTTTATTTTAATTTTTCCTTAAAAAATAAATGAAAATTTTGTGTTGAAGTATGAAATCGAAATGATTTTGCAGTTGAAATAAAAAGTCAAGGAAGAAATTAAATTGTTAGAAATAATAAATATTGGATACTCTAATAGTTTAAGCTATTAGATGAGGTGATTTAACATCATATCAAAGCCTGACAAATTAAGAGATCCTGTATTCGAATCTCGTTGTCACTCATTTATGAAAAAAGAATTTTGTTGGCAAGGATAAACCCAAAAGAAAAAAACGAAGTCCGCTTGCACATAAAGGGGCATGTTAGAAATAATAAATATTCGGTCATTTGAACATAAAATTACCGGATTTTAATGCTGAAAAAGTTCAATTTGAATCCTAGTTATGGTTTTTTTTTTTAATACATTCTGCATTAAAATTCACATAAACAGGATATGTGTATTACTCGAAATATTGACTTAAAATACTACACACACTGATATGTACATGGATAACAATATATATATATATATATATATATATATAATAAAATTGTAATAGGAGATCCAAAATATAGAACGATCAATTGGTCAGATGAGGATTGTGACCTCCATGTTCGATTAATTAGTTTCTTACTTTTGAGGTCAATAAAAACTAGGAAAAAAAAAGTTATATATAAAACAAAGAGAAATGTAGTTAAGTTTGGCTTATGCAAAATTTGGAGGTATATGTCATTAATTTTGTTAACGCGATTGTTGTCATGTATTGCTCAATATTGCCAGTGATACAAAATTGTCAACAATCTAATAGAGATAATGGGCACTTACAATTAGTGCCCATTCCAGTGCTACATTGACAATGACAATTGACAAGTATCAAAAACACTATCTAAAATGCTTTATATATATATATATATATATGTATCAAATAAAAAAAAAAAAAAAGAAAGAAAGAAAGAAAGAAAGAAAGACAAATTGACTATGTTAAAACTTGAATAAGTGGTTGAATCAGAAATTTTTATTTGAAGGGGATCAAATTCTTATAAAGTACCAAAGGTATTTTGTTTTTTTGGGATGAAGCGACTATTACAATTACTTGAATACATCAATATTCTCAAATGAAAAATTAACTCTGACAATCATGTTATCATCAAACTATTACAATTAATAAACTAGTATATAACTAGAACAATACCCGCATTTACAGGCATTAAATTTATAATATATTGACTCGTTATTGAAAAAGGGGTGCAATCTTGTAGCTAGTGAATTTGGGCCGGGTCAAATTTAAATATATTATATAAAATGTATGAAAATTTAACTCCACATGAAATTGAGAGTAGATGACTGCTCCTTCCATCTTCCCCTTTTGCCGCTCTGGTTGCAATATAAGTATAGAACTCAATCGTGTGATATATACGTGTGTATATCTCTTAATGAAGACTTTATGTTGATCATAAAAATAGCTTGTTTTTTATGAATTATTTTTCCTATTTTAAAGTAGAATGTAATAGAATTAATTTTCAACCACTACAACGTCAATACATAACATTATCAAAAATTAAAAAGTACATTACTCAAAAAAAATCTACTACAAAAAGCACAGCTTAATAAATATTTTTTTTTTATACCTATTCGAATGGACCCAAATAAGTTTAAAGCTAGAAGTGGAAGCAGCCTTCAAACCACTTTTTCCAACTTTTAGTTAACGTTTCAAATTTCAACCATTCATTTTCACATTTACTTTTTGTTACTCTTTTTTTTTTCAATTTTTTTCTACAAATTTAATTTCTCAAAAAATATAAATATTGCAAACATTTCCTTACCCGAAATACAAAAACACTGAAACAGGAAGATCTAAGCGGTTTATAATTGTCTTTTTGTCACATGTATCCTTATTTATGACTATATTTATGACCATCTGCCACATATGTGGGGTATAAATGTACAATAATTAATTCGATACCCCAAACAGGACTTAGCTGCCTAAGAATATGTAAGATCACTTCAAGTCTTCATCCACCATAAACATACATTTCTTAAAAGCATAAGCTCAAAACGGCTTAAACCGCCATTTAATTTACAATCGAACCTTCCCACTTTTGCCTTTTTTTGTAGGCCCCTAAGCTTTAGAAAAAGTTGTGCTATTTGGGATTGCAATTAGCCACACTAATACATAAAAATATTGATTCAATAAACTTAGCTAATTTTATCATAATCAAAATGAAAATAATTTCTGGTTTCATAATAAAAATAATAGTTGAAATGATGTTATGTAGCATAGCTTTAATTTGCAGAACAAAGCTGACGATAAATATTACATCAGTTTACATCTTCTACTACATTATAAGAAAATAAAATATTCAACACACTACCGATTATCAATGACGGAAAAATGAGTCACTAGTTACTGACCGAGTTCTAGGGAAAATTTTAACACGATAACAAATTCGACCGCGCAGGATCATGTGACGAGTGAATATCATTATTCACATGATATACTTTATATTCTACTGAGAGATCGATCAATCACATAGCAACATTATATAATTTGTCAGGTGTGACCAATCGGTTTAGACAATTTTTTTTATTTTATTTATGATGAATCATAATATTTAAGTTTTGTAGTAAATATACAATTTATTAAAAACGTACGATTCATTACATGAGTACAAATCAAAACCCCACATTTCCACTCTTCACAACCATGAAATTCAACTCGGGAGAACCCCCCCAAAAAAACACACAAAATAAATAACTCTGTAATTTCAGTTTCCTACTAATAAACCACATTTTAATCCTCCAAACCACCAATAATCACTTTAAATAAGATAATAATACACTCAAAATTCAAGGCAAATTATAATTCTCTTCATCCTGGAACTCACCCTGGTAATTATTCTGATTAAATTTATAAGCATTATCATTATTATTAATCTCACTCTTCCCATAATAATAATTCCCGTAATTGTTATACTGATCATTTTCATTTCTCTCTCTAACCCCGGCCTTCAATGTCTCATACGGGTGATTGCTGCTATACTTCTCCGTATTAATATCGTAAAAATACTTCCCATTCTCCAGAAATCTCGTGTCGCTCATCCCCTGCGGGTGGAAGCTTCTAGATCCTCCGGCGGGCTGGCTGTTGAAGCTGCTGCCGCCGCGGCCATTGTAGTAGTAGTAGTAGTATTTGTTGTTGTTTCTCCTGTTTGCGGTTGTGGGGTAGCTTTTATACTCTCTCTGCTCTTCTTCTTGTTCTTCTTCTTGCTGGTTGTTGTTGTTGTAATAATTGTTGTTGTCGGCTATGTCCTCAGGCTCGGTGACGTAGGCGACGGGGTTGTAGTTCTTGGGGAGGTACTTGGGGCGGGAGTTCACGGTGGCGCCGCCGGTGGTGGTGGTGGTGGTGGAGGGAGGGAGTTGGGCGGAGTCGCGGCCGTAGAGGCCGTAGGCGTTTGCGTTTTCGTTTTCCGGCAGGAAATCGGGCTGATTGTTTTGAGGTTCTTTCTTGTTTGGGATGTTAACGTTGTTGTCGTTGTTGGCTGAGTCTTTGTTAAAGAACTCGACACTTCTTGCTTGAGAGGATGTGAGGGTGATAAGGAGAATGAAAAGGGATAAGTTTTTGGCAAAGGAAGCCATTGTAAGGTGACAGGGGATTGTAAGTGGTATGTTAGTGAGCTTGTACAGCATTGTTGCTGTCTTTTTATAGAGGGCTCTCTAAGCCTCTGTGTGTGTGTGTGTGGATGGGTAGGGGTCGGGTGGGGTGGAGTGGGGGGGGGGGGGGGGGGTTAGGGGAGTGATTTTATTAGTGTGTCCGAAAAATTGAAGCTCGTTTGGTGAGAATGGGAGCTGTCACAAGTGTAGTTGAAGAATGGGGCCTGGACAATTTTTACCAGGATCTGATTCGGTAATACCAGAAATATTCATGTTGTGAATGATTTATTCTTGTTATGTAATTGCACACAAGATTTTTTATTGTAAATTGTGTTATATATTCTATTTAAATATATAGATACACGTTTAAGTGTAAAGAATGTTAGGTGAAATGTATTATTAAGGAAATAATCTTATATATATAGCGTGATTACAAATTATGGAATATATGATGAAATACTATTTTGGAATAAAAAATTATATTCGATATAATTAATATATATTTAAAAACGAGTGATCAATCGTGTACTTGCCATGTAATTAATTAAGTGCGATCAAACTGAATTCAGATAAGAATTTTCGACCTTCATCTTTCTTATAAAAATATTCTACCTATGATACGTAGTCTTTCTTAATTGTTTTTGGGAAAAATTACACTGACCACCCCTGAGGTTTGGCTGATTTACGAAAAACCCCCTACTTTTTCAAAAATTACCAAAAACCCCATAAGGTTTCAAAAATATTACAAACTTATTCGAATTTCCGAAAATACCCCTTCCCCTTTTTTGGGTGATTTACATTGATCACCCTGAGATTATGCTAATTTACGAGAAACCCCCTGTGGTTTCAAAAATTATCAAAAATCCCCTGAGATTATACTAATATTACAACTAGCACCGACTTAGGTTGACTTATCAACAATATTAATTCTTTTTTTTTCCCTCTGTAATATTGTTATCATAAAATTTTAATTTAATAGATTTGGAAAATTGAAATATGCATCGTATATATCCATTATGTGAAATGAGAAATATAAATATTGATTGAAATAAAAAATTGAAATTAAATAATGCACTTGAAAACTTTATTTAGCTTGAGGACTCTAACTCATTTCTCTTAAAATTTACTCCGTATTAACGATAATATAACATACTTGATGTGTTGGTAGATACCTTTAATACATTAAATTCAAAATATTTATTTGAATAAATAATCACATTTTTTTTTTAAATCTATTACATCAAAATTTTATGATAACAATATTACAGAGGGGAAAAAAGATTTAATATTATTAATAAGTCAACCTAAATAGGTGCTAGTTGTAATATTGGTATAACTTCGGGGGGGTTTTGGTAATTTTTGAAACTATAGGGGATTTCTCATAAATTAACCAAATCTCAGGGTGGTCAGTGTAAATCACCCAAAAAAAGGGAAGGGGTATTTTCGGAAATTTGAATAAGTTTGTAATATTTTTGAAACCTCATGGGGTTTTTGGTAATTTTTGAAAAAGTAGGGGATTTTTCGTAAATTAGTCAAACCTCAGGGATAGTCAGTGTAATTCGCCCTTGTTTTTGCCTATTGTATTTTATTGAAAATTATTGTTGTAATTATATTTATATATTCGAATAAGCCACTCATGTGAATATGTTGTTCGTTGAAATTCTAAAGCTATTATTTTCAAAGAAATAATAAACTTAACAATAAGTGTGAACAATAATTTATTCAACGCCCAATTCATTATAGATGTTACCCATATCTATGTGGTAGTAAAATCACGAGTGCCGTTAAGGATGGATTGAGAATATTAAAGGCGAATAATGATCAATCAAAATATGTGTACAATTTAAGTTTCTTTTGCAGTGATGAGTGGATGGCAACAAAACCTAATTTCACAAGTTGCATCGCTCGAGAGTTGGCAGCGTAGTTATTTGCAATAAATAGAGTCACGTCAATAGTTTGGAATTGAGAAAAATAAAAGGCCCCCTCCCCTACTTTTTGATATATTAGTAACACCGTACACTCTATTTGTGTGTAAAATATAAAAAGTATATATTTAATTTAGTATTTAAATTTTTTTTTAGGATGAAAATATAAATATATTATTAAATTTCTTTTATAAGAATACTTTTTTAAGAATTATTTCAAATGATTTATTAAATTATAATAATTTAAAAATAAAATAATTATATGAAATATAATTACATGATAAAGAATTAACACTAAAAGAAAAAAATCAAGTAATTGTAATTAGAGAAAGTAGTTAGTGGGTTGGAATATGGGTTTCTTTTTTAAATTGGATGTAATATTACAATATTGACCTTTTTATTTGCTTATTTATTACATGTGTTTACCAATTAAAAGGGTAAAATTGACATGTCAAAATTTGGTATCCGAATTGAATCGATTTTCATGTGAAATTTTAATTTTAGCCACAATTTTATATATTTCTATTTATTTTACATAAAATTGAAGGGCAAATTTTGTAAAATTACATGAAAAACAGTCAATTGTGAGACAAAAATAACTTTCTTTTTATAATAGTATAGATAATAGGCAGACGCTCCAGTTACAGACACTTTCAAAAATCGAACCTCTGGTGATATTTTTTACTCTTTCAAAAACAAAATACATGTCCATCAGATCAACAATCCTGGACCAGAAGGACGCCTCTCTTCAAGAGAAAAAAAAACGATAATAGTATTATTGATTATATATTTTGAACCAAAATTTTAATTTTACTGTAGAACTGATTTCCAACGTGTGAATAGTGATACGTATTATACTCAAGTTGTTATAATTGATAATTCGTGATACTGCTACAGTGATATTTTAGTAATAATGAAAGTCTTTTCTTGAAATCATAGAACAACGACAATTGTTTTTTATTTCACAAAGTTGTACTAGTTGTCATCATCGAATTAAAAATTAACTTTATTCACCATTTTAGTTGTCGTAGTTGACCCATATCGTAACAAAGTAAATTCTATTTTTGACTTAATTAATATTATTAATGATAAAATAAAAAAGTATTATTATTTGAAAAATGTTATGATTGATCATTTTTACATTTTCACCCCCAACCTGTTATGCGGATTAATTATGCGCGGATTGTGGAGTAGGTTGCATTGGACATGAAAATTAATATCACGAAGAGCACAAAAGCATCGTGGCCCTCCAAATGTTGTTTTTTTTTTAATATTATTTTCTTTTGATAAATTAAATCCCTCCAAATGTTGTTCAAAATTAAGGGGTACACCTAACATTTTACACATCTAATTAGATTGCTATGGGCCCTCATAATCATTTCACAAATTTCATGCCTAGTAGCATCTATCCCACACAACACAATTGTTTCCAATAATTTAGTGTATAATAGTTAGGTCAATTGCACGGGGACCCTAAATTAGGCAAACAAAGTTTAATTATGAAATAACTTGATTTGGTTCGTTTTGACCATAGAATTGAACCTAGACCTTGCTAGGATTATACTATCTCAATTTCATAATAATAGTCGTTGGAGATTGTATCACACATATTAAGAAAAAATTAACATTTATCATTTATATGCTCTGCTTGATTATTTTGCCTTCACTAAATGGTAGTGTTAATAATTAGGAGGTTGCGTAAATGGTATTTAGTTTGAGGACAATTTTTTTTAAAGAAATGTATTAAATATTCAATTGTTTTCATAAAACAACTCATATCGTGAAACAAAAGTTCGACTCTAAAACGACTAATAATATGAAATGGAGGTAGTATTAGAACATTATTACAGACTTTTAAGAACCTCAATAGTGTTTGTGAAAACTTAAAAGAATTACTATCAAAAAAAAGAAAGAAAGAAAGAAAGAAAACTAACAAGAAACACTTTTGGGTTAGAATTAAATGTGTACTTTGTTTAAAAAAAATATTGAATTTGTTGAGCATTCTAACCCTTTTTAAGAAGTTTTTAGACTTTTTTACCATCAAAATTCAAATGTTATATTATTAACCATTCCATTTTAATTGTATAAAAATTAGTGTATTCAAATGTTATATTATTAACCATTCCATTTTAATTGTATAAAAATTAGTGTATTGTATAGTGCATTTATCATATAATCAAAGGTTAATTATGAAAATCCCTTGAGATTAATCCTACTTTCACAGATTTCTATACGGTGTGAAAAGTTACAAGTATTTTCTTAACATTTAGTTTAGTTTTTTTTTTTTTGGTCGTTTTAGCAACTTGGTTCCAACTACCGGCCGACCAATCTTAATTTGGGTACTGCAGAAGTCCATTCTAGGAGCAATCCTCTCAACTCCATTGTTCCATTCACAACTCCATGATTCGAATTGTAGACATTGCTTAAAGAATCCAATGACTCATCCCGCTAGGCCAACTGGTTGTCGGTATTTAGTTTTGTTTTACGCATAGCACTTTAACAAACAAAATTTGATACAAAACCAAATATCTAATTACTACAAGAAATTTTATGAAACGGGAGTTTTGATTTTTTTTTGTTTTTTTGTACATAAACCTATATAAGATACGAATTAATCAAACCTAATTTCAACTAAAATTTCCTGTGTCTTTGTTATCTTTATGTGGCTAGTTAAATGTTTTGCCTTAAGTTGTGACCACAAATTAAATTGTTCAGCTTTTAAAAAGTTGATTTCTCGACTTTTAGTCGCAGTGGTCGGCTTTTTTTTTTTTTTTTTCTTTTTTTCTATGCGTGGGCAAAAATGGATAAACATCTCCATTGAGAAGTAGATCGAAAAATTAATATTTGCGTCGTATATTTAATGTTCAAAACAGCTTATTTGAAATTCAGCACACTCATTTAAATAAAATATTAACTGAGTGAGCTAACTCAATTAAATATGCTATTAAATATGCATTTTATGAGGCTCGTGATTAAGAATTTAATTGCTTATCACCAAAATGTCAATTATTTGAACACCTTTTCCAGCATTGTGGTGAAGATAGCAAGATTGGGATTAAGGGAAGCCTATATATCTAGTTGAAGGTACTTCCTCTTCAAATGTGTTAATTTATCACATGTTACATAATAAATATTATGTATTGTAAACCACAAGAATATACATCTTTTAATAACAAATCAATACAATATAAATTTAGTGTATATGACGAATTTTGTATATAACAAATCCGTTGGTAAATGCCATGTTACTTATTATTTCTTTAATTTTGTTTATATTAAATTCTGTCACAAATTCATTATAGATGCTCTAAACTTATGATAGAATCTTTTCGTCGCAAATTTCTTTCTTGTAGTAGTAATTGTGATCTCATTAATATTTTATTTTATATCAATTGATTACGTAAATACTTTTATTTTTATAACAAGTGATGCTTTTTAGTAATTAATTAATAATAATTTTCACTTGGGTACTTCATGTTGTACTATTGATATTCAATTTTTCCTTTTCTGAAAAAAAAAATCTCAAATACTAAATAAACACATAAAACTACATTTAATAAACACAAATATAATATAAAATTAGAACAATAGTCGCATTCATCATCGAATTCACAATTTCAAAATTGTGAAACCTCTATATCTTACCTACCGCATAGGAAGTGTTGAAGTGGTGCTTTGCATATCAATACAACTCATATTTGTGAGAATCAAAAAACTCAAAACTACTAAATTTTTGTTTGGTAAATTTCTACTTTATTATTGAGGCAATAGTTTGTTAGCGATTAACTAATCTTTTTTAAACATATATAAATAACATAATATGTATGTATGTGTGTACATACGTACATACCTATACAATCAACTTAAAATATGTCAACTGCAATGCCACACATGCACACACACACACACCTAAAGAGAAAGGGAAGAGAACAATAGAACTCAACTTAAGACTTCAATAATGTCGGTTCGAACCACACTACTGAGCTCCAACCCCAATGTCACTAACTTTGGAAATATGATTTAAATTAGAAATTCTCATCAATTAGAGGGGACATCATCAAGGAAATTTGTTAGTTAATTAAATCCCCGAATCTAGATTTGTTAACTTTGTGCTTAACCGACCTTTTTTTTAAAAAAAAAAAAACTTTTGACAACACCTTTACCTTTGTTTATTCTCGGGTTTCGCGAAATTCTTGCTCGATTACCGTAGCTAACTTTCACTAAAACCTCAAATTCAGAACCATCCAACGACAAAGCATTTGTGAATTTATGCTATAAAGTTGGTGACAATCGATGTTGATTATATAGTTCTGAGACTAAATCATGTGTTTCTGTGGTTGGTTTGAAACTACTAAATCAACTTGGAATTGATTAATATTGTAATAGTTTAGCGTAGCCAGTCACGGAAGTGGATTCTCATTTGATATTGCTCTTCCAAATCCTAACAATATTTAAGACCATGTGCTCGTGCCTTGTTTGTTTTCAACTAAATTCATGAGTCCCCTACCCCTCAACATCAATTACCAGTTTCAGGAATAAAGTAATGTAGATTAAAAATAAAATCTTAAACTATCAAGTGAATACTATATTTTAAACATTTGAATCCACCGTAAGTTTGGGTTTGCATAGCTTTCCAAAAGGCCAAATTCCAGGCTCAATCTTACAGCATGTGTATCCATCTCTCTCTCTCTCTCTCTCTCAAAAACTAGAAAAGTTGAGGGTTCCACTAAAGACGAGCCGCAATCGGCGGTTGATGTGCTATAGCAAACATTAAACTCCAGAGCCAAGAAGCACCCACTATGCAAAAGGGAACAACGCGCAACACTTTTTCAAGATTGAGAACAATAAAAGACCACGAAATACAGCAGGGACCATTACCACTTATGTCTCCCTTTCTCTTTACAGGTGAGAGCCTCTAATTTGAAATTAGCACTTAAAAGTTAATTCGGCAACAATTTTCATTTCACAAACCCAATTTTAAAGATAAATTTCAAGATTGTTTAGACGCTTGCATTAGGTATGTTTGGTGAAAAACAAAGTTCATATGTGAGTGAGAGACCTTGGTTAGCTCCATTTAATAACGTAACAAGGCAAGGGTAGCAAATTCTGAGCAACATCGAAAACATTATTATTTTTCAGTTCGTAACTACTATAAACGAATGAGCTAATATTGAGATAAGCTCCCCTCCCCCGGATATTATCAAGCACTGCTCTCTCTCTCTCTCTCTCTCTCACACACCCCCCCCCCCCCCCCCCGTTCCAACCATTTGAAGGGAAAAACAAATTTCTAAATTTGACTAAGTACGCAAAATATTACGCAAAAACCACGACAACAATTTAAGACTTTCCTTGTTTGATTAGAACTCTGTTTAGGAAAGATATTTTAGGCGATTTTCTGCCCTTTTTGAGGCCATATACATAGGAAAACAAGGGAAACACGTTTAGGGAGCTAGAGTTTAGAATTTAGAACAATTCTTTTCAATATTTTTCATCTCTTTTGGAGACGATGAAGACAGGGATTGAAGAGGATCGAAGGCGAAGTCAAGAACAACGATTGGAGAAAAGTTCATCTTTGGATTCTCCACCTACTAGTTCTATTTTTCTCCCTTCTATGTATTCTTTTTCACGCTTCGTATTTGTTTTTCTACAATCCATCATGAACTAGATTAATTGTCAACTGTAAGGGATGGTATAATTTTTCTTTTTTCCTATTTTATGAGAATTCTGTGGATGTGAATGATTTCAAGTGTTTGGCGTATAAATTGGGTTTAATGATCGCAATGCGTGATTAGAGCTTGATCGCCCCTAGTTATTGAATTTCAGAATCGTTGATGAGATCGAGAGACGATTAGCGATTGTTGCTTCGATTAAACTAAATCAATCGATATTAAAATGCATGAAAATGAATTTAATATTAATTGAACCCTAAAACGGTGTTAAATCTTATACAAATGCTTCCTAGTGTTTGGATTAATTGAGTGAAAACTGATTAGTTTTAGACCTAGAAAGAATCGTATGAGATGATTCTATAATGCTCGAAAGAGATTGTGGATACTTTAGTTTCTGGCTTCACACAATCATAAAACCATTTAATCTAAGGATTAGATTGAAACATGAATTAGGTAAATGAACCTACCTTACACTTGAATTTAAGCCTATCGAGTATTTGTTATAATTTTGATTTGTGAGTAATTTTTAGCTTAATATTAGTTTTAACTTAGGACAACCCACTTCATATCGATCAATTTAGCTAAGTAACACAAGTCACTTTTACGGGTAAAATCACAATATTTGTGGGATTCAACAATGTACTCATCTTATATTACTTATACGACTGCATGCATTTGTGCAGCCCCAACAACACACACATCCGATGTACACAAGAAGTACGTAAATCTTTAATCTGGTGTGTATGACAAGTGCATGGGTATTATCTAGGTTGCTAATCTCGAACTAGGCCTAACTATAGCAGAGCTGCAAAAAAGGTTAGCAGCAGATGTAATTGCATTCATCCCATATTAAATTATACGTAATGATCAACCAAGAGACTCACGCGAAGAGCAGAGACCCCAGTGAAAACATTTCCTATTAGAAATGTCCTCATCGTATTCTCGAGAACCCCGATAATTCCTCAGCATTTGGTAGAAGATATGCTCTTGTCTAGTTCCTGACATTCAACGACCAAGATAGCACCAGTTAATTTCCTTGGATAAAATTTGATAAGAAATCATGACAATGTTCATGATGATAAGGGCATATATACCTTTGTCCACACGGCAATAACACTTCCAGCTAGTTAAATTGCGATAGGAGTAACATGCAGACAGCCATTATTGGAAAAGCAACCAGGGCTGATGTCTGAATTCGCAGGTTAAGATAGAATTTATAACAAAGAGGTGAAATTTATTGTGCAATGTTTATACAGAAGAAAATTTTTGTTTTAAGGTATGAAGAAGAACCTACCACAAAAAAGACCACCTCCTCATGAGCAAGAGCTGCAGTAAGTTCACTGCTTTTCATCGCATACCTAATGAAACCTTGCAACTATACATTTAAAAAAAAAAAAGAAAAAGAAAATACCAGTCTGTATCAGCAAATATACCGAGGTGCAGACAGTAAGATATTTAATAATCAGAACCTTCCCCATACAGTCATGCTCAGTTAACAAGTATTGCATTTCATTTCAATCTTCTCTTCTACAATGAAAATTAGGGCAAAAATATTGTTCTACAATCGACTTCATCGAAATCTAGTTCTCAATTGTAAATGCCGTTGTTTGAGAAAAGAAAAAAGCTGGAATGACATTTACAGTTTGGCTTGGTTGGTTAGGTACTTAATTAATGAAGTAACAGTAATTCTCTTAGCAATGTTAACTGAAAGGGCACAGGCAACAATCAATAATGTCTAGAAAGACTGCGGGAACTAGCAGGGAGCAAAAGGGGGCATGTGGCCCCTCGGTCTGGTCAACCCATGATTTGTTCTTTTCTTCTGCATTGCAAAATTGAATGGCCTTAGAATGTTGTATCAGGCATGGGCAGATTAGCCTAGCTGCTGGCTATAATGTTGACAATATTAAACCTAATTTATCTCTTTCATTTTTAATTCTGATTCAAAAATAGTTGAACCCCTCTTTTTTCCCATTTTGATTTTCCAATGAAAATTCAGAAGTTATCTCAGTTTGACTCGACTCTATTGAAAGATGGAAGTCCTGCAGCAGCAGCTTACTCAAAGAACAAGATAGGACCCTCAGGCCGGAGTGACTAACCTAACCGACCCTTAAGGAAACCCAAATAACTGAATCACGTGGGCATATGCTCCAAAAGAGAGAGAAGTACAGCAAGAAAGAGTAGAACTTGCTGAGTGATTAATCATTTGCATTGTAAACTTTGTAAAGAATGAACATTGCGATATTTCACATTTAGGAAAAACACCCTTCCTGCTGTCAACCTCACCATAAGCTTGAAAACTTGCAACAGACTACCACTATTTCCACGGCACAATGATGCTATTGAATTTTGCATGCACTGTGTGTGTGTGTGTGTGTGTGTGAGAGAGAGAGAGAGAGAGAGAGAGAGAGCTACACATGTATGTTTGCAGGCGTGTGAGAGAGAGAGGAAGAGGGAGAGCTACATGCTTATGGGAGAGCTAAACGTAATCGTTCGCTTGAACGTGAATCAAGGCTCTCCAAACCTACCTCAACTGTGTTACTATCTAAATGTGCATTGTAGTTTGGAAAAATAAATGGAAAAATTAAATTGAAAGCCGAAAGGTAGTAATCCATATGTGCTATGTCTTACGAGTTTTTAGTTATTTTATAGCACATATATCCAACAAACGAAGCCAATACATCCCAAGTAAAATCTGGATCCCCACAAGCCACAGCCTCAGAACACAAGAGGAATGAAACCATGCTGGGGGGAGGAAGAATAAATTCAATACCTGATGATGATATTGCTTCACAGCTGCAAATTTCTTCAAAGCTTGAGACTTGCAGAAAACAAAGATAGACCCCCCTCTCGAAACATAAGGATCCACAAGCCCCTTTAGTGTTTCGAGATAATCACCAAAAAGAGCTATAAAGAACTACCAGCAAAAACACTTTTCTTAGGATTTGCAACTTGAGGTAGAAAAGAAGCAGAGCTAATAAAAAGAGGATCAGATTGTACAAGCTAGAACTTAAAAGTTTTGTGAATTGGAAACTATCCATAAAATGGTAAATTATACCTTCACAACTGGGCATCTCCTCCAGATTTCCCTTCTAATCTTTGATGTTCGCAACTGTAACAAGAGTTTCATTACGCAGTGGACTGATTTAGTGGTACTCATGAAGTAATTTGTATGTATGCTTCGCAAGAACAAAGTAGAAAATGTAAATACCTCAGCCATGTGAACAGCCTGCTCAAGTTGCTGAATTTGAATCCATTGTTCAGACACAATATCAGCTGTCTGTGTGAAAAAACAGAAAATCAAATAAGGGAGAACCATGGGATGATAATTGTGATTTAACTTAGTTGCTAAAACTAAACTCCTTGTTTGAAATAGTTGGCAGCCCATCTATAATAACATCAATAAGCTCCTGCCGAATTTAAAGAGCACTTATAATCTGTTTCCCAGTTTCTGTTCTTAGTATTGGCAGTTATTTGGTATCATGATAGAGGACACGAATAGGACAAATTTCCCTTGCACAAATAAATTTGAGTTAATCCTTGACTGAAATATTCACTCCCAATATGAAGCAACTTCAATTGCAGAACCATCTATCTGAAAATTTTTACACAACAAAATAAAAAACGGGATTGTGCAACAACAAGAACTGACCTCTCCAACTTGCGAAGTAACTTCTTTTAATCTTCTTTCAGCATCTAATGCCTTGTATTCCAAAGTGTTGATTTCAAAGTTATTTCTCCGAGAGGCTGCCCACAGAAGTCGGACCTACATTATCATAGCATCAATTTAATTGAAGAACAAGGAAGCATAAATCAACTAATACTAAGATCATACAACACCTCTTCCTCGAGAGCAGCGATCTTCAAATTCGCACGCGAGTAATCATCCTCAAAACTCGACAACTCAGACTTCAAACGATCAATCTCTGCAGTCAGCTCCTCAATTTTCTTCTCACAGTCTCTGAAATACTGGCTTTTCGCGTTTACCTCCCCAATTCTTTCATCAAGGATCGATTCTGCGAAACCCGAGCTGGAGCAACTCATCATCGATTCAATTCAAACGAAACAAAGCGAAATTCATTACGATTTATAATGAAATAATACCTAATCGAGCGATTCTGAGCTTGGCCTCTTCCACCTCGCAATGGAAAGAGTTTTGGTTCCACTGATCAGCGGAACAAGACGACGGCGTTTGGGAATGGATCGAAGAAATCAGGGCATTTGAGACAGCGAGAGAGACGAATATGGCGGGAAGCAGTATCGATGATATTGCCATTGCAACTCAGCTAAACCACGTTAGCTCGTTCGAGTTTGTCGGCGATGTTTCCACATTATATATATATATATATATATATATATATATATTTATTTATTTAATTAATTTTCCAAAGAAAAGAAGATGAAGAAATTATTAATTATTAACAGGGAAAAAATAAAACCTAATTTTCATCCAAAAATTCATCTTAAAATAGACAAGTGATTCTTAACGATACTAATATTAATTATCTTATTCTTTTTCCTTAAGCTATTTCAATAAAAAAATATCTTTCGAAAACAAAAAGATACTTAACATTTTTGTTAATAATAGGATTGATGATTGTCGAAATTTTCCATATTCGATTTCACTAAGTCTAATTAATCATATTTCGCACAACAAACTTCTTATGACAAACACAATCAGAGTTTGCGTAATTCCCATGTACTTGATTTTTGTTCGACCAGACTTGATTAAATTATATTTCCCAAATCAAATGATAATCTACAAGTAAAAGTT
The DNA here is from genome assembly GCA_026212405.1 of Petrea volubilis. NCBI lineage: Eukaryota > Viridiplantae > Streptophyta > Magnoliopsida > Lamiales > Verbenaceae > Petrea > Petrea volubilis. The sequence goes on from CM047881.1 coordinate 22,093,198, forward strand.
TTTAAATTTCAATGAGAGGAACTGTGAAAAATTGGGCCATGCAGGCAACAATTAACAATTTCCGAATACTAATTTTGTCGTACCAATCTAAAAGTGGTTCATCATTCTCTTAAAATTATTTTCATTTACAAAATAAATATAAAGTATTTGTCACTTAATTAACACTAGAGATGCAAAACGAATAGAACTTGCTTGCGAGCCTGATGAGCTGACTCGAATTGAGCCGAGCCTATATAAGTTCTTAGCTAAGTAATTATTATTTGTTGGCTCGCAAATATTTCACTTTTAATATTTATTTTTATTTTTATATAATTATAAATAATATATTGATTTTTGAATTCGAGCCTGTACATGATTTCAAATCTATAATTTATTTATAAATTAGAATCAAACGAATCGAATCCAGCTTGGCCTATTCTTTTCCTGTTCTTTCTTGATTCATTAGCCTCGAACTCAATTTGTTTAATTCGAACTCCAGTTCGAATCCAAACACAAAAATCATTGAACACTCAGCTCAACTTAATTCATTTACAGTAGTACTTATCACCGATTCAATCAAGCGGCCCGAACTAAAATATTTCGTATAAAATATTCTATATAGGATTTGGCCGAAGGAAAACCTGCTAAAACCCAAATGAACCCTGAAAGTTCGACACTCTTCTAGCATAAACCCACCGAATTTCCAGACCAATCTCTCTCTCTCTCTCTCTCTCTCTTCTTTAATTTTTTCATTCGTCAGTCTAACATCACAAACGAAAACACTAAAATAAAATCATCGATTAAGAGTCCCATTTAAGAATCTGTATCAAAATTAGGATAAATGGGCGTGGATTATTACAAGATATTGCAGGTGGACAAGAGTGCGAACGATGATGAGGTGAAGAAAGCTTATAGAAAGCTGGCTATGAAATGGCACCCCGACAAGAACCCCAACAACAAGAAAGAAGCTGGGGCTAAATTCAAACAGATCTCTGAAGCCTATGAGGTGTGTGTATATGTGTGTGTGCAATCTTCCTTCTGATTTCTATTTCTGTTCCTAAGCAGAATATATATATATATATATATCAGCTGTGTTGAAGTGGGTCCTTTTTTTTTTTGTTTAAATATTTTGGGATTTGATTTTGAAGTTTCATGTCTTGAAATTAGAAATTATGATTGTTCAAATTCTGCACACATATATTACTGGGGATAGTTTTCAGTTAGTTAGCCACGTCATCCACTAGTTGCTAATTGTTATTAGTTAGTAATTGTAAAATTAGAATAACTTAGCTTGTACGCTTCGTTCCTATTGTTCTATATATATACTCTTGTACGGTTGTTGACTTGACTTGAAGAATCAGATGTTTTCCACTCTCTCTCTCAGTTTCTTGGTGTCAGCTTGGATCCTTCTGCGTTCTCCTCTGATTTCCTTGTTTTTCAGCCCTAATTTCTTCCTGTTATGGATCTCTCCTCTTCTCATCTTCCTACTCCTGGCGATTCCGCCATGGACGACAGTCTCAACCCTTTCTTTCTTCATCACACCGATCATCCTGAATTAGTGCTTGTCTCACAACCTCTGACTGGGGAGAATTACGCCTCTTGGTCGCGTGCCATGAAAATTGCTCTATTGGAGAAGAACAAGTTTGGATTTGTTGATGGCACCATTTCAAAACCTATTGGTGACGATGCGCTTCTACTTGATTCCTGGAATCGCAACAACGACATTGTTGTTTCCTGGATTTTGAACTCAGTATCCAAAGATATTGCGGCTAGTGTGACTTCCGCCGACCCGGCCTCTGAAATTTGGAATGACCTACGTGATAGGTTTCAACAGTCCAATGGTCCGCGCATCTTTCAATTACGTAGGGATATGATGCATACCGTCCAGGATATAGATCCAGTGAATGTGTATTTTACCAAACTAAAGACTATATGGGAGGAGTTGAGTAATTTTCGACCGGCGTGCACTTGTGGCCAGTGCACTTGTGGCGGCGTTAAGGAGTTGGCTGCCTATACTCAGATGGAATACGTTATGATGTTTCTCATGGGGCTCAATGAAACTTTTGTGCATAGTCGAGGTCAGATTTTGACGCTTGATCCCCTCCCTCCTATCAATGAGGTGTTCTCCTTAATTGCTCAAGAGGAGAGCCAGCAGAAAATTGGCTTGCCCTCTGTTCAGTTGCCGAGTTCTAACCGCACTTTTGGTTTCCAGCAGTCCTCTGCATTTACTGTCAAGAGTGCTGCATCTAAATCTTCTAAGCCTGGTGATAACAGGTCATGTTCCCGTTTCCCTCGCAGAGAACGTCCTTTTTGTTCCAATTGTCAAATACATGGTCACACAATTGACCGATGCTACAAAATTCATGAGTACAAACCAAAATCCACCTCTATTCATCAACCACCCTCCTCTTCTGCTCAGCACAGTCATGTCAATTTCTCCTCTGACAGTCCTTCTTCTATGTCGGAATTTTCTCAGGATAGATTCCCAGGTATGTGTTTTTCAGTGGCTTCTCATGCTGGCTTTTTGCTTGATAACAGGTGGATTTTCGATTCGGGGGCTACTAGCCATAATTGTCATAATCGCGCCTTATTTGGGGAGCTTCTCTCTATTCTTGGGCCACGAGTTATTTTGATTAATAATCAACAAATCTGCGTGAGTCATATGAGTCACATCTATTTGGCCGAACATCTTACACTTCGTGATGTTCTTTTAGTGCCCAGCTTCCAATTTAATTTGATCTCAGTTAGTGAACTCACTCAAGATGCCAATTTCACCATCCTTTTCTCATCTGATCTTTGTCTTATTTAGGACAAGTAGGGGATAATGATTGGCAAGGCTAGCCGGATTGGAGGTCTTTACTTGTTTCAACCCGATGACTCTTCTTATACACATTCAGCCATGTCTGCTCTGCATTTGCGCCATCTATGGCATTCCAGATCAGGCCATCTTTCTTTTAAGCAACTTACTGTTCTGAAAGGTGTTACAACGTAATTTCCCTTCATCTGTTGCTCCTTGTCACGTATGCCCGTTGGCTAAACAGAAACAACTTCCATTTCAATCTCATAATAACATGGCTTCTCACAGCCTTTTGAATTGTTACATGCTGATGTCTGGGGTCCATACTGTGTTCCTTCTTATAATGGTGATACTTATTTTCTTACATTGGTGGACGGTCACTCAAGATTCACATGGGTTTATCTTTTGAGGCATAAATCTGAAGTTGCTGTTATAATTCCTCGATTCTTAACTATGATTGAAACTCAATTTCCGACTAGAGTCAAATGCTTTGGGTCTGATAATGCCAAGGAATTTTTGTTTACTGAAGTTTTTTGCTGAGAGAGGGGTGTTACATCAGTTTTGTTCTGTAGAAAGACCCCAACAAAATTCAGTTGTATGAAGAAAGCACCAACATTTGCTCAATGTGGCTTGAGCCCTATATTTTCAGTCCAAGATCCCAATTCAATATTGGACAGAATGCATTCTCACTGGCACATATCTAATTAATCGCACTCCCTCTCCTTTATTAAATCAGAAGACACTCTTTGAATTGCTTTATAAAAAGCCAGTAGACTACTCTCCCATGAAAGTGTTTGGTTGTTTAGCCTATGCCTCTACACTACATGCCCATAGATCCAAATTTCATCCTCGAGCCATTCCTTGTGTTTACTTGGGATAAAAGGTTATAAGCTGCTTAACCTTGCTAGCAAGTCCATCTTTATATCGCGAGATGTTATATTTCATGAAACCTGTTTTCCCTTCCATTCTCTATCTTCTGATGATCCCACACATACCTCATTTCCTGAAATTGCACTCCCTATCCCTATTGCTCCACCTGATCCTACTCCACCTATTCCTCCTCCTGAGTCTCATCATTCTTTCTCTACTTTTGTTCCTCCAATTAGAAAATCAACTAGACTCTCCAAACCTCCTCCTTATCTTCGAGATTATCATTGTAATCTTGCCTCTACTTCTTTTGTCTATTCCTTATCCTCTTTCCAATTATCTGTCTTTTGACAAGCTTACCACTTCATATAAAAATCTTGTTCTGAATATCTCCTCAACCTATGAACCTCAACTCTGGAGGTGGCAATTGGGCGGGTTGGGTTGGGTTTGGATCGGGTCATAGTGGGTTGGGTTGAAAATGGGTTGGATTGTAGATGGATTGGAGGTGGGTTGTAAATGAATTTGATATGATTCTTAAGCGGTTCAATGCATGATTATTATATGTTTAATCAAGGCAAAAAAAAAAAATTAAGTTATTAGTTCCTGTATTCTTTAAATAGTTTTAAAATACTAAAATAAATTAAAATTAAATAAAAATTATATATATATTTTTTTGTTTATGGGATAATCCATTTACAATCCGTGTTCAATCCGTAATCAACCCACCATCAACTCATCTACCATCCATTATCAACATCAACCAAATGAGACCCAACCCATTTTAGAATATGTTAGACCCGACCCAACCCAATCCAACCCACTTTAGAATATGTTAGACCCAACCCAATCCAAAACCATATAGGTTGGGTTGGACCCGCGGTTCCTAACCCATTTTGCCACCACTACTCAATTCTATCATCAAGCAATTGAATTTGACCATTGGAGAAAGGCAATGCAAGCTGAGCTCGATGCTATGGAGTTAAACGGTACTTGGTTCGTGGTCCCTCTTCCACCATCCAAGCAATCTGTTGAATGTAGATGGATATATAAGGTGAAATTCCAGTCTGCTGGTATGATTGATAAGCACAAGGCCAGGCTCATCGCCAAGGGTTTTACACAACAAGAAGGGGTAGACTTCTTGGAGACTTTTTCCCCCGTAGCTAAACTGGTGACTGTCAAAGTCCTTTTAGCCCTTTCAAGGTCTCAACGCATTTGGCTCAAATGGATGTGAACAAGGCCTTTTTGAATGGAGATCTTCATGAAGAGGCATACATGGATTTCCCTCTTGGCTAGATACCACAAGTTTTTCCATCTAGGCAAGCTACATAAATCAATATATGGTCTCAAACAGGCCTCTAGGCAGTGGTACAGCGAGTTTTCTGATGCTCTCTCTCTCTCTCTCTCTCTCTCTCTCTCTCTCTTAGGATTTGTTCAGTCTAAGGCTGACTATTCCCTTTTCACAAAAGGGTCTGGCTTAGATTTTATTGCTATTCTGGTTAGCCACGTCATCAACTAATTGCTAATTGTCATTAGTTTGTAATTGTAAAATTAGAATAGCTTAGTTTGCAAGCTTCGTTCCTGTTTATAGATACTTGTACAGTTTTTGACTTGACTTGAAAATAAAGAATCAGATATTTTCCATTATCTCTCCTCTCCCCCTTTCATCTCTCTCAATTTCTCACTGTAATAACATATTCGCAGAGTTTGGTTTTCCAAGCCTGTTCGGAGGCATGGGAGACGGTGGTGGAACAAGGCGTGATTCGATATTTTCTAGTCCCACCTCTGTTGATGATATGTTTACAAGCTCGTTAAGGGACAGCCTGCCAATGAGAACCTCCGCTCCTAGAAAAGCACCTCCTATTGAACACAAGCTGCCCTGTAGCTTAGAGGAGCTGTATAAGGGAACTACGAAGAAGATGAAGATTTCGAGAGAGATAGCCAATGCTAGCAGGTACGTCGCTCTTATCGATTGTTTGTTGGTCATTGTATTCAGTTCTTAAACATGATCTTTTTCACTTACCTAGTTGTTGGGAGCTTCCTTGAATTGAATTGTGAATTATTGGTTGAACATGAAAAATTTGTGCTCACCAAGTTTTTAGGCCCTCATGCACCAAGTGATCGAAACTTCATATAGGTTGATCAAAGGTGACCGATAGTCAAACTAATAGTAGGTGCAAATTGTTAGAAGGCAAATAATGTTAAGGGGAAATGATAATTTTCAATATGTGGGAGTGTTTTTTGTAATTTCACCACACTTCAGGGGTGGTAACTGTAATTAGCGTTATTTTTTATTTATTTGGGAAGAAACATTTGCATAGCTTCCGGCTATTTGGTGCATAAGTAGGGTGAACATACGATGATATAATAAAGTGGAATGCTGGCATCATTAATGATCTGCATGTTCATACTCTAGTCAGATATATATATATATATATATTTACACATGTCATCATCACCACTTTGAGCCACAAAAGATCACTGCCTTCTTGGGACAGGCCATAATTTGCTGAGTTTCGGTTTGACTCATTCGTTGTTTAATAACTATTCTTCTTGTTACGCAGGAAGACAGAACTGGTGGAAGAGATACTTACCATCGACATAAAACCGGGCTGGAAAAAGGGGACAAAGATCACATTCCCGGAAAAAGGGAACGAACAACCAAACGTCATTCCTTCAGACATAGTGTTCATAATAGACGAGAAGCCACACAGCGTTTTCATGAGGGACAGCGATGATCTTATCGTCATGCGGAAGACTTCGCTCGCTGAAGTGTTGACAGGCTGCACGGTCCGGCTGACGACACTGGACGGGAGGACCTTAACGATACCTATTAACAACATGACTAATCCGAGCTACGAAGAGGTGGTGCCTAGAGAAGGAATGCCCATTCCGAAAGATCCCACAAGAAAGGGGAATCTGAGGATCAAGTTCAACATTAAGTTTCCGACTGGGTTGAGTGCTGATCAGAAATCTGGATTCGAGAAACTACTTTATTCTTGAAATTAGGAGATGATGTTTTGTGGGGTAGTCGTCCTAGTACTCACGGAAAAGCCCCCCTCTCTCTCTCTCTCTCTCTCTCTCTCTCTGTTGGTACCTGCTCTGTGTGTGTGTGTGTGTGTGTATATATATATATATATATATGTTTTGAAACTGAAAACCGGATGCACCCTATTGTAAGCTGGAGAGGGTAACCTTAAATCATCTTCTCCAACTGTTTGTTTATATATATTTTACTTTTTGCATACATGAGACAGATGCAGTTTGAACCTTGTGGATGGAACAGATCTAGAAACATTTACATGATCAATATTTGAAGATTATATGATGAATTTTCTATAAACACCCACATTACTGTTGAATTTATAAATGTCGTAAATTTGTATCATTGAACCTGAAAGTTTCTTCTAGATATGATTTTCACAATTTTATTGAATTGTCTAAATTCTTGATGCTGGAACTATTAAATTCTTATTGATCTTCTAAACACATCTTTTGTTACATGCACATGTTGGGATTCTTTTTCCATTTATATGGTCTTATTTATTAATTAATTGTACATAGTGTGTTATCCATTTAAAAAGTCCAATTATATGATCCATCAAAATTTAATGACTTCTAGAAATATCAAATTGAATATGATGAGTTTTACATCTATAGAAATTCAGTCGCACTTTTATAATATTTATTTTACTAGTATATACCACATGCAAGGCACAAGAAAAAATATTTATATTTTTATATTATCATGATTTGTTATTAAATAAAAGAAATGATAAAAAGCAAAGTTGCTTTTTGTACAACATATATCTGTAGATAAGTATATTCAAAGTTCATTAAATAACAAGATACATTCAAGTTCAATATTAAATTTTGCTATTCAAAAAGACATGAAAATATTTTTTTTAAAAAAAATTATGAAGAAATAAGTGATAAATAATTTTAAAAATTTAAAACTACAAGTAAATTGTTGTTTGATTTGAATTTTGTAAATGGTAATAGATAAAAGAAACAACATAACATGAGCCCATGAAATTAAAAATCCAAGACAATGGTACTGAAGAAATTTCTTGCAATGTGTTCCCATAGAATTCCCTATTCACATATTTGATAATCATAAGTTGCGACCAAAAGAGGAATCACAAATTAAATTATTAAAGTTGTCTCAAAGTAAAAAGAAATTAACAGACATTATTATTATTATTATTATTATTATTATTATTATTATTATTAAGTAAAGAAAATTGATTGATAAGAAGTAATTTCACTGGGCGCATGGTCGGCTGATGTTTCTTAGATATGTCCTCGCATCACTGCTCATGCTGCTTTCGTTTGCTGTCCAAAGAGATAATACGAAAATAAGCAGAGTTATTGGGTACTTCGATTAACAAATTTTACAAATAAACAAGAAAATGCACAAGATGACAAGGTTTGTATACTTTTTAGATTTGTAGAAATTGTAGAAAAAGTTGAAAAAAATGGAAATAAAAAAAAAAAAGCAGTAAAATTTAATGCTACTATAGTTTGTTGTCACCAGCTCAAGTTTTTACCGATGCATGGCAAATCAAAGCGTTGTCGAAAAACAGTGCTTACCCGTTTCTCTTCTTCCATCTTGGCCTTGATGAAGGAGTAGATTGCAACTCCAACTATAGCAATGGCAGTACCAATACCAGTTTGTAGTGAAATCTTGTTACCTGTCGAAAGTTCAAATTATCAGTTAAATCTCTTACAGGCATCATTAAAGCCAATGTCTGAGAGTTAAAGAATCGGGCGTGCGTAGCATATTTACCAAAGACCAAGATTGAGAAGCCGATCACGAAAACACGTTTCAACACATTTCCAACAGCATGAGTTAGTGGCGCCACTCTCTCGAGGGTGTTGGTTGCCAGCTGAGAAGCAAAGAAGAACAAGATTCTCAATCCTCATGCTCTCTCTCTGTAACACACACACACACCCCATTGCAGGCTCTCGAAATAATCATACCTGATTGTAGAGGTGGTAAAACATTCCGACCCAGAAAAGATCGGAGATGAACTTTGTCAAACCAACTTTAGCAATTGCATCATTAAACCCGTGCTGGATCAGTTGAGGTCCTTCAATCTAATGCAATTACAAAAACGAGAAAGAAAAAATTAAGATGACAAACGAAACACCAAGACAAGAGACAATCAATAAAATTGCCATTTATCCGAAGGAACTCACAATTAAGGCAGGAGGAATGCAGACAATAAGGGCAAGAATAGAAATGTAGGCATACAAGTTGGTGCTATCCATGTCGGTCTGCAAAAAAAGCATTAGAAATAGAACTAACATTTTACCGAAGATAGCTTGAAGTTGTTCATCATTGTTGATAATTGGTACTATATATATGATGGTAATCTAGTGAAACACATCACTTAACCATAGCTTTCTTTGAATATATGCTCCTGTAAGTGAAAGAGATGTTGGAGATCATAGCACTGACGAAGCCCGTCCAGTTGAAAGACAGCTCAGTCAATGATGCCATCGACACACCTGCATTTAATCTGTAACATTCAAAACTACAAAAGAGAAGCTGTCTAGATACATGAAGCGAACTACACACACACACACACATATAGCATCATCATTCTAAAACTATATAGTATACCCTTTTATCATTCATGTACATATATTGAATCAAGACATATATAATATCAGTGAGATTGGGTAAAATTTTGACATGCAACATGTATTACTTGCTTGGTTACGTACTTAAAAATAAAAAAAATTGCTAATTCCCCAACTAGCCTTTGTGTATAAAGGAAGAGAGCTTACCAATGACGACTGGAGCCAACGACAGCCATAATGTTAAGGGTATCTGCTGTCCAAGGATGAATTGCGAAGCGGCCGCATTGAAGAAAGGCTCAAGGGCTAATTACCAAGTCAAAAAAGAAAAATAAGACAACTTCAAACAAAATGGACAATTTCATATATATAGATATGTGTGTGTGAGAGTGTGTGTTGTTACCTTTAACGGTGTGAGTGAAGGAGACAGCCACTGCTGCAAAAGAAACGTTGCTAGTTACATGGCCTAGAGCATGGCACACAGCAACTGGGATGAGCAGCTTTAAGAGATTTGAGTCCATTGGCTACACACCAAAGAAACAAATCATTGATTACTATGCCAAAATATTGGACAAAGAAATGAATATATTTCCGAATTATTTGAAAAGATCAATGCATTTAGCCTCAAAGATACGTCCACAAACATTTCTATCGCATGTAAATATTCAATCCGAACTTCCCAAATAAAAATTTATAGCTCCACCCCTATTGGTGTGATGAAATTAGAATGCTAGGGATAGAAATAGAAAATAAAACAAGAAGCCGAAAAAAAAGATCCGAATGCTAGTAGATAAGTAGAATCCAAACTGTTACGAGTATGGCAGAAAATGTAGTACGATTGTGTCGCTAAAGATTCGAACTGTAAAATGAGTAATATCTCAAACAGGCTATTATTAGTAAATCAAGAATTACATCCACTTACAGCTCTCTTAGGGAGGCCCACGGTCCAGCTGAATAAGCAGTAAATAACACCAACAAACAAATGTATAACAGACACAAAACTGCACACACAACAACGAATGAGTTGTTTAGTTGGCGGTGTATGTATATGTGTGTGTGTGTGTGTGTGTGTGTGTGTGTGTGTGTGTGTGTGGTTTTAATTCTAAGAAGATGCTTACTAAGGATAGGGGAAGTAATTGTAGATCTTCTTGTTAAGGATGTTGAAGATCACGTTCAGGAAATACCTAAAAAGAGCAGGGGCAAGTTAGTCATTTCAAGTCTCTGCAGAAACGATTCTGTGTAAAGCGTAACGTACCACATGAAGAAGAAGAACCCGGTGACCAGAGCCGGGTTTTTATCCAGGAACCCGACTTTAGCACCCCTGCGAAGGAAAACAAAAGGTTGGGTCGGGTTAAGAAAAGCTCGAAAACGGGTCGGGCTACCTGATCGGATATCATGACAACGGACCTCACCCGGCGGAATCACTGCTATCGGCCGGAGAAGAGGCCGCGGCGGGGCAAGGGCGGAGGTTCTCCCTCTTCGATGCCAGAGAAACGGCAATCGCCGGCGGAACTTCGAGGAGGATGCTCGGTCGGAGCTGCCTTCCCCATATCAAGTTTCCGGCGTCGTTGAGTTTTCCGCTGAGCCTCACGGAGGGGAAGCTGCAGTTTCCGGTGAGCCTCGCCGCCGGCTTCGGGGTGAGAGCGATGCCGCGGATGGCGGCGCCGGTGAGAACACGAGACTCCATTTTCAGTTTAGAGAGAGAGAGAGAGAGAGTAATGGGTTATGTCGGGACTAGAGAGAGGAATTTACGTAGAGAGGGAGTGGGAAGAGTATTAGAATGAGTGGATTGTTTCAGGTGAAGAAATGTGCGGTTCGTATTATTTGAACTTGGATTTTTTAATCTTCTCACGGATATATGGTGTTTCGCGGGCCACCGATTTTGGGTAGCACACTAGTTCTGTTTGGCAAGAGTAGGGCTGTCAATGGAGCGGATTTTAATTGAATTCGATCCGAGTCCAATACAAATTTTAACATATTCGATAGTTAAAATATTTATTAAATCAGATCTATTTATAAATATTTATAATTCAAAATACATAAATAAAATATGAAATTAAGTTATTCGATCCGTTAAAGGTCCGTATCCAAACTTTAACAATATTTTTTATTATATTAACAATCTTATATATATATATATAATATTAGTGAAAAAGTTTAAATAGACTGCAATATCTAAATTATTATAACTTATTATATACTTTTTTATATTTTTCAAAGTAATTTTTTTCAAAAAAAATAAAGTATAATTTTTACACATATTATAAAATAACTTTCTACTTATTTAAATTTTATTTTTTACATAAGAAAAAAAAATTATTGCATATTTTATTTTAAAAATTCAAAGTTTTCAACAGTTAATCGGTTCGAATTTTTCTATCAAAATTAGAATTTTTTTTTTCCCTTGGATTCGGATTCAATTGAAATGAATATAAATACTATAAGATTTGGGTTGGATTCGAATACTAAAGAGGCATATCGAATTTGGATTTTTCAAATTTGATCCAAATCCGATTCGTTGACAGCCCTAGCAAGAGATGTGTCCAGGTTTTGTCCAAATTTATTGGGGGTTAATTACATCTATACCCCCTACGAGTTTACGAAATTCCCACTAGTAGCCCTCTTAGATGAAAAATTGCACTTACACCCCCTTTAAAATATTAAAATTATAAATGCACCCCCTTCCGGTAGGGTTCTGGCGAAAAAGTGATAACGTCAGCCAAAAATTTATGTGATCTGACTATTTTACCCTTGGTAATTTTGCAAACTTAGACGGGGGTTGTATGTAATTTTTAAAGCTGAGAGGGGGTGTATGTGTAATATTTTATGAAAGTAATTAACCGTTATATTTTCAAAATTTGACTGTTAAAAATTTAAAAATGAATGTTTATGATTGTTTTTTGGTTATTAAAGTTCCGCCTCTCTCTCTGTGTCTCCACCCCCCCCCCCCCCAATATATATGTACCATTACAACTTTATTTGACATGTGTGTAGTGTAGATTACACACACGTGGCTTATTCTAGTCATTCTTCTAATATATAGGGTTGAAATACAAGAGAAAAAAAATCAAATTGGCTTGCAACGGAGCATTATGATAGCGAATATGAATGACAATTGTGGTAAATATGGTATTATTATTACTTAACTCATAGTGCCATCATTAGTCCTACCCTACTTGAATGAAAAAAAAAAAAAGCCTTCACATGGTGCCACGCGAATGAATAAGGCCGTAACACATATTTGTTGAGAAACTCCAGCTAAATATGCTTATGGGGGCAAAATTGTGTCAAAACATGTGGCGCTTAACATCATATTATTTGCTATTTATCTACTTTGTCATATTGTTAAGTCTAATGTTAACTAATTAGTATTATTATTATACACTTTAATTTGTTGAAAAATATTGTACCCTTCCTAGTTTCATATGTTGTCAATGATATTTTGTTTTCCTTATTTTCATATAGCTCTCGTAACCTGAAATATATTTTGTGTGTATTATGTAATAGAGTTTTGCCAAAAGAGGTGTGGAAAAAATCAAGCATTTTTTTAATATCTAAGTCTAACCATACATTCACAATTGAAAACAATACATATAAAATAACTTACCAAAGCTATAAGGAAATATGAAAGATACTATATTATTGACAAAAAAAGATACAATAATAATACTAATTAGTTAAGACTCAACAATTTAGAAAAATAAATAAATAGCAAGCAAGATGAGGTTAAATGCCATAAGTTTTGGCACAATGTTGCCCCCATAAGTATCTTTGGGTAGAGCTTCTTAACAAGCATATGTGACGGCCTAATTCATTCATGTGGCAGCATTTGAAGCCTCTTCGTCTTCATACAAGTAGGGAAGACACCGATAGGAGTACCTATGAGTTGGACAATAATACTACAATCACCACGATTTTCATTCGTATCCGCTATCACAGTGCTTGTTTTCAAGTCGAACTGATTTTTGTTTTATTTTTGGCATCTATCCTTCTTGTATTTCAACATAAGACACTAGGGTTGCATTTGGTAGTAGTATAGGATTGTGTGTGATAGTAAAATCATTAGATAAATATGCTATAAATTTGATATCAATCCATTGCATTAATATATTTGGTTGTAATTATTATTTCATGATATATCCTTCAAATTATGTTTGGTAGTATTCTTTTTTCCATATGAATTTGAAGCAAATCACGAAAAATCTTTTAATTTAAGCCACATCATATATTTAAGTGTAGTAAAGTAAATTTCAACTTTTATCAACCCAATCCAAATCAAGTGGATTACACATCCCATCCCCATAGTGGGATGGGTTATCCCATAAATGGATGGATAAGAAACTGGACCTATGTTTTTTCAAGGCTGAAAAAAATCTACCAAATATAATTATAGGTGGGATACACATATAATCTCGTACATAAACCCATACCAAACGCAACTTATAAAAATAGCTAGGAAAAAGAAAAAACATGTATATATACTTTAAATTTTCAACAGTTAAATTTTGAAAAATGTAACAGTTAATTACTTTCATAAAAAAATAACACATACACCACCTCTCTACTTTAAAAATTACATACAATCCCCTTTTAAGTTTGCAAAATTACCAAGGGTAAAATAGTCAGATCACATAAATTTTTGGCTGACGTCATCACTTTTTTGACGGAACCCTACCGGAAGGGGGTGTATATGTAATTTTAATATTTTAAAGGGGGTGTAAGTATAATTTTTCATCTAAGAGGGCTACTGGTGTGAATTTCGTAAACTCGTGGGGGGTATAGATGTAATTAACCCAATTTATTGGCTTTGGATATGTATTATATACATATATATATATATACACACACACACATCATATAGACAATTTTAATGAAGTTATTGATCATTTACACATATACCATTTTAATTTGTGAACAATAAGTGATTTTATAAGGATAATTATTCTCATCTTTCATGAGTTTAGGCAAAATTATAAATAACTTATTTTTATTTAGAAAATTACCAATACCCCCTGACATATATATCAATGTTTATAAAAAAATACCCTACTGTTAGTGAATTGCTAGAAGTGCCCTCGGTCAATTTCTCCATCATTTTTTGAGGATGAAAATACCCTTACTTATTGTAAAGTTTTGAAACTTAAAGGGTACTTATTGCAAGTTTTTGAATTACATAAGGGTATATTTGTAATATTTTTGGGAAAAAGACACAGAACAATGGATCACGCTCTCCAACGAGTTTTTCCGACAGGATTTGAAAAGACCTTGAGTTAATCACAATGAACAACACAATGGTGAAGTCCATTTTGGAATAGAGCTAGCCGATAGTGGTGGAGGAATTGGGCAGAGAAGATGTAATGACTGGCTAGAGTTTGATGTAGTTTTTATTTAATTAAATTCAGATGGATGGAGCATTGACAAAATTCATAGAGGTGTTATTATTTAATGACATGCTTGGGGAGATGAAAAAAATCGGTGTGTAACTTCGCCATCTAAGTGGTGGTGATACGGCGGCGGCGCGGAATATTATTCATGTTCAAAATAAAATAGGGTTATTGTAAGGGGAGTGAAGGTAATTCTCTCTTACAAGTATATAAGGGCAAAAAGGACATTACAGTCTCTTAGTCTGATTTAGCAATAATAGGACAAAACTCAATGGATATTTATAATTTTCGAAATAATAATGAATTATTTATAATTTCGCATAAACTCAAATAAATTGAGGGTAACTATTCCTATTTTATATTGTTAAAAAGTTTTGAGTCGAGCCGCCTTATCACTGCTCATATTTAGTCACTACAATTCTACAAAAATGCTAATTAAATTGGACCCCTATTATCAGATAACTGATTTAAGAGTTGTATACCGTAAGATAATTCTAGCAATACCGTAGGAAGTAATGAGTCATGCTATTTGATTAATATAATTCTTGCTTACTTAAAAAAAATATATATTTCTTTAAAATTGGAAATCTAATCCCCTAACTTTTAAATTAGGAATTATGCAAGGTTTTTCAAGCATAAATGGAATTCAAGTCCCAACCAAAAAAAAAAAAAAAATGAAATAGATGGGAAAAGTGAACTTGATGACAAATTAATAAAGATATTAAGGATGTGTTTACGATTTGTTTCTCAATTTGCTGATAATTTTCTACATGTTTGAATAATATTTTCCTTAATCACTCCTCAAGATTTATTTCAAAAAAGGTTCCCAAAAAGATAGCATACATTTGTTATTACAAACAACGATTGTTTGAACTTCCCCAATAAAAGTCCAAACAAGTTTTTGGAGCAGCACGATCCAAAATTAGTGGTTAGGTAGATATTTTTATTTGAGTGGTGGCGGGTCAAAAAATCAATTGTTCAATCCATCGATTCATGATAAAACTCATAGTTGACGTGTAAATGAAAGGAAATTTGATGAATTTGATGGAAACAAAGTTAATATATATATACACACACACACACACATGTAGACTTGTCTATTATAGTTTTACATAGACTGATTAACATACAGTGTGACTCTCTCTCTCTCTCTCTCACACACACACACACACACGCACATACACATGCACACACACAAAAAGAGTATAATTCCTCCAAGAAATTATACGGTGTGAATAGGCTATTATTTCATAGGAAGTGAAGTGGGGTATTCTTATCTTATTTATCATTAAGTGAGAGGTCTACGAGGAAGAGCTTGTCTTGTCCAACCAATATCCTGATCTCTCTCTCTCTCTCTCTCTCTCTCTCTCTCTCTCTCTCTCTCTCTCTTCTCGGATGATTAAAATTTATAAGCCAAGAAATCTTAGAAACTTGAATTTTAACACATCTTAGGCCCAATAATGATTAGAGCTTGAAGTGAACTCTACTCCATAAAACCACTTTCTTATTGGGCCAATTCCGCAATGTCAGATACTTGTAGGCTGCAATAACCAATCGGCCATTTTGTTCCCCTCAAGGCCCAAATCCCCTCCCAAGAAGAACCCCCAGAGAGAGACAGAGAGAGAGAGAGAGAGAGCAGAGAACATCTTGCCATTTTATTGGCTCCACGAATAAGAATTCAGTTTCTCTGCTTCGTCCAATGTCGTAGGTCAAATCTCACTGATATGTCTAGTACCTTATTTGAATAATTGGTAACTAATGTATCAGGTATATTCGATACGTGTGTAAAATAAAAATGAGATATAATTTAATTGTTTGCTGAATTCTCTATATAAATACACATTTTTCTTAACTACTATTATTTGCATTATCTTTTTAACTATTTATAATATATTTTATTAATTTATGAAAGGTTAAAAAATCAATTTAAATAAAACTATTTCGTGATTAAAAAATAAAAAATATGAAATAGAACAAATTTTTGAAAAAAAAAAGGATGTAGAGGAGAAAAGGGGGGAGATGAGATAATTGAAATGGGAAAAACAACGTTGTTGTAGAGAAAAGAAATAATATAGGAGAGAGAATAGTAGTAAAAGGTATTTTAGTCTTTAGAAATATCACAATTACACATATTAAAGAAAAAGTCAAATGCCTTCTCCCTTAAATATAGCACAAATATTGGCACACTCAATGCATATGCATAATTATAAAATTAATTTAATTTGATAGCACTATCAAAATATTTTTAATTTTTTTAATAAATTTATAAAATTAGTTATAATTAAAAATAATAATTTAAAACAAAAAACTAATTAATTACAAAGAATTTGAAAAAAGTGATATTGAGGAGTATTAAGACATAAAAGAGAATAGAGAGGGAAGAGACGGAGACGGAGAGAAAAAAAGGTTAGGTAAATAAAAAGAACATGTAAGAGGAGAGATAGGAGAGAAAGTAAAAAGAAAAAAAACGATAAAAAAAAAAAAGAAAGAAGAAATTGACTGACCAGAAAGTGGACAGATCAAAAGTACTTATTAAGTGATGCTGCCCATTTATATAATAGTATAGATAATAATTTTTTTTAATTGGTATTTTAATTATTAATGATATAATTGTATAATATATGAGTATGCATATATATATATATATATATTGATTTAATTATTTGAGAGAGAGAGAGAGAGAGAGAGAGAGAGAGAGAGAGAGAGTTTGTTTTATATTCCAGACAGCAAGTATGTTACCATGAAGAGATGATAGATTGGATATCAACTACGTGTTTGTTCAACTAATTCTTCAAAAATAAAAGGAAAATTGAAGAGAACAATAGTGGACAATTAATATTCAAAAAAGTTTAGGTAGATTATTTCAAGTTTATTGATTTACAACCTTAGAGCAGTAACATCAGTATCGACTTTTGGTGCAGTCAAACTAAACTAAGATTCGGCGACTGATGTAACAAATTAAATATATGCATCAATTAACTAATGCCTTTTTAAATAATTTAATTATTTGCAATTAAAACAAGGCTTTTTTATAGTTAAGACACCATAACATCAAAGAATCTGGGAACTATATATGTAAAAAGACTTGGCTCAACAACTCTGTTGAGTATTCTTTAAAATAATAAGTTCCTCAAAAAAAAAAAAACAATGAATGCTGCATTTTGGAACTATCTTGTGTGTAATTTAATGTTGGGATAAAATAAATAAAATACTTTTAAAGGACATATATAAATGCTCACAACAACAAAGTCATGACCAAACTCATTTAGTAATGCAACTCATGGCTCATTTTTGGATAGTCGGACGCGAATTCTATGCTGCACCTTGTATCTGAATGTACGATAATTTTATCTAGATGAAAATAAAAATCAAAAAATGAAAATGAATTAAATGGGCAGTTGTCAGTTCAATTCATTCGACTAATTAGTGCATTGTATCAGACTGCAATATTTGCAAAATTGATTAGACTGGGAACAATACATAACTAGTTAGTTTGATGAATAATACGAGTCTGTTTAAATTATCTTTTTATTTATTAAGTTAAAATTATTACATCACTAACACACATAATTCATCCAAATATCCGATATCACATACATCAGCAGCTAAGTAAGTTTTGAGCAAAACATTAATTTGACTGGAAAATCTTAGTCAAATGTGGTGGTTAAACAGAGTATTGGTGACTTCACATATTATAGCAGTTCAGACGTGTTAATTAATCTCTCGGATCATTCATAGTGATTTTCATGAAGAATCTATATATAATATGTGACGAATTGGTGGAATAAAGATTAAAAAAAAAAAAAAAAAAGGTTGGTCATCACTCATCAAGATAAGTATTTTACTATTTTATATAGGGTTGACTGATAAAGATATTACTACAATTAACTGCTTCATTAATAGTGATGTTAGCTTGAAATGCATAGGTGGCTTGCTCACATAATTGATCACATTTTTTTCTATTCTGTTTTTTTTTACCCCTAAAATAGCATGGGGAGAAATCATTTTCTTTGATAGGGGTTTGTGTATGGGATGCTACTGAAATTGTATATCACAACCTTGAATTCTAATTATATTTGATAAAATATTTTCTGACTCTTTACCAAGTTCAGGTTTGATTTTTTATCAATCAACTTATGAGCTAGCCGTTGATGAGGTCAAGTTCAACTGTCAAAATTGAGGCTCCCAGACACAATGATTTTGGGTTCAATTCCCCATCGCCACATGTGCGGATCTTTGTTCCTAATTTAAAAGTAGTTTATTGTTCTACGTTTATTGTTATACTTCAATAGTAGTTTGTTCGTTTATGTATGATAGAATTGTTTGATTTGTAAATAATTGAGATATAATGCGTAAGATAACTTATTAACAATCTATAATTTTATTGTTTGGATACTATAGAATAACTCAATTGATATCCCTATCAAAGCCAAAATAGATGTTTGGTATATAATAATAATAATACATGTCAATGGATTGATTAAAAGTACCAAACAACACACCATTAATTATGCAGTTCTCAATAATATCCTTTATTATTAGGTTTAGCAAGACCATCTCTGATCCATCTACGATAAAATCCTCAGTTCTAGTGTTCATTCAACATAAAAGGGTCCTTTTTCCAAATCAATAAGATATCTGATGTTGTTTGAAAGATATAATTTGAAGAAGATAACTAGCATTGCTTATTCATCTTTCTAATATGTGCTAAACCATTATACTGCAAGTTTCAAAAAGTAGAGGGGTAAAAAAAGAAAAAAAAATTCCATATCCAAGAACCAAATAAATAGACATATAACAACATGCAGTACACATAAAAGGGGAGAAATTAATTATTATTATTATTATTATTATTATTATTATTATTATTTATAATATAACATATAAATAAAAATAATGGATCTTTCAGGCAAGGAAGAAATAATTAAAAAGTCTTTTAGCAAAAGTTCATGCCAATAATTTCTTGTTAGAAGATGCGTTTCTCTAGTATCTGTCAAGAACTTTAAAGTTCCAAGCATTGAATAAATAAATAAATAAATTTTGGTGTTGTGTATATACAAGTGTATATAAGAGGGGCAAAAGAGTAAAATTTTATTTTTAATACAAGAGAGCCTTAATTTTGGGACAAGCCATCCCACCTCAGCTCTGGGATACAGAGCATGGGAATATGGTGGATTGTCTACATTGGTAATAAAGGGCTAATTAAGATGCTACCAAACTTATTAATGTTTGTGATAATCTATGTTTCTTTCACAAACATGTCCACCGAATGCAGCTCTTGAGTTATTGATGTAATTGAAAAAAAAAAAAAACTTTTAGGGGGTTGGGGGGCGTGTATCCCAATTTATTTGGGTTGAGCTAATAGGAATTGTAATGTATTATATTACCTTTGAATTTGTGATAGAGCCTAAATTTAAGGATTTTTCGTGATTTACTTCTAATTCACATATAAAAAAGGAACACTACCTTATGTTAATGATATTTCACTAAAGAATACTTGTTACCGAATAAATTAATACAATCGATTAATCATAAACGTATGAAATATGTATTCTATGATTTCGTTATCACACACAATCTTATATCGCTGTCAAACGCGACTTAAGAAGGAAAAAAAAAAGCCTTCATAATAAAAGATGCATTATTGTTTTCCGCAAATTTAGGATGTTCATGCCTATGAGAGCCCCACCAAATAAGACCCCTTGCACTAAGATTTAAGTGATCAGGAGAGCACTAAAAATTGCACAAAATTGTATGCTAAAAGCCTAAAAAAGTAGTGATATTATTTCTTCCCATGCCTACTACTTGTGACAAAAAGACGATGATTTTGCTCCTTTCACTAATTTCTTATGTACAAATAAAGGTCGAAAATATGGAATTTTTATGGTATTGTCTTAAAGTTTTAACTTTTAAATTTAAATCAAAGAATTTCTCACGAGGGTTAAAGGGGGTGTTTTTGTTTTCTTTTTCACATTTTTTTTTCTGTACTTGTTTGAGTATATTAAAATTGTCTTCTACTTGTCTGTGAATGTGACGTGATTTGAATGAAATGCATAATCGTTTTGAATTCATGTTAAATTCAAATTGCTATTATCGATGAATTATAGATGACTTTTTTTTTTCTTTCTTCTTTTGACGATTAATTTGGCTGCATATGTGAGGATTTGACAATCCATTTTCTTGCATGATCATAAGTTGAATAACATGATACAATAATTAGCGTCATGATTATTGCCTTAACCGAAGCTGCTTTCGTTTATAAATAGAGAAGTATTAGGTAGAGAATTAGGGCTAATAGAGTCCCTAAACCTCATTAATCCTCACTATTCCACGTGACCAGTTTAGCATTTCTCAACCACCAATAAACATTAAATTAGATTTGACAGTATAATGCCAAGAAAGCAAAATTAACACACTTAATATATATATATTTTTTTGATACAATGATCACGGAACACTCTCAATCGGAAAACACTCTCCACACACACACACACACATACTCAAAGGGAAAAGGGTAGAGGACAAGAGGGCTCGCACTCAGGACCTCTCTGATACCACTTTCAAACTCCTACTACTCAGCTCTATGGATGGCAACGGGTCGGGTTTGGTACGGGTTTGGCCAGACCCGAGACTCGACCTGCGAAATTTTTTTGGACCCGGGACCCGTCCTAGACCTGACAGGTCCTGGACCCGACCTGAACCCGTGAAAGACCCAAACCCAGCGGATTGGACTCATTGAACCTGGTGGGTTCTAAAATCCATCCCAACCCGCCAAACCCGCCCCGCTAACCCGCCCAAATAAATGAAAATTTCATTTTCTAATAATTTTTTTAAAACAATCATTTTAAATTATACAAGAAACCTACTAAAAAAATATTCAAATTGTATTTGTGCATGAAGCATAAAAAAACATGTTTAAACAAAATACTCCAAATGTCCAACCATAAGAAGAAAAAAAAAAAAAATATATATATATATATATATACATATATAAATCAAGTTCTTAATTCAACTAACATCAAGTTCAACATCATACCACAAACTACTCAAATAACAAAATAATTAATAACAAGTTTTCTTAAATTACACATCGCTAACACACTTTCAAATTGATTTTTAATTTTTAAGAGTTATTTTTACTTATATTTATTTAAATATTTTACATATAATATATCTATATATATACGGGTCGGGTTGAAGTGGACTCAAGACCCGATCCGAATCCGTACAGATCCAAAATTTTAGACCCGAGACCTATTTATTGGGTGCCAAACCCGCCTCGAACTGGACGGATTTGGGTCAAATTCGAACCCATTATCATCCTTACTCAGCTATGAGCCTAATGACAATTAACACACTTAATTTATATAAACAAAATAAAAAGAAATGATATTCAGGTCCTTCTAGTTTGTCAGTAAGTTCAATGGCAATAATTAATAAGTCGTGGTTCTCAAACCGCGTGATAAAAAGTAAAGAGGATGAAAGTAAAACAAGTGTTGTTCCAACTAAAGCACACTTGTGAACAGCCTGTTAATTTACGCTAGCTAAATCACACCCACCAGCCACCATACATTGATTCTGTACAAATAAAATATAAGGTTAATTATTTTTTTTTAAATACAATCTACGTGAGACACGACCCTATTGATGTCGATCAAATCGATACACAAACTCATTAGATTTTAATAGGTACTAAATTCAAATTAATTCTCACCACTAGACTATATGCCTAATGGCAAATATAGGGTTAACTACATCTCCACTTCTCCAAAAAATATGAAATTACAAACGATACCCTTCTTGCTTGAAAAATTAACCAATCTGATACGTTTGGTGTTGTTAACTCCAAAATATAATTATTTTTTTTTCTGATTAGTTATGCATGAATTCAAGAATTTTACGATGTCTGGTGTTGTACTTAGTGTTTTTTGTGGAAGTGTTTCAGGGGAATATATTTTGGTAGTTAATTCGGAAAATTTGTAGAGAATGAAAATACGTTTGATTTTGTTACAGAAGACATAGTTTTTATTTTAAATATCTTTTTATGTAAGTTTTTTGTTTGATTAGTAATGTCACATTAAAATTTTAGATTATTATATGCTATAAATTATAATTATCCCGGTATTTAATGGAAATATATATATATATATATATATATTTTTAAATTTATATTAAAATAATGATTGATAGATATAAATATATAAGTTTTATTGAAATGATAATAATTTTTTTAATAATATTTTGTCAAAAAAAAATGAATTTTGAATGAATATTTAGTATTGTTTTGAGAATTGAAAACCATTCTCCAAAAACAACACCAGATCTAGCCTTAGTTTTGGGGAGAATAACATGAAACTTCCATAAATACAATGTATAATTTATTTATTTATTTATTTATTTATTTGGAAGAGATATAATTTTAAAATTTAATAAAATAAAATATAATTTTACATAAAGTATGATGTAAAGAACCTTTAATTTTCTTAAAAATTAGGGATGGGGCTAGAGCCTGCACAAGGTACGAGGAAGCTTTCATCAATGCAGTGGGCTTAATTTGTGAAAACTATTTGGTTTGTTGACAATTTATGTTTGTTAATCAAATCGCTAAATTTTAATTTTATATATGTTGATTTTGCGGTGTGCTCTTTTGCCTGAAAGTTTGTGAAAGGACTCATAACAATGGGGTCCTACAAGGATCTCATTGGCTGAGTTCCACCTGGTTGCACCCAATCTTCAAAGATTTATGATCAAAATATAAGTATATATTTAAGCCCTTTTATAACATATTTAAATTTAACATATAGTTAATTAGGAGTGGATCATCATTGAATTAGCTAGAGTGTGATTGCTTTAAGCTCTTTTGTAGGTGGAACATTAGTAGCATCTAGTTTTCTTGAGGGTCCTAGTTGATTTTTCCTTATCATTAAGAGAGAACGACTGCACCTTCCAACTCTCTTTCAATTTTATATGTACTTCATTCAAATTCTTACGATTACCCGTAAAAAATTGTACAGCAATGGGTCCTTCCTACATTCTCACCTATGATAATATATATTGTTGATATGATTTGAATTTTGCTGGATTCGAATTATGACCCAACTCAAAGAGCCCCCGGTATGAACTTTTATTTTCGATTCATTTTTGGAGTTATATATAGAGAAGATTTATGGATTTAGAATCAAACTGAAAATTGAATTGTATAGATATATTTTCATCATAATGAGATTTTTCTCTTTGTTTTGCTGATGAATATAAGTTATTTTAATCGAACCACATCAAAGTCTTATGTCGATTTGCTTTTCTTTCTCATTTGTTGTGTGTGTTATTATTGCATTAAAGTTCCACCACACACAAACAAACACACACACACACACATATCATATTTTGTAAACAAAAATTCTTTGAGGAAAAACATTATAGCTTGTTCACACAGACACCTCATTTCTTTTTTGAAGGTAAACCGAAGCAATTTATACGAAAGCAACAGAATCAGTCATTACAATTCCTGAAATTGAGTTGCAATTATTACCATTTCAGGAAGTGATTTGACTAATGTCCTTTCCATCCCCTCGGTAAGAAATAATTATGAGATACCATAATTATAAAAGAGTAAAAGGGAAGCAAAGCATTTTTCACTGTTGTTGTTCAATTGATTACCTTTAATTATCGTCAGCTGAGATTAATAGACAGTTAAAAAAAAGCTTCTTATGAATATTTTGTTGTTAATGATAAGAAACATTATTCTTTTTTCCTTTTTTTTTTTGGTTTCCTAATGTATCATTATTTTTGCCGGTTGATTTGCCTGCGTACTCATGGGTACTTATACCATGTATAAAACGACATTTTTTATTACCACATCAACATTATTAATTACTGTGTCTGAACCTCAAGGGAGCAATATTATATTAATATAACACGAGTAGCTTGTAAAGTATGGATGTTTTTGATTTTTTTTTCCCCCCCTCTTTCCACCGAATCCAACACGTTCTTTTTGACCATGTGCACGCACTGATTTCTAATTGCACGATCTTAATCTTTGTACCCCCCAAAAGTTAATCTTCTATAAAACCTAAATTAAAATGGTTAACTATGAAAATACCAAGTCCAGATTCTCTGCTATAAACTCTCACCCACTTATCAATATATGTCACGTATATTGGTGAGCAGTTGAGATAAGAAAAGAAAAAAAAATTATGATATGGGAAAATATTTAAATATTCTCTTTCCTCATCTCAATCGCTCACTAATACACGTAGTGATGAGTGGATTAGAAGATATTGCACTATTTTGTAGTAGATGATTCAGACTGTGAAACATTTCCTGTTTTGTAAAAAATGACAAATTACATCTACACCCCTTAAAAATATTGTAATTACAAAGAAGTCTTTATGATTTTAACAATTACAAATACCTACATGAGATATGTATTAGTTTAATAAAATTTATTTTCCATCAAAACATAACATAATTGCGAATTGTGATTCTATTGTTTTCCGACAGGAATTTGAATAGTAAATGTTATATATGAAGTTGAATTAAAAAAAAAAGAAAAGAAAAAAGATAGCAATGACAAAGAATCATAGATGGTGATGTTTGATAATGTTTGTGGTGGTATAAACTGAAATCACTCTACAAAAGTTGGTAGAATAGTAAAATTAATTGATTGATTTTGTCATGTTCATGTTCAACAAAGTGCACCTCTTGGTGATCGGATTGATTATTTGCATGAAAGTTGTCTTTTGAACGCTTTTATTAACTAGTAGGGTGTGCACACTCGATGCATGCGCAAACTAAAAAAATTATATAATTTTTAAGTATATATTTATATTTTCATAAATTAAATTATAAAGAACCACTATTCCTTTTAAATGAACAAATTTTTTTAATATTTAATTTATTAAATTTAAGATCAGTGAAAACTAAAAAAATAAGATAAAAATATATAATTGAAAATTTATTGTTATAAGAGAGTTAAATTTTGTTTAATACTACCTCTGTTTCACATTATTTGTTATTTTAGCATTTTAATTTTGTTTCAAAATATTTGTCATTTTACAAAAATAATGCAATATTTAATGCATTTTTTCAAATTTATCCTTACATAAATAACGCTCATACAACCTATGTAATTTAATATTTAATGCATTTGTTTGAATTATGAAAATTTCAATAAGTCATTAACAGGGGTATAGTTGTCAATTATGTACACTTTAAAATTCTCTTTAATTCGAGTGAAAAAAATATTAAATGATAGATATTGCAAAATGGAGGTAATAGTATGACATGAGCTATAAGAGAGAGGAGAGAGATTAAAAAAAGTAAAAGAAAGATAATTTGCAATAGAGGGAGTAAAAGAATGAGAAAATATGAGAGATTAAGCTAAAAAACAAAAAATAAAAAATAAAAAATGACAAACTAAAAAAATTGAGATACCAAAACAATTATTGAAGAGTCCCTCCCCTTGTATGATAGTATAAATATTTACAAGAAGGTCTCAAATCTCGAACAAATATTTATAATTTTTAAAATAAAA
This sequence comes from Petrea volubilis, assembly GCA_026212405.1. NCBI lineage: Eukaryota > Viridiplantae > Streptophyta > Magnoliopsida > Lamiales > Verbenaceae > Petrea > Petrea volubilis. Next base: position 22,119,341 of record CM047881.1, read on the forward strand.
GAGATTTAATTTATAATTGTACTATACCATTAGAAGGTGTAAACATAATTTGCACTTTAAAAAAAAATGTTTCCCTTATATTTGATTCTCTTTTATAGACACCTTTCACAATAAGTGGAATTTATAATACAAAATAAAATCCAAATTTAAAAAAATTAAAACATTCTTGTGACAGAGACTTTGTACATTACTTTGGGTAGCCCTGTTCATATATCATGTTCGATATATTATGTTTTTAAAATTACAAAAATTAATTTGTATTTTATGTTCGAATTACCCACAAATGGTCAAAAAAATAACCTCGGAATTGATAAATATCCAGAAAGTATTGAACAAAACATAAAATTTGTGAACCACTGATCACTATTCTCACTGAACCTACTGACCCTGTCCGCACTGCAGGGAATCTGGGTCTCATATTTTGACCCGATCCAAGTACAATTTTGGCATTTTATGGCAGGGTCCATCATAACAGATTGGGTCAGGCACATTTAACCGTCAGATGGAATGACACGTGGAAGGAGTAGGAACTTTGGCAGGGCAGTCTCACGTGGATTTTCTGTTTAGTATAGTACTCTCAGCTACAGTGGATTGCACCTTCAGACTTCGGAGTCAAATTGGTCAACGTTTTTAGGATGAGGCCCCTTCGTGCAATTTAGGAAACTTTTCACCAAAATTTGTACATTGGTCAAATTTACTTGAATAAAATCAAAAACATATATGTTAATATGATTGATTATGTAATTTATATCGATCGACTTGCAATGTAGAGATGATCTATATTGTCTCATTGAAAAATTATTTGACGAAAGTAATATTCTATCTCCATGTTTGAAGACAAATCGAGCGTATATTCAATGAGAAAATTCATATTCTTTTTTTTTTTTTTTGTTTTTAACTCCTAAATAGCTTTGACTCAAAAAATTAAAATAAATTCAACATCTTATCAAGTACATATAACTATATGTTGATAAATTCATGCCAAAAATATAAAACTGTTATATTTTTCAGTATCTATTGTTTTTGGATTTAGATTAAAATAAAATTAGTAAAAATTGTACAAACAATTCAATTTATTCAATCATAAAACCGACAAAATCTAGAGTGACGGGAATTCTTACCCAACTTAACTTGGTTAATTCAATACTAATTATGCGACAAATGTAAATATTTTCTTTTTTTTTATATAATTTTAGCCACTTGATTTCGATCTACTGATTGATTAATTCAAATCAAATACTGTAGAGATATATTATGGGGGCAACTCTCCCAATCAAATTGATTCATTTACAACTCTAGAATTCCAATCCTAACCCTCCGTTTGGTTCTTGGATTTTGGTAAGGAAAATAGGAAGGAAAATTTTTTCTTTGCTTCAAATGATAGTACTCTATGTATTCATTTTTTATCATTTTCATTTTCCTCCCACTTTTCCTCAACAAAATCTTTGTTCCAAACATAGCCTAAATGTTACTTAAGGGATCTATCGTTTTATCCCACTATACCAACTGATATTTGATTGTCAAACATAAATATTTAATAACAATTATATAATGTATTGAGTTCGAGTAAGTCATATTTTACCAAGAATGTTTGATTTTTTTTTTTAATTTTAAGAAAAACAAGATTTGATAGTTCTCAGCAAATGCTTGTCAGGCTGGGGAAATGTTATTATTGGGTGTTTGATATGGTTGAATATCGAAGATTGTAAAGTTGGGGCATACAAAACAATGTCGCTAAAAGCCACCACTCCTCTTGATATAACTGTCGGCCGCGCCATACAACATCTTCTATCCACCCCTTTTAATTAACTATTAATTAATTATTAATTATTAATTAATTAATACCATGCCAAAACAGCAAAGCTATATAAAAAAAAGTTGTTTTATTACTACAATTACTACCTCTCTTGGAGTAACACACTCTGTACTTTTATGTCCATATTCATGTAACGCTCATTTAAACAGAATGATCTCGGCTCCTGAATTTTAAGCAACGTGGGGACACTTCATAAATTCAATAGCCCGGCCTTGTTTTTAATTTCACAAAGTTGTTTTTTTTTTAAATGTGGTTTTTGATTTTTATGATTTATCCTATTTCATTATTTTTCCTCTTTTCATTCTGGGTGGCACGTATTCCTTTTTATAGAGAGTATATCTCATTCAAATATCTACTTCCGAGATAGATTAAATATCCACACATTTCAGTCGGGATGGAGTGCATAATCTCATTATCTTGGGATCTTAATTTACCTCATTATCTAATTATTGTTTTTAAATAAAAAAGAAAACTGAAAACGAAAAATGTTTGGGATCAAATGATTCTTATTTTCGCAAGGTGGAGTTGCGCATTCTTGTAACAAAAAAAATTTTAGTCAAACCTAATCTGATTAAGTTGGACAAATCACATGACATATGTATTACACTTGTTAGGTGATTAATTACTCTTTTTAAACTATACATTGTATACATGATAAGTGCAATACACTCGTCTAGTAATTAACACTAATACGTACTCGTCTAGTAATTAATATTCGTCTAGTGATAATCACTCCTAAACAACTATTAATGTATATGTATGATGCGGGTCTTTTTTGGTGAGATCACGTGGCAAAACTTCGTGGCTCTGGCGATGTGTGCTAGCGGCCCACTTGTTAAAGAGGAAGGAGCAAATGTGAGACTAGTCGATTTTGCCCTGGCATAGGCTCTTCGACGCTCAAGTTAGCAAATCAAGCTATTTGAGGCAAGGAAGAAGAAGATGAATAGTGTTCTCTATTTTAGTTGAGTATGTGTTTCAATTGGAGAAGCATTACCTTCCTTTGGAGCTTACGAAGCTGTTTTTTATACGAGTATGATTTTGATATGACGCAATTGATGGAAGTTGGTCACTTTGATTAGCACAAATAGTACAAGTGGATATGCATTTTGCCCCACTTGGTACCTCCCTCATAACGGTTGAGTCATTACTTTATTAATAAGGCTTGACCTTTGCATTAAAAGCCCTAAGGATTACATTTATGGAGAGCATTAATAGCATCCGGAACTGAAAGAGACATGACGTCTAGTCGGAGTGTATTTGATAGCTGCAAACGATCAGGTATGTTAGAGCAGCTGGGTCCTCCAGCTGGCACCCCAACTCCTTAAGGACGGCACAATCGATGCCCTTGAAATGGAAATATCTTCCCTCGGTGCAGCTCTACCATATAGGCTTCTTTGAGGAAATCCTCCACGCTTGGGGCTGGGCTCAGTAAGTGGGGGTATCTCAAGGACCACATTCGAATCCTCTTCGAGGACATTTCCTCGAATAGTTTGATAGGCTTGGGGAATGGAGTCTCTCTTGTGGTTAAGTCCCACTCTAAAGCATCCCTTTATATACTTTAACCTTCATTTCAATGACAACTCACGACACCGAAGGTATAGATCTTCATACTCATTTTCTCTGAAATAGTTGTGTCCACTTCCGTGTGACGTCACGGCTTAAACATCTTTTCGAGGGTAGCCAGCGCCACCGAAAGTATTAGACCTCATAGTTATTCCTCTTGTGAGAGATGACACACCTTTTAAAAGAGATTAAGTTACATCAATATATAACTCATATTATAAATACAATTAATGTCAATATTTTCAGGTATGAGTTCTAAATTAAACTATTTTATTTATTCACTAACTTTTTATACAGTAAAATCATTAATTACCAGACATGGATGTCATGACAAAATCCGAAAAAAAAAAAGAGCCGACCCCTACGTCTCCCCCTTTTTTTTTGGCGCCTCTCCTGTTAATACCATTACTTATTTTTTTTTTTTCCATATATATACAATTTACTTAAATGTAACTTCAAGCACACACAATTAACGTCTCTATTACGTATAAATAAACCAAAAAATTTTCAAGTCTCTCTCTCACACCATAACATGTCCTAATCAATATCTCACTCTCAAAATCCAGCTCTCTTTCTCTGTCTCACTCACTTAGAAACAGAGCAACCTACCGCCCGCCCCCGTAAAAAGATGCAGCAGCACCGCCATTTCCACCCCCTCCACCACCGCTTCTATTTCATTCTCCTCCTCTCCCTATGCCCATCTCTCATACTCTGCTTAAACAGAGAAGGATTGTACCTCCAGAGAGCCAAGCTCGGTTTCGACGACCCAAATGCCGTCCTCTCCGACTGGAAGCCCTCGGGACGACACCCCCTGCAAATGGAACGGCGTAGTTTGCGACTCTGCCACCGGCTCCGTCGTCTCCATCGACCTCTCCAGCTCCAACCTCTCCGGCCCCTTTCCGGCCATTCTCTGCCGCCTGAGAAATTTGTCCTTCATTTCTCTGTACGATAACTTCATCAATTCCACTCTCCCGGAAGGTGATCTCGCCACGTGTTGGGCATTGGCGCACCTTGATTTAGCGCAGAACTACTTAACCGGTGAGCTCCCCCGCACGCTAGCGAATCTCCCCAACTTGAAGTACCTGGATTTGACCGGGAATAACTTTTCCGGCAACATTCCCGAGAGTTTCGGAACGTTCCAGAAGCTTGAGGTGCTGTCATTGGTGGAGAATTTGCTGGAGGGGACAATTCCTTCATTTCTGGGGAATGTGTCGACGCTAAAGCAGTTGAATCTCTCTTACAACCCGTTTTCGCCGGGTCGGATTCCGCCGGAGCTGGGGAATCTGACCAATCTGGAGGTTTTGTGGCTGACGGAGACGAATTTAGTGGGTGAAATCCCGGACTCGTTGGGTCGGCTCGGTAGGCTCACCGATTTGGACGTGGCGTACAATTCGTTGGTTGGTTCAATCCCGAGTTCGCTCACAGAGTTGACGGCAGCGGTTCAGTTAGAGCTGTATAATAACTCATTGAGTGGCGAGCTGCCGAAATGGGGGTGGGCGAACATGACGGCGTTGAGGCGGCTGGACGCGTCCACGAACGAGTTGACTGGGCCGATCCCCGCCCAGTTGTGTGAGTTGCCGCTCGAGTCGCTTAATCTCTATGAGAATAATTTGAGCGGTGAATTGCCGGACGCCGTTGCTAATTCTCCGAACTTGTATGAACTAAGGCTTTTCCGAAATCAGTTCTCCGGTAAATTACCTCCCAATCTCGGTAAAAGCTCGCCGTTGCGGTGGATTGATGTTTCAACCAATAACTTTTCCGGTCGAATACCGGAAAATTTGTGTTTCAGCGGTGCTCTTGAAGAGTTGTTAATGATTGAAAATTCATTTTCCGGTGAAATTCCGGCGACTCTAGCCGAATGCCGGAGCCTGTTAAGGGTGAGATTAGGGCACAACAGGTTTTCCGGCGAGGTTCCAGCAGGATTCTGGGGTCTTCCTCGCGTGTCATTACTTGAGCTCATCGGCAATTCATTTTCCGGTGGAATAGCAAAAACTATCGCCGGAGCTTCCAATTTATCTCAGTTAATATTGTCGGAGAACAATTTTTCCGGTGATGTGCCGGAGGGGATTGGGTTTTTGGATAATTTATTGGAGTTTTCGGGTAATGATAACAACTTTTCGGGTTCTTTACCAGGTAGTATTGTCAATCTTGGCCAATTAGTAAAGCTTGATCTTCATAACAATGCATTTTCCGGTGGGATTCCTGATGGAATTCATTCTTGGAAGAAGCTAAACGAGCTAAATTTGGCAAACAATGGTTTTTCTGGCGAAATTCCCACTGAAATCGGTGATTTATCTGTTTTAAACTATCTTGATTTATCGGGAAATCAATTTTCTGGTAAAATCCCGTTTGAATTACAGAATTTGAAGCTCAATCGTCTCAATTTTTCAAATAACCGTCTCTCCGGTGATATCCCGGCGGTGTATGCAAAAGTGATGTACAAAGACAGCTTTCTGGGAAATCCAGGATTATGTGGAGATATCGAAGGTTTATGTGATGTGAAAGAGGAAATCAAGAACATGGGCTATGTCTGGTTTTTCAGATCACTTTTTATACTTACTGGAATGGTACTTATAGTAGGTTCCATTTGGTTCTACTTGAAGTACAAGAAGTTCAAGAAGACCAAAATGACCATCGATCGTTCGAAATGGACGTTAATGTCATTTCACAAACTGGGATTCAGCGAGGACGAGATACTAGACGCTCTCGATGAGGACAATGTGATTGGCAGTGGCTCGTCCGGTAAGGTGTACAAGGTTGTCTTGAGCAATGGCGAGCCCGTTGCTGTCAAAAAGCTCTGGGGGAGATCGAAATTAGCCGAAGAGAGTGCTGATTTGGAGAAGTGTTGTAACAACAACCGTCAAGATGACGGTTTCGATGCCGAGGTTGAGACATTGGGGAAGATTAGGCACAAGAACATTGTTAAGCTGTGGTGTTGCTGCACCACGAGGGATTGCAAGCTTTTGGTTTACGAGTACATGCCTAATGGTAGTTTGGGTGATTTGCTTCATAGCACGAAAAGCGGTCTATTGGATTGGTCGATCAGGCTTAAGATAGCTGTGGATGCAGCCGAGGGGCTATCGTATTTGCATCACGATTGTGTGCCCCCGATTGTTCATAGAGATGTCAAGTCGAATAATATATTGTTGGATGCCGAGTATGGAGCTCGGGTGGCGGATTTTGGCGTGGCGAAGGTGGTCGATGCCAATGGGAAGGGCACGAAATCCATGTCTGTTATCGCGGGGTCCTGTGGATATATCGCGCCAGGTTAGTAGTCTGATTAAAATCTTTTGCTCTTCATATTTGAAACCATGGGTTGCTTAGTTGAAATTTACTTTCATGAAATGATTCAAACTTGAATGGCTCACTATTTATTTTCTTTGGCTACTCATTAGGCTTGAAGTTTACATATACTACCATTGAGTTTTAGTGTTGGGATATGATTCTTGGCCCCCTTTTGTCTTCCACAACCTATATCTAGTGAACACTTCTCGGGGTCGGAGTTAGGAATTGTGCTGTTGAGCGGCGAGATTGAATTTTTATAAATATAAAGGGTAATCTTTTATACATAGGGGAATGAAATTTTGAATTCTAATAAAAAATGTGTATGAAGTATAATTGTGTAAAAAAATGGCAGACATAAGTGAGAAGAAATTGGTGGGCAGTTGTTATTCTCCTCCCCTGCCTCTGTCCCTATTGTCTCCACTCTCTAGCAAATTATTAGTTTCCCACTTTAATGTGTTTCAGTGCAATTTTAGGTGCCAAAGTACTCACACATAGATCTACTAAGTTGACAAATGATTATGAATTATTTCCAATCATAACAAATCTTTTATGATGGCTGTAAAAACCACAGGCAAATATCCATCCAAGAATTATGACAAAATCCACAGGCACAACAAAATATTGTTATTGGATTCTTTCTCAATAATCCACTACTTAGTTTTCGTTATCATTTTCGCTGCCAATACTCAGATAAAAGTTTCTGGCTCTGTCCCTAACTGTCACCACTGACTGTCATTTGCGCATGCAGAATACGCTTACACCCTTCATGTGAACGAAAAGAGCGACATCTACAGTTTCGGAGTGGTTCTTCTCGAGTTGGTCACCGGGAAACTCCCCATAGATCCCGAGTTTGGCGAGAAGGACTTGGTTAAATGGGTCTGCGACATGTTAGACCAGAAGGGCCTCGATCATGTCATCGACCCAAAACTTGATTCTTGTTTCAAGGATGAAATAAGCAGAGTCTTGAACATAGGCCTCCTCTGCACGAGCCCCCTCCCCATCAACCGGCCTTCGATGAGACGGGTCGTCAAGATGTTGCAGGAGATCGGCGCTAGAAGCCAGCCGCAAACGAAAGATGGCAAACTGACGCCTTATTACCACGACTGACGCTTCCAATCAAGGAAGTGTCGTGTGAAGGATCACATAAAGTTTTTCGATTATTTATTGGTATGATGAATTTTTACCATGAAGTTTGAAATTTTGCATTAGTATACACTACATTTTGTTATGTGTGCCACATAAATTCACTGTTTACTTGACAGTGATTTTTTTCTCTTAGGTCATATGTATAAGGTGAATTCTTTTCATCTGAGAAGTTTTCAGTTGGTTGTTGTAATGATGAATTGGTTTCGAATGGTGCATTTTAATGGTAAATACCATACACTATAGTAAAAAGAAGTTCCTCTTGATGGGAATATCTTTACCGTCTCAATAATTTCAATTCTTCTTCTTTTTTTTTTATTTGACAATTTTTTTTTTTTGGAGAAATTTTAGTTACGATTTGATTAAATTTGATGGTATCTATACTAGCAATATATATTTCTTTTACATATTTCTATTATAATTATTAAATTAATAATAAGTGAAAAGTAACGTAGAGAGAGAGAGAGAGACTGAGAGAGGGAGAGGTAATATTTGACTCTCAACGCCTCTAAACTCGGAAGCGGGTTGTGATCCATTAGACAAATTAAAGAATTTATAAATAGATGACTGTATATGTAACAAAGTATGAGTTTGTGGCGGACTGGGCCTACAATACAAAGGACTAGATTAGTGGGCCTTGTAAGCACCTCTACACTTGGGTTGGACAATTATTTTTTACGGGCTCCAAAAACCTTTCTCAATTTTAGGCTATAAAACTCTTTACACATAACCAAAATCAACTTTCACATTACAAAAAAAAAAAAAAAAACTTAAGTATGATAAAATATGTTATAATTCTTTGTTATTTTCATTTTCATAGAAAATTATCTTCTGTCCTTTGACTCATCAAGAAAGAATTAAAAAAAAGAAAAAAAGAAAAATCTTGGGTCTTGTACCAAAAACAAACAAAAAAGCTTCCAATCAATAGTGGCGACTCCAAAATTATTAATTACTTAGGTCAAAACTTAATGTATCTAGTATTTAAAATTATAGATAGTAGGTCAATCATCGATTTTTAGAATTTTACTATGGGGTCAAAAGCGTTATAAAATATCATATTAATTATATTAGATTATATATATATATAAATACATATATATAATAGTAGGGAAAGTATAGGCCGTGGATGAGTTTGTTTGCAACTATGAAGTCCCTCGTTTGAATTATATGAGCTATATTTTTGCAAATTATTTTTCTATACGCCAAATGATGGAAATGCTCTCATTCATATATATCACACACATGACTTAGTTCCAACAATGTTTTTGGTTGGAAAATGCTTGCATGTGGTAAAGTCTAAAAATCATGTAGTTTATATGACAATCGACAAAAAAAAAAAAGTATCAATGACAAAGTATAAAACGTGCCATAGTTCGGACGAATTTTTTGTTTTTAACCCAATTATAAATGTAGTTGCTTGACATTAATTAACCAAAAGTTACTATAACTAAGTTGCCTATCAAATCAACGAAAAAACGATAAAACTTGAAGACAGAAACGGCTGTCGATTAAATATTTCATTTTGTATCTGCAAATTAAAGCAAACACCCTCATCCACACGTTAAAGTAGATTAATTTAAAAGCTTCCTCACTAAGCTTCATTAAATCATTAATGTAGCTTGTCTAGGAAGCTAATTAATACGTGCATGAAATAGACAGCCATCCAATTATTATATCCAAAAACAAATGTCGACTGATCACATATTGTTGAAAAATAGACGCGGACCTAATTCACTTTCAAAAATTAATTCATAAAAAAAAATATCCAATTATTATAAATCACACAATATCATTATATTTAATTGATGCGGGATATTTAAGCACGTAACTTCCTTCATTTTAGATTAAATTTGTTCACTCTTATCGCATTCCCTATCAGCTGCAGCCGCAACCACCATTGTTTGATGCGTCAATGATTGGCCCTAATCACCATGCATGCATTATTTTCATGTATATATATATATGTACATACACACGCACATATATATCATTATTTACGAAAAAAGAAAAAGAAGAACGAAATTCTGGACTTAGGGTTTTGTGTTTTAATTTATGTTTCTTTATCTATTTTATTTTGCAAATATACATTAAATATAATAATACTCAAACATATAATAACAAAAGAACTAATTAAAGAATAAAATAGTTGAAAGGACTGTTCCGGTTTGAATTTTCCATGTATACCTTTTCGATCAAGTGCAAGAAATTTAAGTTTTAATAACAAAAGTTTTTGTTGCGAAAAATACAATTTTTTGTTGCAAAATCTATTAACAACGAAAATATTTTTGTTGTCAGTTCCGTAGGCAAATCCTCGTTGCTAAAAGTTCATTGCAACGAAAAGTAAAATTCGTTGCCTATACATTGTGTATGCAACATTATTGATTTCGTTGCCAACTTTTATATAATTGGCAACAAATAATATTGTCCCAACAATCATTGGTGAAGATAACATTTCGTTGCTAAACATTATATTTTGAAGATAACATTTTATTGAATCTATAATGATACATTTTATTGCAAAAGGTATGATCGTTAATAACAAAATATTTCATGAAAAATATTTGTTAACAAATACCCCTATCCTCAATGAAACTATTTGTGCCAAAAAATATATTTTAGCTACACATTTTCGTTTTGAAAAATCATATTTTCAAAGGCCCAGCTGCAACTCGAGCCCTTGTTTGAGCCCTTGCCCACCCCCGCCCCATGTGATTCGAACCCTCAATTGCACCATTTTAAATTGTCACAAATCAAACTTGAGTTTAAGCCAACAGCAAGGGAACAAGGCGCACATGTAGCAGTATACACCATTCTAGAATCGAACCCGGGTGTGTTGTGAGGCATGAAAGTTTGCTTTCCGCTAGATTGCATTGATAATTTACTTAGGTGTTGACGTGTTGTTATGTTTTACACTTATCCTTAGTTTATGATGTTAATCTATTAATTGAAAATTAATTTCATTGGCTTTTAGATATAGAAAAAATTATAAGATTTTAAGTATTCTTTTCTAAATATTTTTAATAATTTACAACAAAATGTTTTGTGTCTAAAAACATTTAATTATTTGCAACAAAAAATTTTGTGCCAAAAGTCTTTAATTATTTGCAATGAAACTTTTCATATTAAAAGCATTCACCAATTTACATCGAAATATTTCATGCACAAATATATTAAATATTTTAGCATGAAATACTTTGGTCCCAAAAGCACACAATTATTTCCCAATGATAATATTGTTCCTAATTTATCAATATATTTATAATGTTATATTTCATTGCCTAATAAGGTACAACTGCTACCAATTTTTCCGTTTTAAAAGTTTTAATATATTAGCATTATAACATTTCGTTATCTATTCCTTGAAATTATTATCAATAATAAGTTTCGTTGTCTAAATACATGTATAGCCTACAATTATATTTTGTTGCAAAAACATCAGCATTAGCCATGTCTTCATGTTGTCACTAAAATAATCATTCTTTTGCAACAAAATATATTGTTGTGATTCATAAATATTGTTGCCAAATAAATTTAAAATATGATATTCAAGATATATCAATTTTTTTGCAACAACACAAATTTTTGTTCTAAAAGAATCATTAATAAACAACGAATATTTTTTTTGTTAACAAATCTTAACTATAATTGCAACAAAAATAACATCGTAGCAAAAAAATTTGTTGCAAATTTTATATTTTGTTGTAGTGGATAAGAATACATTAATTCTCTTCATTGACGAATTAATATATTATAAATTTAGTTTCTGTGACGGATCTGTAATAATACCATTAGTAAATGCCATGCCCCCAATTGTTTTTAGTTACTTTTACATTGAATTCAATCACTAATCTATCACAAATACGTTAGATTTGTGAAAAAAATCTCTATCATAAATTTTCTATTAATGAAGATGGTGCTTTCTTGTAGTGTATATCTGAATAAAAAACTTGCAAAAAAATGCATTGATAGTTCTATCTTTACCAGATTTTTTTGTAATGGGAGATGGGGGTGGGGGTGGGGGGGTCTAAATTTGAATTAACCTTCTTTTATATTTTTATTATTTTTTTTTTATAAAAGAGGTGATGCCAATCTAAGGAAGGGTGAAAATTCTATCACAAGGGGTGTTCAAACGGTTAAAATCGCACATTTCGATTTTTCGGTTCGGTTAACCGAAATTTTCGGTTTTCCGAAATGAAAACCGAAAACCGAACCGAAATGTGTTCGGTTCGGTTCGGTTTTAACCGAAATTTTCGGTTCGGTTTTTCGGTTTTAACCGAAAAACTGAAATAATTGTAAAAAAAATAAATAATGATAATAATAATAAGAACATGCAATTTTCTTATTTTCGGTTCGGTTTTCGGTTTTCGGTTCGGTTTTTCTTACTTTTGTTCCATAGATTATACAAATTTTTTTTTTTTTTTGGTTTTTTTTTTTCGGTTTTTCGGTTTTTTCGATTTTTTAACCGAAAAAACCGAAAACCGAACATGGTTCGGTTCGGTTCGGTTTTTTCGGTTTTCGGTCGGTTCGTTCGGTTTTCGGTTTTGTTGAACACCCCTTATTCACAAGGCTCGAAGATTTAATATGGTAAAGTATTCTGGAGACAATATTTTGTTATCATGGGGTCACTTATAATAAAATATCTCTCGATTCCCAGAAGATAGGAAAAAATCCATATAAATTTCAAATTTTCTTACCACGCGTAGTGTCAAAAAAACATCATTTTAAATTCTCCATACACATCAAAGCCGTGTTGATTAATTTTAAATACATGGACTATTTGAGTACATATTTAAGCAATATATGTAGGCCATATATCTCTCAAAGGGTTTCAAATAGGTACTTGAGTAGCCCCAAGACCCATGGATATACCTTGCTTGCAATAAGGAGTCTACGCGAAGAAACAAAACACAAGGAGAACAATACGGGTTTGTTGGTATATATTTATTAGTCCACAGATATACTGTTACTTTCATATTAGTTGGTATGTATATATATGTATATATATATGATTTTTGCAGTACCAATTTACTTGTACAGAAGAAGCTTTGGGGACACTCCAGGTTGACACTGGAGCTAAAGCCCTTCTCTCTCTCTCTCTCTCTCTCTCTCTCTCTCTCTCTCTCTCTTAGGTAAAAGAGGTGAAACGTCCCCAAAGAATCAGGGTTGCCCCATATCCACTCTACCCCCCTTTTGATTCCTTGTTCGTATATTTATTTCATTTTCTTGCATCATTTAATATTTTTAAGGGCTTGTCTATTTTAGTAGATTAATTAGTGATAATCATCTTTCAAAAGTGAAACTTTAGCTGATGTCGGATTTAAATTGAACTACAATTAGGGATAATTACTCCCACTACCCCTGAGTTTAGGCGAAATTACAAATAACACCCCATGTATCGGTAATTACCAATACCCTCCTAAGTTTTGTTGCCGTCTTTCAATTTTCACCTTTCGTTAAGTTGACTAACGGTCAATGTGTGTATACCAATATGAACTCTCGGAATTACCCTTTTGAAGGTGGTAAAAATAAATAAATATTGATACATAACATAAATATATATACATGTTATACAAAATATTTAGAAATATATATATATATATATATATATATACATATCTACATATCTACATGTACATATATATATATATATATACATACATACTCCGGCATCCTCCTTCACCGCCGCCCACCCTCCTCTGCCGCCGCAAGCTAGAGATATATATATATATATATATATATATATATATATATGAGGAGAGAGAAGGACTACCGCTGCCGCCGCCCATCCCTCGGCACCTCTGTCGCCCGCCCTTTAACACCACCTCCATCAAATTAAGATCTCAGATCTGAGGGGAAAAAAAAAGAGAGAAAAGAAAAAGGAAGAGAAAGAGAGATTGACATGCAGAGAGAGAGAGAGAGAGAAAGGTTGGGGTGGGGGGCGGCGATGGTGCAAGTGATAGAGTGAGGGCGGCAGTGCGAGTTAGGCGGCTGTGCGAGGGCTGGGGGTGATGGAGTGAGGCGGCGGTGGCGGGTGGCAGGTGGCGGTATGAGTGGGGGTGAGTTAGGATTTTGTTTGAAGAAGATTGTAATTTTTTTCCCAAAATATCAATGAAGGATATTTTGATCAATTCAGTTGTATACCTATTTTTTATTTTTTTAAAATAAAAAAATATTTTAAATATTCAATGGGCAAAATTGACATTGTATTGTTTCTGTCTATTTTATTAATAAGTCCACAAAATTTAGGGGGTATTGGTAATTACCAATACAAGGTGATGTTATTTATAATTTCGTCAAAACTCAGGAGTGATAGGAGTAATTATCTTTTAAAATTAGTTACATAAATAATTCAAGAAAAGTATCTAATTTTTTTTTTTGGTGGTATCTAATTAGATGACCCAAAGTGCCACAATAATAATATAATGGGGGAAATCACAAATTTAATCCTATACCCATATATAGTTGCAGTTTGACAATTAATCTATTTCATATCAATTAATCACATTAATACTTTTGAATGAAGTTCAAACTATTATATCAAGGGCGAATTACGGTGACTACCCCTGAGGTTTGGTTAATTTACGAAAAATCCCCTACTTTTTAAAAAATTACCAAAAATCCCCTAAGATTATATAAATATTACAAACTTATTTTAATTTCCGAAAATACCCCTTCCCTCTTTTTGGGTGATTTACACAGAGCACCCTGAGATTAGGTTAATTTACGAGAAATCCCTGCGGTTTCAAAAATTACCAAAAACCCCCTGAGGTTATACCAATATTACAACTAGCACCTACTTAGGTTGACTTATCAACAAAATTAATTCTTTTTTTTCCCTCTGTAATATTGTTATCATAAAATTTTCATGTAATAGATTTGAAAAAAATGTGATTATCTACCAACACATCAAGTATGTCATATTATCGTTAATACAGAGTAAATTTTAAGAGAAATGAGTTAGAATCCTCAAGCTAAAAAAAGTTTTCAAGTGCATTATTTAATTTTAATTTTTTATTTCAATCAATGTTTATATTTCTCATTTCACATTATGGATATATACGATGCGTATAATTATATTTTTCTCGAATATAAATTTAGCACATATTACGTATATTTAGTATAAATTCATAACATTGAATTCAGAATATTTATTTGAATACGTAATCACATTTTTTTTCCAAATCTATTATATGAAAATTTTATGATAGCAATATTGCAGAGGGAAAAAAATTAATATTATTGATAAGTCAACCTAAGTAGGTGCTAGTTGTAATATTGGTATAACCTTAGGGGGGTTTTGGTAATTTTTGAAACTACAGGGGATTTCTCGTAAATTAACCTAATCTCAGGGTGATCAGTGTAAATCACCCAAAAAAAGGGAAGGGGTATTTTCGAAAATTGAAATAAGTTTGTAATATGGATAGAACCTTAGGGGGGTTTTAGTAATTTTTGAAAAAGTAGGGAGTTTTTCATAAATTGATCAAACCTCAGGGGTAGTCAGTTTAATTTTCCCTTATATCAATTGTCAATAATTATCACATACAAAGAAGCTATTATATAATAAATCATACATTGCTATCGACAAATAAATACATATATTGTTGACGAACTAACAAAGTCAACTCATATAGGTATGAGTGCAATACACTTATCTTATAATTTGTTAAATTCAGCTAAACTAAGTTCGGATAAGATTAATCTTCTGTGGGACTAAAATTATAATTTCCCTCCTATAACTATGTAATTAATTTATTGTAATGAAATCTGATTTGGAAAGTTTCGATTATAATATACTCGTTATGTTAATGTAAGGATACAACCACCTTTGATATTATGGTATATGTGTAAC
This sequence comes from Petrea volubilis, assembly GCA_026212405.1. Lineage (NCBI taxonomy): Eukaryota > Viridiplantae > Streptophyta > Magnoliopsida > Lamiales > Verbenaceae > Petrea > Petrea volubilis. The sequence continues at coordinate 22,134,997 of CM047881.1, forward strand.
ATAGACGAACAAAACCAAACTTGACGTCCAAGCGACCTAATTGTTTTTTCTACACAATATTTCTCATTCTTTTCTTCAGTTCACTCACACACTTCAACCAAGAAAACTCTCTCTCTCTCTGTCTCTGTCTCTCTCTCTCTCTCTCTCTCTCTCTCTCTCTCTCTCTCTCTCTCTCTCTCTCTCTCTCTCTCTCTCTCTCTCTCTCTCTCTCTCTCTCTGTCTCTCTCTCTCTCCCTCTCTACAGCAGCTAGCACATATATATATATATATATGATTACTTAATTAAGATATTAATATTCTTGCTTCCCTTACCTTTTTTTTAATCATCTTTTTGTTTTTTGAACTTTTTTTTTGTGTATGTTTAATTAGTTGTTGGAAGGGGTGGAGGAAAGGCCAGAAGAAACCCCAAATTGGGATGGTGGTTTTAATACTAGTACAAGATCAGCAATGAAATGGTCCAATGATGATGATTATGATGATGATCAAGAAAAAGCCCTCCAAATTATCTCATCTGATGACAAAGAAATTAGGGTTTCCAGTTCAACAACAGCTCATGATCAACTTAAGACCAATATAATCTGCCCTTCGTGTGGCCACATCATTAAACCCCAACATCAGGTACATATATACAAAGGGTTCAATATTCATTTGGTTTCTTTTTCTTTTTTTTTTCTAAATTTCTTGAAATTCAAAAATATAGTTTTTTTTTTTGTGAGAATGAAAATATCTTTGGTTGGGTGAAAGTATTGCTTTTCAAATATAAATATAAAATTATATTCAGTTTAATTATGATTTTTTTTTCCAAAAAAGACGGAATTTAAATGTTTTTGACAGAATTTTATTGATGTGCTAATAAAGTAGGGTAGATATGCAGTTCGGATCATCTGCTATAAAATAGTGTTATATCTCCTCCTACACTCATCAATGCACGTAACGTATATTGATGAACAGTTGAAATAAGGAAAGAGATTTGTCCATATCATAAGTTTTTTTTTTCCTTATCTCAACCGCTCACCAATACACGTTGTGTGTATTGATGAGTGTAGGAGGAGATATAACTCATTTTTTATAGGAGAGGATCCGGACTGGTAGATATGGGGAGGGGAAAAAAAAAGAAAAAGAAAAAGCCCTTAAAACTTACTCAATTTTGTCAATCACCAAAAAAAAAAAAAGATGAATTGAAAATATTAACAAAGCGGAACCGAGTCATTGCAATTAAGTTAATTTGTTTCTTGTGTAGTATGAAAGTAAAATAATATTCTTATAAAAGATGTGTATATACCTTGTTAAAATTGAAATAGAGTAGTGGAGTACTTCAAGATTTGCCTGGGCTACCTGCTGGAGTGAAATTTGATCCGTCGGATCAAGAAATTCTTCAACATCTGGAGGCTAAAGTGCTCTCTGATATCCCAAAACTTCATCCTCTTATTGATGAATTTATTCCCACAATCGAGGGTGAAAATGGCATTTGCTATACTCATCCGGAGAAGCTACCAGGTATCTCTCTCTCTCTCTCTCTATATATATATATATATACACACACATATATACATATATATATATATATATATATGTGTGTGTGTGTGTGTGTGTTAAGAATATGACACGCATGGCACGCTACACAAGATGATAAGAAAGATAAATCTAATAAAAAGCCACAATTAATTAATTCAATACTTAGCAAAAGCAGCATGATTAATTACTCCCTCTTTTCCCAAATTCTACACAAATTTGAAGAGTTAAATCAGCAAGTAATATGCAATTACTAGTTCAACTTTGCAGCACGGATGGGTTATAGTCATTTGTAGATTAATTTTTTTAGACTTAGCAAATGTCTCATCACAAATTGTTGTTTCAATTTTTTTTATTAATAAACTTTCATTACAAATCGATCACAAATATCTAATAGTTGTGATGCAATCTACTCCTTACAGATTTTGTATTCATGAATGAGATATATTTTATAATTACAAAAATAGAAAATTAAATAATTTTAATATTTAATTTTGTTCTTTGACAAATTTAAAATTTCACAAAACTAAGTGATAATAATTGTGTTAAGTTGTCGTTATAAAAAATTATTTACACATGCATAACAGTTAAATAGCAATTAAACCTCCACAATGATCAGTGTAATCACTACAAGAAAATACTCATTTTATTAATGAAAAATTTGTGACGTAAATATCCAATCACAGATTCAAAATATCTACGAGAACAAAATAAATCATCAATAACAAGACATTTACTGTATCTGTAATGAATTAGTTACAAAATTCAATATAAAGAGAACTAAATAAATCATTAGTGACAAGTCATTTACTAACAAATCATTTAAAATAAAAATCCGTCAAGAAAATTAAATTTATAATGAATCGATTAATTGTGACTGCAGGCAATGCACTTTTGTAGTAAATATTTGCATTATCACTAAATAATAGTAAATATGGCCATCCATGTGATTATTAATAGTTACAACATTAAACACAGTGACGTATTCAATATGAAATTTGTAAAAATTTTATTATGACAAAATAAAATTATTATCATTTGATACACAATTAATTCTAGAATTAATGCAAAACATTTTGCCTACAAAATCATTTCTTTAACATATCGAATATTGAATAATATTTCTCTTGTTTAAACTTTAAATGATATATTTATATTTCTGATTCTAGGAGTGAACAAGGACGGCCAAGTCCGCCACTTCTTCCACCGGCCGTCAAAGGCCTACACCACCGGCACCCGTAAACGGCGCAAGGTCCACGGAGACCCCGACGGCGGCGAGACCCGTTGGCACAAAACGGGGAAGACCCGACCCGTCTCATATTCGGGCACCATCAAGGGCCACAAAAAGATCCTGGTCCTCTACACGAATTACGGCCGTCAAAGAAAACCCGAGAAGACAAACTGGGTCATGCACCAGTACCATTTAGGCGACAACGAAGAAGAAAAAGATGGAGAGTTGGTGGTCTCTAAAGTGTTCTACCAAACACAGCCTAGACAGTGCGGCTCGAGAGAGGGCATTATCGACATTAGTGGCAAATCGAGAAACCCTTTCGTGGATAACACCTGTTTGGCTGATCAGCAGTACTGCGGCAACCCTGTTTTTGTATCCTACAACAATGTTGGCAGACAAAATAGAGACGGCCCATCTCAGTTGATGTCTGGTTTTGGTGACGGATCATCGTCATTTATTCGTTTGCCTTCAGGTGGAAGTAAAGCAAAATGAGGGAATTTTTTTTTTTATAATTTTTAGGAAAAAGAGATATGCTTTGTTTGGGAGGGGGAATAAGTTCAGATTTGATGAGGTAAGTGATGGACTAAATGGGAGTAGTTAACCTACTAAAAGAGATCATATTTTGGAATTTATTTAGATGGATGATATTAGTACATATTTGATTTGATTTGGATTTCAATTATGAAGCCCACAGTTAAGATATTTTATAAATTTGTTTGATTTGATATATTTTGGAAATTTTTAATTATGATCTGCGAATATCACCTCATAGGATTATAAGCCGCTTTTATGGATTTGAAATTTTAAGATGCGAGTCGAAATATAAACTATAATAAATCAAATAATTTATTTTCTTCAAACTCCAAGCTCTCTCTCTCTCTCCTCTCTCTCAATTAATTTCTGCCAAAAAGGTGTTGGGCTTTTATTTCTAGCATTAAATGAAGGAGAAGTTACCCAAAAAAAAAAATGAAGGAGAAATAAACCATTGTGCATAGATGAAAAGCCATAGATCGGGTTTCGGGTACCCGATGATCGGGTATCCGAGATTTCGGGTTCAATTCGGGTAGCTATTTCGGGTACCCGATTGTTCGAGTATCCGACCCGAAAAACCCGAACCCGGTGGAAACCTGACCCGCGCCCACCCCTAGTTAACCGTGCTAATTAAAATGCCACAAATAAACGAATCAAATACGCCCATATTGTTCTAGAATATATATTAATTATTTTTGGTTGAGAACTTCGCTAAGGAAAAAATTCTTACCCAAATCTAGTTTGATCAAACCCAATAAATTATATGATAAGTGTATTAAACTTATCAAATAATTAATCACTCTTTTTAAATTATCTACCAAAAAAATCTAACCAAGCCTACAATGAAAATCGAATTAAATAAATTACCATATACGATGAATCCCGGCCCATCCTGACACATATGCGAGCCACGTACCTAACAATTAAAAGAGGTCAAAATTTGTTTATAGTTAATGAGATTGGTCCAATTGGTTGGCCCGGCCTATTTGTTTTGGTCCAGACAAGTTCTACAGGCCCAAAACATCTCCAAGAAGCGAAAAAAAAAGGTCCCTTTTGCCTGCTCTTGAAAAAAAAAAAAAAAAGAATGAAACAATTGGATTGGAAGAGTCGCTCTCGTAATGAGCCTCTATAGTACCTAATCTGGATTAGTCGACCAATGAGCTGGAACCGTGTGGATAAAACCAAAAAAAAAAAGAAGAAAAATGCCTTCTTCCTTTTAGAAAAAATGAGACAACATTGAGAGATGGTTATCAATAGTTTCAACTTTCAATCTCAATCTGTTTCGAATGATATGATTTACATAAATTAATCTCTAATGAAATTCATATTATTTTTTTGTCTAACTTCTTAGAATATTGATCACGGATGATAACTTCAAAAAAAAAAATGATTAAGAAATGAGCAGCGAAGCACACTTTATTGAATATTCGTATTCGGAATACTAATCACCAGAGGTGTGTGCAATTACGTACGTATGGCATCTCTCTCTCTCTCTCTCTCTCTCTCTCTCTCTCTCTCTCTCTCTCTCTCTCTATGTATATATATATATATGAGAGAGAGAGAGAGAGATGCTACATTTGTAAGGCATATATAGTCCATTAAAAAGTTGGGAGTGGGCTTGTTAGGTTTAGCACACATTGAATGGTCAACAGAATTTCGTACCTGCAGCACCATCTTCAAATATAACTTTATTTTGCATTATTCCATGAAAACAGTTGACTTCCAAACACCGCCCTATCACCTCACAATGGAAATTTTGAACGAATCAATGGTGACTAACAACACGACGGAACTGATTTGGTCCTAAACAAGCTTTACGTCGAATAAACAATTATCCTAATATACCAAAATTCCAAGATTGTGAAAATTTGAGATGTTTACTTCGGTCTTTCAGATCTTGTCTTCATTGATATTATTAAGTGAAGAAATGCGAAAATTTTTACTCATATCAGGTTCGGCCACACCAAAACTAATCATGTTACGAGTGTTTTATAATTATCATATGATTGGTGTACAATATAGATTAGTCTATTAGTATTTGTTACATGATTGATTGGATATGACAAAATCGAATTTAAATAAGAATTTTCCAAAGAAATGAGTGGGGAAAGAAAAAGAAATATATATTAAGAAAGTGATGAGTAAGATGACATAGTAAATTGTGGTCACAAACTCGTCATTTTAGAAAATGAAATTTTACTTTTATTTATAAAACAGCAACAATTTTAACCACAAATAATGTAGTTCGACAGGCTTCACTGACTTTTCACGAGAGAATACAATAGTGGCTCGTAAAACAATCATTTTTTTATGGTTGATGAGCTAATCTGATTGATATTTCAATCGAATCGTGTGATAATTAATTTGCCATTAAAATAGTCGATATAGCTCAAACTAAAATATTTTACAATGGGAAGGATCATATTTTTTTTTTATTACAATAAATGAAGGGAAGATAGTCTACTCAAGAATCCTCCGGCAAGAAACATTGCGCCGTAGGATACCACACACATCTGGGAACACGTGTGCCCTATTAATTCTGGGATCAGAAATCTTTTCACAGCTCCCGCGAATGGACCCCACAAGCATAAGTTTGCCAACTACCAAGAGATTATGGTGGGGATTCGAACCCAAGCATTGAGCGAGAAATTCGTCCCATCTTACCGCTGAACCAACCCCTTGGGGTTCAATGGAAAAGATCATATAGCTCTGCATTGATCATATCAAATAGAATTGCTATGTAGATCATTCTTGTATGCCTTGTGTGTGTGTGTGTGTGTGTGTGAGAGAGAGAGAGAGAGAGAGGGAGAGAAAGAATGGAATTTAAGTCAACCACGGTAAGTTGGTGTTGTGTGTGAAAATTGAAAAGGTTGTTAATGGAGGGAGACACGACGCGTTCGTGGAATTAATGCTAATAACACAAAGTTCCGCTATCATCATTTTTCCACTATAATCCACCTTGATTGACGTCACACACATATTCCATTGCAACGTATTTCGACTGCTATACTTAAAATATGTATTTTGATTATTGACTATCGAGATTAATGGGGTCTCAGCACACAGTGGTTATCAACTCGTATTGGGCTTATCAAATTACGTGTGCATGCCAGTGGTTCACTCTAACGAAAACACAGCCAACTTGTTGTCTTTTACCACAAGTTTGAAATACTAACTATTAATAATATTTTAAAAAACAAAATATTTAAACTTCTTATAAGTGTGGATCAAGAATTCAAGTATATTCATTAGACATATATATATATATATATATATATATTTAGGAAAAGATCCACTAGATATCACTATTGAAAAAAGAAACGATATTTTTTTTCATTAGAATGTTCCTACTCAAGATTCCAACCTAAATTTTTCTACTGAAAAAGGCAATTCCCCTTGAAAGATTCCGACGAAAAACAACACTTTTTCTTTAGTATATCCCTTTTGAGCAAATTTTTCATAACTCAATTTGAAGGCGCACCTAACAGGTTCGTAGATAATTTTCGCATCCAACGGGTTCTTGGTCCAAAAATGTGATAGAAAACTAGCTTATCGATTACTTTTTATCTTTATAGTTAGAATTTTATTAATTGTGATCTAAATGTCTAGGGCTTAAATTTTTTTAAATCTCACAAATGTGGTTAGTCTATTGATAGTACTAGCTTATGTCTACAGCATAGTAGTTTATATATATATATACATATATATTTGATAATTTGTAATAATTCATACAATATATAGTTCAATATTCATTTGAAAATTTTGACGGGATTCATATGTAATAAATCACTTCCTGCAGAAAAAATCATAGTCATTATTCAAATTAGAAGCAAATTCGAAACCAATCATTGTGATCCTTATAATTATCTTCATAACATTCTATAGTTGTTATCAGTACTAATTAGATATTTACAAGGCTATGGACAAAGATTTCCTCTAACATCAAGGCGAGCCTTATTGCCCTTGCGACACATATCAGTGCTCATATATGGAAGAAAAATGTCGGAATAGGTCTTCGTCACAATCTATAGTACTTAATTACGTTACCTAATGCTACTAAAAATATCAAATAATCAATTAATTATGTAATTATAATATAACTAATTTTCGATAGTGGAAATCAATCACGCAATAATATTTACTTATTTATGACTGAATCGTGACAAAATTCGGGGAAAAAGAATTTTTTTTTTTTTGGCTTTAAAGTTTGATTTTTTGCAGTTTAATATATAATATCATTTTGAAGATCCTACGATGGAAGTGTGACATTTATTGTCTTTGAAGGTTTGATTAATTTCATGTGATTACGGGAGTGTTTGGTTAAGCTTATTTTCAAAATTTATAAGTTTTTAAATCTTTTTAAATTGTTATGTTTAGCTCCTAAATTTTTATTTGAAACATAAACTGTCAGAGTGTTTGAATAAATCAAATAAAACAATATATGCATATATATATATATATATATATATATATATTACTTTATTTTATCGTTAAAAATTACACGACTTATGAGTTGTTTCAATATAAGCTGGAGAGATCTTATCCGGGACATCTATCAATCACGGGTTGTCGATAAAATAAATAATTAAATTAAAAAAAATAAAGAAAAAGACGACTATGAATTGAGTCCACGAATGATCACTTATATTTAACGATAAATTTATAGGGTAATTTAAAGTTAGGGAGGTGCATGTGTGATGTTTTATATATGTAGCTCGATCTACACGCTATTTGTCTATATAAGATGATATTTTATATATACTATTATTAAATTAATATTAAAATTTTGCTTCTTAAGATGGTTAAACTATCATACTGTACGTATTTTCTAAATTCATATGGCTCAAATTAAAATCCCCTATTTATAAATATAGGTGTGAAATTTGGAAGGGGTTGACGAAATATGAATGATTGCATGAATTTTCAATTTGAAGTATTCTTTATAATAACAGTCACGCGAGGGAGTTAAGAAATAATAATATCTCAGACATTCATTCTCCGCACAGCCCGTGACCAATTTGGGGCTTGGACAAAAACCTAATATTTATTCTCTAATTACACCTTTAATCATTTAACATTTTAATATAAAGAATTTAACACGAATTAATACTAGTTTAGTGGTATAAATTAAAGAGTCGTTAATTACGTTCAAAACTTAAAAGGAATTAAAAACAATAAAGTAATTCATTTTTTATACTCCCTCCGTCCCATAGTACTTGTCGCTTTAGGGTTATGCACAAGAATTAAGGAAATAGATTAAAGACATTAAATATAAATTATTTTGACTAAAATACCCTTATAATAAATTAAACTATTAATTTCTCTCATTAGGTTATTTTGTGTTTTTAACTCGATGGATGTTGGCTTTAATTAATTAATTAATTAGGGGGATCTTAGTTAGTTATTTCTCCAAGAATTTGGCATGTAATTTCCAAAGTTTTACTGAGAAATTACTAGAACTCATGTCTTTGGAATTTTAATCTAATCACATCAAAGTTTGAGTAGTATCTATCAATATGAGTTGTTGTGGAAAATATTTTCAAAATATTATGCATTTCGAAAAATGTATTGAAATTTCACATGTTAAAATATTCTGCACTCGTATTGACACTCGAATGAGCTCCACACGAAAAACATACCAGAATTTTATGAAATACTATTTTTTTTTTTTAACAAAAAAATAGTTCTTGAAATATTTTAGTAAAATAAGATCATTAAATTAATTATAAGATATCAATAATATTTAACTTTATAATTATTGTACTCAAAATAAGGGAAAAATCTTTCTAAAATTCTTACAAATAATTTCGTAGATCCTTATTTTTTTCATATAAAAGAATTGTGTGTGTGTGTGTGTGTGTTGTGAGCTCTTTTGTTTACAATTAAACCCGTGTTTATATTTTCAAAAATATAGTTGTTACGAGAAAATCAGATTAAATTCAAATAAGAGGCTTCATGTAATTTAATACCATAATTAAGGAAAAGCTTGAATTTAGATATGAGTTAGACGAAAGTGTTGTGCAACCCCATGTTTCGAAAAAATAAATATTGAATAATAATGGTTTGAATATATTAAATTTTCTTGAAAAAAAATATGTATGGGATAATTACTTTTATTAAAATATTTGAAAATTTAAACATATTATAAAAGTTTCCCAACTTCATGTGCAATATTTTAAAATTAATATATATATGTGTATATAATTCTCAATTTTAATCTTAAATAAAAAGTCGATATTGAGGCTTGGATCGCAAAACTCTTCAGGGAGATGCCCTCGGCGTCGAGAAACATGTATTAGGTGTATGTGCGATTAATTTTAGATCATGATTCATGAGCTGACACAATATTTATATATATATATATATATATATATATATATATATATAAACCTATCTAGGGGAGAGACAAACTCTGAGCACTTGTCAATATCAAAGTTACACCTCGCGGGAAGTCCATATTTATGAAGTGAACTCGTGGCAACGGTTTGAGGTGAAATTACCCCAACATTGTGTGCCCCTTGCTCACAAATTGCTCAATAAAATAATCCATGTGACCCTCGATGGTGCCTCTTCGATTTTGACATTTTATTTCGGGTTCAGACTACACAACAAACAACCTAAATCCCACTTTGTTCTTACCAAAATTTCAAAAGATGGAAAAAAAAAAAACAAGAAAGAAAGAAAAATAGCAACTTTGGCATATTTCATTCAACCCTTAGAAAAATCTTCTTCTAAGATTTTGGTTTAGTAGGCCAAATTAAAATATGTTTTAAGTACAAGAATACTAATTTTATAATTAATTACTTTTTTAGAATGCACATTAGTTATTATAAATTAAGTGTAACTTTTTTTTTTCTCCCACTTGCAGTAAAATCTTTTTGAATCCTGCCCAATTATTTTGAGCCTAACTTTATAACGGTGAGAGAAGTCATTTTTAATTGAAATTTTGTTTTTTTTTTTCAATCGATTATATTATCATTACATGAATATTAAATATTATCAAATACATCATCAAATATCGACAATTATTACAATTGTCAATCAATAAATAATCAAACTACTATACAGTAGAATAAAAACTATTGTAAAAACAAAAATACAAATCCACACGGATTAATCGATGAGTTGAACCCAAGACCTTGTACGAACAATTAAACATTTGGTTTGTTTAATACAATAATGTTAATTGACAAAAGCATGATGTAAAAGAAAACATTGTAACATATGTAAGCAAAGATATTTATACCATACCAACTGGGCTTTATTTCATTATTAAAATAGCGGTGCTTTTAATTAAGGAGATCAAATGTTATAATTTTTTAAATCTCGTAATTGTTGATATCTGTGCGCATCATAGTTGTTGTTGATCCATTATTATTGATTTGAACCAACTATCAGTTGGAATAATGAAATGATGTATTAAATCTCTTACATAATATTTAAAATTTAAATTCTAATATTGTGAATAGAGTAACTGAATTAGAAAAATCAACCCCATAATAAGTCTTTATAGTATTAAATTTGAATTAATCGGCCAATGAATCAGAACTGTATGGTTAAAATAAAAAAAAGTTATTATTGATTTGTGATTGTTCCAATTTTAATTATGAACTCGCATGGAAATTAATTTTGATTAAATTTGGGAAATTTGACAGTGATATGTACACGTCAGATAATGAAGGCAGATTTTTATTTAATCCCTTTAATTTTTAAATTGATTGATAAGAGAGAAGTTGACGTCAAAGACGAAACTATGAAAACCAAAATCAAAAGCGACAACTAACATAACAAAAATATTTACAAAATGATGAAAACAGTTTAGCATGATCCACGACATTTTTTTTTTTTTTTGGTCAATTAGAAAAGTACACGAAACTAAATTAAAATGGAAAAAAAAAACAAAATTTTGATTTTCGCATCTCAATCAGAAAATTCAAAATTCTAGATGAAGGCAAACTAAAAGACTCCGTCAAAGCCATAAAGCTCTAGCTTCTCTTAACCTCGGCACCAATTCGCCGGAGATATGAGCGCTCATAAGCTCTTCCACTCCTCCGAACAGTTCTCCGCCGACGAACACCGCCGGAAACTTCAGCTCGGCGGCGTCCCCGCCGACTGTCCTCGACAATTCGTCGTTAACATCGGCTTCGTTCCGCTCGTCGACGTCGAAGATCGAAGGATTGACGCCGTGGCCGTGGAGGAGGAGCTTGACCACGTGGCACATGCAGCAGCCCCGCCGCGCGAACACCACCACAGCATTCTCCTCCACCAGTTTTCTCACGCTTTTCGAGTCGCCACTCGCCGCCTCACCGCCGGAGTTGGTGTTCCGCTGCGGAGGAGAGGCGGCGGTGGGGAGCCAATCTCTGTAAGGAAGCGCTTGTTGCATGTTGAGCTGTGAGGAGAGAGAGAGAGAGAGAGAGAGAGAGAGAAATAAGAGAGAGGAAGGGGGGGAGTGTGGATCGTGGGCGTCGGGGGTAGTTATAGTGATTTTGGGGAGGGTAGACTCTAACGTCAACGACCGTGATGTAATATTAGACGTCACGGTTGCTGTTGGGGACGTGTCAATACGTCATCTTTTTTCGTGGGTAGAGCCGAATTCCAAGCGTCGACGTGGACTGATGACGGCTTATTTATTATTTATTTTTTAAAATTTGGTTATTTGTCTTTCTTTTTTAAAATTAAGGATTAATTACGTTAAGCACCCTAATTTTTTAGGTATTTTGTAATTTGATACTCAATTTTTATAAATATATATTTTGGTATCTAAAATTTGTTATTTGTGCGTCAATGGTATTTTTTACACTATTTCGGTGGAATATTCTTCAATATTTCCCATAATATGCTAGAATATTCCACAAAGATTCCAACGCAATAGTAAAAAAATACCATCAGCTTACAAATAATAAATATTAGGTATTAAATTGCCCATTTATAAAAGTTAAATACCAAAATACAAAATATTCCAAAAATTGCGATATTTAACGTAATTTACTCTAAAACTAATTTGGTCAAATTTGTACTCAAGGGTCACTCACCAATTTTTATTTTTTTTTTTTGAGTTTCGTAGTTGAGAAATTAATTGTGTCACTATGTTTGAAATATTTCAAAATAAATATAATTGTTGGAGCATATGATTTTTTATTTGATATAACTCTGTGATTATTTTGAATAATCATATCATCTAAAAGTTAAAACGAACGTGAATACCTTTTCCGTTTTGAGACCGTATACATTAGAGAGAGATCATAACAGGCTATTTCAACCCTCTAATCTTGCTCATCAACTCTTTGAGCTTGACCAAGTTCAATCAATCACTTGACAATAATTATATATTTTTATATAATTAATAACTTTTTTTCTAAAATATACAGTCAATTACATAATAAACTTGTTTAACTTATTACTTAATTAATATTGTTTAGCATAACCCAATTTAAATTATGCAAAAAAATATCAACAAAATCCACAAAATAAATTTTTTATATCTAAAACACCTGTGAAATTAATTTTAAATTTTATAAATCTATTCCACCAATTTTTCATTTTGAAAAACCGAACAATCAATTTTTTAACTGAATTGTCCTTAGTCTTTCATATTAAAACAACTTAATGAATTGTTTTTCTAAGATATATTTTTTAAAAGTTCTTTAAAATGATATGATACCAATGATGATTTTAATAATGTAATTTTGTAAAAGTTTTTAATTATTATATGTGTAAATTATGAAAAACTTTTTTTTGTCAAATTCAAAGATATCGAAATTATAATTTAGAAAAATTATGTTTGAAAAATCATTTTTAACTGTAAATATATTTTTCTACATGTTGATTAGCTAAGAGGTAAGTAAAACTAATTAGAAGTAAATATTTGGGGAAAAAAACCCATATGGGAAATTTAACTCCCCAAAAATATTAATTAAGAGTCAATGGTTGGGCTTTTTTAGAATGAAAATTTGATGAAATGGATTTATAGGATTGAAAATTATATCCATGGGTTTTTAAGATAGGAAAATTAATTTTAAGAAAATTTAGTAATTTTTTTCTAAATTATATCGTGCCCTTATTTAATAGGATATTTGCTGGCTACCCAACAAACTCAAATGATTGTGTTGCTAATTTTATAATTATTACCCCACACAATTGTAAAAAATAATAAAAAATTAATTATTTCCCCATATCTTTGCACAACATTCAAAAAAAATCTTGCCCACCGAAGAACGACGTAATCTCGACCCCACAACATTGTTAAAATAAAATGTAATTCGTAAGTACTACGTAAGCTATCGATTTGCAGCTACCCATGATTTGTTTGATTCGTGCTACCTCATTACAGTCCCATATTGTTTTATTTTAAGGTAAATTATATATGTTTACATTAATTCTTGATGTATAATGTAATTTTAAATTAATTTTTATAATTTTAAAATTTACAGATGCATATGTATTAATTTAACATAAAATTCATAATTCATCAAAGCGGTACATAACCACAAATTATATCTATGATGTTTTTGGTAGGGTTTTGGATTGATTATGGAATAATAATTGGTGATACACGATGATGGTTATGGATTATAAAATAAAAATATTTGGCGAAAGTTAGTGGAATAATAAAATTAATTAAGAGATTTTGTCAAACTCGACGATATACATCTTTTGATGGCCGAATTGACTATTATAACTATAGAAAAATTATTTTTTTTTGACATATCCATTAACACAAGAATATCCTAATTTTGGAGGAGTATTTATATATATATTTTTTAAAAATAATAATTAATTAATAATTATAATATATTTCATGAAATATATACATAATTTTTTTTTCCTTTATTTTATTAAAAAAGCAAAAGCCGAAGGAAAATTTTTACCCGCATCAGATTCGGCCACAATAAAACTAATCACTTGATGAGTATTTTACACTTATTATATAATTAATATATAATTTTAAAAAATAATTAATTATATAATAAATATATTAATACTTACTATATAATTAATTACGTATGATCTAATCAGATCTGAGCAAGAATTTTCGAAAGCCGAACTATTGAAAACTATTCCGGAAGAGAAAATATGTCAGAACAAACCCAATGGACAAAAGTCTAAGTTCACACGGCTTTGCCATATTTTTTCCATTTTTGGGACCCCTACCTAAGTATGATTGTGTACACACTTACGTCATAAGGTAGTCAAAAGCTTCCACACTTTTTTTTTTTTTTTCTTCCGAGTTACACCCAAGAGATGGAATTTATTATTTTATAATATTACTCTTGTACGAAATAAATAAAATAAAATATTTGATATGTTTATGATATTTAATTGAAGCGTGAAAGGATGGGAATACTGCGTGCGTCGACACGTGGATGTGACGACAAAGACCAAAAACTTCGTGAACCAATTCAATAAAATTGACATAAAGATTAAGTATGATTTAATTAAATTTTAAATTTAATTTAATTGAAAATCTTGAAAATAAGATTTTTGGTGATAGTCCTCAATTGGTTAGGTGTACACTTATTTATCTTCTAAGTGTTACTTGGCTTAAATTTTGGGCAACATATCTCACTCAATTATTTTCATCAGCTTACCTCGGTCTCTCTAAAATGTACACCTTATTTTATGATTTTTTTTTAAAGAGAAAATGATAATTATGTCGTTATATATAATCAATTATATCATTAATTACTTATATCGCCGATAGTCACCAATACGTACCAGTTAATAACAAAGAAAACAATACAAAATAAACTTACCTAAGTTTGTTCAATGGAATTTGAAACTAAAATTACATGGTTGTAAATTTTCGAGATCTCAACTTGTATTTATTTATAGGTTACAAACTAAATTTCAAGTTTGGGCTTGCAGGCCCAAATTCGAGGTGGGCCTTGAACATATTGGTATCTACTTATTGAGGGCCCGTTTGGATAGACTCTTTTTTAAAAAAAAAATTATGTTTCGATAAGTTTTTTAAACATACGGAATCCAGTAAATATAGCTTATTTTTAGAAGCTACCTCAGAGTAGATTCAAATAAAAGTACTTTTAATTACTGTATTAAAAACAAAACTATTTAGCTTGAAAAGAAAAGGAGAAAAAAAACTCTACTATGAAAAGTACTTTTTGAAAAATACTCTTTTTAAACCCATCCAAGCGAACTCTGGATAACACCTACCAACACCAATCAATCCAGATATTGCTCAACACAATCATATAATATTTCGTTGTTACACTCAATTCATATACAAATATTTTACACTTAATACACAGTATGTGTTGATGAATGTAATAGGAAATGTGTCGTGTATTGATGAATGTAACGTTAGATGTTACACGATTGTGGTATAGAAAATCCGGCTTGCAAAACCTATAATGAGACCACAGTATTTATCTTTTATTTCATTTCACAGATCTACATTTCAGTCTTCATCTTAGGAAATATTTTTATACACCTACAAATGCACATCAAAAGATTTACATTTAATCATGTTGATATCCATTATCCTTGAACAATCAGATTTCAGTAAAGCTGGCTTGGAAGTGCAGGTTCCATGATAATGGCAACTGGTTCTCTAGGACATGTGCTGAGCCCATACTGTTCCTCCATTGATACATCTTCATGCCTCATACCCTCAACTAATTTCAAGTTAAACCCATGAAGCAAATTGGCTAATATTGTTCTAACAAACTTAAGTGCAAGGTTGTAACCAGGGCATCTCCTCCGACCCGACCCGAAAGGCAATAGGCCAAAGTTACTTCCTACGACATCCATTTCTTTGCCCAAAAACCTCTCCGGCAAGAACTTTTCGGGCTCGTCCCACGTGTTGGGGTCCCTCCCAATGCTCCAAACGTTGATGAGCACGATCGTGCCCTTTGATATGTCGTAGCCTGCAGCATTGCAGTCCTCAGTGGCGTAATGTGGGGGTAAAAGTGTGGCAATTGGATGTAACCTCATCGACTCCATGATAATGGAGTTGATATAAGGCAATTGAGAGAAGTCCTTCTCTTGCACCCATCTGTTTCTTCCGATTACCCTGTCAAGCTCTTCTTTTGCCTTGTCAATTATGCGAGGATGCCTGAGGATTTCTTGGATACCCCATTCGATTGTGGTGCTTGAGGTCTCTGTGGCACCTAGCAATAGGTCCTGTATAAAAATATTGTCGGGGAGAAACAAATTATTACAAGAAAGTCTCTAAAACAATTTTAGTACTATGAAGTAAACCAAGCTTGGATGAGTTCAGGGCCTTTCACTTACTAGACATGTACTTCGAATCCTGACAGTGTATTTATGTGTGTGTGGATGTTTTTTTTGGGGGGGGGGGGAACGTCGCGTATTGCGTACTAATACCTGTAATAATCCCTTGATACAATCCCTAGTGAGTTGAACTTCAAGATTAGGATCATCAGCCAGCTTCAACAACACGTCTACCACATCCTCATCTCTTTCTACTTCTCTTCTCAAGCGATGATCATCAATCACATAATCAAAAACCCTGTCAAATTTCTTCTTCAGAGCCTTCATTCTCTTCACATATCCTTGGAGATCAAGAAAACCAAGCCACGGTATCCAATCCCCAATAACGAAAGCCCCGTTGAGCGAAAACCACTCGTCCAACATCCCCTGCAGCTTATCCAGGCTCACAATATCATTGGAGTCATCACTAAAATAGTGGCTCCCAAACACCATCTTACATACTGTGGCAAGTATACAGCGCGATAGATGTTCTTTGATGATGGCCGGCTTCCCCGACAGGGCATATAGACGAGCGACCAATTCGCCCCTCTCATCATCGCGTAGGCACTGAAATGACTCGAGCTTTCTTGCACCCAACACCTCTGATTGGTAAATTCTACGGGCTTGTTTCAAGTGCGGGCCGTAAGGCGCCCACAGAACGTCCGAGTAATTGTAGCTGGTGTATCTACCAGCCGTGAGTGCAGGGCGAGAGGCGAAGACTCTGTCGTGTACTTTTAGGAACTGTTTGGCCATGTCGGGGGACGAGGCGACGACTACGGGGAATTTGCCATATCTGAGGAGCATTATTTCACCATATATTTGGGATAAAAGATGGAGGGATTTGTGTGGGGTTGAAGTGATCAGGTTCAAGTTGCCAATTACAGGCCATGGCTTTGGCCCTGGTGGAGGTTTTGGTTTGGGGTGATTTCGGTTGATGATTGTTTTTGAGATAAAGGCTAATGTAGATACAATTAATACGGCCAACAGTGGCCAAGAAGTCTCCATTGGTGGTGAAGTTATGCAGAAATGTGGCAGTTGTGTGCAAAAGTATGATATAAACACACACACACGCGCGCGTGTATAAATATATGTGTATGCATACATACATAAGTCCATGGATGAAACTCACGAAAGTCACGTTGAGTGTTTCTTAATCAAACAAAAACTTGGTTTACGTTAAATGTTGACACTTGCTTGACTTGGTATTAGCTGTTTATAATACCCAAAAAGCACGGAAAGGTGCTAATTATTACTAGGGCAAAACACACTTAATTAACCCCCTTGTATTATACTTAGAGCGTGTTTACTTTTATTGTTGACCAAATTACCCTCAAAATTTATTGTTACTTTTACCTTGGTCTCAGAAGAAAACAGATCTACAAAACAAATCCTACACAAAATTCAAGCTACCACATTACTCTCTCTAACAGCTGGGCTGCGTTTGGAGTAAGGCACAAGAGAATTTGCGTTCGAAATTATATGCAAACAAGAAAATGTTAATGGATTAAATCATATCGTTTAACTAGGGTTATTCATTAATTATGAATAATTCATTACGCTTGCGTGCTTAGTCTATAATTAACAAAAGATTAGGTTGTGCGAGTATTCTGAAAGCTATAACCAGTATATTCATGAATTAGAGAATTATTCTTGAATCAATAATAAATCCTTTAAAATATTATGCGAAATATTACCCTCAGATGAGTTTTTATTCATATCCATTTATTCTCAATTAATTTCCTACTTTTTTTATTTTAGTGACTTTTTATTATTTTTCATTAAAACCCCCCAATTTTTATTTTTATTTTTTTAGTCGCTTGATTATCTTTGGAATTTGTCAGTAGATATTCTCTGTGGGATCCACCTTGCTTACCCTATTTACAATTAATTTTGTGATTAGAATAGTAGAATTTATTTTTGATAAATTCAACACCTATCAATATATAATAGTTAAGCCTATTTGTATATAATTTATTTGCTTATTAAGGTGGAGAGGTTAAGTAAAGTATATTATAGTATAAGGGGGTAACGTGTTATATAAATATAATTGAAGGGGATTAAGTGTATTTTGCCCTTGTTAATATACTTATACAATTATTAATATGCACATACGCCAAACATATTAATATGCATATAAGGTTAATTACACTCTGATGCCTTCTTTAAAATACCCAAATTACTAACTCTCCTTTTGATCTTTTATAATTACAGTGACCTCCCCTCCAAGTTCTATCATTTAACAAAATCCCCGGTTCTGTTAAGATTTTGAACAGCCAACCTTATTTAAACATCCCCAAACACCCAGAATTTAATCCCTAAACACCCCCCATTCAGCTAAGGTTATGTTACACTTTTCTTTCATGTTTTGTAATTACACAAAGTTAGAGGGGAAGTCATTGTAATTGTGAGAGGTTGAGGAGAGTGTTGGTAATTTAGATATTTCGCAGGGAATACCAGTGTAATTCTCATTAGTACCAAAAAATATTGTATTAAAAAAACATGAGTTTTAGACTAACTTTTTAACACATGATTTTGTATGTTAATTAGAATTAATAAAGAAATTTTGTAAATCTTATTTAAGGTTAAAAAAAAATAAAATTTGCAAGGATAGAATATCATGTTACATGCAGAAATGGCGCGTGTAAAATACACCTCCAAAATTACAAACATTTTAGAGGGCATTATAAGAAATTGAAATTCATCACTCTGTTCAATTCACCGACCTCAAATTTCATCAACTCTCTTCGATCTCTGCTTTCCGGCGGCCCGCTTCTTCTTCAGCGAGGCGGTGTCGCTGTCGAGGTAGTGGAGGAGCACCACCATGGTGACGGAGGTGGCGAACATCGGGATCGGGCCGAAGAACCAGAGCAGCAGCGCGGTGGCGAAGTAGAGCGCCCTGAGGCCGACGGACCAGAAATCGCCGCCGCGGATGACGGCCAGTTCGACGTACGCGGTGGAGATCTCGCTGTCGGGGGTGCTGATAAGGTAATTGGCGTGGATGAAGAGCCTGGAGGACTGCACGAAGCAGGAGAAGGCGAGGAGGAAGCAGATGAGGAGGGTGATGTACTTGATCGACATGGTCGCCGGCCGGGTGTCGCCGTAGATCAGCTCGCTCTGGAAGATGTTGGAGTTGTTGGCGATCCACGCGCCGATCAGCGCGCTTAGGGTTAGGGAGACGGAGGCTAAGAACGTCGCCGCCGATATGTTCGCCGATATCACGTCTAGGGCTGTTTTCACGTCCCTGTTCTCCGACTGCCGGAGCTCAAAAACGCGAATTATTATTTCCCAAATAAATAAATAGGTAAAATTGATCGATTTTTTTTTTCTTTTAATAATTCGCAGCCACCACTCACGCACGCATGACAGAATTCAAATCGTGTCGTTAAACCCCCCACACCATTCAGGCAGGGCGCGTGTTCATTAGGCCAAAAACGGTGGACAAATTTATTATTTTTTTGATAGAATAATTTCAGATATTTATAGATATCAATCGAAAAATACCTCACATAAACTCACATACTTATTCAAAAGAGAAGGAATAGAGGATAAGAAAGTTCGAATTAAAAATTATTTTCAAACCCTCATCTCTCGACTTTGAGCCAAATAACAAAAAAAAAACGGTGAACAAAATTGATATATTATATTCTGATCGATTGTATTAACTATTGAATTTCAAACTCAATAAATAAGTTAACCTCTCAAAAGTCATAATTCAAACATTTCATTTCATTATAACATGAATTTATCCAAACAAGTTTCATAAATTCATTATCAACTTATCGATGAGTTCAAACACAAATCCAAATACTTTTATAAAATCATAATTGGAAAAGTTGCGAATAAAATTCTAACCTGCATGATTTTTTCGACCCAAATTCTCTTGTCGTTGTTCTCGAATCCAATGGCAGTGGTGTGAGGGAGCTTAAGGCATCTGTAGAGGAGAATGAGATGATAAGAGAACATGATGAGGAGACCACTAGGGACCAAAACAAGGTCTAGGTATTCTTTTCGGAACATCATCTTCATGCCTTAGTCTTGTCTTTACACTTCAAATTTCATCAAAAATATATCAACTAATTCAGTTGCTTTTTATCCGAAGCTAGCTTTTGTCCCTGTTGAATAATCTTGCTTGTAAGAAATTAAAATTATTGATTTATTTTAAAGTTTTTTTAAGCCTTGTTGACTTTGATTATTTTGAGTGTTGCTGTTGCTGCCAAGACAAGCAATTTTGGGTGCAAACTTGGGGAGTGCAGTGCCTGTAGGCGTAAGTTAGGACTGAGAAGAGGATAACTTCGTATATTCGAATACGACTAAACTCATTGTCAAAGATGATGAATCATGAAAATATGCTACACTGTGTGAGTTGTTGGAGGAAATTTAAGGATTTTTTGGTCCGTTGATGATAAGGAGAATATCCTCTAACTTTTTCGGTCACGAGTTTTCTTTTACTTTCATAACAATTAGTTTCTTTCAATCGATATTCCATTATGAAATATAACATTTGTACTTGTTTTCAAGTTGTGTTTGGAAATTCGAATGATTTGATAATTATCTTAATACAAAAAGGAAGAATTGATAATTTTATTACTTCAAATGGCGTAAAGAAATTCTAATTGACTTAGGGAGCAATCTCACATAAGCTCAGATTAGTTGTCCTAACAACTTGTTAAACATAACTTCAATTTGCCTCTTTCCAATCTATATGGCTTTCAACCATAACTTGATTATCACAATTTAAATTTACAAATTATCATAACTTCTAAATGAATTCAGCGGACCTCGAAGAAATGACTTAAAAATTATGCTTCTACTCCATTTAACAAAAATCCACATATCTGTTCCTTTCATATCTTGCAGAGTAATCCTTTACTGAATGGTTCAATTATTTTGTGTAGAGTGCCAACCTCATCACTTCTTCATACACACCCCTATAAAGAAGAAATTAAACCTCAATATATTACAACAGCAGTTTTGACTGCCAAACTCTACCTATCATTAAGGCTAATGAAATAACCTAAAAAATGGGCAGGAAATATGTTGTTCCATGTACAACCAAAACAATCTTTGCTAGTTACAAACAAGTTTAATCACACTCAAAGCTGACATTGAACCCTTTGGAATTGGCTCGTTTAAATAAACCTCCTCTGGCAGCCGAAGGAGATACCGGCTTTGATGCTAAAAATTTTGACGATGGCCATTTTAGGATTCCTTTCAAGGGCATTTTGGCTGTACAAGAAACGTCCCTGTTGTAAACATTGCAAGAACTGCTCTCCTTATCTTCATCATCAAATTCAGAACTCTCCCCTAAATCACCCTGTTCAACAAGAACTCTAACATCATCTTCAGGCTCACCCTGTCGACTAGAACATGAACTCTGGACGTGATCGCTAAACATATCATCCATTTCTCCTATCTGAACATGAACACTGTCTCCTTCCTCCTCAACTGGATCAAACATCTCATTCCTTTTCTTAGTTTTAGGCTGTTTGAACCACCCCCCGGCCAAAAGATGGAGAGAATTCAAATTCTTTAAGAAAGAACTTTTCAGGCGGGAACCATCTAAAGATGGGCTTTTCTTCTTGTCATTGGCACGCAATAGTCCCATGGCAATAATGCTAGTAATGAAAAGCTGGCAAATGGCACACTTTATTTGCTCATGCCTCTCAAAAGAAGCATCTGCCAAACCGATCATTCTCTTGACTCCAAGAACTTTACCGGCCAACTCAGACAGCTTCCATGTCTTGCATTTGGGCTGCTTTAGAATCTTGGCAGCAAGATAGCCAATGTCAACATCATTTTTTGTCAACCC
Source organism: Petrea volubilis (assembly GCA_026212405.1). Lineage (NCBI taxonomy): Eukaryota > Viridiplantae > Streptophyta > Magnoliopsida > Lamiales > Verbenaceae > Petrea > Petrea volubilis. Next base: position 22,157,310 of record CM047881.1, read on the forward strand.
CAATTCCTCAAATGGGAACAAATCTTTCTTTTCAGGGATTCCAAAGCCCACAAAATGAATTCTCTCATCTTCAAGGAATTTGAGGATTGGAGAAGGCAGAGGTTCCCCTTCACGAAACCTGAGGATCACACAACCAACACCAAAGCACAATAGAAGTAATAGAATGGATGGATCACGAGGGTGGCACATAACATCAACGCCAACAACAGGGGGACAATCCCAAACTTTCCCATCTGGGAAGAGAAAATCCATTTTGCATAAACATTCAAAATCTCTAGTTTTGAATGTGATGGCTTCAAGCTTGACCTCAAAGCGATTCGTTCTCAAGTACACATATCGTGCCATTTTTCTAGCCATAGAATTTTCAGGTTCAAATGGGAGGAATGAAAATGTTTCAGGAGGAAGAATGCAATGGTAAAGAAATGGGATATCTCAAAGCAACATAAAAAGTTATTATCAAACAAGTCTTGACAAGTGCAATTGTTATGTCAGCTCTTGGGACATGGGTAAATGAGATTGGTGATTCAGAAGGATAAACAGAGGAAGAAAAGCGGGGAAATGAATGGTTATACAAGATTGAAGCCTATTTAAGTCGGCAACAAATTTTTGAACAAGTATGGAGGGCCACCATTAGTTTCTTTCGGATAGGCGGCAACCAAGAAGTTGTCACTATAGGAGTAATTCACGGCAATTATCTGGTCGTATTAGTGGTTATTCAAATTACATAGAGAGGAAAAGAAAGAGCATTTTTCGGAAGATTTAGGATAAGTCTCACCCTCCTATCTTCGCATGTTACAGAAAAATCTTATCCAAAATTCCCTTTTACAAGTAATACTGGAAAGGCAATATGCGTTGTTGTCCACACAATCGTCTACCTAGAGAAATTCAAGGTCAAAAAATTAAGTTCATGCTAAGCCATCAGTTCCTAACTAACAGCAGGATGAATTTGGATATGAAAACAAATCAAAATTAAAGTCTGACCGCAGTTAGACAGAATTAGAAATTGACTTCACAAGATAATATCTGCATTGTCATTGCAAATATTTGTACTTTTAGAATAGTGAAAACAATGGAGAAAATAAAAGAACACTATGAGCTGAGTAAAAACAGTTAAAACTATCCTTGGTCTATTCCAAATTCCAGAATCTTTTTTCGTTCAGATTTGGTGAACTAAAGTGCTAGTTATCATTTAAAACCCACGAAATTTACATAAATTCAATCAATAGGAAACTAAACTTTTACACTTCTTGGTAACACACTAAAAATTATGGCAAAACCCAAAAAGGGATAAACAAGGGTACTTACCTCATATGGAAATCAAATCCACCAACACAGTAATACATCATACAGCAACGAGAGAGCCCAAGTTGCCTGATCATAGCCTGTAAAACCAAAAGTGTTCACCAACCAAAAATAGGTACTAAATGTCTTGATTGCACAATGACTGAAGAAAAACTCCCAAATTGGAAGCAAAGCTAGAAAATCAGCACAGTCAACTTACATGCCACACCCTTGTCAAAAAAAAAAAGGTAATAATAAATAAATCAAATAAAAATCACATACCATAAGCACCACAAGTACAGGAACATCGACTTTAGGCCAAAGTAGCACTCATAATACAGCTAAACAAATGACAAAAGGATTAACCTCTATAAGTTCGACCAAAATCATAAAAGCAAAGAGAAAGCCCTGACCAAAATCGATTTGTAGAACCTCACCCTTAGTCCGTGTTGATAATGTAAGCTCAGGAAACCAAAATAAGGCCACAAAGATCAATTAGCAATATCCGCAGAATATCAGCTATCTAAACACAAAGGTTGCATTCCTATGTTTATCAATAACAAGAGAACTCTTTATCAAGAATAACTCCTCATATAAATCCAAATACAAAAATTAAAACCAAGTTACAAAATATATAGAGAAAATAAGCAATTGAACAACAACTGAACTTACATTAACACATTGAAATTACATTACAATTTCATTCAAAGAGAAGTAGCTAATACCACCATCCCTACTTCGAAACATCTATTCACTGCGATTTTCACATCTTCCACCAAATCTCAACCCCCAGAAACCGTTAAGCTAAATCTACGCCCTTTCACCCCTAATTCTCCTAGCCAACTGAATATCCTTAGGCATAATAGTAACCCTCTTGGCATGAATAGCGCAGAGGTTAGTATCCTCAAACAAACCAACAAGATAAGCCTCCGCCGCCTCCTGCAGCGCCGCCACGGCGGAGCTCTGGAACCTCAGATCCGTCTTGAAATCCTGCGCGATCTCACGAACAAGCCTCTGGAAAGGCAGCTTCCGGATCAGCAGCTCAGTAGATTTCTGATACTTTCTGATCTCTCGAAGAGCGACGGTTCCGGGGCGGAAACGATGTGGCTTCTTCACTCCGCCGGTGGCCGGGGCTGATTTTCTGGCGGCTTTGGTGGCCAGCTGCTTACGCGGCGCCTTGCCTCCGGTGGATTTGCGCGCAGTTTGCTTGGTACGAGCCATGAATGCAAATTTTAGGGTTTATCTTGTACAAACGCAGAAATAATATTGCAGAGAGGACTGAAATTTTGAGCAAAAATGCAAAGCTTGAATTTTCATGTGATTTGGGGGAAAATATTTATAATTGGAGGTATGAAAATTGTGGCGGGAAGGGAATTGTTGTGAGCCGTTGGATTTAAGATTTCATTGGACGGCTGTGGTTTGTCTGGAGGATGTTGGTCGAGATTGGAATGATGTGAACAGTCAGGGAGAGTATCCAGTGATCTGGGGCCGTTGGTTGACTAGTTTATCTACGGTGGAGGACGAGTCATTGCGGATTGCTGGACGTGGCTATAAGTTTGTGTTTGTTTTACTGAGATGGATTTTGGGGCGTTGATGATGTTATAATCCGACGGATGGGGTTCCAATTGTGACTACAGTATCTTTTTGATTGTTGTTTCGACTTAAAATACTTTACATAACTGACCAAAATTGGGCCTCACGAGGACATCTCATTGCAGTTCCTTATGAGGCTTTCCGAGAGCCCATTTCGATGGTCTTTTTTAGGAAAATAAACAATTATTTTTTTAAAAGAAATACTTGGGCAAAAAAATATATATATTTGGATGGATTTTTCAAAAAAGGTAAAAGTCGAAAAAAAAGAAAAACAAAGATGTGGCTTTTTTTAAAATTATCCAAAGCAACATCAAATAAAAACACGTGTTAAAGCACATTTAATTATTGCAATCCAAACAAAAAATTGCTTAATTTTATTATAAGAAAAAAAGGGAATACTCCACTAAAAATAAAAATATGGCTCAAAATCACTTTAAAAAAAAAAACACATTCAAACATACCCTAAATTTGTAAAGCAATCCTTCTCAAATCAGTGTTTTTATAAAAAAAATTATCACTTGATGTATAAAAAATATAAGCTTATTTATAGAGTCGCCATTGTGTTTTGGGCCCAAGTGATCATGAATAATACTCTTCACATTCAATTAAATCATCTATAACCAAATCATTCAAATTTTAACTACAGAACTAGACGACCCCTACTCTATTTGACGAACAGTTTTAGGTTCAAATCTAGATTTCCTCAACTGCATCCCCACCCCCGACCTTCCAAACAAAACAAATTATCTAACTATAAAAAAAAAAAAGTAAATTAGTGACAATATAACAAATTAAAATTTTTTATTTTGAAGGCTAAACCTTTTGAACATTAGTGATATTTCACAAAAAAAAATCTTCAAATTTATTATGGAATTCCTATATTCGCATTCCTGAGAGTTCTCAAGGCGGCTGCCCATTCTTGCCCTTTTAAAAATAATAATAATAATAATAATAATAATAATAATTCTGATTAAAGACGAATATTAAAAAGAGCAAGAGAAAAACGGCCAATGATATATATTAATTATAATGGATGTCGCAATCTATACTTATTTAACGGTGTTAATGATATTCAAAACATGCAAAAAAAAAAAAAAGCATTTGAAGATGCTTCTTATCTATAAAGATTACTTTGGATGGCATAAATTTCTCATTTTTATTTATGTTGTGTCCGGAGAGGAATATTTGTATATATGGTGGTGGATTGTTGCACCCTTTATGCGTTTTTTTTTGGCCCATCCTTATTCTCTTAAAAGATTTGTCACATTGTTCAAAAGTGTCAATAAATTAAATTTATTTGTAAAAGTTTACAACTTTACGTAACCATTAGTCATTCCATACGCGGGTCTTATTTTACTGTACGGCAGTCTGTACCTTTGTATTATTTGATAGTTTTTTGAATTTGATTATGAGATATAACAGTTGTGCAAATAGTTATACGTGATTATGGGTGTATTAGTTGCGTTTGATTTGGATAATTGACGTAATCTTTTAAAAAGCGTTGTAATTATCTGGAAAAAAAAAAGAAGTCATTCCATTATTAAAGTTAATTATTAAAGTGAACAAATATTTTTTGAGTGTTGTTTTATCTTCTCACCTCTTAAACACAGGCGGTCTAATGCTTTTCATTAATTATTTGCTAGCTAATTTAGTGATATTCGATTTCATATAATAATTTTATCGTTTTATCTTTTTCATTCATTTTTTTTTTATATTTTGCACCTTTTTTGGTATTTAATTAATCAATTCAAAAATTCTAAAGTAAATTACTATAAATAATTCATTTACTGTAACCCAATTTTTTTTTTCATGGATATTTTTAAAAGAAATATAAACTTTTGGATGATATATAGATAACTAGGATAAAAAATAATAGAACCTAATTAACGAGAGATAAAAAAAAGTAACTTAATTTAACTCTTTTTTTAGATTGAATATTTTTTTTTATAATACACATCTTTACTACGCACTCACACACCGTTATGATTCAAACTCTAGCTCGACAACTGTCCATACATTTAAGATAGGGTTCATGTGAAAGATCTTAATATTTTTAGATTGATTTAAAGATGAAAAAGATTACGATTCACCTATCTTGGATGAAAAGTTGGATTTTTAATTACATAGCTAGCGATTAGCAAATAAAGGAACAAAGTGCATGTATTTAGAAAGTAAAATAATACCATCACCCATCAATGCCTTGTTATTGGCCCATTTGAATGAATTTTAAAAAAATACTTATCCGATGGTGTTTTTTAAATCAAAAAATTTTACATTTAAATACAATAATAAAAAGTACTTTTATTTGAAACTACTATGAGACAACTTTTCAAAAAAAACTAGTTTTGTTTTATTTTTTTTAAAGGCCCATTAAAACACAATTTTTTTGCTGTGAAGTGTTTTTTTTTTTTGCAAACAAAAAAAAATATTTATTCTCTAAAAAAAATCCATTCAAACGTGCTCATTATCAATTAAAATAATACTCATATTCACGGAAAATCAAATCCCTTATCATCGAAAAAATTCCTCATTGGCACACCAAATATATAGTTGAAATAGGCAAAACAACACACGCCGTTATAGTTAAGCACGGATTTCATTCTAAAATATAGTAAGATTGTTTTTTGTCTTTCTTTCTTTTTCATTGATGAATATGATTGTTAATATCTTCTAATCAATGCCCCTATGATTTTGTTATTTAAAACAATGGGATACCTGATTCTGGATAGAAACAAATTTATTGTGAATGTAACAGTAACCATATTTTGTATTTCATTAATAATTAAAAAGGTCAAGAAAAATAAAGAAAATACAGATAAAAAAGGGCCCATTTGGATATATTTTAAAAAAAGTACATATCGAATGGTACTTTTTATAATATATTTAAAAAAAATATATATATTTAATACAATAATTAAAAATATTTTTACTTAAATCTACTATGGCATAATTTTTAAAAAAGGCGTCTAACTTTTTTTTTTAATTATTTTTTTAAACAATAAATATTTATCCTAAAAAAATAAAATAAAATATCCCTGTAGCTCAAAGTTGTGAAGGCGTTGACTAAGAAGACAAAAATAGAATAATAAAACGTACTTACTTTTACATATGCCTTTTTAACTTTAATAACAACCTCTAACAACGAACCACTTTGGCACCGCCGCTAACCTTTGTCTCAACTCTCGTATAAATCATAATAGTAAGAGATTATTTACTTTTTAACCGACTACGTGAAAAGTTAAGGGGATAATTACATATGTATCAATAAACCATTATCAGTTATATATCAATCTATCAAATTAAGTCATTGGGTTCGGAATCGATTGGTGGAGGTTCGAAAATAGTATTAAGAAGATCCTAAGTTCGAACTCTCTTGTCCTCTATCCCTTTTTCTTTGAGTGAATGTGTGTGTATGGAAGATATTTTTCGATTAATATTTATAGAGTGTCCAGAGATGATTCTATCAAAAAGAGAAAAAAATTATCAAATTAATGCAGTTATTACTAATAAAAGATATGGGGCGAACCTGTAAATAAGAAACTCTACTGGTGAAGGGCAAATTGGTAAATCAACATAAAGATCCCACGGCGTTTGCCGCGTATACTGTGCTGCTTTTTCTTCACAATCTGCACTGGGAATAAATAAAGACGATGAAGAGTTATCTCTCTCTCTCTCTCTCTCTCTCTCTCTCTCTATCACACACACACTCTGAAGTTGTATGCTGTAACTGGTAACTCTCTTCTCTCGTGCTCTCTCGCACGAATGCTGCCAGTGTTGCCTTAATTTTCGAATATTTCACTTTCCTTTTTCCTATATGCAATTTTCTCAACTTTTTAACCGTTTTTCTGTGAATTTTGCTCTTGTTTGTGTTTCACTTTAGTCTCGGGGATTTTTTTTTTTTTGAATTAATTAGGATTTGCTTTCAGTTAGGGCTTTGGGGATTTTAAGTTTATAATTGCGTTTTTTCAATTTTAATTTCGTGGTTCATTTTCTTTTCTTGATTTTTTTTTTTTTAAGTAAATACTTGCTTATATTTTCGTGATCTCGAAGACAAACTCTGTGTAGAATTTTGGCGTTAAGCTTTGATGGCAACATTTGTGGCATGTATTTGCGAGTTCTCTAATTTTGGCTTTAAAATTATTCTCTATTTATTCGATTGTGTGTGTGTGTGTGTTGATTCTTCTATTTTTCTCCATATTGGGTTTCAATTCTGTTTGCTCTGTTTTTGGCAGCCTTTTTTTCGGAGAATTAAGGTTGAATTTTGCTGCTGCTGCTTGGATGGTTGCTTGGATGGGGAAGGGTGTGAAGAGCAGTGCATGCAAATCAGCATCGCACCAGCTCTTCAAGGACAGGGCGAAGAATCGAGTTGATGATCTGCAAGGCTTGTTCAGCGATCTTCAATCAGCACGGAAGGAGAGCCGCACGATCTCTTTGGCTGTGCTTGAAGAGCAAGTCCACCAGATGCTTCGAGAATGGAAATCCGAGCTGAACGAGCCTTCCCCTGCTTCTTCCTTGCAGCAGGTGATCATTTATCACATGAATGCATATATGCTAACTCTGCATTGTATTCATGCTAAAATAGTGGAATATGAGGCCGATGATTGATGGTATTTTTGAGCATGTAGTGTTTCCTGCTTAGACTTCCTGTCCGTAGTGTTTCTTATTTCGGTTTTGCGGGCTTTATATGTTATGCGTTCTCCCAACGCCTGTATTTTGAGTCCCACTGGATGATAATTATTGATAGGAAGGGAGCCTGGGCTCATTTTCATCCGAGATTTATAGGTTGCTGCATCTTTGCGAGGAAGAAGATGATGCAACCAGTGCATTGGCTGCCCCGAAGCCAGAGCCTGATGGCCCAAAGACTGTGAATGGATCTACTTCTCAGGAAGTCAGTGTTTGCTTCCAAATCTATATTGTTACATGTATTTCTCTATTTTCGTTGGGGGAGGTATCATGTAATAGTTTTGTAAGATGCATTTGGTCTATGGATTGTAAATTACAACTTTGACAAGATGCGTGCCCTTCTTCATGCACAACCTTCCTCGATAAAAGCACTGCTATTGTTCTTCATTAGGTGTGAACTAAACTTTGAAGTTCTTAGAAAGAACAACTTTTTAAGTTACAGAGAAAGCCCTTTCAGTTTTTATCAGCCCCCACTTTTTTCATGCTCTTGTCTGCGTCACTTTTACGTGATTCTGCTTGTTTGTTTGGGGGGGGGGTGGTGACAATCATTTACTGTTGTAGATAAATTTTGTGCGAGTTAAGAATTATGTGTAGGCTTCAATAGGGAATGGTTGTTTGTATCTTATATACATGAGCAGACTGCTAATCTAATTTTAATATATACTAAAATATGGGTGTGTATTGAAGATGCATTCTTATATTGAAAATTTAAATATGGACTTGCTGGCATGCCTATACCTGCACCTGCTCTTTTAAGCAAATCGTGGCCTTTGATGCTTATATAAGCATGAGTCCAAATAATCTTTGCTGTGTTTATCAATTATCATCAAAGTTTTGGATAGCTATTTTTTTTTTCTTTTTGCTGACAAAATTTGGTCCGTCTTGCTAATTGTGTTATTTTCTTTGTGGCAGGGTTTCACTATGTCCAAGGGGGGTCCTCAAGAACAATGCTTCCCGCTTGTTGACCCGTGCAGAAGCACCGACATGGGAGTTACCAATATGGGAATGAATAATTTTGGTTGTGCAACACAATTAGATTATCATTCATTTGACTTCCATCAACAATTTGAGCAGCAGTTTTTCTCAGAGTTTGACGGTGGCGCCAGTTTTGTTGGGGATGATGGTATGCCTCAGATTTCAGGCTATCAGCAGAATATCTGTCCTCCGCCTTCTGCTTTTTTAGGGCCGAAATGTGCCCTTTGGGATTGTCCCAGACCAGCCCTTGGGTTAGATTGGTCTCAGAAATCTGATGACTATTGCAGTATTTATCATGCTGGGCTTGCCCCTAGTGAAGGCTACCCTGGTAAGCCTCCAATTGTACGACCTGGGGGCATTGGCTTAAAAGATAACTTACTTTTTGCTGCCCTTGCGGCTAAGGCACAAGGGAAAGATGTTGGGATTCCTGAATGTGAGGGTGCTGCTACTGCAAAATCCCCATGGAATGCACCTGGTAAGTTGGCTAGTTTCTTCCTTTCTCTTCTTTGCCTGCTTCTGCTCGTGATTTTGTTGATAGGCCAACAATTCTCTTTCTCTTCCCTAGTAATTATGTGTAATTGCACAAACTGGCTTTCTTGGTATCTGAATTACAAATACCACCTTCTAATCATCGAAATTTGATGAAAACAGACAATTTATGCAAGAGCAGGTTGGTAATTCTATTAACATTTGAATGATGACATCATTAAGGTGGAGATAAGTTACAAGGGAGGCATCAGGAATGTATAATCTTAAAATCAAGAGGGGAGACTTGTGTAATTTCACATAGCTACAAGGAAAGGCGTTGTTATTTTTTAATTGTCTATTTCTTAATAAACCCAAAAATGGCTGACATGTTATTCTGGTGGCGACAGAGCTCTTCGATCTCACGGTTTTGGATGGCGAAACAATAAGGGAATGGCTGTTTTTTGACAAGCCTCGCAGAGCATTTGAGAGCGGGAATAGGAAGCAACGGTCGCTGCCAGATTATAATGGAAGGGGTTGGCATGAATCAAGAAAGCAAGTGATGAATGAATTTGGAGGCTTGAAGAGATCCTACTACATGGACCCACAGCCCATGGAAGATTTCGAATGGCACCTCTACGAATACGAAATCAACAAATGCGATGCGTGTGCATTATATAGGTTGGAAGTCAAACGTGTCGAAGGGAAGAAGTCTCCCAAAGGCAAATTAAGTAATGATTCTGTTACTGATCTGCAAAGGAAAATGGGTAAGTTGACTGCTGAGCTTCCAAACAATAAGCAGCGCATTGTTAAGGGAAGGGGAAAAAGTAACTCTGCTTCGAATGCATTGGCAAGCCCAGGTGAAGGGTTCGATTATGTAAGAGGCGAACCATGTGATTATCTTGTCGACAATATCAACGGGTACTATTTGACATGACCGAGCAACTTGGTATGCATCTCGAATAAGATATATTTTTATCATCATCGTGTATATACCATTCTGTAGGGCCTCAGGCAAGTGGAGTTTTTTTAAATTTCTTTCCACTTCCTGTAATTGGCAGATTGATGATACTTGTTTGTCAATAGTTCATTGTCATCTAATTACCATGAACATGTTTGATTCATACTGTATTGGAACCTTATTTTAACAGCTAGGAGATGGCGCCAAACGCTGAAAGTGGCTGTTCAAATGGTTCATTTTGTTAACTTTCTTGTTCAATGCATGAGCCATATGTAATTAACTTACACTTTGTATGGAATGCATAGTCTAGGATTTTCTAGGTGTGGCCTCTTATGGAGTTTTTCAGCCTTGTCATGGATATTCTTGGCATGAGGTATATATAAATATATATATATATATGTATTTGTTTTAATAAATTATTTATACCATGAATCTTGCGTTTATAACAAATAATATTACGGCCAGGGGTCCAAGTTTGAGCGACAAAAAAGTGTGATCTCATCATAGGTAGTTGCAAGATACGAGAAAACCCCGCAAAACTCACTTTCTACTTCAGTTATTCTCTTTTTGTTACATGAGAAAACATTCACAAAATTTGTGAAGCGTACGAGGATGTAATACATGAAAAATAGCTCCCATTTCTTCAAGTTTTCACCAAAAAACATGGCTGAAAACAACCTGAGAATCGTGATGTACCCGTGGCTCGCCATGGGCCATCTCACCACATACCTTCACATATCAAACAAATTGGCCGAAAGAAACCACCAAATCTTCTTCATCCTCCCCACAAAAGCACTATCCAAATTGAACCAATTCAATCTCCACCCGGACCTCATCAAATTCACCCCGATAACAGTCCCCGATGTCGACGGCCTCCCGCCAGGAACCGAGACCACCTGCCGATGTCCCTTTCACAATGTATTCGCTTCTCCGGCGGGCGATGGATCTCACGGAGCCCGTCATCGAGTCCCTCCTCCGAGAACTCAAGCCCCATTTCGTGTTCTTCGATTTCGCGCACTGGCTGCCCGCCCTGGCTCGGCGGTTGGGCATCAAATCAATAAACTATTGCACCATAAGCCCCGGCATCCGTCGGGTTCCTGTTCCGCAACGAGCCCTCCGCCGACGCCTTCCTGAGCCCTCCGCCGGACTTCCCGCCATTTTCATCGATCAAGCTCTACAAGCACGAGGCCCGTTTAGTTGACAGGATCAACAACGATAGAGAATGTGGGAGTGAGATGAGGTTTGTGGAGAGAATGATAATGGCTGTCAATCAATGCGACGCCATTGGATTCAAATCCAGCAGAGAATTCGAAGGCCCGTTTTACGAATACCTCGAGAAGAAGTTCAAGAAGCCAGTTTTTCTGGCGGGTCCGGTTCTGCCGGAGCCGCCAACCTCAGCCCTGGACCAAAAATGGGCAAAATGGCTGGATCAATTCGGGCCCAAATCCGTGATCTTCTGCGCATTCGGCAGCGAAGCCCGGTTAAAAAAGGACCAATTCCAAGAACTCGTAACGGGCTTCGAGCTCGCCGGGCTTCCGTTCCTCGCCGCCCTGAAACCGCCTATCGGGGCGGAGACGGTGGAGGAGGTTCTGCCGGAGGGATTCGCAGAGAGAACCAAGAGAGAGAGGGGTGGTTCACGGAGATTGGATCCAACAACAAGTGATCCTATCACACCCTTCAGTCGGGTGCTTCGTGACGCATTGCGGGTCGGGCTCTCTGTCGGAGGCGATGGTGACTGAGTGCCAGTTGGTGCTAATGCCACACATCGGTGACCAATGGATCAATGCGAGGTTGATGGCGGGGGATTTGAGAGTTGCTGTTGAGGTTGAGAAAGGAGATGAAGATGGGTTGTTTAAGAGAGAGAGTGTGGCGGAGGCAATAAAGCTGGTGATGGAGAGTGAGAGTGAGATTGGGGAAGAAGTGAGAGAAAATCATGATGAGTGGAGGGAGTTCTTGGTGAGGGATGGGCTTGAGAATTCTTATATTGATGATTTTGTTCGCAAATTGCAAGGTCTTTTGAAGAAGTGATGTGATTTTGATCTTTTTTTGATGTTTGTTTGTTTGGATATATAATGTGCCTTGAATATCTTGGTGTATTCTGATTTTTTTGGTTTTAATAGCTGTTTTACAAGTATGAATTACTTGCACTTTACATATACTGATATAATGCAATATGTAATAGAGAAAAACTTGATACTCGTTAATGAAATAATTAACATACTGTCAAAGCCCCCGGAGGCGCATTCGTATTTGGCAAAGTGGCTGTGTGTACTCATGCATGAGATGATATGTACATGGAAATAAAGGAATCTGGAGTGATTAATGAATAAACATTCCAAGATAAAGAATGGTCCCGAAAGAATGAACCGCATGGTGCTCGTGTGAGGGTTGGTTTGATAGTAATCAAGCACAATTTAGAAGGAAGGTTCAAAGTGCTTTGTGTTTTGTTTTACAGATGAGTCGAGCTCAATCCAAACTCGACTTGATGAACCCGCGTCCGATCACACGGTGGCCTCCTGTACAGATACTGTCCCGCTTGCCGTGGATACCCGATGGGGTGCCATTGAACCACGGGGGGTTTTCAAAAGGCCTCTTTCAGGTGTGAGGAGGGGTTACCCCTTTGGACTCTGTCATCCTCAGATATTGTCCTACCGGCCCCTGGACCTAGCCGGCAGGTGCCGTCCTAGCTCAGCTGGCAGAGCAGCTCAGTAGGTTTTGCTTCCTTGAAGGAAGGCCTCTGTACAAGGGAGAGGACTTGGTCTTTATAAGGAGCTCAAGACCCTCGTCTCCACTCGATGTGGGACGAATCACGACCTCATCACGACTCATTTTGAAAGCTCGAGCTTGACTAAATTTTAAAAAATTTATTATCAATAAATTTATTTGTAATATGACATTATTATTTATTATTTATAAAATTTAAAAAATTCTAAACTATTAAAAGAATAAAATACTCATGAGTTTTCGAACAACCGTGTGTGAGCTCGAACTTCGTCCATCAAGAAGCTGGAGTTGAGCTCAAGTCAAGTCCGTTTATTAAATTGATACAATTTCATCGCCTGCACTCTGCAGTACCGTCTATATAACACAATTCTTATACCTTAAAAAATTGGCTATATTATAATATACAGATATTTACATTTTCATATTTTTTACAATACAAAATCTTGATAGGTAGTATCGCGATAGTCAGGGCGAGGAACAACATGGACAAAAATTTAAAATAGAAATAATGAACAAGAAATAAAAATTAAGTGAACAAGAAATCACAACATGAAAAATATTATCCAAGGACAACGATGATAATTCATTAAATATGAAAAATATAAATAATATTTTAATAATGTATATATACAGGGACGGAGCCATAAATTTGATTGATGGGGGGCGAAATTTTTTCGAGATCATTAATTACTAAAAATATATAAATATAAGGATTATATATAATAAAAGTGCTATAAAAAAATGATTGTGCTTATACAAACAATTAGAAGTGCTACAATAAAAAAAATACTTCAAATTAAAGACAATATATAAAAAATGATATTGAAAAAAATAACAAGCTACTATGTTTCAAAAGAAGCAAATATAGTGGATAACGAATTGATTTTAAAAAATACTTAACAAATATTTTTTTTAACAATACTCAATGCAATTGATATAAACCTACATAATGATATATAATCAAAACTCAAAAAATAAAATAGACGTAAACCCACATAATGATATATAATCAAAACTCAAAAAGTATTAAAAATAGATTTTTTGTTCTCTCTCTTTGCTTTCACGATAAAAAAATATATTCAAAGCTCAAAAAAATCTTTTTTTTCCCTCCACCATCACATTCCTCAAATCACTCCCAATTAAATATGAAATGTCAAATTTGTAATATTCATTTAAGTTCAATAGCCCAACAAATAAATACCAAGACTAATTATTAAGTTTAATATTGAACAACTATCAAAATTTATATTAACAATAATAAGATTCAAATTTCTACCCAAAAGGCAATTACAAAAAAATGAAATCAATAAATGTATAAATTTCAAAATTAGTACACAATACCTTCTTGTATGTTGCTTTTGGAGAAAAAGTTGAATATTATAGGGTTTGTCAGAGAAGAAAAACCCTAATAGAATTTTTGGTGTTTTAATTGGGATAGAAGAAAAAAGTAACATTTAATAAATTTTTTAGTGTTTTAATTTGAAGAGAATAAGAAAAAAACGAGTTAAGATAAAGAGAGAGAATTTAATTATTATGGTAAATGAGATTAGGTAAAAATAAATTATGAAAATAAAATAGAATAGATAAAATTAAAATTTTTATTATATAATTTATATTAAAATCAAAATTTTATTTTAGGGGGAGAGGGGCGAAATTTTAAAATTTTAATAAATATATAAATTGAAAAATGAATTTTTTAAATTTTTTTTTGAGGGGGGGCGGGTGCGGTGGACCTCCGCCACCTGCCCCCCTTGGTCTGTCACTGATATATGTATTTGTATAAATTGCAAGAAATGAATTTTAATTTTTTGATGATGTATATATATATTTATCGCAAAGTAAGGACCACTTATTCAAACATTATCGCAAATGAGATTTGTGCGTTTTTACGGGAAACTGTACAAACCTGGGCCACCTTCTTTCCAAACGGTCAATTACACCCAAAATACTCCCTCTCTCTCTCTACAATAATTCCCCCAGTTAGGGTTTAGTGGAAAAAAAAAGGGGGGATCTGATTCAAGAAAGGAGCCCGCAACCATATACTCGAATCTGCTTCTTTCTTGAATTGAGAATCGATTATTTTTCTCTGTTTTCATTAAGCAGGAGAGAGAGGGGGAACACACACACACACACCACCCAGTGACATGGGAAGAGGAAAGTTCAAGGGCAAGCCCACTGGCCGACGCCAGTTCTCCACTCCAGAAGAGATGAGTACGCGACTAATCTGTTATTTGCTTGGTTTCCATGGTTATTTGAGTGTGTGTTTGTTTTATTTTAATTGTTATTTATCGGAGAGGGACAATTACTCATTAGTCATCGCTGAAACTGGGAACTGTTTTTTTGACTATCTTGTGAAATTCTTTTTATCTTTTCTGGTGATGATTATTGAATGAATTATTCATGTTTATCAAGGGCTGGATGGCTTGTTTAATTCTCATGCAATTGGGGTCTGTGCATGCTTGGATTTCATTGGTGGTATTGGATATCAGATGGTAAATTCATGTAGTGAATATTTTGACGTTGTATGCACACGGGTTTATAGATTAGAGCAGCAAAAACACGTCCATATCTAGTCTGTGTGGTTTTACTCAGAGCAGCTTCATAGAGATCCCTTGTTTTCAGATGAAGTTGTATTGATTCTGTTCGACTGGTGGATGTGAATTGGTGAAATGTCGAAAAAAGGGCCCCTAAGCAATTAGTTCTGTGATGTAACAAATTATATTATGTTTCCATCTCCAAAGTCTCCCACCCCCCCCTCGACGCATACATGTGCACCAATTTTTACTTTTAGGGATTTTTTTGGTGCATTTGAGGCAAGCAACAGGTGCTTATACTATTTTTGGGCGGTGGGGGTTGGGTTGTTTTTTTCTACTTTCAAGATTTTTGTTCGTTAGCATGCTCACCATCCCTTTGTTTCTATTTTCCCCCCAATAATTCAGTTGCTGGTTCTTCTGCTCGTCCTCGCACCTTCAAAAAGGTAACTTATGTTTTTTTGCTTTTCTTTAACTATAACAGAACATCACTGAGATGTACAACAGATTGATTTTTATTGTCTTTAAGCAGCATTTTGAAACATCAAAATTATTGTTTTAGTGGGAGAACATCTCGTAGACATGACATTGACATAATTTTGCTGGCTAGAAATTATTAGATATGGAAATATTGAAAACGTGCACTTGTATAAGTTAAAGGACAAGAAATAGTGATAACTGATGATCCACTATTGAGTAAAACTATCTAACTCAGTAGTAGTTTTGAGAGCAAATTATATATACACGTATAGGTGTGATGGATCATAAGTTAAAGGACAAGAAATAGTGATTACTGATGATCCACTATTGAGTAAAACTATCTAACTCAGTAGCAGTTTTGAGAGCAAATTATAGGTGTTTGATTCATATATCTGAGCAATTGGTGTCTGTGCTGGGAGCTGATAAGTCTCTGTTTATATGCTGCTTTCGTGTATTAATTGTTTTCTGAACAGAGTTGAGAGTCAGAATCATATATTGGATTCTGCACTCTAATGAAATTTTGATTGTTATTAAGTTCCATATCTTACGTTTTTTACTATATATTTGTATTTCCAGGAAGAAGCTGAGGTGGAAGAAGATGAAAGGTCTGATGAAGAGTCTGAAGAGGAATCTGAAGACGAATCAGCAGTCAGTGCATTTTGGGCTTGTGCTTCTTAAGAGAGCTTATTTCATTGCATTTGGTGCTTTTCTATTTTAACGAAATGGGCAGACAAATAAACATTTTCTTTCTCGTTTGCTGTTGACAGAAAGTGAAAGGCGCTCAAGGTGTCATTCAGATCGAAAATCCCAACTTGGCAAAGCCGAAGAACTTGAAAGCACGTGATGTTGATGTAAGTTATTTAACTTCATCATTTGTTGCTTAGTAATTGTTGTACCATGTTCAACTGAATGCTTTTTGGTCTTTGCAGGTAGAGAAAAAAACTGAGCTCTCAAGACGTGAAAGGTTTGTGACCGCATATTATTTGTTGCAATTAGATCTCCAAGAGACAATCTGAAAATATCTTTCTTGGATTCACTGTTTCTCTTATCTTAATATGCGGGCCTGCTTTACTTTTGCTGATCTACTCAAGGGGAATTGTTAAAACTGAGAGTTTAATTTTTGCGTGCCCATTAATATGTTTCCATGATTTCCTAGTTACTATTATTACTATTATGAGTATTATCGTTTTGGAGGAGAACCACAAATTTGATCATGGTTGTTATTTTTCAGTTGATTATGCTCTGTGGTTGATTATGGTATTTATTTGTCTTGTTTTGTGTTTTATAGAGAGGAGATTGAAAAGCAACAAGCTCATGAAAGGTACATGAGGCTGCAAGAACAGGGCAAGACCGAACAAGCAAGGAAAGATTTAGGTAACCTATTTGAACCTGTTTCAGTTCTATCCTCAAGTTTTTTGGGGTATATTGCCTGCTATATATTTGAATCCTTGGCATTATTTTCTCCTTTTTGTGGTAATTAATATCTTTCATCCAATCCCATTTGGTCAATGCACTTCTACGTGGCATGACTTTTCATTTTAAAATTTACTTGGCCAATCAAGAAGCAAAATTTTAATAGATGTTCAATGTGTTTTTTTGTGAAATGAACAGAGCGATTGGCCCTTATACGACAACAAAGAGCCGAAGCTGCTAAGAAACGGGAAGAGGAGAAAGCTGGTATGTTTCTAGAATGACCCGACTCCCACTTCCTTTGTTATGGTTTATCTGTATCTTATTCTTTCTCTCATCTCCTGCAGCCAAAGACCAGAAGAAGATGGAAGCTCGCAAGTGATTTGAGATGTTCACAGAAATGGGGTTACAACAAAGTCCTTTGGGTACATGGACAGGATTTCTAGTTAGTTGGCGTTAGACCAACAATACTTAATATTTTTACTATGTTGCTGTATTTGGAATAGACATATACCAAAAATGCTTTCTCCATATGTTATAGCACTTTACTTTGTATACGAGATGGTGTATATTTGGTATTCTGTTGCACGAAATGGGATATATTTTTATAGTACTTTCTTTTTTCTTGAATTTCATGGTGACTAATGAAAGATAAGCGGTTAAAATTATTGGCTGGTTAATCATTTCAACATCAACGTTTCACTCCAGAAAATTACATAATATATGGTTCCTACCAGAAAATTACATAATATACATTGTATCTATTAGGAGTGTGCACGGGTTTGATTTAGAAATACTTTATTTATCTATTTCTCTAATATAATTTCTCTCTCAACGGAATGTCCCAAATCGAGTAATTTGCGTTGGTCAAATTTGGTTGATTTAGGATTTGATTTATTGACAAAATTCTAGTTATTGTATAAATTATCCAAGTTGGTCAAATTTGGTTGATTTAGGATTTCAGTAAACGTCAGAGGTAATTAGAATTTGCCCATTGTTGAACTATTCACACAACTGAGAAACAATAAAGCTAACTTGTAACTACCGTTTAAAAACTTTTAAAGGTCACAAGTATCGTACAAAGAGGAAAGCAAAGGATTTCAAGAAAATTGACAAATGTTTCAATTATAGCTCGCAATGTATCATTTTTCATTGTTTTACACTTAATCAAATTGCTAAACCAGAAACTTCAGAACCTAAAAGAAAGAAATATCAACCCAAACTATATACAAATTTAAGCCAATCCTTACTACCAAAAAAAAAAAAAAAAAAAAAAAGAAGCCAATCCAAGCTCTCAAGACGCAGCAGCAAAGCCAAGATGATTCTGATTTTCACCAAGAAAATTAGCCACAATCATGTCCACATCCTCCAAACCAACACCAACACACAGCGCATTAGCCGCAACTCTAACAGAGCTATCATCGGCAATTCCTCCATTCATGACCTTCACATTAGGGCCATCTCTGCATTTCCCCATACATCTGCACCCCGAGACAGCCCCTTCCATCCCGACCACCCTCTGAAACTCTGTGAGCAACGCGCCCGCCCCCGATTTCTTGCACTTCCCGCCCATACACACCTCGATTTTCTTGCAGCAAGCAGGAACAACAACTGGTATAGTCACATTTTCTTCCCCCAAATCATTTGGCATGGCAACCAGGGCCGGACCTGCTTCCGAGACACTTGGCTCTGATGAAGTCGGAAACAGTGATGTCGTGGCACTCGGGAGGAGGGTGGGCACGGAGGCGGGGGCCGGGGCCGGCGCTGCAGCAGGCCACGCTTCCATGACGTTCGGGAGTGATGAAATTGAGTTTGACGATGTTGGCTCCACGATAACTTGAGGAGGCGGGGTGTTTTGGTGTTTCTGTGCGTGTTTGAGGTTGTTCATGTCGACCACTTCTCCACATTCGCTATCGCTCGATTCCGAAGAACAACTAGAAGACATATCGCAATTGTTTTGCATCTGAGCAGCCTTCAATCTTGATTTCTCTTCTTTCACTTGTCTTTTGAGTTCCTTCTCTTCTGCCCTTAGTTTCTGGAGACGCTGCAATAAAAGCTCTGCAGCTTCCTGGATATGGAAAAACCAGAGTACGTCAAACATAGGCACTAAATCTGCAAATCTTATTAGTACATGTATCGACACACACACACACACACACAAATATATATATATATATATATTAACAAGAATCTACGTCTAACAACCCGTGATGAGATTGAGAATCAATGAGGCTACAGACAAAATCTTGAAAATACTAAAAATGATTACTTTCCAAACCCAGAACACTCAGATTAACAAATACGACTCCAAGAACTAAAATCAAGATCATGTTTTTAAAACTAAAAATCTGATAGAAGTGAAACAGGAATAAATCATACCGAGAGCATGTCCCCTTTGACCTGATCAAACAAAGCTCCACCATCTAAATCCAATCCAAAACCCATCTGAGAAAAAGTTGATAAATCCCTAGAAAGCCCCTTGAGCAGTTTCAACTGCTTCTTCTTGTTTTTCATCTTCTTCTGGGCTTTATCCTTGGTGATCATCTCTTGCTTTCCACTCCTTACACTCATCATCCCACGGGCAGAATTGTAATACTGCAAATGACCCCGATCACAAAACCCAGATGACAAGATTTCACCGTCGGGTCTCCTCCTCCGCCCCACCATAACCGACCCAGAAACAGAATTTCTCAATTCCTTCGAAGACGCCGACGAGTGACACGGCGGCGCAAAACCCATGGGTTTCCGGCAGACGACGGCGGCGGCGGAATCCATCATTCTCTCTCTCTCAAACAAAAACCAAGAATCAACACGAAGGTGAGATTCCCAGAAAAAGGCTGAGAATTTTATAGATTATTTATCAGGGCTCACTTAAATCCTCTCAGGAGAAGGAATTGGTATTGCAAAACGGTTTTGAATTCTAAAGAACATACAAATCTAACCGATTAATGAATATGATTTTATATTGCGTCTATGAAATTGTGAAAAACGAGCCAGTAATATTCATTGCTTGGCGGGCTGGGGATCGAGTTTTTTTGACTACGTGGCGGATTTTTTATGGCTGGTGGGTGACTTGTGCTTGGCGCCTGCGGGCTCGCGGCGGATTTGAGCCGGGCACGCTCTTACCATGTCTTCGCGCGCGATTTAAGGCTGCCATGTCGGATAATCTCGTGCCATGTAGGATTTCAACTGGGTAAAGTGTCGTCCACGTCAGCAACGGGGAATTCAAAGATATGTATATATGTGTATTTAAATTAATGAGGGAATGTTTATCGATATATATATATATATATATATAAAATTAAAAAATATTAGGACTTTCTAAATAAGAGTATTTGTGGATAACTTCTTTTAACTGTATTTTGCGTCTCATTGTTCATGTTTATCCAAAAGAGTATTTATCAGAAAAAATAAAAAAACGGAACTAATTATATACTTACAATAATTTTCTTTTACTTTAATTTTAAATAATCAAGATTATTTGTCACTTAATTAGCCATAAAGTTTTTAAAAGCTGTCATACATGTATCATACCAAAATTAATATTTAAATTGGATATATTCTGTTATTAAATAATTTTTTTAATATACTTATTTATCAATTTATATTACAACAAAAGTTAACTTATTTTTGTCAAATTATTCTTTTTTAATAAAAAGTTATAAACACATATACATAGATATTTCCCATGTCTTAGCACGGATGAAACACTATTAAATTACTAGTATGTACCCCGTACTATGCATGGATATCATAATTTGTTGTATTACATAAAAAGATAAAAATAAAATATACTATGCATATAAAATAACGTTTACTCTAAATAATTTTTAATGCAGTTCAGTAATTAAATAAATAAAAATATTTACTCATATTTAAACCTTTTGTATTTAAAAAGGAAAAAGAAAAGTATTCTCGTGTCAAAAAAATTAAAAAGAATTGAAATCTAAATATATGATTCAAACTAAAGTTATAAATAAATTTTTTAGATATATTAAAGTTATGAATGTTAAACTATGAGCTACTCTAAGTTAATAAATTACAAAACAATGGATTATTATCCACATTGGAAGATGTGACAATATGATATTTTTACGCACCTAAATATACATGAATGTGAATCATTGTAAAATAAATTAAAATTAAAAAGAATTGAAATCTAAATATATGATTCAAACTAAAGTTATAAATAATTTTTTTAGATATATTAAAGTTATGAATGTTAAACTATGAGCTACTCTAAGTTAATAAATTACAAAACAATGGATTATTATCCACATTGGAAGATGTGACAATATGATATTTTTACGCACCTAAATATACATGAATGTGAATCATTGTAAAATAAATTAAAATTAAAATTTAGTTTACAAAAAAAAAAGAATAATTATAAAAATAAAAATAAAAATAAAAATAATAATTAAATTATGAAACATCAAGTACTCTTGATGTATCTTGGATGTTGTGAATCTTCTTTTACATCTCCGAAGAAACTTTCGCTCTAAACTTGCGTAAGATGAATATTAAATATTGTGAACATTTTGAGTCTCCTTTCATCTCTCTCTCTCTCTCTCTCTCGAGATAAATAATCTCATTTCATATCTCAATTTATTTTGTGATGAATATTTTAATTATAAAATATCTTATTGAATTAGTGGAAATCAAAAATCATAGAAAAATGAGAGTACGTAATTGGAAATATTAGTGGGTAAATAAGTGAATGAGTGGGATAAGAAAGTTTTTAATTGTTGTTATTATTACTTCAAAAGACCTATCTAATCAAAAAAAAATTTAATCAAGAAATTCAAAATTTTGAGAGATCAAAATTAACCAAATTAATTACAGTTAAAGACCATTGTGTTAGATGTAAACTTTTTCTAATGTACATATAGTATCAAACTATATAAATAACAATAAATAAATAAAATAGGTTCATTAAGAAGTAAAGAACAATAAATAAATTAAATTTGGATATGTTGACAATTTAATACTAAAAAAATTAAAAATAAAAGATACGACAATGGAAAAAAAAAACTTAGATAATAAAACTTTCATATAGTGTTAAATTGTATACGAAGATAACAAGATGAAATAATATATCGTTGATAATATTGTGTCCATATTTTAATTTTTTATAATCTTTTTAAAATTATAATTTAATTTGGGATATGTCATATCATATTAAAAAACATTTTTTCATGTTTGAGTGACATAAGTTTTAATTGAATGTTTTTTTTTTTAATTTATGAGGAGAAATTTACCATAGATAACATTATGCTAATATTTACATTCCTAACATTTCTTAAATCATAAATAAATTTGATATAAATACATAATATTTTAATTAGAATTTTCTTTATGTATATGTTTTTATTGAAAGCTACTATTAATTTTTTATTAGAAAGGAGAGAGAGTACAAAAAATATTAAAAATATCATTATGGATAGTTGTGAGTTTTAATGATTATGATAGAAAATTAAAAAATTTATAATTAATGCCAACTAATCAAATAATTCATTTTAAATAATTAAAAAAAAATCAAAATTCTAAGAATTGAGAATTTGATCAAAATTGAATATTATAGTTAAAATACCTTTTTCAAATATATAATAGTATAGATTCCTTATATGTCTTGTGTCCAACTATCTTGTGCTGTCCTAATGTTTCAGATTTTTGTACAATCTAAATTTATATCAATTTTGTTGGGATTCGCTAGAGATATGAGCCCGTATTACTAAGGGCATATACATTATTTCATATGTTGTAGGAAGGTTTTTAAAAAATGCCAGTGAAGGGATTCAAACTTGGATGCTTGGTGCACCAACTCATTTACTACTTGAACAACCAACATAACTATAGTTTACTAGGAAAATTTATATATTAGTCTTATAATGTTCACAAATTAAAAAAAAAAACACACACATTTTAATACCAATTATAAATTCACAAAAGTAAATGAAATAAAAATTATTTTTTCAAAAAAATTGATATATAAAATTGACTTACACAGCACAATTATTTTGATTGTTCAAGTGGTGAATGAGTGTGTTAGTACACTAGGCATCCTAGGTTAAAGTCCCTTTACAACTAGCATTTTCAAACCCCTCCCCTCCCCCCCCCCCCCCCCCAACACATGTATAAAATGACAGCTATGCCCTTAGTTGTGTCATATGCCGACACATGAATCATGATTAGACTCCGGTGACTTTTTATGCCGGAAATCGAATAGGATTGCCCATATGTCCCGTTGATTAGTACAAATAGATAATAGGATACTATGCACATTCAATACATGAGCCAAAAAGGAATAAAATCTAACCAAATGGTTGAGTTTTAATAGTACAATAATGTTCTTTTGTTAAGTTGTCTTTTAAAATTCATATGTTTTTAATTATTTTTATTACTTATGCTATTTTTAATTATTTATAATATATTTAATAAATTTATGATGAGTCAAAGAAATAAATTCAAAATAAAAATAATTTGGTTCATTTAAAAAAATAGAAATATAAAGTAGAGAAAAATTTGATTAGGAATATGACTATATGAGAGAAGGGAGGGATAGTGGTTAAAAATTATTAGGAGTATATCAAGTAGATTTCAATCAAATACACCAAAAGAAAAAAAAAAATCAAAACCTCTTATACTTAATATATACTATTATATTTGGCACATACTCGATGCATATGTAAAATAACAATTGATATATAATTTAATTAAATAGTTAAATATTATTAATATAAAATTAATTTTTTACTAAATTCTCTGTGTAAATATATATCTTTCTTAGCTATTATTATTTATACTATCTTTTAATTATTTATAATATATTTATTAAATTATGAAAAATTAAAAAACATTAATTAAATATTTTTTTGATTAAACAATAAATAGAATTATAAAGTAAAAAAAATTGAAAAAAGGTATATTAGATAGAAAAGGCAAAAATGTCATACGTTGTTAGAGAAAAAGAAATAATAGAGAAAGAAGAGTAGTTAAGGGGTGTTATGGAAATACCACAATTATACACATTAAAGAAAAAATCAAAAGACTTCTCACTTAATATATATTGTATAGATTTACATTTAATATAAAACATCCAATTTGTTACTTCTCTTCTGTTTAATATTTTTTTTTCACGTGGAGCAAATTGAATGTTGTCGATGTGAAAAGTCTCGATTTTGTGCAATAGATTTATAGGATTAGATATAGAGGGTGTTTGGCTAAGCTTATAAGCTACTCAAAACATCTTATAAGATGTTTGAGAGCTTATAAGATAGTGTAAAGTGTTTGGTAAAAATTTTGGAGGTGGAGCTTATAAGCTCCTCAAATAAGATGTTTAAGAGCTTATAAGCTCTTTTTAAAAAAGTAAGGAGGTAGCAACTTATTTTTTAAGATCTACCAAGCTCCTCTATTTTCTACCAAATTAATTACAACATTGCCATTACTAACATCTTACAAGCTATACCCTTCTTATTTATCCAAACACTTTAATAACTTATTTTTAAAATAAGATCCAACATCTTATAAGCTCCTAAAACATCTTATAAGATGTAGGAGCTTATAAGATGTTTTAAATAAGCTTAGCCAAACACCCTCATAGTAGTCGGAGGTCCATTTTAAGGTGATATAATATAATTAGATATAAAACATCTAAGTTGTTACTTCTTTTAGGTTTTTTTTTTTTTCTTGTAGAGCAAATTAAATCCTATCTATGTGAAAGCCTCAATTCTGTGGAATACATTTGTAAAATTAGATATAGTAGTGGGGGTTTATGTTAAGCTGATATAGTGTTAATTAAAATTGTGGAGCAAATTAAATCCACTCATTCACTACTTGAACAATCAACATAACTATAGTCGGCAAGGAAAATTTATATGTTAGTCTTATAATGTGAACAAATTCAAAAAATACATTTTAATATCAATTTTAAATCCACAAAAGTAAATGGAATAAAAATTATTTTTTTCAAAAAAAATGATATACAAATTCGGCGTACATAGCACAATTATTTTGGTTGTTCAAGTGGTGAATGAGTGTGTTAATGCACCAGGCATCCTAGGTTCAAATCCTTTACAACCAGCATTTTCAAAAACCTCCTGATGCATGTATGAAATGGCAACTACGCCCTTAATAGTGTTATATGCCGACACATGAATCACGGTTAGACTCCGGTGACTTTTTAGGCTGGAAAGTGCAAATTTTGTGTGGTTCAGATGGTAACGGGCGACAAAAAAAAGTTCAGTTGACAAAGTTTAAAAATGGTCATAGTTTGGATGACAAAAAACTTTCATCCCTAAAAAAAAAGTATGAAAACAATATGAACTATCAATTATCCGAACGAAGGCCCTCGAATATTTTTATTATTCAACAAAACAAAATCATTTTTGTTGGAAACCAAATAATAATAATGACAGCAATAATAATATCAGTGGCAGTATTCACCACAAGCTTCGTCGTCAGAATATATTGGTTTACAATCCTTATCAAACGGACAACAAAAGCATTCGCGGTCGCCGTCGCATGTCACGCTTATGCACTGATTGATCTCTCTTTTCTCATTTGAATCAAAACCATTGATCTGAACTTGCCTCCAGATCTCTCTGCCTATTCTCCTGTCAGAGCCTATTATTAATTTCAAACAAATTAACAGTCAGTAACAAGAAACACAACACAAATATCTCTCTCTCTGTGTGTCTCTCTCTCTCACACACACACAATGGTTCTCCAATAAAAATGTAGTTAATTGTAAAAGATCTGATTTTATCAACAGTAAACCGACTAGATTTATTTAGAATTTGGAAAGATCTTATTATAAATTTCTAAGATACATATGTTACTTTAACGAGTAATAGACTATGATTATGAATTCCATAAGATGAGCATTTGCAATTAACATTATCATAACTAATAAAGAAATTTGTTACAATTGAACAGGGACTGAAAAAAATTTAAAATTTAAATATTTCATTTTCAAAATCTAAAAGTTCATCTTTTGAACATCTCAAGAATAAAGTTTAAAATGTTCCTCATAATGAAGGAAAATCAATATGAAGTAGATGATATTTTAGAGTACATATAGTTCCTATATTGCACTTACATTCATGAGGAACTAAAAGGGCGAGAAAGGTGAAGGAGAAGAAAATGAAATAACTCAAGTTATAAGAAGCCATTTGACAAAAACTTGAAAAACTTATGATGAATCTATTCTAATCTAACATATATATTTAAAATGAAATCCACTTTACTTTATATAGACAATGAAGTAGACAAGTTGTCATTTCACTATTTTGTCATGTATGACGTTTTCTATATTTACATTTTCTATCTTTAATTCACATTAAAATTTTTCTATAGTTAAAACGATCTAATTTCATTACTTTTAAGCATATTTATATTTAACTCCTTAAATTACTCTTTATCCCATAATTATTTTTTTAAACATAATTTATAATTATATCCATTGATTAGTTTTTCTATAATTAACTCTTTATCACTTATTGCAAATATTTAGATTTTGTATACATAAACACACACACACACGCACACACATATTTATCATTTACCTTGACTATTTTTCCTCAATCAATTCCTATATATATATATATATATATAATAGGAATTGATTAAAGAAAATTAGTCAAGGTGGGAGAAATATATATATATATATATATATATATATATGATTAAGCTAAAAATAAAGTCATATGAATTGTCTACATAATCGTCTACCATAAAGTTGTTTCTATATATATATATATATATTCCATAAATATAATCAATCAAATTACAAACATGTAATTGAGCCATTTTAGGAACCCCTTAGATACGTAAATCATGCATATGGATTCTGTAGTTGATAATCTTTAATTCATATTAAAATATTTCTATAGTTAAAATTATCTAATTCCATTACTTTCAAACATATTTATGTTTAACTCTTTAAATTACCCTTTATTGCTTAATTATTATTTTTAAATATAATTTACAATTATATTGATTGATTAGTTTTTATATAATTCACTCTTTATCAATTGGTGAAATTTTTTAGATTTTGTATATATATATATATATATAATTATATTTTACCTTAGCTACTTTTCTTCAATCAATTCCTATTATTCCTTTACATTATGCAGTATCTATCTATATATAATATTATATATGTGATTAAGCTCATTATCATAATTACTATTTTAAACTCTTTGATTCCTTAATGTTAGCCGAAATTTATGTTAGTCGTCACATATGAATTTTGTCAGATTTTTCAACCACATGCATATATCCACTTTTATTTATATGTATGTTGCTCTAATAACAATTATAATAATAATAAAATAATAATAATAAGATATTTACATGCTATAAATAAAGTCATATAAATGTGTACATAATCATCTACCATAAAGTTGTTTCTATATATATATATATATATTCTATAAATATGACCAATCAAATTACGCACATGTAATTGAGCCATATTAGAAACCCATTACATACGTAAATCATGCATATGGATTATGTAGTTGATAATTTTAGTTGTTTATTTTTAGTGAACTTTATTTATCAATCTAGATTAAAACAAATTTAGTTTATTAAATTAAATACAACGTCCATTAAATTAGTTTGTACTAAAAATAATTCAATAATACATTTAAATGCATATAGATCAAATAAATTTTGTGCCATTTCCATACTATCATATGTTGGTAAGTGATAATTTTTTTTTAAATGTATTACTTTGTTTTTATTTACTCTTAATTATTGATATTTTTTTTTGTATATATTTGAACAATGTTAAATTTACAAGAAAATCTGAAATCTTTATTGAAAGGAACAATTATAACTCTTGATTTTATAGTAAGTTGTTTCACTTATGTCCTCGCTTTTTTTTTTCATTTTAATTTGTTTGTATATCTGTATGTATTTTTTTTATTTAATTCGATGGTACATGAACTTCTAGGACAAATTTGTTATAATGCCATATATAATTGCTTGTAGGTGTAATAGTTTAATATTATTTTATTAGTTATAAGAAGATCCCATAATTTGATGTTGTGTTTTTGACCTTTTAAATATGAACTTTAAATATGATCCTCTACAAATGCATGATTTCATCTTTTAGTATATTCAAAATGTAGTAATCTTAATACATTATGAATTTTCTTTTCTTAACTAAATCATTGTCACTTTTATTTTGGGTTGGAATACAATTGGTCATTGCAACATCTTTCATAAAATTAATCTTTAATATTGGATAACCTTTTTCTGTATGCGTGGACCATTCAATTCGTAGTTAGATATAAATTTCTATAATATTTTTATTTGTGAATCTTTTTACAAAATCATAGCCAATTATACCTATATATATATATATATATATATAATGAAGTTCACTTATGTGTGCATCTATTCTTTATATGGATAATGAGGTCAATAAGTTATTTTTACTCCATTTGTGCAGTTTAAACTTATTTCTTTATTTATATTATATGAATATTTTGATATATGTTTTAAGCCATTATACTCAATATCTTAATTGTAATTTTAAACTCTCTTTTTTCCCTTAATTTTGGCCCTATTCCATGTTGCCATTATATATAATTTGTGTTTTGTGTATGTATATATATTATCATAAACAATTCATATAAATTGTGCACATGTTTAATTGTATATTGTCAACCCATTAATTATTTTGTATATCTAAACATTCTCTATATTTTTTCATAAATATATTCAATTAAATTATGCATATATAATTGGGTAGCTATTGGGAAGTTTTTTCAAAAATATCCCAAAAAAGTGTACTATTTAATATTTTGACACACTTTTTAATTATTTTAAAAATAACATAAATTTATATTGACAATATCAATTTGTAGAGAAGTCAACATTGTCAATATAAATTTTTTTTTATGATATTAAAATTTGCATGACATTGCCAACATTTTAATCAATTTGTATGATATTAAAAAAAAATAAATTCAACGGAAGTCGATATTGGCAACATCGACTTTCCAAAATAATCACTCTCTGCACATTTAAAATGCTCTCCAGCTTGGCTGACTACATTTGACTTCTCTTTTGTCTTCTTTTCACTTCTCCAGCTCACACGCACACACAATCACTCATTATCACTTTCATTAATTGCTATAATTTTCCCATATTCATCACAGTAATATCAACTTGATTGTTTTACCTTTTAAATTTATCCGCAAAACAATATTTCATACGTATGTATATTTATTGAGATTTATAATTTTACCTTCCAAATTTTCAAAAGAAGAAAAAACCTTTTGATTGCCAAATTTAAAAAGAAATACATATTCCTACTATCTTGGAGTCGTCTAATAAAAGGTAGCTTTGTACTACCTAATATTAGGTAAGCTATTAATTTATTGCCATGTGTCATTAATTTTGCATTTAGCCGGTTTCAAATTATTAATTTTACTTGTAACCAGTTAAACACTTTTTAATTATTCAGTAATTTTTTTGAGCAAAAGCAGAGTTTGAAGAAGGAAATAACTCTGCGTTTCTTTTTTTGTTAAGGACATTATATTTTTAATTATTTATTTGTTAAAAGGCACAATTTGAAACAAAGGTGGAGGATATGCGGTTTAGGGGAACTCTATGAACTGATTTTTTAATTTTTTTTATTTCAGGGCACAATTTGAAATACAAATTTCTTTATTTTTTTTCAGTTTAAAAAAAACTTTATTTATTTTTTCAATAATTTTTTTTATTATGATTACACTCCAGTTGAAATCAACAAAATAAAAGCTTATAAATGAGGGGAAAAAAATCAGAGCCATGATTTCAGACATTTTGATAATATGTCTCACTTTCTGAAAAAAAACATTTTATAATATATTGGGTTTTTAATTGAATTCTCAATTCATTACCGATTTAAACAAACATATAAACATATGTGTGTGTGTGTGTAATAGAACAAAAATGCATATACATATGAAACTTTTTCTCTAAGTGAAGTATAAATTTAAAATTATTACACTCTAATTATTGACTATTAAACTATAACAAAGTAATTATTGTAAATTTCAAGAAATTAAAGTTATTAAGATTATAGCCATGTAGAATGAACAAATTAATAATAATCAAACAATGATTTAACTCAACAAATTAGATTAATAACGATACTCTATGTTATTACAATGTTTAAAAAATTATTCTTACGAACAAAATTATATATTTTGTACGTCACATATTTTTTAAAAGAAAAAGTTAATAGCATATATCTGTTCACACAACATGGCGCACAACGTCCACACGGTGTAAATGAACCAAAAATGACCATGATACCCACACACTGCCTAACCAAGATGCACACACAGTGACAGCACGCTACCTAGCTAACGTGTATGCACGATGCCCACACTTCCTAGCTGACATATATGACGTGCCTTAGAAGCCAACACACTGCCAACACAGGGGCTGCCACACGTCCATTGTTGGCTACATAACGTTAGAATAATACGTTCGTTGTGTGTATTTAACAGTAGAAATCAAACCTTATACTACTATGATTTATGAGAAGTTAAAATCTATAATTATATTGAAACAACATAAATTAATTAATAATAGATACTTCCCTAGAAATATCAAATGAAAATAAAATTAGCTTGCTAGATAGCAAAAAGTATCACGTAAGTTAAAATAAGGAGATGGATATAGCATTCAATGATTGTTTTAATTCCAAGTGTACATCTAAATATATTTTTAGGGATCGTATATCGTTTTATATCTTAATATATTTCATTTTTGTATCTATGACTATATATCTCTAAATGAAAATATTTAACATGGATGACCAAATTAATATGCCCATTATGTATATGGAATTATATATACCGAATAACGCTAAATTAAATTATGTTAAAATTAAAATATAGTAGCGCATTTATATCAAATATTCTAATTTTTTTAATGATATATTTTATAATAACTCCACCCAATTTCTTTAGTTATAAACTAATAATTTTTTTTAAAAAAATTATATATATAACATATTATTTATCAAGTTCAATTTTCTACAAATAAATAATTTTTTCTTAATTTTCTACATTTTTTTTCTTAATTTGCTGCAAATAAATAAATAATTTTAGACCCTTTTTTTTGGAAAACGTTAAAAAAGAAAAACAAAAACAAAAACATTGGTCTACGATGGATGGAGGATATCATAAAAGTCATAATTAATGATGGATGTATATGATAAATTGGGTTTAATGTGCCATATATATTTAATTAAAATTTAATTTACAGGTAAACAATAGGTTACAGGTAACTAAAACTTGAAGAACAGGTTGTAGGTAATTATGACCTGAACAGCAGGTTGCAGGGACTCTCACGTAAAGGGGGTACCTAATGTTAAACTTCTTCCATAGGTACCTAACTTTAGACAACCCCTACTATCTTTTACTTTACTTTCTTTATGTTTCGATTCAAATGATAAGTTTAAATTATAGTTACCGAAACTCTATAAAAAAATATATAATTACCGAAGAAAAATTATTTTATATACTACGTGTTAAAATACTAAAAAATATAAATTAAGTTATATCAATATTATATAAATTCGAATGAAAGACAAACATATCTTTTCCACAACATTAATTGGTTCAAAAGTACTAATTCAAAGTACAAATAAATACGTATGTTATAATTGTATCATGTAAAGCCTTTTGTCCTCAATTTTATATTCTTTTTTATTTAATTCAAAGTTTGTACTGGGAGTTCCTGGAAATTTAAAAAAAAATATAAAAAAAATATTTTTAATTTTTTTAATTTCATCTTTATCAGAAATTATTTTTCAAAAATAGCACAAAAAGGTGTAGTATTTAATATTCTAACATAAATTTAACATTTATTTAAAAAGTAACACAAGTTTACATTGCCAATGTCGACTGCGAATAAAATATTGATTTCTCCGATTTTTATTAAATTAGTGAATTTTAAAAAAATTTAAACGGACTTGTTGTGTATATGCATAAAAATTAATTTTGAAATGACATATATACATTTTTTTAATTTCTCCAATTTTTATTAAATTATGTATATGCATTATGTGAAATATTATATATATGTATATATATTTTCAAGATTTTATTTAATAACATATAATAGTCAAGGAAAAAGAAAAAAAAAAATCAATTCCTTCAAAAATAAATTTTCGATCTACTATAAAGTCAATTATATAAGCATGTACATGCACTGCCACCATATATGTACAACAATCAACCAAAGTGATAACATGCAATTTTTAATTACGTTATCTGCTTTAGAAAAAAAAATTATAGCAAGAGTCGCCGTCGACATTGTCGACTCCAACTTTAAAAAAAAAATATATATATATATATATTTAATGATTTTTTTTTTCATTTCATTGATCAAAAATTATTTTTAAATCAAGAGTCGACATTGGAAATGTTGACTAATGTCGATTTTTTGTGAAATCAACATTCTCAATGTAAACTTAAGTTACTTTTTAAATAAATTTAATTTAAATGTTAAAATATTAAATAAAAAACACTTTCGCGTTAATTTTGTAAAAAGTCGGATTATATGGCCATACTTAATTTGGGCACACAAACAAAACTATGTGCCAATTTATTTTCTTTTTGCTCATTTATTTCGGCAGAAAAATTAATTGTAGTTAACCCAATATTCAGCAATGATGGTCTTTTTTATCATTAATATCTTTTTCTTTCCCTATGTGTTGTTGAAAATAATAAATTCTATTATGAGACACCCGCATAATATTACAAACTTAAAGAGGTTAACGAAGAATTACAAAAGAGAGAGAGGAAAAAAAAAAAAAGCACGACGTAATTTACATGATTAATTCACTTAGTTGAAGCTAAAATACATGGGTGAAAATAACGAGTCCATCATATATAAAAGACTTTCAATTTTTTTCCAGAAAAAAAAGAAAAATACATAATTTGTGAATTTTAATATTTAAACTAATGAGAATGATTGTGAATTCATGTTTTTCTGTAGTCTTTTGTGATAGGTGCAAAGCAAAAAGAATTTTAAAAAATGTAGTCAAATGTAAAAATGAAGACAAAAGAAAAGTCAAATGTAATCAGCCAAGCTGGAGAGCATTTTAAACGTGCAGAGAGTGATTATTTTGGGAAGTCGACGTTGCCAACCACGACTTCCCTTGAAATTTTTTTAAGAAAATATAATACAACTTGATAAAAAATAATATTTTATTAATACTCGACATCGACAATGTCGACTTCTCTAGAAATTGACATTGTCAATGTAAACTTATGTTATTTTTTAAAATAATTGAAAAAGTGTGTCAAAATATTAAATAGTCCACTTTTTTGAGTTATTTTTGACAAAAATCCAGTCATTGAATATCTAAATCTGGGATATGAATTGTATGATTGATAATTTTGGTGCTTTATTTTTTGTATACTTGATTTGTCAAACTTGATTATAATCAATTTAACTTATTAAATTAAATTCAAAGCCCACGAAATTAACTTTACTGTTTATCAATTTGTGCAAATTTTTAGATTTTGTATATAAACATACATATTGCTACATATCATATATATATATATATATGATTAAACTCATTATAATAATTATTATTTTAAACTTTTTGATTCCTTGATGTTGGCCGAAATTTATGTTAGTTATCACATATGAATTTGGCCACATTTGTCAATCACATGCATATATCAACTTTTATCTGTATGTATGTAATAATAATAATAATAATAATAATAGATTTATTTGCCATAATTTTCAAGCACATGCATGTGCATGCCATCTTTTATCTAGACGTACGCCTATATATACATATATAAAATAATAATAATATTAGTAGTAATAAGAATAGAATAAGAATAAGAATAAGTTGTGTATATGCCAAAAAAAATCATATAAATTATGTTCATAATCATCTACCATAACCTCTTTCTATTGTCTAATGTTTCACCATAAATATAATAAATCAATTGTTGTTGCTTTTTTGTTGAGAAATGGTAGAATGTTTTATTGCTAATAAAAAAAATCAAGTCTTAGCCGTACAAAGTTCGATAGCAAAACGAGGAAAGTTTGAGTTATCCCCATTCTTCATGAGCACTTCTATTTTTAGATTTTGTATAGATATTTATTTTTTTACCTTGACTAATTTTCCTTAATCAACTCCACTTATTCCTATATATTATGTAGTATCTATTTATATACATAATGTTATATATAAATATATATATATATGATTAAACTCATTATCATAATTACTATTTTAAATTCTTTAATTCCTTGATGTTTGTCCAAATTTGTGTCACTCATCACATATGAATTTGGCCACATTTTCCAACCACATGCATATATCAACTTTTATCTATATATGTATCTACAACAACAACAACAACAACAACAACAACAACAACAACACCAACAACAACAAGAAGTTGTGTATGTGCCAAAAATAAATTTATACAAATTGTCCACATAATCATCTACCACAAACCTCTTTGTATTGTCTAATATTTTGTCATAAATATAATCAATCAAATTATGCACGTGTAATTGTTTCATATTAAAAGTCCATTAAATATGTAAATCATGCACATGGATTGTGTAGTTGATAATTTTAGCGGTTCATTTTGAGTAAACTTTATTTATCAATCTAGAATATAATTAATTTAGTTAACAAAATTAAATACAAAGTCCATTAAGTTAGCTTATACTAAAAATAATTCAAAAATACATTTAAATACATACAGATCAAATAAATTCCATATCGTCCTCATACTAGCATCTCTTCGAAAGTGATAATTTGTTTTCTTAAAATCCATTACATTGTTTTGTAGTTACTTCTAATAATTATTATTTTTTTGCATGACTTGTAACAAGGTTAAATTTGCAAAAAAAATATAAAGTCTTTATTGAAATGAACAACTGTAACGCTTAGTTTTGCGGTAAGTTTATTTGACTTATGTTCTCGGCTTTTTTTTTTTTTTGTATAGTATTTATTTATTTATTTTGATGATAATGATGTTTATCTATTTTTTATATGGGTAATGACGTGAAGAAGTTGTTGTTACTCAATTGTGCAATTTATACTTGTTTCCTTATTTAGTCCTAAATAAATTATTTAAAAATTAATAATATTTATGATGCAAAAATCATTTCTCCTACATTGTTACAAATTCAATTAAAGTTAATAATAAGTTTTATATGCTAAAAACTTTGTAAAAAATCTATTCTCAAAAAATGATTTAAAACTGTAAGAGTATGTATTGTGGTAAATTACTTTAGGAGCACTTTGTTAAAAATGAAGTTGTGACCTATTATTTGTTATTGATTTTCATAGTTTATATTCTTTTATAATTACTTTAATGTCCATAAATACATCTTTCTGATTAAAAGTTTTTTCAAAATTTTTGTTACATATATATTTTTTTCATTTTAATTTCTTATAATAAATGAAGTCGATATCCATTTATGTGACACTTTATTGTTATAATACAAAAGTTTCATCCGTGCAAAGAATGAATTAATCAAATTGTGTTCTTAATGAATTAAAATCTTATGTTTTTTTCATTTCAATAATTAAATTCAATTCAACAATTTTTGGTTAATTATTCTGCATTTGTAATTATTTTAAATATAGAAGAGTTTAATTCCTATATCTTAAATTAAATATATTATTTTTTAATTTGTAATTATCGTCCCGTGCAACCCACGAGTTAAAAAACTAGTATATATGTTTAAAATGGAGTCCACCTTCTGTGTCCATCATATGCTTATGTGAACAATGAGGTGGACAAGTTGTCATTTCATTATTTTGCCATGTAGGACATTTTCTCTATTCATATTTTGGATTTTTAATTCACATTAAAATCCTTCTATAACTAAAATATGATTGTCTATTATTAGGTAGGATGAAAAAAATTTAACGTTAAGTATCCTTATTTTATTAGAGTACCTGTTACTTGTTTTACAGGTTACAGTTATATGCAATCTATAATGAAGGTTGTTGTAACATGCTACTTATTATTTACATACAAGCGCTAATTTTAATTATACGTGTAAGGTCCATCAAACTAAATCAATCATATCCACTAAATTTATCGTATCCAATAAAGCAATCAATCCACATTCATCATTTAACTTTTCCCTTTAGTAATTTTTATTAGATATATTTTAACATCTAATTTATCAACATAACGACATATAAATGCACTTTAATGTGCGAATTTTGATAATAAATATTATAATTTATATTAATTTCAACAAATTCCTTATTGTAACATGTTATTAATTTTCATGAAATGCAATTTTTGTTAAAAATATCAAGTAAAATTTGATTGTTTCTTAAGATGTTAAGTTGATAAGTAAAACGTATCTTAAAATCAAAAACAAATTGATGCTTAAAATGATATATCCATCTCTTATTGTAACTTTAATACTACTTATGTATCTTCTTAGTTAGTTTTATTTTTGTTCAGCATTTCATATCACTATTCATTATTAGTTAATTTATATCAATTCGAAAAAAATTATAATTAAAACTCCATAACTTCCATAAATCAATAATTTGTATAATAGTTAACTTATCTTGCTAATCACACACAGAAAATGTATGTAATTCTATTGATCTTTATTTGTTCTTTGTCAAATAACTTTTTGAAATATTTGACGTGGCATATATCTATATATATATGTATATACATTTGCAAGATAACAATGCGACGGAAAATAAGAATTTAATGGGAGACCAAACTTGGGATGAAAATGACGATTTTAGTGGAAATTAGACTGGATATAGTTGTTGGAAACTTAGAATAATTTGTTTTCAAAAAGACTTGTCAGTTACTCGGTCCTCTGCACGGTTGGCTAGCTGGTCAGAATTGCTAAATGTTTAGGGATAATTACGTTTATACCCCCTAAGGTTAGGTATAATTATCAATAGATCCATTCACATTGACTAATTATATTTACACCATTAACTTATGCTCCATCAGCAAATGCCTTCGTCCGTTAGTGGTAGTTAGGATTTTCAGCTGACACCGTTCGTTTTCAACTAAAACCCCCGAAAATACCCTTCCATTCAAGTACAAAGAGGGGGTGTAAATGTAATTTCGTAGAAATATATTTAGAAAATCATTTACACAACAAAAGATTTAGTTTTTGAAATTTTAAATATATTTACATGTTATATAATATTTATTTCTCGAGTTTAATGATTAATTTTAACTCTTTTTATGATTTTATATAGTATGATATATAATTATCAATTTCTTTTATTTTAAATTATTGAAATATAGTAATATCCTAGATATTCAAATGAATTTTTAAATTATATATGTCTACAACAAAATATTTATTTTTTTAAACCAATGTATATAATAGGGAAAAAAATTTGCCATCCGAACTATGATATTTTTAGACTTTGCTACTTGAACCTTTTTTTTTCTTTCAATTACCGGATACCATCTAAACTATACAAATTTTAAACTTTACCACGTGAGAGTACTTTTCGGCATAAAAAGTCAGTAGAATTTGATCACATGCTGGGCACATGATATTACTAAGGGCATATACGTTATTTCATATATTGTGGGAAGGTTTTTAAAAAATGCCAGTGAAGGGATTCAAACTTGGACGACTAGTGCGCCCATTCATTCACCACTTGAACAACCAACATAACTATAGTTTGCAAGAAAAAATTATATATTAGTCTTATAATGTGCAAAAATTCAAAAACACATTTTGATATCAATTTTAAATTCACAAAAGTAAATGAAATAAAAATTACTTTTTCAAAATAATTGATATATAAATTTGACTTACATGGCACAATTATTTTAATTGTTCAAGTGGAGAATGACTGTGTTAGTGCACTAGGCATCTTAGGTTCAAGTCCCTTTACAACTAACATTTTCAAAAACCTCCCAACACATGTATGAAATGACTGCTACACCCTTAGTTGTCTCATATGCCGACACATGAATCATGATTAGACTCCGGTGACTTTTTATGACAGAAATTGAATAGGACTGCCCATATGTTAGCTAGACAATCGTGTTCTTTGTTAAGTCTTCAAGGTTGGAATATTTAGGGCTTTGGATGAGTTTAAAAAAAGTATTTTTTAAGCCCTATTTTTTTTAGTAGAGTTTTTTTTTTTTAAGTTAAGCCATTTTGCGTTTGAATGCAATGATTTAAAAGTGCTTTTTAGAATAAAAAATTGTTTGGATGCAAAAGCCTAGAAGTTCTTTTTTCATAGTGCAATTACTGAAAAAGACACGTAGAAGCACTTTTTATTATAGGTTTATGACGTGTTTATGAAAAAGGGTACAGTTTGTCAATTCAGTTATAAAATGGGGGTAATTTTATCCCCTTAAATTTTTTCTCTCTCATGTCATATGCACTTTTTTTAAAAGCTACTTTGAATAGGTTAAAAAAAAGCCCTATTTTGGCTTTTTTCTTGCCTTCGGCTTTTTTTTAAAAGCCCAACCAAACACTCATATTTTTCTCACAATGGTTTTTTTTTTTTTTTTAAATTAAAAGCTTTTTAAGTGCTTTGTTTTGAAATAAAACCCATCCAAACAGGCTCTTAACCTCATTATTTGTATATGATGTTAGATGCGGATCTACTTATAAGAATAAGGTCTATTTTTAATTACTTTCAACCAAAAATTAAAAATAAAAAAATAAATTGAACATTTGAGTTAGCCACGCTCCTTCTCATCTTCCACGTGGGATTCCACGAAGCGTGCCAACTTGGCAAGGTTCATTCCACATCAGCGATGCGGTTATAGCTTTCGCGGGTTGTGATACTATATCCCAATAATAGCGTATGCTTTATAAAGAATATGCATGGAATATGTTTTATTTCTCAATCAATCTCCATCGTCTGGGTAGCGTCCAACATATTATTTCTCCATTCTTCTTCCTTTTTAAGTAATAAAAGTAAAGACTTTACGGGGGAATATAGAACTCTTAAGAAAACTAAGTAGGTCTACATTCTACAACCACCTTATATATATCTATATATATTTCATCTAGGAAATTAAAATTATGGTGACCGTCCAAGAACTCATGCCAAATAACAAAAAAACTACTAGAACATTTAAAATTATCAATATCTTCCTGTGTTTTTACAACGATATCAAGAAATACTCTACAGTTAGTAGACATTAGTTTTTTTTTAAAAGATGTTTTTATGTTTTTCTTTAAATTTATTTGTGGTTTGTAAAAAATATTATTTGGTCAATTTTTCTCATTTTTTAATACCAAAAATACCCTTTTGGGTGTTGCAATAATTTATATTGCAAAAATGAAGAAAAACCCCAAAAAGATACTTTTGTGAGTAAACAAACGGACAATTTATAGTTTGCACTCTAAAAACATTTTACATAGTCATTTTGTACCATCAAAA
The DNA here is from genome assembly GCA_026212405.1 of Petrea volubilis. Taxonomy (NCBI): domain Eukaryota; kingdom Viridiplantae; phylum Streptophyta; class Magnoliopsida; order Lamiales; family Verbenaceae; genus Petrea; species Petrea volubilis. The sequence continues at coordinate 22,196,839 of CM047881.1, forward strand.
AATAAAATAGCAAATTGCACTATAGAAAATGTTTAATTTTTGCATCTATGAACCCTCACAATTTTCAAGTCAAAAAGTCCATTGGATTTGACTTCTAGTACGGGCAAAATTATTAGGCCAAAAACAATACTAATTTTCTCCAAAATCATGGACATGATTTGCAAAATTTATTTGAGGTTTTTACTTTTTTACCAAATGAAAAAAATAGAATAACAATCTCCAAAGTAAGAGTAGGGTTTTTTTGCAATTAAAACTCCTCATTTTTCAAGTAAAATATGGGAAAGTTTTAAAAGTAAATCCAAAAATTCAAGTGCAATTAGAGTAATAGTATGATAATTGAGAAAAGTACTTCAAAATTCTTCATTTACTAAATATGGTTGTTAGAGTCCTTGTTATGGTGAGAAAAAATTGTATTTGTAATTCATTGTATTAAATATATTTTTCTCAAAGTCTTATTTAGACATAGTGATCAATAATAATTGCATTAATCTATATTAAAATGCCAAATGATAATTTTTTAAGACTATTAATATGAAGTTAAAATATATTGCTTCGTTTGCTACTGATTACGATCTTCCTTTTTTTTTTGAACTAATTTCACCTATTTGTTTAGTAAAGGACTTGTTTTAATTTTTATTTTAACTCCAAATGTTTATTCTTGAAAATAGTGATTTAGTTTAACAATTATAATATTGCAATAAAAGAATAACCTTTAATAGGCAAAAGTCATATTTCTAATATATTGGGAAGATTAGATCTCTATTACTCTTTTCATGTTAAATTCAGGAGTTAGAACAAAAAATATATTTTGTTTTTTAAGCTGACAATTTTGTCTTTATAAGAAGTCAATTATATTGGCTTAAAAATGGTAAAGGTGCATTGATGTCTAAACTAAAGGTTTTTTAGAGTGCAATTTACTATTTTTTTTTATAAGGGTGCAAAATAACCATTTAAGATGTTTTCAGGGTGTAAAGCGTAAATCGCTTGTAAAAGAAAAATGAAAAAGATTAACCAAAGGAGATCACAGAAAATATCTACAAATTTTACATCTATTAACAATAGGGTCTTTTCTTGATAACTGTATAATACTGAGGTATTGATAATTATAAACATTTCAGCGAAGCTTTTTATAATTTGATATAAATTCAAAGGTGGCCATCGTACTTTTTGTTTTTATCTATTATCCCTTCGGATTAGAAGAACATATTACATAAACTTGAGAAAAGCTCATTCGAACTTTAAAGACGGAGCGAGCGGGATTGGAAGAGGCTAGGGGTGTTCAAACGGCTTTAACCACGAATTTCGATTTTTCGGTTCGGTTAACCGAAATGAAAACCGAAAACCGAATCGAAACGTGTTCAGTTTGTTTCGGTTTTAACCGAAAATTTTTGGTTCGATTTTCGGTTAAAACCAAAACAATTGTAGTAATAATAATAATAATAATAATAATAATAATAATAATAACAAGAGCATGCAATTTTCCTTATTTTTGGTTCGGTTTTCGGTTCGGTTTTTCTTATTTTTGTTCCATATATTGCACAAGATTTCTTATTTTCGATTTTTCAGTTTTTTAACCGAAAAACCTAAAAATCGAATTTTCTTGAACTAAAGAACTGAAAACTGAATCGAACATGCTTGGGTTCGGTTTTTTCGATTTTTGGTTGGTTCGGTCGGTTTTCGATTTTTGGGTTTTTTGAACACCCCTAGAAGAGGCAGTTCCCCCCTCCCCTCCTGTCACGGGCGGACTCGTCCATGACACCTCCCCTCACCTCCAACTTTATATTTGACTATATATATATATATATATATATATATATATATATATGTAATCTGTCCTCCAAAACAATAAAAGTGCCTTCCGTATATTGTGAAAAGACAGTCTTGCTCTCCAAATAACTAATTCTGACTCTATCCCTCACTAATCCTCAATGAAAATGATGAATCATCAAAATTCAGAGCATAAAACACAGACCTCTGAACTCAGAATAAACAATATTTGGCAGACAAAGAAGAACCTTGATTCAAACGAAAAGAAAGCACGATTAAATTAATCAATACATCATGTCTTCCTAGAGGGTATGTTACTCAACAACAAACAAATGAATGTGTACTCTTTTTTTTTCCCTTCCCCTAATATACACCTTCTCAAATCAAATTTTATCATTCTAGCTGATGAGTTATCCAGAGCAGCACCCCGAGTTCTTGACAGCCGATACATCGTCTTTCGCTCCGATATTAATGGTCTGTCCCTTTGGCAGAGCCGAGGGGTCGTCCCCGATGTCGAGCGCCTTCCGGCTAACGACGTGATAGATTTGTGTCAACACTTCCGTGAAGGCGTTCTCAACGTTTAGAGCTTCGAGTGCCGATGTTTCCATGAAAAATGTTCGTTCTTTCTCTGCAAAGGCTTTGGCTTTCTCGGTTGGCACCGCTAGAAGGTGGCGGAGGTCGGCTTTGTTCCCTACGAGCATGATCACAATGTTGGAGTCCGTGTGGCTCCGAAGCTCCTTCAGCCATCTCTCCACATTCTCGAATGTCACGTTGCGAGTCACATCGTAGACGAGTAGTGCCCCCACCGCTCCTCTGTAGTAGGCGCTTGTGATTGCACGGTACCTTCAGTTGAAAATACAACAGTTTACACTTTTAGATGAGGCTGTCAGTTTAATAGATAGGTCATAGGAGCTTGCATTTTTTGTGGTGCAACACCGCCTCAAAAAGTGTGAAAAGTTGCAACCAAATCAAGAAGATTGCATGGAGACGATCATCTTCTATTCCATATTACATGTTCATGCTACGTGTTAAATGGATTCATCAAAGACACACTGTTATGTAGATTTCTTATGTTTGTTGTGTATCTATACTAGGGACAGACCCAAAATTTTTGGTTCCTTTTTGTTGGGAGTTGGGGGGGGGGGGGGGGGGGGCGCAATGTCAAATTTTTATAAACTATTAAAGGTAATTTTATAATTTAGGAGGTGAAATTTTTTTCGAAAAGAAAATGCATGTAAATTTTAGTCCGACATAAAGTTGAGAGGGTGGACACCCCTGCAACCTCCCTCTTGCCCCGTCTCTGATCTATACAATGAAACAGGAGATGAAATAGCGGTTTCAAATTCGAGGTTAAGGGAAGAACAGATTATTGGTTCTTGGCTCTAGATGGCAATAAACTGCATGTAAAAGAACTATGAGCACGATGATAAACATATACACACATTTTCTATCAAAAAACCTTCTTGAAGGTGATGATTGGTTAAAAACCACCAAATCGCAGCAAAGAAACATGAATCTTCATAAAAACCAAAGTTCATTTTCGAGAAATATGTCGAGAAAAATTGTCTGTGCTATCAACCATATTTTGACAAGATTATCACACAAAAAACAGAGACAATTAAATTCAATCATCCCCCCAAAAGGGTCTCGGTTTCATCACCTTCAATGCGCCATAGCCATCAAATCACCCCAAAACAGGACACTTTTTCAGAAGATTAACATTTTCACCATCACATTCTAACATAAAGACCGCCACCGATCTTAATAACAACAAATCCTAGGACAAAATCAAAACGACCCACAAAAATGCAAAACATCATCGTAAATCAAATGGGGGACTCATATTTTTACCTTTCTTGTCCGGCGGTGTCCCAAATCTGGGCCTTGACAACCTTATCATCGACCTGAATAGACCTCGTCGCGAACTCGACGCCGATGGTCGATTTAGATTGCGAGCTGAACTCATTCTTGGTGAACCTCGACAAAAGATTCGATTTTCCGACGCCGGAATCGCCGATCAGAACCACCTTGAACAGGTAATCGTAATCCTCATCGGCTCTGTAAGCACCCATTTGTTTGCTGTGATTAAATCAATGATGTTTAATCTTGATTTTTACCCTCTTTTTCTTTCTTGTTTTTCAATGTTTTTTGTTTTTTTGCTGGCTATTTATTGGATTAACAACGTGAGATGCATGTTATCGTGATTGATCGTTGTTGGTCATCAGGTTTGTTGTTGGCATTTGGGAATTTTCAGAACTGTTGTTTTTGTTTGGAACAATGAATTTTTTGTTGTTTTGATTGTTTTTCCCTCCACATATTTAGGGAAAGCTGTTGACCTTCCAGATATAAAAGTGAAAATGGGGTTATAAAAGAGTTTTAATTCTTGTCATTTGGGCTTGGCCCATTAAAAGTTATGATAAGCCTCAAATAAATCGATATTACTACATTCGTTTCACAGTATCTATCGATTTAAGATTTTTTTTCCGTACATATTAAGAAGAATTTAAAAGTATACCATGGTTAATGACTTTACCCTTATTAATGAATTATTGAAATGTTAACAATTCCAAATAAATGTATTAAATATTAACTTAAATAGACTATATGAGTATTATTTACTACATTCGTTTCACAAAGTCTATCGGTGTAAGATTTTTTTTTATTTCACATAAATTAAGAAGAATTTAAGAGGGTACCATAGTTGACGAATTTACCCTTATTAATGACTTAATTAAATTTTAACAATTTCAAATAGATGCATTAAATATTTACTTAAATAAATTATATGAATGTTATTTATGTGAGGACAAATTTAAAAAAAAAATGCATTAAATATGACATTATTTTTTTTAAATGACAGATGTTTTGAAATAAAACTAAAATTTCAAAAAGACAAATATTGTGAAATGAAAGTAGTAATAATTTTGTGGGTGATTTTTGTGTTCATATAATATGCTAATGTGTGTAAAAAAAAAATGTGGATCAAATTTTCTTTTCACTTTTTTGTATTCTTATTGAAGGTCTTGTAAATAATGCATCTACTGAAATCAATCAGTAGTTAAATTAATGCGTACCATGTATTTATTAAATTCAGTTTCATTATTCTTTTCTTTTTTTTTTTTTTTCGTTTACGCCGCTAAAGCAACGACATAATTATGGAAGATGGAATATGGAATGCACCGTTAAGTAAATATATGATACGTGTACAAAATAAAATAAAAAAAATGCATGTTGTAAAACTTAATAGAATGCATGACTATGATGAAAAATAAAATCGAGTATTTGACATCAATAAAAGATTGTAGTGCAAATATAAGAGAATTAAATTATCCATGAAAACATATTTTGAAGTGTGTCTTTTATAAAATTACTTTTTATTCATTTTCATCCGGTATGACATTCATTTCGTGATATTTGTCGTAAGTGATGGAGCCGGGGGGGGGGGGGGGGGTTCATTCAATTTTGATTATATATCATTACGTGGGTTTATGTCTATTTTAATACTTTTTGAGTTGTGACTATATATTATTATGTGGGTTTATGTCATTTTATTGAGTATTATTAAAAAATTCTTTGTTAAGTATTTTTTTAAAAGCAATTCATTATCCACTATATTTGTTTCTTTTGAAACAGAACAGAGTATAGCTTATTAGTTTTTTTCAGTATCATTTTTTATATATTGTTTTTAATTGTAGCACTTTTTTTAATTATAACATTTCTAATTGGTCGTATACACATAAATATGATGATTTTTTTTTATTTTATATATTAATATTATATATAACCCTTATATTTATACATTTTAATAATTAATGATATCGAAAAAATTTCGCTCCCTCAATCAAATTATTGGCTTCGTCCCTGTCTGTCGTTTAAAATTTTTTAAAAAAGATTAAGGAAAATTGAAGAGTGTACCAGAATTGTCATATTTATTCATATTAATGATTTATTAAAATTTAAAATATCCTAAATAAATGTATTAAATATTGACTTAAATAAGTTATATGAATGTTATTTCACATGTGAGGGTAAATTTGAAAATTGCATTAAATATTGTATTATTGTTATAAAATAACAGGTATTTTGAAGCAGACGTAGTAATTGATAGAACGATGGATAATAAATGAAATATATATATATATATATATATATATATATATATAAAGGCATAATTCGGAGAGGTTAATGCACCAAAATTATGAGACATTGAAAATCTAATCTTGATGTATCAATCTATATTCATAATAATTATTGTTTGATGAACATTTGTCGTTCCTATTAGTTTTTCCCAAGAAACTAAACCAAATATATGAGCTACCATTCTTCCATTTATCAAATCTACCAGTCACGATGAGACAGTTCGAATTTTCTTCTTTACATTATTCGTATAAAAAAATATTCATCCAAACATTAATCAATGTTAATGTGTCACTGTCATTGGAGTTGTATTTTAATAGTGAAAATTTGAACTTAATATCATTAAATTTTTAAATTCAAACTCTCTTGTTCTTTTCTCTTGTTTTGAGAGTAGGTATATGTAATATTTCGATTAATATTTTTAAAATATTTTGAATGAAATGCATAAAATAATAAAAAAAATATATAACTTGTGATTATAAAACCATACACTTACAAAAATGTGAAAAGTGTGAAAATACATACATGTCAAACAATTAAAGTCACCCATCAAAAAAGTTGGCAATTATGTATCTTACAAAGTTTGTCTTATTTTAAAATGGTTTTGTCTCACCTTAAAAGAGTCGATACCACTGCTACTTTGGTGGCAGTTAAAGTTAAGTCATTTCGATTTGATGATAATAATTATACATCAATCTGATATATATATATGTTTCTTATTGATACTTCAAAATCACTCAACCATCAATCAGTCGAGCAATAAATTTATCCCATATATTACTACTATTATTATTAATAATATATTTACAGTGTTTTCATCACCATTTTGCACGTAATCATTCTGCACCACTCAACCCCACGAATTAAAGACACCTCTTTACAAAATAAATAGTTTTATCTTAATTATTATGCACGCACCGTATATAAAAGTTTAAGTTTTTCTATCAAACAATTATAGAACAAAAATCTTCATGTTACGCACAGAGAGAATTGATTTATAAGCTAGATTGGACTTTGTAGAATGCCAAAGATATTTCAACCTTCAGAATTTTAATAAAGATTACATATAATATATACATACATATATATATATATATATATACATACGTGAGGCAACTACTGTCAACTTAAGTTCCGTCTCTGTACATATATATCCATCCAAACAAATAACTTTCATGTTGACATAGTAGTACGAAACTCACGATCCAACCCATATCGATCTTTTATCATATACATATTCATTAATTCACTAAAAACATAACTGCCTACTAAATAGTACAATATAGATAAAATATAATCAAATCTCTTTTTTTATTAAATAAGTTCGTACTGGATTGAGTCGTCGAATTATATTCATGGGCTACACAATAAAACTATCGTGTTTATCGTGTAACTCAAGAGTCAATCCAACCCCACTCATTATTTTCGTGTTTTTTATAATATCCATCTGTTATCGACCCAGTGAAATAATATCAAATTCAAACCCAATAATATCGTACCGATGTTTATCAAATTCAAACCCAATAATATTTTATTATGTTATGGTATTGTGTCAGAAACTTACTTCCCCTTATACTGTTGCGGTAATATAGCAAAGAACAAAAATTCGCAAACAAACAGTTGAATATGGGGTGAAAAAGGGTAATTAAGAATGTGTAGTTGTGTGTTGTAATTAGAAAATGCCAAAAAGTGGATTCTGGTGTTGAATGACTACACACTGCACCCATCAAACAGCAGAACACATCCATAAACGGCCCTCGTAACTCAGAAGACACATCAAATGATAGACAAGAAAGAGGAATTAAGTAAACAACAAGGAAAGAATTGGGACAAAAAAAGTTTGAAATTACGTCTCAAAAAGTAACTACTACGCAGTAACTTAAAAAAAAAAAAAGAGAAAAAAGTTAAGACTTATAGGAATAAAAAGACACACAATAAAAAAAAAAAAAGTTGGACAGATCTTCAGTAATATACATACATATATATATATATATATTTAATGGTAAATTCATTTGCAAATGTTTATCCAAAAGTCGCTTTATTTTGATACAATTTCGTCATTAATATTTAATTTCTATTTTGGATAAATGGACTACTTCAACCAACAAGTTGTTGGTCGAGTGGTGAGCAACTCTGACCCCCCGTAAAAATAAGAACATAAGTTCGAATTTCGGAAAGCACACTTGTTGGGAGGGAGAGTAACCTTTAATGATTCATCTTCCGGAATTGCGAGAGCAATACCTTCCATAATTTAGTCTACCAAAAAAAAAATGGACTACTTCATAAACTTTTTATTATTGAATGGGATGTTTTTATTGCAGTGATGATGAAATAAATATAATCTTTTTTTCGGGACAATTGATTTCATATTTTATTTTTCGTTTTTTAATATGTTTGAAATCAATATTAATCTCTTATAAGAAAAAAAAAATCAGCAGTGATTTTTTTTTTTGGTGGGCAAATGAAAGTATATTTGAATAATTTGTTACAGAATAATATTTTTCAAGGATACATGTATATATTAATTGCTTTTGAGTAATCAATTTGTGACATTCACTACTTAAGATTTGTAAAAGATCTAATATATTGTGGATAAAGTTTATTTAGTTTTATGAAAGTGATAAAATTCTGATATAGTATGTTTAAAAGAGAAACTAAAAGTAAAAATTGTTATGACAATAAACACAAAATGAAAGCAAAAAGTAAATGACACCAAAATTAACGTGGTTCACCAAAATCTGCTACGTCTGTAGGCAAGAAATAGAGAGATCTTCACTAGTTTGAAAGATGTAAAATGATGGGGTCACAATGGTGCTCTCAAAATTCCCTTTAATCACTCTAAAATTTTGTAGAAAAAGTTACTCAAAAACTATCTACAAAGTGTTATTATAGTGGGATTCAAATTCTCAACGGTCAGAAATCTGTCTGTGTGCATGTTCACAAATTTTGTGCGAATCTGCATAGAGTGTTCTACGACAATAGAATATTCTATACAGTTACGCACAAAAAGTGACGACAATAGAATATTCTATACAGTTACGCACAAAAAGTGCATATATATATGTGCAGATTATTATGTCTAAAATTAGACATTGAAGCCATACAGAACAAAAATGAGAGAGACATCATTAGTTCGTCATTGACGTGCATGAGCGATAAGTTCATTAAAGAATAATCTCAGCAATTAATTAATGGCTCAGAAATTAAAGTCACTATTTCAGTCTCGGAATCATTATTGCGGGACAAGGAACGAAGCAAAAATGTTGCCTGCAAATTCCACAAGTACTAATCATGTAAAGTCATGTTAAACTGTAATACAGAGGTTATTTTCAGAAATTTCTTGTCGGAATTTTAAATTATTTCTGATAAAAAAGGTGTTTATTTTGTTCAATTCAATTCTTATATTAAAACATTATATAATTTTGGTTTTTTTTGTGTGTTTATTTCTACTACTATTTTACCCTCACAACGCATGATTTTTTGAAAATATTGGAAACATAAAATAAAATTCTAAAAATAAAAACCAAAAGATTAGCCCTTACAAGAAGGTTCAAGTATGTGCTATCATTTAGTGTAAGAATCAAGAATGTACTCCCATACTAGCAAACACATCCATCACAAATTTAGTGAAATATGTTATAAAACATAGTTTTACAATGTATATTAGGCCTGTTTGGATGGATTTAAAATAAAAGTGTTTTTCAGGCGATGGTTTTTACAGCAGAATATTTTATTTTAAGCCAAATAATTTTACATTTTGATACAGTAATTAAACGTGATTTAAAAGGTATTTTTTTATTTAAAATTACTTTGAATAGTTTCCAAAATAGCCAAAACAAGCCATTTTTTGGCTCTTCACCTCCGCCATTTTTTTTTGTGATTTCGTATGTTTCATAAAATTTTAAAAAATAAAAATAAAAATAAAGTTCACCTTCCTAAAAACTACCCTCTTGGTAATCAGTAATCAACATTTCATTTGTTATAAATAATAATAATAAATGATCTATTATATATAATTCTAGCCTGTTGAGCCCATCTACCAGTGAAGCAAGTAGGAAAACTGGCAGAAACACACACACACACACAAATATATATATATATATATATATATATATATATCATGAAGGGTCATTTCACAAGTATTTGATGTGTTCATATAGCTAGCCTAGCCATATCAACATTCACATGAAAACACCACAAATTTTCTGTTACTTGATTTGAAGTGAAATATAGAGTGAACAGTACTCTTGGTCTACAGCACAAGTCATGATCAAAACACTACCAAGGAAATAAGAAGGATATTCAAAACAACAAACGAAAGAAGGTGACAAATCTAGAAACAACCAGCTACCCCTTCTCTTCAAATTCCTCGATACTTCTAAATCTGTGTAAAAACACATAAATAAATCAATTACTGCACTAGAGTAAGTCCATATATACTTGATATCTTATAAGAAAGCACAGAGGACTTATTTATTTATTTAAAATGAACATAAAAATGAACTTTTTATGGAGATTTTGAATTTAAATTCAAAAATTAATGAATCTGTTTACCCCTAAGATCATAGCTGCATTCTATTTGGATCTTTAATTACTCAAATTGTAATATTACATGGCTTCCTTTTTTTTTTTTTTTTTTTTTTGGTTTTTAGAAGCTATAAAGAGACCTCTATTATACGTGAACACATACACACAAACACACAAAGTTACCTATACTATTTGAAATATTGAGCCCTTTTTGGCTTAACGTTTTATTAGCTCTATTTATGCAGTTTTAATGATTTACTCAAGATTTTGAAATATTTTGAAATTTTAATTCAACAAAATTACCAAATCCATGGTCCGGTCATTCGGCGAGAAATTAGCCCGGACAAGGTAGTAAAAAGCACCGTGATGGAGGGGCTCGAGTGTGACGCCCCACTCATTCATCAGCACCGGCTGGCCGGAGGATTGTACGAGCATGGCATCATCTCCAAATGCATCTCTAACGTTGAAGGGTCCCACTGCTACCTCAAAGCAGACATCATTGATGAACACCGTAGATTTGGGGGGCCCCGGCTCCCCTAAACCTGCACCTGCACACATCAAATCACATCATCTTCATCTTCATCTTTCAATCTTTCCCTTTTTGCTGCTGTGTGGTACTAAGAGAAGTCAATCCATGCAGACGTTGTATGGGACACTCCACGCGAATTTACGGGCCCAAATTACTTTAATATATGATGTAGAGAGAGAGAGAGAGAGAGAGAGAGTTTTAGGGGGATTGTATGACTTGGTTGACATGAGGAAATTGTTAGGAGTTCAAGTTTAACAAAAAATTATCACCTATATCGTTTTCGGAACAAAATTTTAAATTTTGCAAGAAATATATCAAATATTATTCTATGTAGACTAGGGAGGGGATGGAGAAAAACCGAATCAGCCCTTTTCGTTTTGTCCCTGAAAATTAACGAATTAATGAACAAAATGTTTACTTTCATTCAAGATTTAGGTTCATATTATGATGGGTACAGTTTACATAAAAAATTGGTGTAATTTTCTTGAGTTCCAACGGGAAAGTGTGTACATTGATAAGCATCAAACCCTATCTTTTTGAACTATTTCATTAAATAACAACAGATTAAATGGAACAAATTCTAGAAAATCTAAAGCAATACATACCTTGAAGCATGTGATTGGTAGAGATCAGAGATGGAGGAACAATAGGGTCACCGGTGTTTGGTGCACCACTCACACCATAAACAATCTGCTGGTTCAGTTTCATCTTCTCATCATCATCATCATCAGCCTTCTTCGACGATCCATGATTCATCAGCATGAGCTCCCCCAGCAAAGCATTCCCCACCGTCTGATCAGCAACGCAAGGCCCATGATCCGGAAAGCAAAACCCTTGTGTCAAACCCGTAGACACCACCGGAAAATAGAAGGGATCCGCCTTCAAAACCTCGCCTGAGCTCTGAAAAAAAGGTGCTTGCTGGTTCACCGAAGCCGTCGGAGAATTCAAAAGCTCAAACAGATGAGAAATGGTGGCTTTTTCGTTAGAATTTGATTTATCGGAAGACGACGATGAAGAAGTCGGAGCAGCGGCGGCGGAGACTGGCGGCGGAGTCGGCGGTGTTTGAGATTTGCTGTTTTGCAGCAATTGGCGCTGCTTGTGTTTGCTTCTTGATTTTCTGTTCTGAAACCAGTAGAAAACGTTGGCATCCCCAACTTGGCCGTATTCTTGTAATTGAACCCTAATTCTTCTTATTTCCTCTCTGGGTGGGTTCACCATGCCCGAGTTGAAGATGGATTCAAGTATCCGGATTTGTTCGGGTCTCGGGTTCCATCTGGGTTTGGGCTCGGGTGTCCTCTCTTCACACCCGGATCCTGTTGATCATCATAATGTATCAGTTATTCATCACAATTAACATTTCTTGTTTATATATGCGTGCGTGCGTGCGTGTGCGCGCAGCATGTATATATACCTGCTGTGAATGGGTTTCTGAGGCAATTAGCAGAGTTGAAGTCATGGTGCCATTGATGATGATGGTGGTGATGAGAAGTGTTGGTGGGCTTGGATTTGAACATGCTAGGCCAGTGTTTGTTTGATGAAGCCATGATTGTGAAAAATATTGCTGCCAAAACTTGTTTTAATCTATGGAGATATGAAAACGTAAAATGACAGTAGTTGAATTTAGTGGAGAAAAAGCAAGAGAGAGAGAGAGAGGAATAAAAAAGACAAAACCCACAACAAGAATCGCCTGCAAAAATTGTGCACAAAAACGGAAAGAGAATTAAATACAAAGCGAAGTTGAAGAGAGTACAATTAAGCCCTATACCTATTCCTCACAAAATATTCATCAAAACCTATAATTCTTCTTCCTCTCTTCTTATGTAATAATTGCCAGTTCCCCCGGATGAGAGAGGGAGAGAGAGAGAGAGGGAGGGAGGGAGAGAGAGAGCCCTTAATGCACGAGGGTTGGGGTGGTGGTGGTGGGGGTTGCAGAACTGAACTGCACACACAAAGAGAGAGAGAGAGAGTGGTTTAATTCTGATGAGTTTGTCTACTAGTTTGAGATTGTATATGTGTTTCTCTGTGCGCAATTTTCGATGGGAGGGGAAGAGGTTTCTTGCTTTCCTAAATAAATAGATGAGTTGTATGTGAGATTACAGATGAATAAATGATATTATTGTAATGCAAAGAGGTTGTTGCAGGATTAAATAGGGGATTGAAAGTCAAGAAGGGGGCACGTAGGGTTTCGGGAAGCGGTGGGACCGTATAAATTACTTTGTACATGAATAATCGATTCAATCGAGTTAGGTCTAGGATGATCATAAATTTTTTTTGTCCAGAGTCGCTTTGATTGTACCCAATTAATTATGTAGTAAGTATTAATATGTTACAAGATAATAAGTGAAAATTCGACAATGTAATAAATGAGAATCAAAAAATTGTCATTAATTATATATATTTGGTGACAATAAATTCGGAAGGGATCCCCTACTCCAAAACAGTGTCCCATCTCATACCCCATATTCTAAATTCATGACACGTGTAAAATCTAATTAACATAACTAAATAATCTTGCCGTTAAGTAAATCTTGAAGATTTACACGTGTCATAAATTTAGAATATAGGGACATGAGATGGGGCACCGTTTTGGGGTAGGGGATTCCGTCCGCAATAAATTGATGTTGTCACAAAATATAATATGCACAATATCAATAATGACAACTTATTGTAAAAATGTGGCAGCATAGTACAAAAGTGATAATTAGTGATACGCCTATTACGATAATTTAGTGGTAATGAAATCTTATCACAAAATCCTAATAAGAATTTTTATTGTCACCAAGTTATCACTATAAATGTGATACTAATTATTAATGGTGAAAGCTAAAACATTATTTCTTAACACTATTGAGTGATATTGTGACAACATAAAAATTATTGTCATCAAAAAAACTTAATTAGTGGCAAATTAGAATGTATTTTCACTTTATACGTTCATCGGTAACAACTTTTATATTGTCACTTCTAAATCTTATCAATATTATTACTTTTTCTTGTAATGATATACTTGCCATTTGATTCGTCATTCTCTATAAACTGTATACCAATCATATAATAAGTGTAATATATTTGTTAGGTAATTAGTCACGATGTGGCCAAATCGAATGCGGATAAAAATTTCTTGATGACTACATATATATATATATATATCGCATTTTGTGTCAAGAATAACACCAACTCGGCTCGGTTAAATCAGTATTATGGCCCATTTAGACGTGTTTAAAAAAAGTGTTTGTCGTATCGTACTTTTTATAATAGAACTTATTTTTTAAGCCAAATAATTTTATATTTAAATACAGTAATTAAAAATATTTTAATATGTACTTTTATTGAAAACTACTCTTAATAATTTTTAGAAAAAGTCACTTTTGGACTTTTCTTCTGGCTTTTATTTTTGAAAAAATTATAATTTTCGTCTGCTATCTATTACCTTTTTAGTTTTTAGTCTGATAAGTATGTATCATTTAATTTTAGTCCTGTAATTTACAAAAAATTGTCCATTTTGGTATGATTTTGCTGGAGTCCGGCGACTTGTGCTAACATAAACAATTAATTTGGAGATTTTCTGTCAATTACATTGATGTGGATAATTTTGATGACATAGCTGACATGTTTGTATGTTACACATATTTTATATTTTTTTTAATATCCACTTAAATATTTTTTACACAATTCAAAAAAAAATCCTTAACTATAAAAATTATAACATCTTCCCCCAAAAAAACCCTAACTCCCCCACCCCCCCACCACTACTGGCACCTACTTTTCTCTCTCTCTCTCTCTCTCTCTCGCCCCATTCCCCGTCCCCAACCCTCCTCTCCCTACCAACAATCGCGGCCACCCCTACCTCTCTCCCTCTCATGGGTGTCGAATCTACCAAAAATAAATCCTACTTCCTCTAATTATAAAATTAACTTGTAGATAGGGTGAGAAGGGCCGATCCCACAGGGAATAACTTATCGACTACTTTCCAAGATAACCAAGAGTGCAAAACAAAATAAAGAAAGGGGGTTTTGAATGACAAGTTAATAAAAGCAAAAAAGAAATCAAAAATAAATCTATAAGAATAAAGACTCAGTTAAGGGTAATTCTTCGCACAACGTTTTCATGCATTGATAATCGATTCAAAAATAGCTTTTAATTCATGCAATAGATTGGTTATAGCTTTTAGAGAACTCGTCCAACCTAATCTTTCCTTAATAATAGACTAGACATGCAAACACTATGAATAATCCCTAATTAACGAATAACCCTAGTCAAATGATAGGATTTAACTCGTTAACAACACTAAAAATTAGAAAGAGCCCAAATCCTAGCCAACAAACCTACAAACGTGGTTGTTCAAAACTAGATTGTGTATTTTTCATAGTATAACGAATTATACTACTTTCCACTTGTGTTGATTTAATCAAAAAATTACGGATTTGATTTCCTCAACTGGAACTATGAAGTTAAATTAATTGAACAATGAGTCATAATTGCACAACTAACAAAACAACAATAAGAGATGGAGTTTTTTCAAAAAGCACAGAAAAATATACAAATACTGCATAAAATTAAAAGATAAGCAAACCGATTAGATCTCCCAATCCTTGAAGAAAACGTTGGCTCAAATTACTCCATAACTGAATAAAGTAGTTTAGTCATGCATGGTCATAATAACAATAAAAATATATAAGTTGGAAATTCTAAAATAAAACTAGAGTAAAAGATTGAAATTCAAGATGTCTAGAGAATACAATACAATCGAGTATAAATATGGTTCAAACCCTAGACCAAATTCCTAATAGGACTAGGATTATTCTTGTCAAATCCTAAGAGTCGTAGGCAAGTAGGAAATTTATTTTCAAGTTGAACTCTTGCCATATAAAGATTCTCCTTTTCCAATCCCGTGTAGGATTTTCAGCCCATAAGGCGTGAGCACGCCTTGTGCGACGAACATGATTATTTTCAAATTTAGCCCTCCAGCTTCCTTGTACGACATCCCTCTGCACTTTTTACCACCTTTCGGCCCGATTTTAGTTCTTTTTCATCAATTTTCACCTATGGTAAGTAAGAATTAACTTTTGTGAAATTTTAATCAATTTAAGATCCAAAGTTAATCAACATAAGTATAATTGAGGCCTAAAACTAGGTTAAAATAACATACTATCACTCTCTCTCACCTCCCTCCCCCCACCCTCCTCGCCCCACCACCACCCCTACCTGCCTCTCTCTCTCTCTTGCCACCCTCCACTCTTACCACCAATCGCCGCTATCCCCACCTCCCTCTCTCTCTCTCTCGCCTCGTCCACCGCACGTGCGCCCACCATCCTCCTTTCTCTATCACCACCATGCCGCCGTCGCTGTCCTCCACTACTACCTCCGTCGTCGTCACTAGATTTGGATCTATCCACCCCAATACCGCCACCACCGTCGCCGTCCACAACATACAGAGAGATGGAGAGAGAGATTTTGAGATACAGAAGGAAAGAGAGAGAGAGATCCAGAGCAGAAAGAGAAAGGATAGAGGGTGCGGCGGTAGGGGGAGGATGGTGGAGGGGGCGACGAGAGAGGTAGGTGCAGTGGGGGGTGGGGGTGGGGGAGATAGGAATTTTTTGAGGAAGATGGTATAATTTTATTTTTTAAAAAATTATTTTTTAATTGTGTAAAAAATATATATGTGGATATATAAAAAAAATAAAAAAATGTGTAAATATATACATGTCGACCATGTCATCAAAATTGTCCATGTTAGCGCAGTTCACCGGAAATCCCCAAATTAATTGTACATGTGAACACAAGTTGCCAGATCGGACCAAAGTTGACAATTTTTCGTAAATTATAGGACTAAAATTAAACAACACACACTTATAAGACTTAAAACCAAAAAGGTAATAGGTGGCGGAAGAAAATTATAATTTTCCCTTTATTTTTTTAAAAAATTAAACCAAACACAATTTTTTTCCTTAAAGTGTTTCTTTTTATTTTTATTTTTTTTAAATAAGCACTTTTCTCTTTTTATTATTTTTAAATAGGGCTTAATCGGCTTAATTGCGGCTGTTGTCACCCTTTAAGTTTATATGAGATCATGTTACATATTTTTCTGTTATTTACTTTAAAGTTTTATCTTGCAAAAAAGATAAAATAATTTGTCAAAATTTATAAAAAAAAAATGCAATCTCATTTTGATTATCGAAATTTCCAGTTATGTCCTTGCCTCCCCATTTTCCCAAAACCACTACATAGATGCACGCTTCTAATTAGTTGGAGCCAACTGCAACCTCAAAGAGAATATTAATGTTTCCTCTTTGGAGTTAATTGGTTTCAAATTAATGTAATCTTTAATAAAAATCTTGAAATAATTAATTAAGAGAAATTATAGAAATCTGTGAACAGAGTCCAACAGATTAATCCCTCCTTGACAGTTGACTCCTTTTCTCAAACTTTATCTTAATTGAATTAATGTATTAATGGCACTTTTTGACTCGCCCGGAAAGTGAATCCTTCAAGGCAAATAGAGTTGGGGAGTTTGAAGGACTTTTTATTCTCCTCCCTTCTCATCAATGCGTATGCTTAAAAATCGGTTGAGTTTGCCAGCCTTTCTAGTTGTACTTTACAATCGTATATCATCTTTATTAAATTTATCGATATATATCACATATATTGATGTGGACATTTGAAATAATTTTTTTTTTATTTCATAATTTTTTTCTTAATCATGCACAAATATGCGCGACATATATAGATAATTACAGTATGAGATATTATACAATTACGTAGTAGGAGATCCGAATCATGTGTTGTAATGGTGGTAATTGTTTGGTTTATGTGGTGTTGGTCTGAGTCCGATAGGCAAATTAATTAGCTTAAACCTCATATATGCAATTTCATGATGATATATTCGAGGGCTTCTTTCATGGGACACTCAATACAAGACTGAATGGTTGAATAAATACCGTTGATTTAGTACGTAGTGGTATGATACTTTCTCTGTCCCATAGTGTTAGTCGTGTTAGGGATTATTTTTTGTTCATGATATTTGTCATTGTGCAGATTTTAAGAGAGCATTAAATTTTTTTCCGCCAAATTTACCCTCGTTTATTATTTTTAATGGAATTTGATGAGGTATGAGGAGGGTAATTTTGTCAAATCATTTTAAATTTAGCTAAAAAGAAGGATATTTATTAACATAATTGATTTGTGTGAAAAAATCTAGGACGACTAATATTATGTGACAGAGAAAATAATTAAATTAGATTAATAAAAAAATAAATTTAAATGAACACACATAATCCATCAAACTATACACTTTCTTGTAATTATCAAAAGAGTTAAAATGTTATTAGTGTCGCTAGCAATGCTAGGCTAATGGAATAATTCATCATATATTCAAAGAAACTTGTGGCATAATATAATTTTGCGATAAGTTTTTTTTGTCATAGATTTATTAATAAATATCTTATTATAGGTTGTTATTTTATTTTTTATAAAATTCTGCTACAAATTCACCATAAATGTCTTATATTCACAATGAGATCTATTAATTACAAATTTTTTGTGAGTAAAACTGGGATGTTTTGTTATATAGTGCATCGTCTGCTGAGTATTGTGATTAAAAAAAAAAAGAAAATTCTATTTGTGATTATAGATTATATCATGTGATAATTTTAAAATTATTATTAATTGAACATGTTAATCAAGAAGAAATAGCAATAATAATACATTGGGGTCAAAATTAAAGTCTTACTTATGAAGTGCGTTGGATCATACGCGAGTGCAGATGAACAAGGAACTATCATGGAAAAGCAGCAAAAGGCACAATCCCATCACCAGTCCCTCCGTTCTGATTAGACCCATCATCAAGTGCTGGATCTGGCACCTCTCTCTCTCTCTCTCTCTCTCTCTCTCTCTTCTTTTCAAGAATAGATTAAACTTTTTGTTTAATCCCAGTGCTGAGATCGAACGTGCGCAACTGGAGTTCAATTATGGTGGGGAGGATGTTCAAGTGGAAAAAGAAAAAAAGAAATCTTTTTGGTGATATTTATTGAATAATTAATTAATTGGTATAATTAAGTCAGCTTTTTCCATTTTGATGGGCTTTGCTTGTTCATTTTCTTCCAATTTGTCTGCAACAAAAATGGAGGATTGGTTTTTAATTCGATGAAGCATCACTTAGAGTTAGAGGTGATTGGTTACTACTAGTACGTACTAGCTTCTTGATTTGGGTCAAAATCTTTTTACTTGTGTTCGTGGGTCAAAAGCTACTGCCTAGCTACGCTTGTCTAGTCATTTAAGTGTATGTTGTCTTCAAGGAACATTATCCTCTCTCTCTCTCTCTCGGGGTGAGGGTGGATATATATCTGTATATCACAAAAAGTAGCCATAGCCAAATTTCATTTTTTTATGTTTTTCTAGTCATAATTATAGCCATTTTTCTTTTGAGAGCCCTAACTAACCATATTAAGGGTTCGTTTACTTTTATATATGCTTAAAATTTAAGCGATTTGATTATTGACAGTGGGAGTGATTTGATAATTTTATTAATACGTTTGTTTTCGACAAAGAACAAAAATAGTGCTACTAGAGAAGTTCTTGCCCTAGGTTGGCCAATATTTGAGATATTAGTGGAATAAATCAGTTCGGATTTTCTAGAACACTTTTGTGTAAAATTTTTATTACACTTATTAATATACGATATATGTAGTGGTGAATGAACTTGCAATTTTTTTTTCTTATTATAATTTTATCCTTCTTAATTTCAATTGCTTATCCATATATGATGGAATTTCATCATTTGATAAAAAAGTGTCTTACAAAGTGGGAGGAGGGAAGATAGCTTATAAGTAGAGAAAGTTTTTTAATTCCATTTGATATGGGATAAGAATATGGTTTTATCATAAGTTTCCTTAGGAGAGAGAATTGCGAAAAGACATATGACGATCATCTCCACATAAGACGCCATGTGATGATGTTGAAATCCATCACCAAACATGAATACTCGATCCTATGAGATATTGTTCCACACTTAATGACGATCAAATTTTATCATTGGATGAAAAAGAGCCTTTCAAAATGGGAGGAGGAAGGCTGACTTATAAATTTAACACATTCCTTGACTTCATGCCTTGTGGAATAAGAATATAGTGTCATCAACACACCTACGTACACGCAATGCTATTATGAGTAATGAACCATCAATATATGTTAAACATAACACATGATAGCAATGAATGATGCTATAATAAAAAAAATAGGCATTGTAATGGGAGTAGCTAGCTAGGTATGTGTGTCTTGCGCAAAATGCGCCAACACCCTTCACTAAATGCAAACGTGCTCTAAGTAAATGCACCACAGACTCTGATTTAATTCCCAATTTTGTTGCACATGCAATAGTTATATTTAAATTCATTCAATTTTTCTAAAATATTAGGTTACATACGTATTGTTATGTGTAGGTTAATTGTTTTAGAATTATATGCAACATAGAAAACAAAAAATCTTCCTCTTGTTTGTGTATCGGGTGATGAGTTCTTTATATACATCTAACGCTTAATTATAATTCATTCTATTTTTTTTTGATAAAAAAATATTTAAATATTTATTGCTGTTAAAACATATATAAACATTAAGTACATGTGTAGAACACAAAAACCGATCCATAAAAGAATTTTCAAGAAGAAATAGGGATGACAATGGGTCCGAATTAGACCCGAATTCAGATCTAAACCCGCCCCTAATGGGGCGGGTTTCTAGACTCGTAATCGGGTTCAGGGCGGATCCTAGGTTTTATTTTAAAACCCGAATCAACCCCAAACCCCGCCACATTAGTTTTTTTTTATATATTTTTATTTATTATTTTATGTAAATTTATATGAAATACATCTATACTTCACATATAAAAGTATATATTATATAAATAGCCATATAAAAAAAATAAATGTGATACTCTTGTATATAAAAATAATTATATAAAATTAGTAATGAAGTTATGATTTCAAAATATATACAATAAATATATGATAACGATGTTTACTTTTTAAAAATTAAAATATATTTATAGAAATTCGTAAATAATTAATACTTTAGTAACACTATTATTTTTTCATAGTTAGAAAATTATGATAATATAATTTTTTTTTAAAAATATTTTTAAAATATAACTTAAGTCTACTAGGTTCAATTTGAACCCGACTGGATCCGCTGGGTCTGTGGCAAGTCCAGGTCCAGGTCCAAGTCTAAGTTCAAAAATTTCCTAGCAAGGCAGGTTCCGGACTTGACTAAATTCGAACCGTTGCCATCCCTAAGAAGTAATCGAAAGATCTGCCATGATCCGCGAAACACGGATACATCGTTTAATACACCGAGTTAATATTAATATATGGGGAATTGAGAATTGTTTTATACAAGAATTATTAATTATAGCCCCCTGCAGATGGGATCAGAGGAGTATTCATATTACTAATTAGGTTATCAGTTTGTTATAATTAAGGCTCGAAATCCAAGATATTTTTAAGGCAAAAGTTTTAAGAATCTTATTAGTTGTATTACATTGTAATCAGTTTCGTTAACAAATATGCCAAGTGAATTAGAATATATGTAAGTACGTAGCATGTCCCGAACAACGAAACATGGAGAAGTAAAAATGCAGGGCAAAAATTTTCCTAGCAAAAATAGAACATATAATTAACAAAACATTTCTCTAATGCCAAAATCAAGACAGTTATCTTTTTGTACTTTTATGGTGTACTTAGTAAAAATAGAACATATAATTAACAATTGGTTACAGAATTATTAATTACGAGCTATTAGTCGTGCGTGACAGCACTATAATCAGTGACGGAGCCACATATAATTCAGAGGGTACTCGTCCACCATCTAATTTTAATGTTATGTCATATATATATGGCTAAATTTAAATGGCCGCCTTAAATTTTTTAAATTTAATTATTGGTCTTATCCCGTATCTGATAGGTATATCCCCTCACATTTGGTTCCTGCCACTTATTATAGTGCTAATCATTTTGTTAGTTGATTTTGTTTGCGGGTGAGGTTTAGATTATATGATATAATTGAGACAACAATACTTTTGATGCCCTTAAACAAGAAAAAGAAAGATTGTGACTTTAATGAAACTAATAGTTTATAATTTATTATGGATTGATTATACGAAACGCTATTAAGCTAATGTCGCTTTGCAGAAAAGGAAAACGTACACATTAATTAATGTTTAAAAATTTGGAGGACATCTGACCAATTAAGTTGTACATCATTAGATATTAATATTAGCATTTTATTTTATTAATTCATCAAAGTTTCATCAACTGATTTAATATAATCCAGATAGTTCATTCACAAATGAAGTAATGAAATTTAGTGGAAAAGCAATATAAATTAAATAAGATTACGAAATAAAATAAATGGCTATGAAGTTAGCATCCAGTAACATTCCGTTTCATACATTTCAAGAAATTAGAAAATTTAAGAGGAATGAACTTTGTCACAAAAATGAAATTTATATATATATATATGTATGTATATATATATTCATATATATATATACATACATATATATATGTGGGATCCCAACGTGAGAAAAATGCTGTATATAATCAGCTAATTTTTCATCATTGTTTTAGCTAATAATATCTTGCAAAATTAAGAGAGGTGAAATTAAAGCTAATTGGACGATATATATATATATATATATATATATATAATCTTGAATATTTTCAGAGGAATGTGCAAGTCCTGGACTTGCTGTATCTCTTTCTCTTCACTTTTGGCGGTCGCAAAACAATCTTTATTGCAGTATCAAATACGGCCTTCACATTCTGAAATTAAATGCCGAAAGAAATAG